>CAWUFW010002968.1:367500-1567500 GCA_963921515.1 Calotriton arnoldi
ACAGCTTCTTGCCTGAAAAGTGTATCTCAATAAAAAGAGCCATTTGGATTGAATCCACCTGCCAAGATCTCAACCATAACCGACGTCTGCTGCTACGGATGATCCCGCAGTTGACGCAGCGGCACTCAATGAGTCATATGAAATACCTGACAATAGTCTTACTTGTTGCTCCATTACGGCAAAAGTTGGAATTAGGTCAGCTCCCCGTTTCATCAGCTCTGCTACACCATAAAAGTCCTTTATGAGTGACTGAGGTGTGTATGAAGACTAAGTTGCGGATCTAATGGCAAAATTGGTTGCCATCCTCCTCTTCCCTGTCTACCTCATCTCTTTGGGGCAGGAAACCTGTTTCTCTTTAACAGCAACAGCCACTGCTGCCTGGATCATCTACTGTGTAGTTGCCATGGTTGGTACCTCAGCAGACTCCTCTGGATCGTCCTCAATATTATGTGCCTTTTTTTTTGGCTTTCACAGAGGTCTCAATTTTTGTCCAATGCTCAGCCTAAAGACAAGAAAAGAGGCACTTCATGCTTCTTTATAGTTGCTAGGAAACAACCAGTGACAAGCCAAGATGCATGCCACTGTTTCCTAGCAACTATAATCAATGCCCGTAGTAACCGCATTCCACTTGAGGGAGACGCAACAATGTAGGCGCTCCTGTTTCCGCTAATTTGTGTCCCAAGGACACCCAAACAAACAACAAGTCCGCTTCGCAGGACCTCATTTTCAATTTCAGTTTATTTATTAAGATTTAGATCTACCTTGAGATCCACATTATTAATAACACAGAATCACAAAATCAATACAACTTTAAATAGCTGTTATACATTTTTAAACAGATCATTTCATTCATTGAGATGGCAATAAAGTGTAATACATTGTGCACCAAGCGGACCCCATATTTCAAAAACAATGGTTTCAAAAATGTATAAAAGGTTAAGATGCAACAAAAGACAGACAGATAATACATCATTAATATCTTGAGGTGAGGCCATACAAAGATCGCATAATCTGTCCTCGCATTTTCGACCTTTCCAAGCATTGATAACCATGTTTAACGGCAAAATATAAATTCGCATCAGTAATAAAAAACACAAACTCGATCTTCAGAATGACAAATTAGATAAGGTTGAGGTTGTGCTCCAATACAAGAAAATACTACAAAATCCAACTTCTTTTACCCTGAACAAAGTGCCATGTCATTAGCCATTGAACTACTCCTGATATTATGTTGCAGGTAAATTTTCAGTTGAAAACAAGACATTTCCTCTATATCCAGCTTATTAACTTTAAAGTGGCTAAGTGCTTGGTTAACATTTTTGGAAAGAGTAAAAACCTTTGTATTCTGCCCAAAACGTTCTGTACATAAAAGAGCTTGTTGAGAATTTTCAGTGCTATGTAGGAGCCGATATCCCCATCGGAGCATTGTCACCAACCCTACATATAGCTACTCTATAGCCCCAATTCAAGATTAATAGCTTTAATCGGGCTAGCCTATTTAAGGTAGAAATTTTCCTAAAAATGTTGCCTTTCCCTTTGTTCAGAAAATGCCAATGTCTAATATCTATGGCATAGGGGTGAGTGTGCATTTACATGGGACAGTGCTTTACTTGAGAGATGGGAGATGTTTTTAGCTAATAGTCCAGCTTAAAAGAAAATTACTAAATAGGGATCTGTATCAACCATTTCCAACTCCTACCCCCCCCCCACCCCCCCAACAACCCATTTATATTTCCTAATCTTTTTGTTGCTCTTGCTAGAAACATGTCTTTACTTTTTTTTAATATTCTATTCCGGAGGACTTCATGTTTTCAATATACTGAGCCTGTGAAAGCAGCGCCTTGCTTTTAACCAAAGGTAATCCGCCCTCTGCAAGATTTCATGATTGCCGCAGGGTCTGTGCGCAGTGGATCTCAACTTAAGGACAATGAGTTCACTTTAGCAGAGCTTCCACGACATGTGTAGCGGCATATATATATATATTCAAAATACAATTCTTTCCTGATAGTTGCTTGGAGACTAGGGACACAGAAAAATTTAAACAGGATGTTTGATGGGCCTTTAGAGTGCCACCTGGCCTTTCCCATGCAATGTATCATACACGTAGCCTGAGGGCCGGGCGCAGTCCAGAGGTATAAATAAAGGCTGAGTGATTACTTGTGGTCACTCGGTGATACCTATTACATTTGTGTGTTTTGCAGCCTGCTGATATATATATAGTGTGCCAAGCCAAGAGCGGCCTGTTTCCCCTGCTGCAAGACTTCAAATTGGCGACTAGGGCAGATGTGCAGACGATGCTGGATTTCCACCAACAGTTTAGTTGAGCACCGCATGATATAGAGTGGCCTGGCAAGAAGCGTTCCACCGTGCGTGTCAACTGCCAGCTGTCTGATTTGGCGTCCCACCCGCAGGTGAGAAGAGCACGGCCCTGGACGAGGCCGCATCCGCATTGAGTGTCCCTGTACTTGTTTCTTACTATGCCAGCGTGGGTGGGAAGGGAAGAGGATGTGGTCTCACGGCTAGACTGCCGACTTTGGAGCTGGGAAACCAAGGTACGAGCCTTGGGTTGACCACATCCTGTGATTCTGGGCAAATCACTTAATCTCCCCGTGCCTACCAAAAAAATGAATGTGTCCTTGTGTAACGTAACTGGTGCTCCTGTAAAGCGCTCCAATACCTTCGGGTCGAATTTGCGCTATATAAATCTGCAAAAAAAATAAAAGGACCAAAGCGTCGGTGAAGCTGTAGCGGCCTGTGTGTGTGGCTGCAGCGCCACCTGGCGGCCACTCGACACATGGCGACTAACACCCAGAGGCTTGCTGCTGAAGCACGTTGCTCGCAGAGCATCCCCTGGCAGTTGTGCAGTCTGCTGCTGCGACAGACGTGTCGGGCCAGGGAAGCCCCCAAAGAGGCACACTTGAGGTGTCCACGTGCCTAGGAGACAGGTCACAAGTGAAGGAAAATAAAACATTGTAGGGATAATGAGTAATTTGGAAAGCTCAGAAGTCAAAGGAATTTTTTAAAAAAAGAACAGAAAAAGAAATAAAGAATAAAAAGGAAGTGTATGAACAATTGTAGTGGGTGCCTGAATCTGCCATAGACACTGCAGAAAAGGCACAAGAGCAGCGTGACCCGAGTGAAGGAGAGAGAGTGCACTTGAAAGAAGGACAACATCAGCCCAGCAGCAAGATGCAGTGCCTCCTGCTCCCCAACGGTGTGAGCATGAGTCCGTCACAGCACTGCCGCCAGTTAGCCAGCTAGTAGACCCTGTGATGCTTCACGTAGGCGGCACGGAGTTGTACAACCTATTCGAATACCTTCCCAACACAGGAGGAGACGACGACTTCGATGCTGCTGTAGCAGCACTAAACTGGAATTTTAACCCTCAACACAGATTACGAAAGGTGCAAACTGAGGCAGGCCCGGAAAGCAGAAGACAAGTCCATAGACATCTTTTATGCACGGCTGCGCAAGCTAGCAAGCACCTGCACTGACATCAACCAATTAGATCCTGTGGTGTGCCTGCTGGGCTGGGTTCGGAAGCTCAAACCCGGTAATAGACGGCTGGTAGCTATTTCTACTTTGTTCGCCAAGCGCGCTGTGGCACAATGTTGGGGAGTGAAAACGGTTCCGACTGTACAACGGTGGCTTCACGACTTAATTTACTGCAGGGATCAGTTGGGTATATACGCTGAAGAGCTGCCTGAGGCCTCACGCCCAAAAGATTTTTGGGCGCCCTTGACGGGGTACCTCCTGGGGAATCCAGACCTGCAGTGAGTTAATGTGCGATCTGAGAGATTTTGGTGTGATGGGACTCAGACTTGAACGTGCGACATGATCTTTGTAATAATAAACTGTCATTGGGTGTATTCAGTATAGGACACTATGCCGGGGTTTGGGGGGGAATGGGTGGCGCGTTGTTAGATGGGGTTCTATGGTTGTTTTGATATGTGACAATACGGAAATGTCAGCTTGTCTCAGAATATTGTATTTGATGCCTTATTTCCCCCATTTTGGGGTATTACATGATGTATAAGTGCAAGCTGCTTAATAAACAGATTTAAAAAAAAAAAAACAATTAGATTAAATCAGGGCCCAACTGATCCAGGGCTGCTGGTCATCCGTCCTATGAAAACTCATACTTCGTCAACCAGGCATCTCCCTAGATAATATCCTGATATTGGCAAAATCCCACAAACTGGCAGACAGCAGGGCTAAGGACATGGAGGTGGCGCTAGCAAAAGTGCAGCTCCGTCCAACTTGACCTGAACAGTCAAGATCAAAGAGGAGCAGGTCGATGCCATCCAAAGATGTCCCGCTAGCCCGCACAACCCTCCCATTTTAAAACAATCTGACAAAGGGTGGGAGTGACAGTAGCTCACCACACAAGGATGAACAACATCGGGATCAGAGGAAATGCCCAAGTGAATTGCCTCCTTCCTCACAGGTAAACTCAGAGAATCCGCCTTCCGCCCTTCACCTCGGAACCTAACAACAACATCTGCCGCATCCCTCAAGGTTTCTCCCTCAGCCCTACCCTCTTCAACACCTACATGACTCCCTTGGCCAACGTCATAAGATCGAATGGACCAAACATCATATCCCATGCCTACGATACCTAGCTCATCCTCTCACTATCAGAAAACCCCACCACGATGCTGATGAACTTCCGCAAGTGCATGACGAACATCGCCAACTGGATGAGAATCAACTGCCTAGAACTCAACACAGGTAAGACAGAAGTGCTGATCTTCGGAAACAACTCCCCATGGAATGACTCCTGGTGGCCCCCCGAACTAGGACCTTGGCATTATCCTGGACAGTAAACCTACCATGAAAAAACTGATCAACGCAGTCTCCTTCGCCTGCGTCCTCACCCTCCCTCAAGGTTTTCAAGTGGCTCTTCTCATACACTAGGCACACCGTCACCCAAGCCCTTGGTCACCAGCTGACTGGACTACGGCAACGCACTCAACAACCAGACTCATCCTAGACCTCCACAAGCACTCACACATCACCCCTCAATTCAAGAAGCTCCACTGGCTCCCTATTTAGAAGAGATGCCAGTTCAAGATGCTGATCCACGCTGTCCAAGCCCACCACAACCAAGGACCAGCGCACATCAACCACCGACTGAATATCCACCATCTCTTCAGTCACCTGCACTCCACCTCCTCCTTCCTCGCCTACAGCCCTCACATACACCAAAGCAACAGTGGAGGATGCTCCTTCTACCACCTCGCAGCGAAGTCTTGGAATGTCCGTTCACTTCACCTATGTGCCTCTCCCTCCCTGCTGGAATTCAGAAAAGGACTCAAGACCTGGTTATTCGAATGAGACCAGGCAGCAGTGCTCTCAGTACCTGGATACTCTCACAGGTGAATAAACACACTTTATAAATCGAGATTGGATTGGGAACTGCTTATTGACGCGCTGAATGCCCAACGTGTGCCCAGCGCAAGGGAAGATGTACTCGAAATGTGGATACATGAACCCTGCCGCTGTGGCAGGCCAAACACAAGAACTGGATACCATTGGTGAGGGCGACCTACACTCCGGCAGCTATCCCTCAACGAAGATGAAGCAGGGCATTTGGTGCAGTGTCCAGAATCCATGGGTCATTCCGAAGATGATGGCAACGGCGAAGGCTTCACAGTCTCATTCGCTGGTAAAGAGGGCCATCGCAAGCGGCCCCGCTGATGTGCAAAGTGGTAATCAGAGGGACACAAATCACCGCCCTTATTGACATGGGCACATCCGTAAACGTTATGTACATAACCCTCTTCCACAAACTCATGTCACAACCAAAACTGGCACTCACCAAAGCTTGAATTTATATGTATGGGGGACAGAACCGCTGCCCCTGAGAGAAGTTGAGAATGTAACAGTGGAACATTAGGAAAAGACAATGCAAGCCATATTCCATTGTTGCAGGCGTTCTGTTCAGGAACAGAACTATGCTTGGGACCATAGAACATCGGCATGTAGGTATACACTATACCACCTCAGTACCTAAGAGCCTCAGTCTGACTAACTATAGTGCCTAACTTGCCCTCCTGACCTTACAAGAGAAACAAGTGAATTGGCACCCCAAAACACAACACACTCGACCCTCTCAGGGATTGCGGTAAGTGGCACACCCTTTCGTTCTCTCAATCATACTCGTCCACAATAAGATAAATAAAAGATACGAAGGAAGTTTAGAATATTTATTCAAACTATTGTGTCCTAAAATGCAGTATTCGTGCCACAATAAGAAAACAATAAGAAAACAAATACATATCAGAAACGCTGTTAGCATGGCTATTGACTCATGTAATATAAAAGTCCCTACTGAAGCTAAATGATTATATATCAAAGATCTCTGGGATTAGTGATGGACCGCGTACCTTAGCATACACAGATGAACGTTCTACATCTCAGCTAACGTAGTGATCTTGCCTCTGAACTCTTGCTCCATGTGTTTTCTTACTCTCTTGTGCTCAGTTATATGATAAGACGTGTGTTCACAAACACCAGCTTCATTCTTATGTTATGACTAGCTGCTAGTGCCTGACCAGAGAGAATAACATTGAGCATTGTTGTTTGACCTTGTCTATGGTGCTCAGACTAAATCCCAGGAAAAGAACAGAATGCAAAAACATATGCTGGTTCTGTGTGAAAGTACAGTGCTGCACCAAGCAAATATGTTTATATAGTAACGTGTGCAAATAAAAATGCAGCCTACAACATGCACAACCAGGCTAACATAGGGAAAACCTCAATGGGCCACGCAGGAAGCACATGACACCATATAACAAAGGGACACACAAGCACCCTCCTCAGATGCCATACTGCAGAGGATTTAGGTTTGACCTTCTTTACTCAGCAGGTGAATGACTTGCATGCACAAACATTCTAGAGGAGTTCCCACAGTTGTTCTTATGTTTGGGTCGCCAAAAAGGCCTGAAAATAAAGCTCCACATCGACGAGAACATAAGACCCGTAGCTCTCAGACACATTTGAGTGCTGTTCCACCTGCACCTGCTAGTTGAAAAGGAATTGGACCAACTTGAATGGCTAGGGGTAATTGAAAGTGATGGGACCTACTCTCGGAGTGTCACCCCTTGTGCTAGCTCCCAAGCCTAAGCAACCCGTAGCCAAAAGGCTATGCATTAACATGCCGCTCGCGAACAAACGAACACACCATGAATGGCACATCACCTCCACAGTAGACAACATAGTGGCAGACCTTAAAGGAGCTCATCTGTTCTCAAAGCCAGACCTCAATGAAGAATACCACCAGCTCGAGCTCGACGAAGCAAGCAGATACATAATCGCATTCTCAACTCACGTAGGTCTTGCAGATACAGAAGCCTCAATTTTGGAATTTTAGTTGGTGTGGAAGTCTTTCAGGATGTCATGCAGGAGACCCTGTCCTGGTTAAACTGCATGCTGAACATGAGCAACGACATCTTGATATACTCGGACACTTTAGAAGACCACCACGTGAGGCGGAGGGCTACAATAAAGAGACTAGCAGACTGTGGGTTGACCCTCTACAGACAAAAGTGCTTAATCTAAACGAATCCTGTTGAATTTTTTTGAATAACACTTTGAGTGACAAATTGTAAGCCGACCCAAAGACAGTCGACACCATAAGAACAGCGGCTGCCCCACAAAATGCACTGGAGGTGAGAAGCTTCCTGGGAATGGCCAATTACTGGGGGCGGTTTATCCCCAATCTGGCTACTCTGTCAGAACCCTTCTAGACCCTAACTAAGCACAACTGCACCTGGGAATGGGACAGCAGAACTGATCAAGTGTTCAGGAAGGTGAAGTAGGTGCTCCTAGAAGACGCAACAATTATGTATTTTAACCCCAGACACAGAACTGATAGTGGATGCGAGCCCAGTGGGCCTTGGTGCTGTCCTGCTACAAGAAAAACAAAAAAGGTTGTGAATTCCCATCACCTTCGCCAGCAGGGCTCCTCACGGACACAGAGACCAGGTACGCCGGAGTTGAGTGTGGGGTGTTGGCAATTCGATGAGCCTGTCGACACTTCCACCTGTATCTCTGTAGGGTGGTGACTGACCACAAGCCATTAGTTTCCCCTGTTTGATGGCACCGTCGGAAATGGACCACAGCGTATCAAGTGATGAGCCGTGCAGCTCCAACCGTACACCGTTCAGGATGTTTACCTCCCAGGGGTAAATAGCCCAAAAGACCGCTTGGCACCAGCACCACGGAGGTAGATAAAGATGCTGTGGAATTTGTGAGAATGATAGTCTATGAGGCTTGCCCAAGAGCTCTCTAGCAGAAATCCAAGAAACCGCCAAAAGTGACACGAGTATCTCTAAAGCAAAAGAGGCGCTCCATAAAAGACAATGAGAACAAAAAACAAGGGAACCCTACTCACGGGGAGCCTGGGTAAGTAAATTAATGGGGAAACATTGGCTCCTGTGGAATAATAATACAGTATTTCTAATGAAATTCTGCACAATGGCAATATACAGGGTTAGTAGGATGTCAAAAAGAAAGCTGGCCACTGACACTGAGGGTATAGTCAATGTGAAAAAATTATTCTCGTTTATATAATAAATAAATGAAATAAACAATATATACATAGGGCTTGAGAATCACAATATGATTATACAACAAACAATGATTACAAATAGTGAACGGTGTCCCAGTGAAAAAAACATTGGAACCTAAACTAATAGTGACATAATACGTGACATATGTACAAGGTTTCACTTGAAAACATTTTGGCGACCATTAAATAAATCAAAATCAGTTGGACAACACTTTATACAATCATAAGTGTTTGATAATAGTTCGCCTTTGTTAATTGTCGACGACGTTTCGACCCTATCTGAAGTACAGGGTCTCTTCAGGACCTAAAGGATGTAGGGACACCTAAAAGAAATGGGAGGATACTGTCAGTGTGTGGCCAAGGCAGTGACTTACAAAATTGGAGGTAGAAGGCTTCTGAAAAGGGAGGGAGCGTACCTGAGGGGAGGCCTGCACTGCCTAATGTGAAAAGCAGTGTCACCGTGAAATAAGTGAAGAAAAAACTCACAGGGACCCGGCCGGGCACTGTGAAAGGTAATAAATGCATAATAGTTAGATCAGTGTACAATGGCATGGCTAATGTTTAATAGTAGATTCAAGATGTGGTAGCATGGATAATGTTTCTAACAAGAACAAGCCACAAGAACTTACCCCTTGTGAGGGTAGTGTTAGGCAGAAAGGATGGCAGGGCCTGGATATCTCAGCGTTACTCGGGGCACTTGATATTCTCAAGGTACAAGAACTGTATGTAAAAAACGAAAATGTCAAAAGCAGAAAATGTAATTCCTAGCAAATGATGGTGGGGTATTGGCGGGTAGCTGCAATGTTGCATTTAAGAAAAAGCTTACCCATGTGGGTTTCTCTGGCTGATCAGCAGAATAGCCGATCTAAGCTGCAGGCGATTGCTTCGTATATGGGCAATGAACGCCAAGGAAATAACAGGTGGAGCTCTAAAATAAGAAAATAATAATAATGAGGACGGGCGCTAGATGAATAACCAAGGACTTAAATGTAGAGCCAAGAGCATGGAGATCAGGGCTATTAGTACCTTGGATAAGCTGAATTAGCCGGTGTATTTCCCCGAGTGCTGCTGGAACAGTGGAGCGTCCGTCTCCCTGTTTGGTGCGATAACAACAGGATGGTAGTTGTCAAGCAGTAGATAAGCAAAAGTTCCCGCCAAAAACTGGTGAGTCAGGCATGGCTACATGATCCAGAATACCTATCTGCTCTATGGATCTGTGTGCCAAAATAGAAATAAACAAAAGACTGGTGGATGTGGTGGGTCGAATTTAAAAATCAGAAGGTTAGGAGGGAGGAGGGAGAATAGAAATAAAGAATAATAATAAATAATAAATAATAGATGCTAAATAATAAATAATAAAAAATATAATAAAAATAAATAAATTGTGTGTTTGTTTGTGTAGACCCCTAAGAAATGCTGTGGCATTCTCTACGTGCAATAGGATAACAAGCCTAATTGCGGGGTTACACAGGTTGTGGTGGAAGTTACCAGTAACGGAAAATATAAAGGAGCATACAAAGGAGCATACAAGTGGTGATACAGTCCGTGAAGTGAAGGGCCGGGGATGGCTGATGACTCAGGGTGGAGTGGAATGGGTTTTGAGAAGAGAAAGAATAGAAGTAAGAATTGAGAAATGGTTGGCCGGATAAACCATACATGTGGTAGTGTAGATAATGGAGGGAAGGGCAGGGGATGGCAAATAGCTACAAATGAAGTGAAATATTAGATAGAAAAACTAAATGCTGTGTTTACAGATCCCATCAATAAGGGCCGAGACGGGTGCTGTTTCAGTAAAGGGTATCAAGCGCGCTGCTGCACATGATGGAGGTTAGGTACTAAGTGTGGTGATAAAACCACGCCATTCTTCAGCAGAGTTTAACCCCTGAATGATAGAATTGGTGCGTTCAATCCAGCGACATTCTACTCGTTGAAGGATTTGAGCCAGGTCTCCTCCTCTGGGTGGGATGGATACTTTGTCTATTACTTGCCATGTAATATCATCTGCCGTATGATTTTTGTTAGAAAAATGGCTGACCAAGGGGGCATTAGGCACTGAATTTCTAATTCTGCTACGATGTTGTCCTATTCGAGCCTTCACTGGTTGCTGTGTTTGCCCAATGTAGGGCAAACCGCAAGGACATTTTATGCAGTACACAACATTTTTCGTATTACAATTGGCAAAAAATTCCAGCGTGTGTTTCACGTTTGCATGTTCAAAAGTCTTAGTGTTCAATGTGAATGCGCATGCTACACAGTTCCCGCATTTGAAATGTCCTTTAACCTCGGGTAAGCCCCAGGTTGATTGCAATGATCGCGTGGTTTGTAATGGGGTTTCTAAGGATGATCTAATCAGATGGTCTTTCAAATTCTTGCCCCGTTTGAATGCAAACATTGGAACTCCAATGTTGGGGTTTATGCTTTTGATAATATGCCAATTTTGAGTCACCAATTTGCGGATTCTGTTGGTATGTATTCCAAACGTGGTAACACAGATAAGTTCGTTTGTTTTGGACTTTTCTTTGGGGGTGAGTAGCGTATCTCTGTGACAAAACCAGGCTCTTTTCAATGAATTTTTGATTAGCCTATTTGGATACCCTCGTGCTATAAGTTTTTCTCTCAGTATGTCAGCTTCTTTCATATAATCTTCTTTTTTTGGCGCAATTACGGCGCAACCGAAGGAATTGCCCGTAAGGTAGTCCATCCCTTAGCGCGTGGATGGTGACTGTTATAGGCTAACAATGTATTGCGTTCAGTGGGTTTTCTATGTAGAGAGGTGAAAAGTCCTCCATCTTCATATTGTATGTTTAGATCCAAAATGGTAATGCTGGATTTGTGTATGGTCGATGTAAAGGTCAAGTGTGGTTGTATAGAATTCAAATATAGAACAAAATCATCGAAATCAGAATTATTACCTGACCAAATAAGAAAAATGTCATCTATATAGCGCTTCCAGCATCCAATCTTGGAGCGGTACATGTTAGTATTGTTGAGGACAAATTTATGTTCCACATGGTCCATATATATATTCGCCAGATTTGGAGCAAAAATTGCTCCCATACTAGTACCAGAACATTGTTGGTAATGGGTACCTTCTGACACAAAATAATTGTGTGTGAGGGCAATCTGTAAGAGTGAGATAATAAAATTGGTAGGGACCTGAACGGGTCTTGGTCTGGTATTTAATAAATCTTTGATTACCTCTATACTCTCCGCTTGGGGTATATTCGTATAGAGAGAAACAATGTCAAGGGTGGCAAGCCAATCTACCTCGATATTGTAGGGTCTTACTTCTAACAGATTGATCATGTGCATAGAATCTCTTACATATGTTTCCTGTTCAGGAACATAATCTTTAATGAAGAAGTCTATGTATTTGCCAATAGGTTCAAGAATTGAACCGCATCCAGAAAGTATGGGTCGGCCTGGGGGATTGGTGATGCTTTTATGTATCTTGGGCAGAGTATAAAGGACCGGAGTTCTTGGGTTATCTGCATTGAGAAACGCGAATTCTTTTTTATTGAGAAAGCCTAGGTCTAAGCCCTCTGTGGTTATTCTCAAGATCTCTTTTTTAATTTCTATTAGTGGATTATTGTCTAGTTTTTTGTAATGTCTTACCTCTCCTATTTGTTTCCTGATTTCTAAGTCATAGTCATGTCTGTTTTGTACCACAATTCCGCCTCCTTTGTCGGCAGGTTTCAATATGATCGATTGGTCAGTCTTCAAACTTTCTAAAGCTTTACGTTCATCTAAGCTAATGTTGTATGGTATGTATGAATTACTGTTTTTCAGGTTGTCTATCCCTGCAAGTACTATCTTTTCAAATGTTAATAGTTCTGGTGGCATCATGCCATTGGTGGGGTAAAAGACGGAAGGTGGTTTAAGTCCTGTCACAGAGTCTTGTGTGTAGTCCGCCCTGTCCATAAAGAACAGTCTAAGGCGTATTTTACGGAAGAACTGGTACAGTTCTGTTTTTAGGTTAAAGAAATTGGTGCGTTCAGTAATAACAAATGATAATCCTTTACTTAACAGGGAGATCTCGGATGAGGATAGGACATGTTGTGATAGATTGAAGATGGGAATGCTCTCCGTTCTGGTATTGGCCTGATCTAGTATGGTTGAGGGCCCCACTGATAGTGTTTGTTCCGTGTCTGTCTCTCCCCCGGGTATTGGTACCATGTTTTGCCTTTTCTCTTCCCTCCTCGATCTAAAAAAGGCTGCCCTGGATGATTGTCAATGCGACTCTGTCCTGGTTGAGCGTCAGAGTCGCTTGAGCCTCCTGATTATTCTGAAAAAGTAACTGGCTGATTTCTCCTAAATCTACCCCAGATGTTCTGTCTGTTTTGTGTACCAAGAGTGTTATAATAGTCCTCTCTCAAGAAAGGGTAGGCCTTCTCTTTTGAGAAGTTTTTAATGTCCTTTGTTACCTTGTCTGCCTTTTTCTTTAATTCAAAAGAGTTGAAATCTTCTATGGTTTTGTTGAGTTTGTCTAGAAGTACTTTGGCCTCTGTTACTCCGTCCCCACTTAGAAGTTCTTTTTCTAATTCTTCTATTTCTTTCAATTCTGCTTTAGCGTGATCCAGAGCTGTTTCTACCCCTAACACCATCCAGTGGCGTGAACAAGTAGTAGAGATGTGGCTAAACCCTCCCTTAAATTTTGGGTCGTCACGAAAAATCCCTGGAACGTTTCTAATCTGTAGTCCTTATGGGATAATTCCTGCCTTCAAATATTCTGTTAACATTCGAGCATGAAGCTCAGTTCTAACATGTTTTTTCTTTGCTTTTTCTATTTTCTCAAGCAGTTGCTGCCGTGGGCTCACACTACTGATTGGTTGATTTGAAAATAAAGATGGGCCACTAGTAATTTTTGCAATATACTCCTCAGTGTATAGGGGAGCTTCTCTTTCTGACATCCTAACCCTGAGAGCAAAAAGTAAACCCTATGTATCATAGGGTATTTAGGAGAAATCCACAATAAGGATAAATCCCTTGCGGTGCAGCCACCTCTCTAAGTACTGAGAACAAAAAACAAGGGAACCCTACTCACGGGGAGCCTGGGTAAGTAAATTAATGGGGAAACATTGGCTCCTGTGGAATAATAATACAGTATTTCTAATGAAATTCTGCACAATGGCAATATACAGGGTTAGTAGGATGTCAAAAAGAAAGCTGGCCGCTGACACTGAGGGTATAGTCAATATGAAAAAAAAAATTCTCGTTTATATAATAAATAAATGAAATAAACAATATATACATAGGGCTTGAGAATCACAATATGATTATACAACAAACAATGATTACAAATAGTGAACGGTGTCCCAGTGAAAAAAACATTGGAACCTAAACTAATAGTGACATAATACGTGACATATGTACAAGGTTTCACTTGAAAACATTTTGGCGACCATTAAATAAATCAAAATCAGTTGGACAACACTTTATACAATCATAAGTGTTTGATAATAGTTCGCCTTTGTTAATTGTCGACGACGTTTCGACCCTATCTGAAGTACAGGGTCTCTTCAGGACCTAAAGGATGTAGGGACACCTAAAAGAAATGGGAGGATACTTTCAGTGTGTGGCCAAGGCAGTGACTTACAAAATTGGAGGTAGAAGGCTTCTGAAAAGGGAGGGAGCGTACCTGAGGGGAGGCCTGCACTGCCTAATGTGAAAAGCAGTGTCACCGTGAAATAAGTGAAGAAAAACTCACAGGGACCCGGCCGGGCACTGTGAAAGGTAATAAATGCATAATAGTTAGATCAGTGTACAATGGCATGGCTAATGTTTAATAGTAGATTCAAGATGTGGTAGCATGGATAATGTTTCTAACAAGAACAAGCCACAAGAACTTACCCCTTGTGAGGGTAGTGTTAGGCAGAAAGGATGGCAGGGCCTGGATATCTCAGCGTTACTCGGGGCACTTGATATTCTCAAGGTACAAGAACTGTATGTAAAAACGAAAATGTCAAAAGCAGAAAATGTAATTCCTGGCAAATGATGGTGGGGTATTGGCGGGTAGCTGCAATGTTGCATTTAAGAAAAAGCTTACCCATGTGGGTTTCTCTGGCTGATCAGCAGAATAGCCGATCTAAGCTGCAGGCGATTGCTTCGTATATGGGCAATGAACGCCAAGGAAATAACAGGTGGAGCTCTAAAATAAGAAAATAATAATAATGAGGACGGGCGCTAGATGAATAACCAAGGACTTAAATGTAGAGCCAAGGGCATGGAGATCAGGGCTATTAGTACCTTGGATAAGCTGAATTAGCCGGTGTATTTCCCCCGAGTGCTGCTGGAACAGTGGAGCGTCCGTCTCCCTGTTTGGTGCGATAACAACAGGATGGTAGTTGTCAAGCAGTAGATAAGCAAAAGTTCCCGCCAAAAACTGGTGAGTCAGGCATGGCTACATGATCCAGAATACCTATCTGCTCTATGGATCTGTGTGCCAAAATAGAAATAAACAAAAGACTGGTGGATGTGGTGGGTCGAATTTAAAAATCAGAAGGTTAGGAGAGAGGAGGAGAATAGAAATAAAGAATAATAATAAATAATAAATAATAGATGATAAATAATAAATAATAAAAAATAAAAAAGTAAATATAATTGTGTGTTTGTTTGTGTAGACCCCTAAGAAATGCTGTGGCTTTCTCTACGTGCAATAGGATAACAAGCCTAATTGCGGGGTTACACAGATTGTGGTGGAAGTTACCAGTAACGGAAAATATAAAGGAGCATACAAAGGAGCATACAAGTGGTGATACAGTCCGTGAAGTGAAGGGCCGGGGATGGCTGATGACTCAGGGTGGAGTGGAATGGGTTTTGAGAAGAGAAAGAATAGAAGTAAGAATTGAGAAATGGTTGGCCGGATAAACCATACATGTGGTAGTGTAGATAATGGAGGGAAGGGCAATACAGATCCCATCAATAAGGGCCGAGACGGGTGCTGTTTCAGTAAAGGGTATCAAGCGCGCTGCTGCACATGATGGAGGTTAGGTACTAAGTGTGGTGATAAAACCACGCCATTCTTCAGCAGAGTTTAACCCCTGAATGATAGAATTGGTGCGTTCAATCCAGCGACATTCTACTCGTTGTAGGATTTGAGCCAGGTCTCCTCCTCTGGGTGGGATGGATACTTTGTCTATTACTTGCCATGTAATATCATCTGCCGTATGATTTTTGTTAGAAAAATGGCTGACCAAGGGGGCATTAGGCACTGAATTTCTAATTCTGCTACGATGTTGTCCTATTCGAGCCTTCACTGGTTGCTGTGTTTGCCCAATGTAGGGCAAACCGCAAGGACATTTTATGCAGTACACAACATTTTTCGTATTACAATTGGCAAAAAATTCCAGCGTGTGTTTCACGTTTGCATGTTCAAAAGTCTTAGTGTTCAATGTGAATGCGCATGCTACACAGTTCCCGCATTTGAAATGTCCTTTAACCTTTATCACCACACTTAGTACCTAACCTCCATCATGTGCAGCAGCGCGCTTGATACCCTTTACTGAAACAGCACCCGTCTCGGCCCTTATTGATGGGATCTGTATTGCCCTTCCCTCCATTATCTACACTACCACATGTATGGTTTATCCGGCCAACCATTTCTCAATTCTTACTTCTATTCTTTCTCTTCTCAAAACCCATTCCACTCCACCCTGAGTCATCAGCCATCCCCGGCCCTTCACTTCACGCACTGTATCACCACTTGTATGCTCCTTTGTATGCTCCTTTATATTTTCCGTTACTGGTAACTTCCACCACAATCTGTGTAATCCCGCAATTAGGCTTGTTATCCTATTGCACGTAGAGAATGCCACAGCATTTCTTAGGGGTCTACACAAACAAACACACAATTTATTTCTTTTTATTTATTTTTTATTATTTATTATTTATCATTTATTATTTATTATTTATTATTATTCTTTATTTCTATTCTCCCTCCTCCCTCCTAACCTTCTGATTTTTAAATTCGACCCACCACATCCACCAGTCTTTTGTTTATTTCTATTTTGGCACACAGATCCATAGAGCAGATAGGTATTCTGGATCATGTAGCCATGCCTGATTCACCAGTTTTTGGCGGAACTTTTGCTTATCTACTGCTTGACAACTACCATCCTGTTGTTATCGCACCAAACAGGGAGACGGACGCTCCACTGTTCCAGCAGCACTCGGGGGAAATACACCGGCTAATTCAGCTTATCCAAGGTACTAATAGCCCTGATCCCCATGCCCTTGGCTCTACATTTAAGTCCTTGGTTATTCATCTAGCGCCCGTCCTCATTATTATTATTTTCTTATTTTAGAGCTCCACCTGTTATTTCCTTGGCGTTCATTGCCCATATACGAAGCAATCGCCTGCAGCTTAGATCGGCTATTCTGCTGATCAGCCAGAGAAACCCACATGGGTAAGCTTTTCTTAAATGCAACATTGCAGCTACCCGCCAATACCCCACCATCATTTGCCAGGAATTACATTTTCTGCTTTTGACATTTTCGTTTTTACATACAGTTCTTGTACCTTGAGAATATCAAGTGCCCCGAGTAACGCTGAGATATCCAGGCCCTGCCATCCTTTCTGCCTAACACTACCCTCACAAGGGTAAGTTCTTGTGGCTTGTTCTTGTTAGAAACATTATCCATGCTACCACATCTTGAATCTACTATTAAACATTAGCCATGCCATTGTACACTGATCTAACTATTATGCATTTATTACCTTTCACAGTGCCCGGCCGGGTCCCTGTGAGTTTTTCTTCACTTATTTCACGGTGACACTGCTTTTCACATTAGGCAGTGCAGGCCTCCCCTCAGGTACGCTCCCTCCCTTTTCAGAAGCTTCTACCTCCAATTTTGTAAGTCACTGCCTTGGCCACACACTGAAAGTATCCTCCCATTTCTTTTAGGTGTCCCTACATCCTTTAGGTCCTGAAGAGACCCTGTACTTCAGATAGGGTCGAAACGTCGTCGACAATTAACAAAGGCTAACTATTATCAAACACTTATGATTGTATAAAGTGTTGTCCAACTAATTTTGATTTATTTAATGGTCGCCAAAATGTTTTCAAGTGAAACCTTGTACATATGTCACGTATTATGTCACTATTAGTTTAGGTTCCAATGTTTTTTTCACTGGGACACCGTTCACTATTTGTAATCATTGTTTGTTGTATAATCATATTGTGATTCTCAAGCCCTATGTATATATTGTTTATTTCATTTATTTATTATATAAACGAGATTTTTTTTTTTTCATATTGACTATACCCTCAGTGTCAGCGGCCAGCTTTCTTTTTGACATCCTACTAACCCTGTATATTGCCATTGTGCAGAATTTCATTAGAAATACTGTATTATTATTCCACAGGAGCCAATGTTTCCCCATTAATTTACCATAAAAGACAATGGCGCAACTTCTTAGATGATGTGACAAGTCCTCACCGCAGACGAGCAAGCAGCGCTGAGTCAAATCTGGAGAATTTGAGGCGACCTCAGCATGAGCGAAGATGGTCTACTACTTCGAGGACAACAGATCGTGATGCAGAGGAGCCTGTGGGCAAGAATTGTCGAGCTGGCGCACCAGAGACACCAAGGCATCACTAAGACCAAAGCCTGTCTCAGAGACAAGGTGTAGTTCCCTGGTATGGATAAATGGGTGGATGAGAGAGTACGAAGCTGCCACTCCAGCGCCATCACAAGTGGAGATCCACCATATGCCCCGGTAATCACTGAAGAAGCCTGCTTAACACCATGGTTGTGTGTTAGTATGGACTTTGGCAGTTTTCCTGATGGCAGGCTCACAGAGGTAGTGGTGGACAGCCACTCCAAATACCCTATGGTGGAACCAGTGAGATCCACAGTGTTCGGGTATGTCAAGCCTGCAATGGGAAACATCTTTGCATTTCTAGGG
This sequence comes from Calotriton arnoldi, assembly GCA_963921515.1. Taxonomy (NCBI): domain Eukaryota; kingdom Metazoa; phylum Chordata; class Amphibia; order Caudata; family Salamandridae; genus Calotriton; species Calotriton arnoldi. The sequence continues at coordinate 385,983 of CAWUFW010002968.1, forward strand.
ATTCCAGACGAGATAAAAACAGACAATGGGCCCCCCTTCCAGGGGAAATTCCCATTGTATCTCCACAGTTTGAACATAAGACATCGAAAGGGGACTCCCACAGTGGCCCCAGGCCAATGGAGAGGTAGAGTGCTCCATTCACACTTTGAACAGAACACTACAGATCGGAGTGCAGCGCGGAGAAAACACAGAATGCTGCCAGCGCTGATTCTTAAGAGCCTACCGACAGATACCACAGAGCACCATGGGGTGTGCCCAAGTGACCTGCTGATGAGAAGGTGGGCTCAAGACATCATTCCGGCTGGGCCCAGTTGGAGCTCCGCAGTCATTGACGTCCAGGCTGCACAAGAGAAGAGGCAAGCCACGAATGACCGAGCCAGTCAAGATCGCGGGGCAATTGTATCAGACCTCGCTTTAGGAGACAAGGCGATCATGAAAGATCAACACCCAGGGTGGAAGGTCCGCACTCCATTTGAAAGATAAGTGTGGGAAATCATCAAAATCCAGGGGACCACGGTCACCGTTCAGCAAGGATTGTCTACGGTATCCAGAAACATCTCGTTTAAGCAAGTCAGGTCAGAAGAAGACTAGCAAAACAACAACCAAGAAGCGGTGGATGACACACACAAATCCGACACGCCCACGCTCATCCCCCGCCTGGACACACAGCATCAGCAAGGCCAGATCAAGCAGTGGTGACCCCGAGAGAAACAAGCAGCCAAAAGTTCGGGATCCAAGTGGGCATGAATAAATAACAAATCACGAGTCAGGGAGCAAGTGGCCGTAGCCAGAGATATGGACTCTGGCCGAATCCTGCACCCAACCAGAGACTGAGAGACCATGTATGTTGCATCCCAATTAAGTTAATAACCTGTTAATGTTCTATCTTAGTAAAGGTTGAGAGGGATGTGGAGTGCCACCCGGACTTTCCCATACAATGTATCATACACTCAGTGTGAGGGCCAGGCGCTCGCTTGTGGTCAATCGGCGATACCCAGTGCATTTGTGTGTTTGCAGCCTGCTTATATATACATATATTGTGCCAATCCCAGAGCGACCTGTTCCCCATGTCGCAAGACTTCACAGGGCTAACTTCCTTTTCATGGTAATTCAGAAGAAGAGGAAATCAGCCCTCTTGAGGGGAAGAGAAAGTGGTATGCTGAATGTTTTTGCTTTGGAGGTTCTGTGCACAGGAGCTTACACTCATCAGGTAATGAATGTAGCAAGGAAAACAGATGAGCAGGTAGTGTGTAACTCCTAGTCCTGAGGTGGTGCTGGCCGCAGCCTTATCTCTCTAGTGGACTCGTTGCAGTGAGTATATGATTACATCTCTGCAGCGGTTTGGGAACGGTTTACTTTGTGAACTTCGGTCCACTGCACATTACTTTATCAATAAATGTTAAAATATATAAATTGCTTAGAGCTTCATAATCGTTTATACAAACAGATTGTGCATAGTTATTGGTGTTACATTCAGGGCTCTCAAGTTTTAAACTAACTGTAAAAGTTGTTAGCAGCAGACAAGCACAAGACAGGATGCCTCCCCTACTTAGGCTTGCCCTTATCAGCTGTGTACTATATATATACTTTCGGAGCTGGGGCAACGAAAGGCAGCTGCCCGGTGGTGAGGCGCAATGTTACAAATAACATCGAAATCAGTGAGAACTGAAATTGATTTTTTAAAGGTCATAACAGCAGCAACTCTAAACGGATTGCTGGTTTTAATAATAATGGCGTATTTTGCACAGTGAGTTAGTTACTTTTGCTCGCACCTCAAAGACAATGGTTTGTGATTTATTTAAAGTGACACTGGTCAAAGATTCATTCCGAAATGGAGCTTGGTGCGGAAAGCAGAAGTATTTTTACTATTGTAGTCAAATTGGACTCACGTGCACACTATTTAAACTCATGCAAACCGGCACTCTGAATTGTTGATAAAGGCTGCATGAGACAGTTGAACCGCGTACAATATTCAAGCTGCTGTGATTACAAATAATAAAGAAAAGAATATCTTGCGCCCGAGTGCAGACTTCTTCTTGAAGTTGGAGGAAACTTGTGATATATATATATATATATATAGCATCTAAGTTACTTTGTGGTGGACACAGTTCCACCGCTTAGACGAGGTGGCAATCGGGAGGCTCTTCTCCGCAAACTGGAAACTAGGTACATCCTGGAGTTAGACACCAAGACGCCCCAGGGCCTTAACTCCAGCGAGGACCTATTTACCTGTCTTTAACTTTTCCAATCTCTTACTCTCTTGCACTGTAATTTTAAGATACATTTTACAATTAAGTCTCTGAAACTTTTATTGCACTTTACATTCTTTTAACCTTTTTTGGTGGCACTTTATTCTTGCACTTGCACTTTGTTAAATAGGCGTAGAGGAACGATCAATGGCCCACTCGGGCAAAATTACGTTGATCCAATGAGGATATACAGAAAGGCGGGGACTGACATAGCACATGACGCAACAGGAGTGTGTATATGTTTGACAATCACATATCAACTGTTCTGACCATTATCCAGATATTATATATCATCTCTAGATATGAACTGCAGAACCGAATAGAAACTTTCAACCTATAGTCTGTTATTCGTAACCTATTTATCTGCATCGAGTCGTTTTAAATATTTATGAATTAATGAATATTTAATTATTTATTTGGTTTTATGTTTTGTAAGACAGCCAATATGATTGCAATGCATATCCTAAAGAGTTAAACCCACTTGGGCTGTATTACCCTGCACTTCGCACTTTGAATAATGACCTTTAATTACGGGTTCTTATTCTTGTATATCTTTATTTTACTGGTGCTTTTAATTATTTTTAATGTTCATGAACTAATGGATATTGTAAAAATTATAGTGCCTCAATGTACTGGTTAGCCTGCAACTTTAATTTTGTTGGCTGCCTATCCGACAGTTTCTTCTAGGTCTATCGCTCTGTGCCATTGTCACGTGCTAATACACTTGCACTTTAAATGTGGGGACACTCCTCATGCGCGTCATATGATCAAGTCCTCCTGGAGGCCGAAACGCGTCATGGCGGTAGTGCTGGGTGTTAAAAAAAAAAAAAAATCCTTGCACTGATACCTGGGTCCGTATTCGTCTGTTCCTGTCCAGTTGGATTTGTTTGGCGAAGTATGCTGCATATATATATATATATATATATATATATATATATATATATATATATATATATATATATATACACACAGTTTGCCGTTTCGCGAGCCGCACTCGCAGGATGGTAAGCGCTGCAAAGCTGACAGGCGGTTCGTGCAGGGACAAGCACCTCTTACTCCTGCCGACGCGTTTCGGGCATTGCGCCCTTCCTCCATGGGCATTCCACGCAAATGATGGCAACAAAGACAAACAGTATATCCCCTCAATATTTATTCAATTTGGTGCTGGCGCTCAGGTGAGTATAGCGCTAAGGATTATGGGACCGGTAGTCAAATTTAACCCCCAAGTGGGTTGCTGCCAACAATTGTCTTTTATTGAAGCACAGTTCTTAAAGGCACCAATCCGTGCCCTTGACCTTTCCGCCTGTCGGTTACCACAGCTCCAGCCCGCTCCGCTTCCTCGCTGTCCCAATAAACAACGGCGGACCCACTAGGATCATGTGGCGGTGCGGACTTGTGGCCCAGGCAGGGCCACTAAATCCATAAATACAGTTTGCCGTTTTGCGAGCCTCACTCGCAGGAGGGTAAGCGCTGCAAAGCTGACAGGCGGCTCGTGCAGGGACACGCACCTCTTACTCCTGCCGACGCGTTTCGGGCATTGCGCCCTTCCTCCATGGGCATTCCACACAAATGATGGCAACAAAGACCAACAGTATATCCCCTCAATATTTATTCAATTTGGTGATGGCGCTCAGGTGAGTATAGCGCTAAGGATTATAGGACCGGTAGTCAAATTTACCCCCCAAGTGGGTTGCTGCCAACAATTGTCTTTTATTGAAGCACAGATCTTAAAGGCACCAATCCGTGCCCTTGACCTTTCCTCCTGCCGGTTACCACAGCTCCAGCCCGCTACGCTTCCTCGCTGTCCCAATAAACAACAGCCACGAGTCAGCACCGCCACATGATCCTAGTGGGTCCGCCGTTGTTTATTGGGACAGCGAAGCGGAGCGGGCTGGAGCTGTGGTAACCGACAGGCGGAAAGGTCAAGGGCACGGATTAAATTTGACTACCAGTCCCATAATACTTAGCGCTATACTCACCTGAGTGCCATCACCAAATTGAATAAATAGTGAGGGGATATATTGTTGGTCTTTGTTGCCATCATTTGTGTGGTATGCCCATGGAGGAAGGGCGCAATGCCCGAAACGCGTCGGCAGGAGTAAGAGGTGTGTGTCCCTGCACAAACCGCCTGTCAGCTTTGCAGCGCTTACCATCCTGCGAGTGCGGCTCGCGAAACGGCAAACTGTATTTATGGATTTAGTGGCCCTGCCTGGGCCACGAGTCAGCACCGCCACATGATCCTAGTGGGTCCGCCGTTGTTTATTGGGACAGCGAGGAAGCGGAGCGGGCTGGAGCTGTGGTAACCGACAGGCAGAAAGGTCAAGGGCGCGGATTGGTGCCTTTAAGAACTGTGCTTCAATAAAAGACAATTGTTGGCAGCAACCCACTTGAGGGTTAAATTTGACTACCGGTCCCATAATCCTTAGCGCTATACTCACCTGAGCGCCATCACCAAATTGAATAAATATTGAGGGGATATACTGTTGGTCTTTGTTGCCATCATTTGTGTGGTATGCCCATGGAGGAAGGGCGCAATGCCCGAAACGCGTCGGCAGGAGTAAGAGGTGCGTGTCCCTGCACAAAACGCCTGTCAGCTTTGCAGCGCTTACCATCCTGCGAGTGCGGCTCGCGAAACGGCAAACTGTATTTATGGATTTAGTGGCCCTGCCTGGGCCACGAGTCAGCACCGCCACATGATCCTAGTGGGTCCGCCGTTGTTTATTGGGACAGCGAGGAAGCGGAGCGGGCTGGAGCTGTGGTAACCGACAGGCGGAAAGGTCAAGGGCACGGATTGGTGCCTTTAAGAACTGTGCTTCAATAAAAGACAATTGTTGGCAGCAACCCACTTGGGGGTTAAATTTGACTACCGGTCCCATAATCCTTAGCGCTATACTCACCTGAGCGCCATCACCAAATTGAATGAATATTGAGGGGATATACTATTGGTCTTTGTTGCCATCATTTGTGTGGAATGCCCATGGAGGAAGGGCGCAATGCCCGAAACGCGTCGGCAGGAGTAAGAGGTGCGTGTCCCTGCACGAACCGCCTGTCAGCTTTGCAGCGCTTACCATCCTGCGAGTGCGGCTCGCGAAACGGCAAACTGTATATATATATATATATTTCTTTTTTTTGTTAACTTGCAAACATGTGCTTGTGCTATGTGGGGCCCTGCATGAAATGCACATCCTGGGCCCCTCAAAACGTCTAACACGCCTACTAATGTGTGACCTAATTTTTATTAGGAAGATGGAATCCAGTGTCATTTCTGCTTTATGAATTATGAATATTTTGCATAAACTATTTCTTCATCCCAGTTATGCATTTATACCTGCAGGACACTGGTTTGAGCACACAATATCTTGTGGGAGCTGTGAAACTAAGGTGTTTCACAGAAAGAATATGTTTTTAGGTCGAGCCTAGCGCAGCGCGCATGCGCTGCCCTAGGAGAGGGCCTCTTGGAAACATTCCACACTTTCTTAAAGCTCGTGCGTGTGGTTGTCACATTTTATTGGCCTTTGCGTGTGGCTTTCAATAATGAAAGCATGCAAATGGCCAAAGACGGATGCATGTCCCGCCTTTTCTGTAAACGTTCACTCCCATGGCCTTTGGGTCTCGGGAGCGAGCGCAGGGTGCCAGCTGAATGCTTTGCATTCTTGGATCATGTTACTAATTGACCCAGGCTTTCTTTTTTCTCAGCTTTACCTTATCTTACAAACTTGTGACCTCTGCTTCTTCTCTCCCCTCTACGCAATGGGCCCCTTTCTGTGACCTCTTCTTTCCTTCCATGCATCCCCTGTCTCCACGCCGTAAGACACCCTCTCTTCCTATTTCCTTTCAGCCTGTCCGTTTAAAAAAAAAAAAAACTGTCCGCTTCTTCTTTCCCCTCTACGTAATGGGCCCCTTTTCTCTGACCTCTTCTTTCCTTCGCATGCACCCCCTGTTCTCCACGCCGTGAGGCATCCTCTCTTCCTATTTCCTTTCAGACTGTCTGTTTAAAAAAAAAAAAAAACAGTCCGCTTCATCTCTCCCCTCTAGGTAATGGGCCCCTTTCTCTGCCCTCTTCTATCCTTCGCATGCACCCCGTGTCTCCATGCCGTGAGGCACCCTCTCTTCCTATTTCCTTTCAGCCTGTCCGTTAGTTTTTTTAAAACCGTCCGCTTCTTCTCTCCCCTCTACGTAATGGGCCCCTTTCTCTGCCCTCTTCTTTCCTTTGCATGCACCCCCTTGTCTCCACGCCGTTAGGCACCCTCTCTTCCTATTTCCTTTCAGTCTGTCCGTTTTTTTTTTTTAAAACACAGTACGCTTCTTCTCTCCCCTCTATGTAATGGGCCCCTTTCTCTGCCCTCTTCTATCCTTCACATGCACCCCGTGTCTCCACGCCGTGAGGCACCCTCTCTTCCTATTTCCTTTCAGCCTGCCCATTTTTTTTTTTTTTTTTAAACAGTTCGCTTCTTCTCTCTCCTCTACGTAATTGGCTCCTTTCTCTGCCCTCTTCTATCCTTCGCATGCACCCCCTGTCTCCACGCCGTGAGGCCCCCTCTCTTCCTATTTGCTTTCAGCCTGTCCGTTTTTTTTTTTAAACAGTCCGCTTCTTCTCTCCCCTCTACGTAATGGGCCCCTTTCTCTGCCCTCTTCTTTCCTTCGCATGCACCCCCTGTCTCCACGCCGTGAGACACCCTCTCTTCCTATTTCCTTTTAGCCTGTCCGTTTAAAAAAAAACAAAAAAACAGTCTGCTTCTTCTCTCCCCTCTACGTAGAGGGCCCCTTTCTCTGCCCTCTTCTTTCCTTCGCATGCACCCCCTGTCTCCACGCCGTGAGACACCCTCTCTTCCTATTTCCTTTCAGCCTGTCCGTTTAAAAAAAAACAAAAAAAAACAGTCCGCTTATCTCCCCTCTACGTAATGGGCCCCTTTCTCTGCCCTCTTCTTTCCTTCGCATGCACCCCCTGTCTCCACGCCGTGAGACACCCTCTCTTCCTATTTCCTTTCAGCCTGTCTGTTTTTTTTTTTAAACAGTCCGCTTCTTCTCTCCCCTCTACGTAATGGGCCCCTTTCTCTGCCCTCTTCTTTCCTTCGCATGCACCCCCTGTCTCCACGCCGTAAGACACCCTCTCTTCCTATTTCCTTTCCGCCTGTCCGTTTAAAAAAAAAAAAAAAACAGTCCGCTTCTTCTCTCCCCTCTACGTAATGGGCCCCTTTCTCTGCCCTCTTCTTTCCTTCGCATGCAACCCCTGTCTCCACGCTGTGAGACACCCTCTCTTCCTATTTCCTTTCAGCCTGTCCGTTTTTTGCACCTCCCAAAAGTGAGACCTATTGGCCATGCCAATGCTTGTTCTACTTGAATCAACATCCTAAGGGAATTTTTACCACAAGGTATGCTTTCATGTACAATTTTACCCATGCAACTAGCGAAGCCAATTTAGCATGATGTTATGTGAGTGGGAAGGAATATCGGTTTTTTTCCACCCGCCATCCTATGCATTTTCCTTTCTTTGCCTTTGTAGTGTGGGAGCCACCCGGCCCACACTATACAGTGTTGCACCCTGTATCACCCTGGAGGGCGGGCTCGCCCAAAAGCGATACATGCACGTGCGCATGACCGCTCGTGGTCTTTGCCCCTTACTACATTACTTGTGTGTGTGTGTATTCTTTCCTGCAGAGATCGCAACGCAGGCCTCACAACGTGGCACTGGGTCACCCACCTTCCGGCCCACTACAGCTTTGTCTCTGTTTTATTTATATTATTTTCTGCAGGGCTGTGCCTTTCTCTTCGCCTTTCTGCTATGCAGGCTCTCTTTCTATTGTCTCTGATGAACAAGCTCTGTGTATCTTTTTCGTCCTGTCTCCGATGTGCATCTGCTGTGCTTTTGTTTTTTTCCTCTTTTTGATGATGTCCCTTTGCCTTTTGCCAGCCATCTCAGGTATTGTGTCTTCCCCTTTCTGTCTCTGAAGCATATTCCCACCCAGTATATTTCCCTTTTTGCCTCTGATGCACAGATTCTGTCTTTTTGCCTCGCTCCTTCGCGCCTATTAGTCTGATGCACATATTTTGTTTATTGTTGTAACCTTAAGGTCCCTTTAGCTGTTTCAATAACATAGAGTTTGCTAAAGCTTCTGCTTTGCAAGCTATCTTTACATGCTCTGAGCCTTTTTTTCAGTGAATGGGTGATTAAAGGTTTGGCATTAGCCAAGACTTTCTGATTTTACTAAAATTGTATATGTAGCATACTTACAAGAGGTTTCAAACAGTCTCCCCTTTCAATCAATCTATTGTTGTTGTCATTTACATCTTCTGCACACTACAACATGAGGCACTGGATCAGCTCACTTAAGCCATTGGCTAACTTCACTGCGAGTGGCAGCAGTCTACCCTTTTACAAGGATCACATCCACACATAAAGTAGCTCCATTTTATGCATGAGGTTTTAAGAATGGAGTGTGTCTTTTTTGAGACAAAAAATATTTTTGCTTTTATGTAATTTTATTTTTACATATTGGCGAGTGCCTGTCACGTCCTTAAACAAAGTTTTACAAATGCAATGCGAACAAGCATTGCCAAAGCATGTATATGATGGTAGCAACAACTGACTTATTAGTTTTGTCAAAGCTTGTTTAGAGCTGTGTTGGGTTTAACAGCACAGCTGTCAAACAGAGCTATCACTAGCAATATACTTAGAGTTGGGTTTGGGTCTGCCTCTTTCAGACATTGATTACTTCAAACAGCTAATTTTAGCTGTTGGCTAGAGACTGTCAATTATGTCAGGGCTCAGCCCAGTGGAGTGTTCATCTCTTACCTAGTGCTATTGACTGTTTGGGGGGTATCCTTCCACCTCCACTGCACTGGTGTGCTTGAATTTAACTGTATGAGGGGCTACTTTACAACTGTAGACCTATCTGTGCGCTCCTGCTGGGTCACTCCCAAGTATATCACTCTAGTGTGCTTATACTGCAAGCAATAGCACATTAAACCCTGACTTATTGACTCTGTCGATGCTTGTTATGCCTTAATAAATCAGGTAGCACACACTTTTGGTAGCCACGTACACACCTTTAGTTTATGTGTATGGTACACAGTGCAGCTCAGTACTACTATAGTAATCTCAAGGCATGCACCTAGTGGATGTTTAGTGCTTAGCACAAATGGTTGGTTGCAGTACAGTGCGTGTGCCTCGCTTAAAAAAACCAAAGCCGGCCTGCATCCTTGGACTGCATACACTAAATATTGTAAAAGAGTTATAAATATTTTGTGTGAAACCACATTACAAAACTGCCTAGACAGGTTTTAAATAATGATTGACTTTTTTCTGTTTTGACAACCATGATTTGCAATGTATTCTCTGAGAATGTTTTGTTATTAGACTAGGACGTAAGATTTTTTTTTTTTTTTTTAAAAAGGTACTTTTTCAGAAGTATAAACAAGGAACTTGGAATAAAAGTTCCATGATAAAAGCTATTTGTTGCAGCACATCTGTTTATCAGAAATTTCATGCTCAATTTAGCTCCCGACGAAAATTGTTTTTGTGTTTAATATATAGAGATGGTTGGGCATCAATCTAGTGGGTAGAACTTGCGCCGGGAGCCTTTCAGAATCTATGCCCCCTAATTCCTGCATGCAATACATGTTAATTGGTGACACACTGCATAGCTTCTGGAAGCATGTGCACTCAACAAAGCTGAAGGCCTGCAGCCTTTGCTTGAAGCATGTGTTAAATACATGCAGGCAATACACTTCCACTGTCTGGGAAGCTGTCCCCACCTTCCATCTTGTGTGAATGCAAACCAGAGACATTCAAAGGGCTCCAATTCTGCTTTGTAACTAGTACTGGGAGCCAAACCTGAGGACTAACGCCAGAAGGCATCCAGGCCAGCATCTGCAGAATCTTCTTTTCAATAAATACATTTCCCATGTATTGTCTCACACCGCCATGATCTTGAAGTTAGTGCTTCCTCTAATTGCAGCCTAAAGCTCTTGCTATTTCTTGACATACGCGACCAGCCATTATTTTTAACTTTCAATCTTTAAGCTCATCAACTGACCTGGCCGGATTGGTGGTGTAGCAGCAGTCTACCAGAGGACAAATGGTTTACGTAATTTAACGCTTTTGGATTGTTTGTAGGGGGGTCAGACCTCGTGTAAGTGAGCTGGCCCCCCTCCCCTCTCCGGGACAATTATAAAAAAAATGCCCATTTCAGAAATACATAAGTTTCCTTGATACCCAGTTTTTACTCTGCCTATTTCGCTATAAGAATTGTTCTATGTTCGGTACTCAATGAAAAACCATTGTACAGTGTAGCTCAGCTCAGTTGTTTGCTCTGGGGTACCTTGGGTTGTTGGAGAACCTACAAACCCTATATATTCCCGCAACTAGAAGGGTCTAGCAGACATAATGGTATATTGCATTTGTCACTTGGATATTGTGACAAAAAGTTACAGATGAAAATGCAACAAATTACGATTGTTTTCCTACTCGTTTTTTAAATATTTCTTTATTTCAACATTTATTTTCCTTGGGACAACCTTTTGGGATCTACACATATGACCCCTTACTGAATTTGGAATGTCTACTGTTCAGAAATCTATAGCTATCCTGAACAACCCATGGGTTTCACACTGGTTCCCACCACAAACTGAAAGTAGGTTGAATAGCACAAAAAATAGTGAAAATAGACCATCTCTTAGAAAAATGACAAAACATTGGTCCAAAATTAGGTTTTCTGAATCAGCCCTGCATGCTCCTGAAAGCTGGGAATATTGTGACTTTAGTACAGTAAACCGTTCTTGGATGCAATTTTTAGGAGTATATTGTGCTCACATATATAAATTCGGAGAAGAGAGGAGGGACCAACATCACCCCTGAATCCCCCATTAAAGCAGGGTAAATCTGGGGACCATGGGTTGGTGGCACTAAGCCTAATAGATTCCTCACAATTGCATGATAAAACCAAGGGAGGAACAAATTAAACTCTTTAAATATGGGTAGAGCCAGAAGTACTAGACTAGGATGTACCTCTCACCTCACTAACAAAAGTGAAGCAAAGAGTTAACACTGCATCCTTACAATGAATTCACAAGGCTATAAGTGGCAAGGTATCATAAATATAACTCTTAGGTTCAAGCCTAAACAAAAATATTCAGTCCCAGAAAAAAACTCCTATTTGTAACCAGATATTGAAATAGTATTTGGACTGGTAACAACCCATACCAGGTGTATATATGAAAGAAGTTAACATGCTACCTCTGTAATATATATATATATATATATATATATATATATATATATATATAACTTTTATGAATTGTTTTTAATTTATCACTGTCTCTGATACTACATATCCCACAATGCTTCTATGGTGAGCCAAGTGGGAGTTTGGTACAAATGGAGAAACAAAGGAGGGACTCACTCAACCGTGATCAAGACTGTTTGTCGAAACGCGTTGGTGATGGTGTTCTGTGTGGCAATGGTTGGCCACTAATAAATACCACTGCATAAATAACTTCTGGAGTGTGGAGTTAATCTTCTGGTGGACAATAATTACACAGCACGGGTCCATCCTGATCGCCAACCATGAGCGCGCTGTAAGTGTAACTGATTTGGTGAATCGTATCGGAAAGGAAAACAGCGGCGCCCGACATTAAGCGCAAAATCAGATCGAAGAAACAAGATCTATTGAACTGGTGGAACACAAAGGAATCACCACCTCCGTAACGCCGAAGAAAAAGCAGTCGGATCTGGGGTCAACACAAGGCAAGACGCCGAAGAACGTATAGCGGGGCAGCCACCGCGTGGAAAGGAACACCGAGGCAGATCGCTGAACAAGTGGAGCCGGAGGACACCACCCTGACGGGAGACTCCCTCAGGTGAGCAAACCGGCTGCAGTGTGGTGTGAGTGAATGATATCGCTTAGTATCGAGGTGGGGAAACAAAGCATTTTTGAGTTTCCTCGTTCTTCAGGAGTGTAACAGGAAGAATAACTGCTAAACATACCAATCAATGGGAGTTCCGAGGACAAGAGAGAATTGATAAAGCATAAAATATCACAAGGAAATCAGGATCAAATTAATTATACAAGATGGAAGCAAGAGTGGCGAAACGCTTACAGAAGGCGGAAACACTATTTACTAAAGGGAATGAGGACAATCTAAGGAAAATATAAATACCACAGTAATGAAGACATCAAGTGAAAAAAATCTCAAACATATGTACATACAACTAGAACAACTTTTAAAGAAAGAAATAACAAAAAGTTGGGAGATAATTACGATGGAGAAATATATAGAGGTTGGAAGAGTCCCTAGAGGACTGTGAATATTTACTCTACCCAATCACCCTGACACAAGGCCAGAGATGCTAGAGAAATGGGGCAAAAATAACATGCAGTGCTCGAAAATAATGATGCTAATAATCATCAAATATGCAAAAAACGATGTTGAGGAAATCCATAAGTGCAACTGAAACTCAAATTCAAGCACTGAAACAAGAAGGGGAAACAAAAGGGGATGATGGACGGAACGTTTGAGCCAATCAAACACTCACCCCCAGTCAACTGATCTGGGTTTAATCCATCATCATTCTTTAGCTCACTCCACCACCCCAGTTCAGACATGGCCATATGCAAATCAGTCTGACCCTGTGCCTCATGGGAACAGTCCAGCCCGAACTGCCAAGCCATGTCTTCCCTGGACCGGAAACAAGCATCCTAGGACCGGTTTCTGGCATTCCAGCCGTCATCAGCCAGGCTTGCTTGAATCCAGTGGCAAAGTGAGCAAGGGACCCACGTCTGGGCATACCCCCGCCAACTTAGGGCGAACAAGCGATACAAAGGGGATGATGGACGGAACGTTTGAGCCAATCAAACACTCACCCCCAGTCAACTGATCTGGGTTTAATCCATCATCATTCTTTAGCTCACTCCACCACCCCAGTTCAGACATGGCCATATGCAAATCAGTCTGACCCTGTGCCTCATGGGAACAGTCCAGCCCGAACTGCCAAGCCATGTCTTCCCTGGACCGGAAACAAGCATCCTAGGACCGGTTTCTGGCATTCCAGCCGTCATCAGCCAGGCTTGCTTGAATCCAGTGGCAAAGTGAGCAAGGGACCCACGTCTGGGCATACCCCCGCCAACTTAGGGCGAACAAGCTGATACAAAAGGGGATGATGGACGGAACGTTTGAGCCAATCAAACACTCACCCCCAGTCAACTGATCTGGGTTTAATCCATCATCATTCTTTAGCTCACTCCACCACCCCAGTTCAGACATGGCCTTATGCAAATCAGTCTGACCCTGTGCCTCATGGGAACAGTCCAGCCCGAACTGCCAAGCCATGTCTTCCCTGGACCGGAAACAAGCATCCTAGGACCGGTTTCTGGCATTCCAGCCGTCATCAGCCAGGCTTGCTTGAATCCAGTGGCAAAGTGAGCAAGGGACCCACGTCTGGGCATACCCCCGCCAACTTAGGGCGAACAAAGCGATACAAAAGGGGATGATGGACGGAACGTTTGAGCCAATCAAACACTCACCCCCAGTCAACTGATCTGGGTTTAATCCATCATCATTCTTTAGCTCACTCCACCACCCCAGTTCAGACATGGCCATATGCAAATCAGTCTGACCCTGTGCCTCATGGGAACAGTCCAGCCCGAACTGCCAAGCCATGTCTTCCCTGGACCGGAAACAAGCATCCTGGGACCGGTTTCGGGTTCAAAACCCTCATCAGCCAGGCTATCTTGAATCCAGTGGCAAAGTGAGCAAGGGACCCACGTCTGGGCATACCCTGCCAACTTAGGGCGAACAAAGCGAAACCAAAGGGGATGATGGACGGAGCGTTAGAGCAAATCAAACACTCACCCCCAGTCAACTGATCTGGGTTTAATCCATCATCATTCTTTAGCTCACTCCACCACCCCAGTTCAGACAGTTCTTTTGCTTTCTCGCCCTAAGTGCGCCAGGTATGCCCAGACGTGGGTCCTGGGCTCACTGTGCCACTGGAATCAAGCTATCCTGGCTGAAGAGGGGTGAAACCCCGAAACCGGTCCTAGGATGCTTGTTTCCGGTCCATGGAGGACCTGGCTTGGCAGTTCGGGCTGGACTGTTCCCATGAGGCACAGGGTCAAGACTGATTTGCATATGGCCAGGTCTAAACTGGGGTGGCATGGTGAGCAAAAGAATGATGGATTTAACCCAGATCTCTTGACTGGGGGTGAATGTTTTGATTTGTTCTGCATTCCGTCCATCAATTGTGTGTCTTTTGCTTTCTCGCCCTAAGTGCGCCAGGTATGCCCAGACGTGGGTCCTGGGCTCACTGTGCCACTGGAATCAAGCTATCCTGGCTGAAGAGGGTGAAACCCGAAGCCGGTCCTAGGATGCTTGTTTCCGGTCCAGGGAAGACATGGCTTGGCAGTTCGGGCTGGACTGTTCCCATGAGGCACAGGGTCAGACTGATTTGCATATGGCCATGTCTGAACTGGGGTGGTGGAGTGAGCTAAAGAATGATGATGGATTAAACCCAGATCAGTTGACTGAGGGTGAGTGTTTGATTGGCTCAAACGTTCCGTCCATCATCCCCTTTTGTATCAGCTTGTTCGCCCTAATTTGGCGGGGTATGCCCAGACGTGGGTCCCTTGCTCACTTTGCCACTGGATTCAAGCAAGCCTCGCTGATGACGGCTGGAATGCCAGAAACCGGTCCTAGGATGCTTGTTTCCGGTCCAGGGAAGACATGGCTTGGCAGTTCAGGCTGGACTGTTCCCATGAGGCACAGGGTCAGACTGATTTGCATATGGCCATGTCTGAACTGGGGTGGTGGAGTGAGCTAAAGAATGATGATGGATTAAACCCAGATCAGTTGACTGGGGGTGAGTGTTTGATTGGCTCAAACGTTCCGTCCATCATCCCCTTTGTATCGCTTGTTCGCCCTAATTTGGCGGGGGTATGCCCAGACGTGGGTCCCTTGCTCACTTTGCCACTGGATTCAAGCAAGCCTGGCTGATGACGGCTGGAATGCCAGAAACCGGTCCTAGGATGCTTGTTTCCGGTCCAGGGAAGACATGGCTTGGCAGTTCGGGCTGGACTGTTCCCATGAGGCACAGGGTCAGACTGATTTGCATATGGCCATGTCTGAACTGGGGTGGTGGAGTGAGCTAAAGAATGATGATGGATTAAACCCAGATCAGTTGACTGGGGTGAGTGTTTGATTGGCTCAAACGTTCCGTCCATCATCCCCTTTTGTATCGCTTTGTTCGCCCTAATTTGGCGGGGTATGCCCAGACGTGGGTCCCTTGCTCACTTTGCCACTGGATTCAAGCAAGCCTGGCTGATGACGGCTGGAATGCCAGAAACCGGTCCTAGGATGCTTGTTTCCGGTCCAGGGAAGACATGGCTTGGCAGTTCGGGCTGGACTGTTCCCATGAGGCACAGGGTCAGACTGATTTGCATATGGCCATGTCTGAACTGGGGTGGTGGAGTGAGCTAAAGAATGATGATGGATTAAACCCAGATCAGTTGACTGGGGGTGAGTGTTTGATTGGCTCAAACGTTCCGTCCATCATCCCCTTTTGTATCGCTTTGTTTGCCCTAATTTGGCGGGGGTATGCCCAGACGTGGGTCCCTTGCTCACTTTGCCACTGGATTCAAGCAAGCCTGGCTGATGACGGCTGGAATGCCAGAAACCGGTCCTAGGATGCTTGTTTCCGGTCCAGGGAAGACATGGCTTGGCAGTTCGGGCTGGACTGTTCCCATGAGGCACAGGGTCAGACTGATTTGCATATGGCCATGTCTGAACTGGGGTGGTGGAGTGAGCTAAAGAATGATGATGGATTAAACCCAGATCAGTTGACTGGGGGTGAGTGTTTGATTGGCTCAAACGTTCCGTCCATCATCCCCTTTTGTATCGCTTTGTTCGCCCTAATTTGGCGGGGGTATGCCCAGACGTGGGTCCCTTGCTCACTTTGCCACTGGATTCAAGCAAGCCTGGCTGATGACGGCTGGAATGCCAGAAACCGGTCCTAGGATGCTTGTTTCCGGTCCAGGGAAGACATGGCTTGGCAGTTCGGGCTGGACTGTTCCCATGAGGCACAGGGTCAGACTGATTTGCATATGGCCATGTCTGAACTGGGGTGGTGGAGTGAGCTAAAGAATGATGATGGATTAAACCCAGATCAGTTGACTGGGGGTGAGTGTTTGATTGGCTCAAACGTTCCGTCCATCATCCCCTTTGTATCGCTTTGTTCGCCCTAATTTGGCGGGGGTATGCCCAGACGTGGGTCCCTTGCTCACTTTGCCACGGGATTCAAGCAAGCCTGGCTGATGACGGCTGGAATGCCAGAAACCGGTCCTAGGATGCTTGTTTCCGGTCCAGGGAAGACATGGCTTGGCAGTTCGGGCTGGACTGTTCCCATGAGGCACAGGGTCAGACTGATTTGCATATGGCCATGTCTGAACTGGGGTGGTGGAGTGAGCTAAAGAATGATGATGGATTAAACCCAGATCAGTTGACTGGGGGTGAGTGTTTGATTGGCTCAAACGTTCCGTCCATCATCCCCTTTTGTATCGCTTTGTTCGCCCTAATTTGGCGGGGGTATGCCCAGACGTGGGTCCCTTGCTCACTTTGCCACTGGATTCAAGCAAGCCTGGCTGATGACGGCTGGAATGCCAGAAACCGGTCCTAGGATGCTTGTTTCCGGTCCAGGGAAGACATGGCTTGGCAGTTCGGGCTGGACTGTTCCCATGAGGCACAGGGTCAGACTGATTTGCATATGGCCATGTCTGAACTGGGGTGGTGGAGTGAGCTAAAGAATGATGATGGATTAAACCCAGATCAGTTGACTGGGGGTGAGTGTTTGATTGGCTCAAACGTTCCGTCCATCATCCCCTTTTGTATCGCTTTGTTCGCCCTAATTTGGCGGGGGTATGCCCAGACGTGGGTCCCTTGCTCACTTTGCCACTGGATTCAAGCAAGCCTGGCTGATGACGGCTGGAATGCCAGAAACCGGTCCTAGGATGCTTGTTTCCGGTCCAGGGAAGACATGGCTTGGCAGTTCGGGCTGGACTGTTCCCATGAGGCACAGGGTCAGACTGATTTGCATATGGCCATGTCTGAACTGGGGTGGTGGAGTGAGCTAAAGAATGATGATGGATTAAACCCAGATCAGTTGACTGGGGGTGAGTGTTTGATTGGCTCAAACGTTCCGTCCATCATCCCCTTTGTATCGCTTTGTTCGCCCTAATTTGGCGGGGGTATGCCCAGACGTGGGTCCCTTGCTCACTTTGCCACTGGATTCAAGCAAGCCTGGCTGATGACGGCTGGAATGCCAGAAACCGGTCCTAGGATGCTTGTTTCCGGTCCAGGGAAGACATGGCTTGGCAGTTCGGGCTGGACTGTTCCCATGAGGCACAGGGTCAGACTGATTTGCATATGGCCATGTCTGAACTGGGGTGGTGGAGTGAGTGAGCTAAAGAATGATGATGGATTAAACCCAGATCAGTTGACTGGGGGTGAGTGTTTGATTGGCTCAAACGTTCCGTCCATCATCCCCTTTTGTATCGCTTTGTTCGCCCTAATTTGGCGGGGGTATGCCCAGACGTGGGTCCCTTGCTCACTTTGCCACTGGATTCAAGCAAGCCTGGCTGATGACGGCTGGAATGCCAGAAACCGGTCCTAGGATGCTTGTTTCCGGTCCAGGGAAGACATGGCTTGGCAGTTCGGGCTGGACTGTTCCCATGAGGCACAGGGTCAGACTGATTTGCATATGGCCATGTCTGAACTGGGGTGGTGGAGTGAGCTAAAGAATGATGATGGATTAAACCCAGATCAGTTGACTGGGGGTGAGTGTTTGATTGGCTCAAACGTTCCGTCCATCATCCCCTTTTGTATCGCTTTGTTCGCCCTAATTTGGCGGGGGTATGCCCAGACGTGGGTCCCTTGCTCACTTTGCCACTGGATTCAAGCAAGCCTGGCTGATGACGGCTGGAATGCCAGAAACCGGTCCTAGGATGCTTGTTTCCGGTCCAGGGAAGACATGGCTTGGCAGTTCGGGCTGGACTGTTCCCATGAGGCACAGGGTCAGACTGATTTGCATATGGCCATGTCTGAACTGGGGTGGTGGAGTGAGCTAAAGAATGATGATGGATTAAACCCAGATCAGTTGACTGGGGGTGAGTGTTTGATTGGCTCAAACGTTCCGTCCATCATCCCCTTTGTATCGCTTTGTTCGCCCTAATTTGGCGGGGGTATGCCCAGACGTGGGTCCCTTGCTCACTTTGCCACTGGATTCAAGCAAGCCTGGCTGATGACGGCTGGAATGCCAGAAACCGGTCCTAGGATGCTTGTTTCCGGTCCAGGGAAGACATGGCTTGGCAGTTCGGGCTGGACTGTTCCCATGAGGCACAGGCTCAGACTGATTTGCATATGGCCATGTCTGAACTGGGGTGGTGGAGTGAGCTAAAGAATGATGATGGATTAAACCCAGATCAGTTGACTGGGGGTGAGTGTTTGATTGGCTCAAACGTTCCGTCCATCATCCCCTTTTGTATCGCTTTGTTCGCCCTAATTTGGCGGGGGTATGCCCAGACGTGGGTCCCTTGCTCACTTTGCCACTGGATTCAAGCAAGCCTGGCTGATGACGGCTGGAATGCCAGAAACCGGTCCTAGGATGCTTGTTTCCGGTCCAGGGAAGACATGGCTTGGCAGTTCGGGCTGGACTGTTCCCATGAGGCACAGGGTCAGACTGATTTGCATATGGCCATGTCTGAACTGGGGTGGTGGAGTGAGCTAAAGAATGATGATGGATTAAACCCAGATCAGTTGACTGGGGGTGAGTGTTTGATTGGCTCAAACGTTCCGTCCATCATCCCCTTTTGTATCACTTTGTTCGCCCTAATTTGGCGGGGGTATGCCCAGACGTGGGTCCCTTGCTCACTTTGCCACTGGATTCAAGCAAGCCTGGCTGATGACGGCTGGAATGCCAGAAACCGGTCCTAGGATGCTTGTTTCCGGTCCAGGGAAGACATGGCTTGGCAGTTCGGGCTGGACTGTTCCCATGAGGCACAGGGTCAGACTGATTTGCATATGGCCATGTCTGAACTGGGGTGGTGGAGTGAGCTAAAGAATGATGATGGATTAAACCCAGATCAGTTGACTGGGGGTGAGTGTTTGATTGGCTCAAACGTTCCGTCCATCATCCCCTTTTGTATCGCTTTGTTCGCCCTAATTTGGCGGGGGTATGCCCAGACGTGGGTCCCTTGCTCACTTTGCCACTGGATTCAAGCAAGCCTGGCTGATGACGGCTGGAATGCCAGAAACCGGTCCTAGGATGCTTGTTTCCGGTCCAGGGAAGACATGGCTTGGCAGTTCGGGCTGGACTGTTCCCATGAGGCACAGGGTCAGACTGATTTGCATATGGCCATGTCTGAACTGGGGTGGTGGAGTGAGCTAAAGAATGATGATGGATTAAACCCAGATCAGTTGACTGGGGGTGAGTGTTTGATTGGCTCAAACGTTCCGTCCATCATCCCCTTTTGTATCGCTTTGTTCGCCCTAATTTGGCGGGGGTATGCCCAGACGTGGGTCCCTTGCTCACTTTGCCACTGGATTCAAGCAAGCCTGGCTGATGACGGCTGGAATGCCAGAAACCGGTCCTAGGATGCTTGTTTCCGGTCCAGGGAAGACATGGCTTGGCAGTTCGGGCTGGACTGTTCCCATGAGGCACAGGGTCAGACTGATTTGCATATGGCCATGTCTGAACTGGGGTGGTGGAGTGAGCTAAAGAATGATGATGGATTAAACCCAGATCAGTTGACTGGGGGTGAGTGTTTGATTGGCTCAAACGTTCCGTCCATCATCCCCTTTTGTATCGCTTTGTTCGCCCTAATTTGGCGGGGGTATGCCCAGACGTGGGTCCCTTGCTCACTTTGCCACTGGATTCAAGCAAGCCTGGCTGATGACGGCTGGAATGCCAGAAACCGGTCCTAGGATGCTTGTTTCCGGTCCAGGGAAGACATGGCTTGGCAGTTCGGGCTGGACTGTTCCCATGAGGCACAGGCTCAGACTGATTTGCATATGGCCATGTCTGAACTGGGGTGGTGGAGTGAGCTAAAGAATGATGATGGATTAAACCCAGATCAGTTGACTGGGGGTGAGTGTTTGATTGGCTCAAACGTTCCGTCCATCATCCCCTTTTGTATCGCTTTGTTCGCCCTAATTTGGCGGGGGTATGCCCAGACGTGGGTCCCTTGCTCACTTTGCCACTGGATTCAAGCAAGCCTGGCTGATGACGGCTGGAATGCCAGAAACCGGTCCTAGGATGCTTGTTTCCGGTCCAGGGAAGACATGGCTTGGCAGTTCGGGCTGGACTGTTCCCATGAGGCACAGGGTCAGACTGATTTGCATATGGCCATGTCTGAACTGGGGTGGTGGAGTGAGCTAAAGAATGATGATGGATTAAACCCAGATCAGTTGACTGGGGGTGAGTGTTTGATTGGCTCAAACGTTCCGTCCATCATCCCCTTTTGTATCACTTTGTTCGCCCTAATTTGGCGGGGGTATGCCCAGACGTGGGTCCCTTGCTCACTTTGCCACTGGATTCAAGCAAGCCTGGCTGATGACGGCTGGAATGCCAGAAACCGGTCCTAGGATGCTTGTTTCCGGTCCAGGGAAGACATGGCTTGGCAGTTCGGGCTGGACTGTTCCCATGAGGCACAGGGTCAGACTGATTTGCATATGGCCATGTCTGAACTGGGGTGGTGGAGTGAGCTAAAGAATGATGATGGATTAAACCCAGATCAGTTGACTGGGGGTGAGTGTTTGATTGGCTCAAACGTTCCGTCCATCATCCCCTTTTGTATCGCTTTGTTCGCCCTAATTTGGCGGGGGTATGCCCAGACGTGGGTCCCTTGCTCACTTTGCCACTGGATTCAAGCAAGCCTGGCTGATGACGGCTGGAATGCCAGAAACCGGTCCTAGGATGCTTGTTTCCGGTCCAGGGAAGACATGGCTTGGCAGTTCGGGCTGGACTGTTCCCATGAGGCACAGGGTCAGACTGATTTGCATATGGCCATGTCTGAACTGGGGTGGTGGAGTGAGCTAAAGAATGATGATGGATTAAACCCAGATCAGTTGACTGGGGGTGAGTGTTTGATTGGCTCAAACGTTCCGTCCATCATCCCCTTTTGTATCGCTTTGTTCGCCCTAATTTGGCGGGGGTATGCCCAGACGTGGGTCCCTTGCTCACTTTGCCACTGGATTCAAGCAAGCCTGGCTGATGACGGCTGGAATGCCAGAAACCGGTCCTAGGATGCTTGTTTCCGGTCCAGGGAAGACATGGCTTGGCAGTTCGGGCTGGACTGTTCCCATGAGGCACAGGGTCAGACTGATTTGCATATGGCCATGTCTGAACTGGGGTGGTGGAGTGAGCTAAAGAATGATGATGGATTAAACCCAGATCAGTTGACTGGGGGTGAGTGTTTGATTGGCTCAAACGTTCCGTCCATCATCCCCTTTTGTATCGCTTTGTTCGCCCTAATTTGGCGGGGGTATGCCCAGACGTGGGTCCCTTGCTCACTTTGCCACTGGATTCAAGCAAGCCTGGCTGATGACGGCTGGAATGCCAGAAACCGGTCCTAGGATGCTTGTTTCCGGTCCAGGGAAGACATGGCTTGGCAGTTCGGGCTGGACTGTTCCCATGAGGCACAGGGTCAGACTGATTTGCATATGGCCATGTCTGAACTGGGGTGGTGGAGTGAGCTAAAGAATGATGATGGATTAAACCCAGATCAGTTGACTGGGGGTGAGTGTTTGATTGGCTCAAACGTTCCGTCCATCATCCCCTTTTGTATCGACAAGAAGGGGAAACTCCAGAGAAAAGAGATGGAATTAAGTTTAGATTAATGCGAAAATGAAATAGAAGAACGAAAACAAAGAAAATTTAGACGAGATGAAAGAGATTATGAGATTGGCACCATCTTCACATTTGCAAAAAGATTTGATGTGTTAACAAAAGTTATGCACCCAGCGGACTTTTGGAAATGAGTCTGACGCTACCATCAGTGAATCAGACACTAACTTAAGTGAGGGAGAGGGGCCCTCACTTATATCTTATAGAACACATTTTTTAGAGGAAATTAAGTTGTTATACATAAACCAAAGATCAGGGAGAGGGAGAGGAAAGGGGAGAGGTCGGGGACAAGGATGAAGAAGAGGACGGTCACCAAGTCAAACAAGAGTAAAAAAACAAGGAGGGGATCCAGAAAGAACAAAGAAATACCCCCTACGGAACCATCAGAAGAAACAATAGGTCCACTTGAAACCGACACAGAGAACAACCTACTCATTAACCTCTCTAAATATCCTTTAAATAAAAATCAAATTAATCTCCTAAAAAAAGGTCTAACATTTTGTCCTGAAAAACATCATGTCTATGTAGTGACCAGGATAGATATTTACAAATTTCCACAGAAATTGAAACTAGCGAAATTCTTCGCAAAAAAACTAAATGATTTCAACGATGAACCCCAGTGTTGCCAATCCAAGTACCAACTCACAGATTGAACAAATACCAGATTTGAAAAACGTATATGACCTATGTTTGATCTTGAGGATAACAAATTGACAGAAACACAGATACTGGATGAACTAGGAATAAAAACGGATGGCCATAAATATACAAAATTCAAAACTAAATCCAGGTTCTGTCCACTACTAAACCTAGAAAACAGAATTGACACCTATCATGACCTAGTAATATCAGATCTAGAAAAGATAATGAACACTACATAGAAAACCCCCCAAAAAAACTTACATTTGGAAGAGCATAAAGTGCAACAGGATCTGATGCACAATAGATGGATTGAAATAAAACCAGAGGACAAAGGGGGGAATATAGTAATCATGGATAAACAACAGTACATGAAGGAGGCAATCAGACTGATAAGTGTGGCCAAAAACTATATGAGACTGAGCCACAACCTTATGAATGAGCTCACAGTGACCCTCAATGATAAAATAAGAAATGGCAAATAGAAGATCTTTTGAGTGAGGATAAAGCAAAATTTCTAATGAATGAAAGCCCGATTATTCCAACAATATACTTCCTCCCAAAGTTACACAAAACACTGGACAACCCTATGGGAAGACCCATTATATCTAGTTGTGGGTCTCTTTATGATAACATATGTCAATCACTTCTTAGCTCCACTGGTGACATCTTTAAGCTCCTACATTAAAGACTCTGGGGACTTCCGGAGGGTCCTCGCAGACACTGGTTGGCAAGAATTCTACTTATTAGCCACAATCGACGTAGTGTCTCTTTACACATCCATCAGCCAGCAATTGGGATTGAAGTCAGTTGAATACTTTCGCTATCAAAGGAATATTAAGAACCTAAAGCACTCACAAATGCTTCTGGAAATGATAGAGTTGTGCCTCCGGAATAACATATTTCTGTTCAATCATCAAATATACTCTCAGGTCTGTGGGACAGCCATGGGAGTTTCCTTCTCTCCAAGCTACACAAATCTCACCATGGGCTGGTGGGAGAAAACCATAGCTTGGGGAGAAGACAAAGGAAAAATATACTGACAAAATATCCCTATGGCTACGATTTATAGCTGATTTCTTTTTTATAAATTTGGAACGGCACACGCAATGAATTTATGGAATATTTTGAGAAACTCAACTTGAATGATGTTGGCCTAACATGTACGTGCAATACCAGCACCACCACAGTTCAATTCTTGGATGTAAGAAGCTATATTGAAGCAAATCAAATACAAACAACTGTCTATGGGAAACCGACCTCTACTAACAGCATACTACATGGCTCTAGCGTCCATCCGAAATTCTTTGAAAAAAAAGTATTCCTTATGGAGAATTCATGAGAATGAAACGCAACTGCTCTGATAATTATGAATTTGAACATAAAATTGTAATTCCTACTAAGGGGATACACACCAGTTGACATCAAACAAGGAAAGAAACGGGCATAATCCATGACACGGGCACAAACTCTGGTGAATAAGAAATCAGGCAAAATTCCAGTAGAAGAAGATTGGACAATAGGAATGGTATTGTTAGAGTAAAGAAAACCAACAGATCATTCACATTTTGAACAAATACTGGAATATACTCAAAAAACATCTGGACATTGGGCACACAATAGGATGCAGACCTGAGATATCATACCGTAAAGCCCCCTTACTTAAAGACAAATTACTGAGAAACCATTTTGAGATGACAAAATTGGAATCATGGCTAACAAAACAACAGAAAGGATTTACACGTTGTGATAAATGTAAAACATGTCGCATAGGCAAAAATACTCGTGAACTGCGCGATTTTAAAGAAAAAACATTCATCGTTGATGAAAGGATAGCATGCGAAACAAATTACGTGGTATACGTAATTGAATGCCAGTGTGGATTAAAAGATATAGGAAGAACGATCTGCCCCTTAAAAAAAAGAGAATTTTGGAACACATTAGAGCAGCACAAAATAAGGAAATCAATTATGCAATGACAAAACATTTGGAAACACATCCAGGATATGACTGGCTACAGATGAGATATTATGGAATAGCCAGCATACCAAGAAATGAAAGAGAAGGAGACAGGACATTGAAATTGCGACAATTAAAATTTCGCCTCATTATAAGATTCAGGACAAAGCATCCATATGGATTCAACGGGGATGAACAACTGCACATACACCTATGATTACATTGAAATTGGAACTGTTGGATATTCCTGGTTTGTAAATAGGAGATAACTGTAGTCAGTTGGCAACAATAATTGAGTCAATGGGTTGAAGTTGTGATAGATACATACCAACAGGCTTGAAACTTTAGAGTGATCCACCAATGTAGTGGGGTAGAACGAGGAGAGAATGAGGGGGACACTTAGCCCAATACAAGTGAAATTGCCACCACACAGTAAGGAGTATATTGATATGAAATACAAAGATTCGGAGAATAGGAGGGACCAGCCTCACCCATGATCCCCCATTAAAGCAGGGTAAATCCGGGCACCGTGGGTTGGGGGCACTAAGCCTAATAGATTCGTCACAATTGCATGATAAAACCAAGGGAGTAAACAAATTAAACTCATTAAATATGGGTAGATACAGAAGTACTAGAATAGGACGTACCTTTCACCTCACTAACAAAAGTGAAGCAAAGAGCTAACACTCCATCCTTACAATGGATTCACAAGGCTATAAGTGGCAAGGTATCATACATATAATCCTGAGGTTCAAGCCTGAACAAAAATATTCAGTCCAAGAAAAAAAACTTATATTTGTAACCAGAAATTGAATAGGATTGGGACTGATAACAACCCATACCAAGTGTATATATGAAAGAAGTTAACATGCTACATCTGTATAATATGTATAACTTTTAGGAATTGTTTTTAATGTATCACTGTCTCCGATACTACATATCCCATAATGCTTCTATGGTGAGCCAAGTGGGAGTTTGGTATAAATGGAGAAACAAAAGAGGGACTCACTCAACTGTGATCAAGACTTGTTTGTCGAAACGTGTTGGTGATGGTGGGCGAACGGGCCCCGCCTCCTGGGGCCTACTAATATGCCCCAGGGACCACCACCTCCCCAGGGCTTCTTTTTTTTTTTAAATGGGAAAGAGGCCCATACGGCCTCCCCTGCTGCCCCGGGGACCACCACTTTCCCGGGGCTTATGTTCTTTAGGTAGAGCCTAGCAGTGCACATGCGCTGCTCTGCGAGGCATGCTGTATCTCCTCTAGGGGCATTGATTACACCCCTTGCTCCCATTGGTTCCTTTGTGTGCTTTTTGAAATTCCCTTCCTTTCTGTGGCTAATTTTCACACTTGTCCCGCCTTTCGGTGGGTGGTTCCCATCCCTAGTGACTGGCCCTGTTACCTATATTATTGTTCCTCCTTCTATTTCATTAGGTCTAATTGCACTTCTTTTTCTGTTTCCTTTGGTTCATGTATTCTGTTTGTTAAAAATTGCTGGTTTCCCACACTCCTTTTGTTGGATCAGCATGCACGGCCCCCATGAACGGAATTTGCCCAGCAAGCGGGGACAAACAAACTTTATTAAATTACATGCATGTACAGAACAGAGGCCGCCGCCCGCAATCCGATGCCATCCGCCCACCGCCAACCACAAAACCCATTGTGAAGCAGCCTTATCAACCCCCCTGGTTCACAGCCTCGCATAGCTGACCCCATTTCTAATTGGGGAGTGCTTCCTTTGCTAACAAAAAAAAGGGTTATAGAGTGAGGGAGGGCAGCTGGCGGCCACGCAGCGAGATACAGAAGGGCATGGCCCCGGGGAAGCCCGGTGGCAAGTTAGCTGAGAGCACGACCCTCCCACACCGCTATTGCTGGCCGCCTACACCCAAATCTTAGCTTCGCCGCCGCCCAGCCATGGCAACACACAAGCAGGCTAACCCAGCGGGTGGCCCAACGCATCCTGTCCTGCACGGATCCTGTGGCAGCAAGGGGGTACCGCCGCAGAACCCCAGTACAGGGGTGCCCAAGGTAAAGCTCCACAATGTTGGCCTCTACAGAAGTGCTCCAAAGCACACCTCGGTCGTCGTCTTTCCTCCCCTGCGTGTCTATGAGCATAGCTTTAACTTGTTTGTCTTGTGTCAAAGCGAGATCATTGGCTACAGGGGCCACCTCAGCTGCAAATATTATACTAGGATATTTTCTGGCCACAGGGGGGGGGGGGGTCCGTTTCATATGCTGGATGTCTTTGTTGCTTATTTCTGTTACGTCGCTACTTAAAGGATAAAGATCCTAAAAACGCACGCCAAAGAGAAACCGGCTAGCAGCCTGCATTTTAGATTTTAAAACAGAAAAGTAACATAGGTGAGTCCACACGCATGCTAGCCCACTAAGTTTGGTTTTTATGATTCAGCGCGAAAAGCAGACACCCTCATGACCCCTGCTTTGCAGTGTGAAGCCGGAGTAATTCAACTGTGGCTGCTTAGTTCAGACGGCCCTCCCTCCCACACAGCCCCCTCTTTCCAGGTCTCCAGTGGTCTACAGCGCAGGCATGTCTGGAGCCAGCCTCAAAGCTGCATCTGCCCTATAGTCACCCAGAGCTAAATTTAGAATTAAACTACGAGGATCACATATTGCCGCTATCTGCCAGAGGTTTATGGGATTCAAAATAACACCCTACAAGTACAGTAAGAGGCCATTTAAGCAGCATGTTGTCACCATATACAGCCAGGCATGGAGTAAATTGAACTCTAGAACATATTCCACTTTTCACCTCCCGTCTGGCTATACCCCGTGTAGGAAAGTAGGATCTGCTTTTATGGTTACCCCCACATTTTGCTTGATGTAATGCTGTTTCTGACTAGTCTGACTAGGATCCTGCTAAGCAGCACCCCAGTGTCTGTGCTTTCTCCCCTAAATTGGTTTGGTAGTACTTGGGTACATCCCAGATTGGATACTGGCGTAACCTTATCAGTCCCTAGTATATGGTACTAAGGTACCCAGGGCATAGGTACATCAGGGGTCCCCCATGGGCTGAAGCATGTATTATGCCACCGATGGGAGACCATTCAATTTGTAACTACAGGCCTGCCATTGCAGCCTGTGTAAGCTGGTGCTAGCACCACTTATAAAAGATATAGGTTTACCTATATCTAAGGTCACTTCACTTAAAACCTATGAGTCAACACTAAAGCAGGCCTTTCAAACTTGAAGGCAGGGTGCCCGGTTCCAAGTGTGAGGGTGCCCCTGCATGAGCAGGACAACCCTACAGCCTACAGAGTCCATTCTCCCGGGTTGTAAGTGAGACAGCCATATAACATATAGAGGGGCACCGCGTCTTTACGCGGTGACCATCTTGAAACTGGCTGTAACGAATCCTATCATGTTTGGTATCAAACATGTTGGAATCATACCTCCTATGATTCCATGCACCGCGTAAAGCTCCTTTGGGAGGCCCTCGGTGCTCCTGGTACCAGTCTTCCAGACCTGGACAGCAAGCTAGGGCTGCTGCCGGCCAGAGACAGGTTTCTAGCCTCCTGCTTCTGAACCAAGCTCAGGCAGAGGAAGACAGAACAATAGGTATCCTGTCACAGGGAGGTGTGACCACTTCCCAGACAGGGTTTAGTGTATTGGGGGCATGGTGGGGGCACTTGCCAGCGTCACATAGTCTGCGTGCAAGGCACACTTGGTGCCCTCCATGCATAGTCCAACTCAAGCCAGTTCAGGGAGCCGTTGGCTTCCGCTCTGGCGCAGAGCTGGACAAAGGACAGGGGAGTATCCTCCCCCTTGTCCAGCCCCTCCTTAGGGAGGGACCCCTGTATCGTCCCAACCCTTTCCTTAGGGAATTTAAGGGCTTACCTGTGTGTGGGTCCCTAGATTCGTCGTGGGACAAGATACATTACAGACACCCCGTCTGGGCACTCTGGACTTCGCTCTGGGCATCAAAGCTGCCACCGGGAAATTCCTGCTGCTCCTGATCTCCTCGCTCTGCTCGTCTGCTGAAACGTCAGTGCCTGTGCACCATATAGGAACCTTCCAAGGCTTGTGGGCATTCAAGACACCTGTAGGAATCTCCCTTGAAGTGAAGGAGTCACTTCCCTGCATCTGCAGGCACCGCAACTAAGCTGACCGGTCTGCTGATCCTAGGCTCCCACGGACCCCAAAAGGCTCAGCAACACAGGTGGTGGTTCTTCACATCCCTCGGGACCTGCCCTGTCTTCCCACCAAGTTTGGGGCAAGTATTCATCGTTGGATCCGCAGGAACTGAACTCCTGTGCACTGCATCGACTTGCAGTTGCAAAGGCTTGTTGGCTTCCATCCACCAAGATCTTCGGGCTCCAAGTAGCCCCAACCTCAAGCATCTCCAGTGACCAAGATCTTTGTCCTCACCACATCACTTGCACCGTGGGCCTGCATCTTTGGTGAGCTGCTCGAGGTCCTCTTGCGACTCCAGTGCCTCCGGGTCCTCTTGAGGGTCATCTTTGAATTCTTTGGGCTCCCCTGATTGCTCGGGGCCTGCCCCGACTCCCCTGCTCGTGGTGAGTCTCCTTGACCTTGCTGGTCCCGACATTGCACCTTCTTCAACTTCCATGTTGTATGCAGTTGCCAAGGCTTGTTGGTGCTCCCGACGGCCACCGACCCCATAACTCTTGACATCCGACGTGGGACAGCTCGTATCCGGCTCCTGGTCATCCACAGCATCGCCTGGTCCGCACAGCTGCAGTTTCAAGGTCACTGTCAACTTCCCTGCAACACTCGACATCGGTGGGCATTCGTCTTCCGTGCCTCCTGGTCACTCCTGAGTGGCGTAGACTCCGTTCCCTCTGCTTGCAGGTTCTTCACATCTTGAATCCACCTTTGGGTTCCAACAGGCACTTTCACCTTCTCCAGCAGCGGCATCTTTCTGAAGTCCTCCATTGAGTTCGACGGCAGTTTGCGACGCCACTTCACACCTATGCACCCGGCTTCCCTGGTGCAGGTATCCTGGTTCCTAAGGTATCCATGGGTGGGGTGGCTCTCCAACCTTCTGTCTTCCACTGGGTTTCTTCAGGGTGCACTGGGTAGGGTCCTTTTTTAAAATTGCAACTGCGACTTACCCATTGACTTGCATTGATATTGCGGTCGTGTTCCCACTCTACACACGACCTCAGTGGGGCTCCTGGCTACTTACCTTGGGTGGTGCCTTAGGTCCCCGGCACTTCTACGTCTTCTGGGTATAGTCTTGACTCGAGTCGTGGTTCGCATACCACTATTTTAGTATATGGTTTGGTCTTCCCCTGGTGACCACTGTGTATTTCGTGCTACTTACCTGTTTCTACTGCGAAGTATTGTGTGCATTGTGTACATCTCCAGCTAGGAGATATCTGTATGTGTTAGTGAGTGTCTTATAATAAATACATATTTTTATAAATACACTGTGTGGATCTTTTTCACTTAGTCTATACCTTTAAGATTATGTTCTGGTAAAACAAGCTGCTTTACACTCCTTCTGTACTAAGCCTGGAGGCTGCTCTCCACAGCTACCACTTAGAGAGCTTTATAAGGTTGTTTAAGACCACTAAAATCACCATAAGGGTTGTCTGGATTGGTGCAAGGTGCCCACTTACATAAGTGTACACCATATACCAAGCCAGCTTCTCACACCCCATCTGCCCACTCCACCCCCTCAAACCTTTGTTATGTGAATAGCGGTTACTACAGTTTGTAAGGTTACGTAGCGTACTCGGAATCTGGGCTCCCCTATCAGCTCTGGCTAGTGGTTCACTGAGCCAAAGTGGTCTGCTGATATTGGTATATGGTTACATTTCAGGCTGTTTAGAGATTTGTCACTGTGGGTGGTGGTCAGCGAGGTGAGCATAGGCTGGAGTCTGGACAGTGGTTTACCAGATTCTTACGTAGGTCAGTGTGGCGTATTATGTGTACGGAAGCATGTACTGAAAGGCCACTATCACTTGTTATGAGGCAGAGATTTGCTCCAAAGACAGTTATTCTATAGTGGCTTGGAAATAAACATGCAGTGCCAGTGTGTCTACTAGGGATTAAAAAAAGGAGTGCAGGGTCTCAGACCTGATGGAATCCTCCTCCTACCAATCATCTGCTCGCTGTCTGCCAGCGTCACCCTACAACTCGAAGTGCCTGTGTTATCCTCTGCTTAACAATGGAAACAGTACAGAATTCTACCACCGACTGCAGCACTGTCCTTTGTGCTCAAGAAGTCCCTTTATGGCCCCCGGCACCCCTTCGGATGCTTAGTGAACGCCGTATGGCTCAGTGAGTTATTCAATTTATTATGCAAAAAAGTTGAAGCAGCAAGGGCGCTAGAATGACACAACTAGCCGCAAGCTCTTGTTATTTTACTGACTGCGGATACTCTCTGAAGCATCACCTACTGAGGCCTGGGTAGGGTAACCATTTAAAATCATTAATTCATACTTTGTAATTATACAATGTACGTTTTTAAAACAATGTTACCCAAACTCACAGGGTTTATTCATTATGCATGCAAACCTCATTAATCAAAGAATGCATACCATAATTTTTTCACATAGATCTTTCATTGTGTGGCAAAGATACTTACGTATACCAAATATCTAGCTTCAAACACAATAAACTGGATTTGCATATATTTATCGTGTTTCACGCACAACAGTCCTGCAAGGACTCCGGTATGTAAAACCTCAGGTCCCAAAGACTACGCGCACGCACCTCTTGTATTTTTTCCTTTTCCTGTCGTCAACGTGTTTGATGTTTCCTACCCTCCTCCAGACTCAGGAAACCGGACAGAACATCAGTGATTAGCACAAATGTCAGAGAAATAGGTCACCCCTATCCCCATCTGCTGGAAAGACGAGCTGAGGTGTGCCAATCACATTAAAGCCTGTTTCCTTACTAGATGCACTGCGGACACACAAACACTCCTTGATTAAGCACGTACACAGGATGGGTTACTAGATGAGCATCCTGCTTTAGGACATAATGATGCACATGCCCGTTTCTGCTGAAACCAGATTTCACACTTAAACAGCTAGATAGCTTGATCAGAGAAACCACATGTCAGATATGTTGGCCCAATCAGCATTGAGCAAGATACAATCACACGCAGTGCTGTTTGATAAATATATCTTGAATATGCCTCAAATTCAGAGAACAGAAGCCCCCAGAGGGGGTTTCCGCTAATCATGGGAGGCCCACATGGCCTACATATGTGCGCTTTTGAATCAGAGAAATTGCTACATCTGTTGATGTTATCTAGTATGTTGCTTACGCAAATGAACTTGCAACCTTTTCGGTTGCGGTTTTGAAGTATAAATACAGCTGTTTTTGAGCTGTACTCTGGACATCCGAATCATCTTCATGGAGGTGACCGATCTCCCCTGTAGTGACTGATCCTCCCTGCAGTATTGTAGTAAAACCTATATTGCTTTGTCAAACGTGTCTTGTTATTTCTTTAACAGATTTTCCCTCCAACATATTGGCGAGCCAGCCAGGAGTTCTACTTGTTCGCACTGATTGCCACATCCAGATTAGAGCGTGTCCCCGTGGAGTGACTGCGCATTTTAAAAGAAGGTAAGAAGATGTCGGTTTTCAAGTCTTCTTATTTCTCTGGGGACGGTTATGACTCAGGAGTTCGCATCATTAAGGTGAGAACGGTGCGCACTCCTTTCCTTTTTATTTAAAAAAGTAACATTTGCCACTGTAATATGTTCTATGTTATTTGTGTGCATGATTGTTTAAGCACCCTGGTGGTAAGTCCAGAAGATAAAGGAATTGGACTAAATAGTCGAAAGTGGTCAAAATAGAGAATGCGATTCAAGGCTGGGTAACCAGTGTTAGTCACCATACTACCCAGACCATAAGTCTGGAAGCCACCTTTCTGTAAAACACAGAACACGGAAGAGTATACACCTTTTTGAATGCAGAGGTAAGTGACCAGTACTCTGTCTGCCCTAGTCTAGTGTGTAGTTTGGAATTGATAAAATTGTATGTGTAGATGTAAACAGAAATGTGGCCATAGATTAATGTCATGTTGTCGTTTTATGTTGTTTGTGTTATGTAGCGTATAAACGTAGGATTTCTTATTTTGTGAGGAATGCTACAGAATGTTAGGAAAGGAAATCTAAGTAATTGACTGAGTTAGGCAAATGTCTCACGAGTTTGCGAGTGATCAATAACAACAGGTCCTGACTTAAGTGTCCATCTTTATAACTGTCAGGTTGTAGGTTTCTCCAACAGCACTGACCCCAGTAGACTACTAAAACAATTACCACCTAAAAATCCCTTAATGGAAGAAATTCTTGAATGTCTAGGTATTGACACCACATCACCTTTAGGTCTAAGGACAACATACATTGATGTAATAACATTAGATACTTTAGATGGTTAGATAAGTGTTCCAAAGAACTAATTAGAAACTTTTTATAACATCTTACAGGGATGCAGATGAGTATCTTGAGGGTATATACAGACAGTAGAGGAATTATCAAACAGTATGGGCAGGGACCCCCCACACTAACAAATATTGGCAAAGAAGAGGCACAGCAAGACATTAATAAAAATGTTGACATATCTGAAGTAAGAACTAAAACATCTTTGAAGTGGGGAAATGTCCTGCCTCATACACAGGACAGGACAAACACCAAACAAACCATCTTTCAAAACTCTTTATGTGTGACACTGATGCTACCTTGTGGCCAGTGATAGACGATACTGAGATAATATCTACATTTCAGTGGGACCACGGGCAACTGTTGCATGATTTCCCTGAAATAATAACAGACTTGTCCACAATGTTAGACCACTTATTGTACGCATTTGTTAGGGACCTTCCAATGTGGAATTTAGGATATGAGTAACCCACAAAAACTACAAATAGTAATACACATTCATGATAGAAACACCGGAATTATCAGAAATAGAAGAAATAGTTGAATTGACAGTGATCTTTGAATATCTACATAGAGACGCTGTGCGTTGTTCAGGGCCTGAAATAGTAACAAACTTAGAAATAGTTAGGGAAGCGTTAATAGCTGCATTACTGTCAGAAAAATGGACAGCGTTAATATCAGAAAGTAATTATTTGACAGCATTCTCCTATCGCGGGACTCCGTAGATTAAAACTGCAGTATAAAAGTATGTCATTTTTGAGATTGCAATCACATTTTCACCTAAATATGAAAGTAAAATAAAATATTTGTGTCATGTATCTAAATGTGTAGAGAGCCTAAGATGTTAGACTAGTCCCTACTTATAGGTTCACCAGCCAAAAGAAACTGCATTATTTAGAAGAATGTATGAGACTAAGTGAGTTGAAAGGGTAAAAGTATGTCAGGAGTAGGAGACGAGTGGATCTCCAGGATAAGGAGGAATAAATGGAAGGAAAAGAATTGAGGAATATAAAAAGTTGAAATAAAGGTGCTAAGTCAACAGGCCTACCTTTCTGTCAGAGGTAGGGGGGTTCTGAAGGTTAAAGAGAGAGGTAGACCATCTATTAATGGAGTAAATATTGATGCATTGTCCAGAGCAACTTCACTATCCAAACTTAAGGGTTCACCAAAGAGACATGGGGTTCCCCCTTAGAACACATAATGAAGGTGTTCCCTGGAAACAAGGACAGGATAGAAAAATACTGTAAAGAATGAAATAAGGAAACATTAAAACATGCACATGCCTGGCCCCAAGATGAAACATTTGATAATACAACATTAGATTACATGACTACCTTCTTGCAAAGTGCATATACAGGGTCTAAATTGGAGAAAAGGAAGGCCACTTTGGCACTATGGCTGTTTACCAAGACCATATACCCCTATGCACCACACTAGAGGCAAGGTCTGCGAAGCTAAGACCTGTCTCTGGCTCTAACAAGGAGGATGACATTGTATAGGTGCCCCCCAGTTCGTAGACAAAGGGCCCCCATGATGTAGGCTTTATCCACCTGAGAGTACCAACCATTATTTCCATGATAAAACTATAGATGCACCACCTCAGGACTGGGGGGGGGGGCTAGGAGAATTAATATCACTAGACACACTGCAGATAACAAAACAGATAACTTTGGCGCCGCATTACTCAGCTTAGGCTGTCGAGCTAGTAGTATTAGTGACAGCCCTCAAATAGGGACAAGGAGAAACAATAACAGTGTATTGAAATTCAGCCTATGTCACCACGACAGTGCACTCCAGCATCATGCGGTGGAACAGACGTGGGTTCCTCAAATTTGATGGAAGCCCCCTCATGCACCGCCCCCTCCTAAAAGACTTAATACAAGCCTTGACACTGGCACATGCAGTCGCAGTGGTGAAGTGCGTAGCCCACACTAATTTCCAGGACTTTGTATCCTGCGTAAATGCCCTTGTAGTTGGGGCAGCCAAGGATGCAGTATGACGGCCCCTTTAATAACACATACACCACAGTCTTGTTAGCTAGTGAAACATTGTAAAATGTCTAAAGGCACCCAAGGGGCCTGAAGGTGGCAGAGACAGCTCACTTCTACCTAAATGAAATACAAGAAAGTGCCCCAGAGCATGAGAAACAGTTGTGGGAAGCTAGAGGATGCACACAGACAGGAACAGATTTAATATATAGACAGATATCCTCAGGGAAGCCTGTCATGCCCCAATCATTGCTACTTACAGCCCTAAACCCAGCTAGCTTTCTCTTCGCACACTGCTAGAGACATGTCTCTCCAAATACACCAGGATTGGTTTGTTCCCAACCTACATGAGATGATCACAATGTACATACCCACCTGCACTGTGTGCCAGCAGGGTTCACTAAACCTCATCTTCAAAGTAATAGTTTCTACAATACTTCGATGACGAGGGCCCTCCACTGTAATTGGGGCCGGCTCTAGGGCGGTGCGACCAGTGCCACCACACCGGGCGCTAACTTCAGGTAGAGGGCACCGTTTCCAAGTATATTATGGTTTTAAAAGCATTTAATGTTGCGCTCCTTGCCTCCAGCAAATCAGAAAGTGCATACAGTGTAAGTAGGTTAGTGGGTTATTACTTTTGTTAGCAAGATCCTTTTGTTACTTACAGTTTTATATGTTAGCACAATAATATAGAGCAGTGAATTATTAACAGTCATCAAAGAGCTGTAGAGATATAAGGTATAGAATAGAGCGATATATTTTCTGCCCAGGCTTTTATTATTCTAATGTTGCAAAAAAGTAGAAATAAATTCTTATTAACAAAGAGAACTCCCCACCATGGTGTTACGGTATAAACGCTGAGTTTGTGCTTCTCCAGACCAAGCACTCAAATTATACTGGCCACCAGTATGGATGACAAGTGACGCCTTCTCTTCTGTGTTATGTAACATTTCTTATACACTGATTTATGCATGAGTGATTGATTGTCTCTATATAATGTAGGTGTTATGTAAAGTGGTTTGACACCCTACATTGGTATGAGTGGCACTACAGAACTAATTAAATGAATCTGAGTGAGAGTGAGTATAGAGACTTGAGGGCCACTGTTAAAGAGTGGTAGTAAGGAGATCTGTGGCAGAGGTGGTCATTGGGGAGTGCCAACTAGCACTGTTGCACCGGGCGCCACCAGTGATAAAGTCTAGCCCGTGGGGGCGGCAATTTCCCAAATCAGTTCCAACAACACCAATTCCCAATGATGGGCTGGAACCCCGCATTTATGCGAGTACCATCATACCACAGAACATGTAACGACCACCTTTTTAGGTTGAGCCTAGAGTAGCGCGCAAGCGCTGCTTCTGGCGAAGCATTATGTGGGGGATTCAAAAAGCTGACCAGACGCTCGTGCGTCATGGCCTTTTCGTGCGGTTACCCGCGCGGCCGACATCTGTTTCCCATTATCGTGCCCAGACGCGGGCGCGATAATTGGAAACACATGCCGGCCGTGCGGGAAAAGGCCATGACGCACGAGCGTCTGGTCAGCTTTCGACAGCCCAGGCTGTCGCGCTCGCCCCCGCTCCTCTCTTGTTTTTTTATACAATTGAAGCAGCGACGCTCTTTGCCAGAACCTCTCAAACCACCCTTTAACCTTGAAGCTGGGAGCGAGACACCAAAGCCCTGCGTAAGGGAACCGCTGATGGAAGAAACTATCAAATCACCCTGAGGCAGCCATAAAATGTGCACGAGACAGAAAGAGGTTCTGCTTAACTTTGCGTTTTTCTTTAAATCCTCTGCATTCGTCAAGCAATTGCCGTAAACTGAAAGGCATATTTCCGGTGCTTCTCATTCATCGCGCATTTAGTGTGTGCACCCATGGCATTTATTATCGTCCTTTTATAATTGTATTCAGTGGCAAACTTAAACCTCTCATTACATTTTGCTGATGTGCAAAATAATGCACAAGGCCGAGAGATAGGTCATTCATGATAAAGTATTTCACATCCGAAAAGGACACGGATATTTCTATGAATAGATATTTAGTCATGCCCGACTTTTAATGGGTTAGTCTTAAATTGTGTTCTGGTTATTTTATCTGAAGACGC
Source organism: Calotriton arnoldi (assembly GCA_963921515.1). NCBI lineage: Eukaryota > Metazoa > Chordata > Amphibia > Caudata > Salamandridae > Calotriton > Calotriton arnoldi. The sequence continues at coordinate 423,187 of CAWUFW010002968.1, forward strand.
CGCGCAGAACATGAATAAAGAGAAGATCTAGGTATTTAGTAGGACACCATTGCCCTCTAGTGGCTGAATCGTAGATACATCATGGGCGAATTAAAGAAAACTTTCACAATGTCAGTCAGCCCTTTTGGCATGTGTATATTAGAGGAGGTTTCTATGTGAACAAACTTCACTTAAACGACGAACAGGTACTGGCAGATGGCAGCAGCAGTGCTTTAAATGGAAAAAGCATAAGTGCAGGTACTCACCAAAAGGAGCAGTGGATTGGGGGTGGAGTTTGGGGCAGGCATAAGGGCGGTGCTAAAGGCAGAGCATAGGGAGGTGCTAGTTTGTATAGCGCATGGCTACCCGGAAGCATCCCAGCGCTGTGCGGTCACTAGAGTAGGGCCTACCCTCTATGGAAAGAGCCAGGTTTTAAGTTGTTTACGAAAAGCTAGGTGGTCGGGTTGTCTGCGCAGTTGCAGCTACAGCGACCACCTCGCGCTGAGGAGGGCTAACACAAGGGGGCATAAGAGCTGCCCTCACCTCTTTACTCCCCCCACCACCAACGAGAGCAGGCGGCGATAATTCTTTGTATTTAAAAGTATAAATTGTAAATTAAAGGGAAGTTTTTCCTCTTCTCAATCATGCGGTGTACGTTTGTTTTGCTTGCAATCTCCCACCCAGTGCTACACGTAGTAAAACTTGTAAATGTTAAGCACCCAGAATAATGTGCTGCATGGCTAAAAACTGATAAGGGCCCAAAGGCGAGACCTATTGGCTATGCCAATGCTTGTTTAGAGAGGGGCTGGAGAGGCCGTGGAAAGAGAAGAGGGACGAGTCAGGTCCATTGGGAACAGGAGGAGGTGGTAGGGAACAACACACGGAGCAAATCCGGGGGGCAGCAAGCGGGACCCAGCAATCAGAGAGTCTAGTTACCAATCTCTCCTCTGTGGGCTTGACAGAGATGGAACACAGGGTTTTGGAAAAGGGGCTAGGGTTTGTCCCAACAGCACATTTAGACCGTTTCCGCCTGCACTGTGAGCTGGCCGATTTTTTTAGGAAATTAAAATTGAAATCTTTTTTCGAGAAACAGAACTCTTTGGACCCCCTAGACTGCCCCAGCGATACAGGGTTACGCCTAAAATCCACATTCACGCCACCACCCCATACAGTTCCAGCAGAGATAACCGCTTTTGAACAGGCAGTATACAACGATGTGGAGGCTTTTGAAGAAACAGAAGTTTTTAAGACATGAGTGCAGCTGAATTTCAGGCTCTCCAATCCCTTCAGTCCAACACTGCTATTGTCATCAAATCAGCAGATAAGGGCGGAGGTGTGGTTATTCAGGACGCCACAGATTATGACACTGAGTGCAGACGTCTCCTTAATGACCGCGGAAATTATACCCCTTTACCTGCTGATCCTTCACCCCAGTTAAAAGCGACTATTGCCAACCTGGTCGAAGAAGCAGAAGCCAACGGGTATATCAGCAGACATGAGGCAAATTTCCTCTTGAAGGGTGACAGTACTATTCCATACTTTTACACTCTGCCTAAAACCCACAAAAACAGGACACCACCTCCGGAACGGCCGATCGTTTCAGGCATCGGTTCTCTATTAGAACCGCTTTCCAAATATTGTGATTTTTTCCTGAAACCACTTGTCCAAGGCACTTCCACTTACTTGAAGGATACTAAAAGCCTCCTGGCTCTTCTCCAAGACCTAAGGGTGGATAATGAGTCAACTGTACTGGTCTCCCTCGACATCGAGAGCCTGTACACTAGTATTCCCCAGGATGACACCATCCGGGTCTTCAGTGAGGCTCTTGAAGCTGTGACATGGGATTTTCGGACACCCAAACAATTTGTGATAGATTGTGCCACACTAGCCCCAAAGAAAAACTTTTTTGAATACAAAGGGGAACTGTATTTACAATCAACAGGTACTTCGATGGGCAGTACATTCGCCCCTAGTGTGGCTGGACTCTACGTCCATAATTTTGAATGTAAAAACATTCTGAACACGAACAATCCCTTCTAGTCCTATATATCTTTTTGGAAAAGATATATAGATGACGTTTTAGTCATCTGGCAAGGATCAGAATGCAAATTGTTGGAATTTTTTGACTGGATTAACAGGTGTGACCCCAACCTGAGATTCACCAGTTCCTACGATAAAGAAGAAATCGTCTTCCTTGACGTAGTGATAATGAAGTCAGAAGGAAGACTATTGACAAAGACCCACTATAAGCCCACGGCGAAGAACAACCTCCTGGCTTTTTCTAGTTTCCATCCTAGACCTCTGCGAGAGAACCTACCCTTTGGGCAATATCTCCGCATAAGGCGCAACTGTAGCAAAATGGAGGACTATCGCGCTCAGTCAGTTGGATTAACTGACAAACTACGGAAGCGTGGCTACCCTGAGAGGATCCTTAGTAGGAGCTGTAAGAGGGCGAGGAACCAACACAGGGAAGCCCTTCTTGAAGATACACTGAGGCATGCGGAGGAAATACCACTTACGTGTGTTACCACGTACAGTGTTGCATCAAATGCAGTATCTAAATCAATCCGCAAACATTGGAGGATACTTGAGAGCAACAATATCAAATGGGAAAAGCCCCTGTTCTCTTTTTAAAAAGCCAGGAGTATCAAGGATGCTCTAGTACACACTAGACCCAGGCAAATCATCAATGACAACGACCCCACTGTTCTTAATGCCTGGGGTCTACCGAAAATTACAGGTCATCTTCCCTGTGGGTCCTGTAGTGTGTGTCACCTGACCACAGCAACAAAAACACTCGACTTGGAGACTGGAAAAACCTGGACACAACGTTCACATACAAATTGTAATTCGGTGAACGTAGTATATTTGATAACTTGCCCTTTCGGCACCAGGTATGTGGGCATGACCACCCGAAAAATAAAACAACGGATCTGCGAGCACCGGAGTAATATCCGGTGTAAAAAGAACATCACTAAATTGACCGAACATTTCATGCAGGCCAATCACACAGTAAATGATCTACACTGGACAGTGATCGAACAAATCAAACCAGGAAATAAATCATCTAACATCCTGTTTGAAAAAGAACAGCGGTGGATTTACCGCCTTTCCACCAATGTACATGGATTCAATGACAATATACCCTGGGGCTCGGTGCTAAGGCGTTAACAGACTTAACCATGGGCCCGTCTTTACAACTGTGAATGAACTTGTTCTATCCTCCAATTTTGTAACTTTTTCCACAGACAACAGTACTGATAACATGAGTGGGTCACAATTATGTTCAGAATCCTAGCCCACCTCTATTGTTAAACTCCATGTGACGATTTTAATGGGGATTCCCAACAGAGTAAGGAATTGACACACTGCCTCAATACCATTTCGTTTCTTTGCTTGTTTGTACCGCCATTTTTACAAGGCAGTTTCTTTACTGGCAGTAGACACGTAGTATCACATGATCTACTTCTCGTGGCTGAGCGAGGATATTATATTAACACATGAGGTTTTTGGTATGAACGTTGTCTATTTTACATCACCATAACTCTTGTGGTGCGATCTTTTTTAATGTTGGCATAATAGCGGTTCATTCAAAACCGCGAATCGAGCGCTATTGGTATCCTAGCGCTCTAGTTGTTTCCAGCCCTCCCGCACACACGTGATTGTAACGCATGGACGTCATCACGTCAGCGTAAACATACCGGTCCCCCGGCTGGACATTTCCTTTAAAAACCTCCGTAAGGAAGGACGCGTTATCGTCGGAGTCCTTGGAGGAATCAGGCAGGTGTCCAGCGGGCGGCAGACTTAGAAGTTGTGAGTACCTTTTGCCCACGAGGATGCACCTATGCAGCATAGGTGTCGTCTTAGACCAAACGCTTAACTATTATTAACACTGGGCAACTTCTTTAACCTATACAGATTTTGAATACGAGTCCCGCCCCCCACCAGGACTCATGTAGTGAGGTCATTTGAAACTTCACGTAAGCTTGAATAAGTTTTTACTTTTACCCTGTGTATTTATCCCAGAGTTTTCCTACCGATCATGCACCAAGCTAGCCTCCGCTACAAAAACTTAGTCGTGTCAGTGGTATTGTTTGACAACAAGGTTCTAAAATACGAGATGGCCGGCATAATACCGATGTAATTTGGCAGAACTGTATGCCATTTGTTTCCCCAAAATTGAGGGGTCTGATGTCATTTTGACAAATGAATACATTGTAGAATGAATTAAGAAATAAGTAGAGACAGGATAGATACACTACCTGTCACTTCTTTTTATTGTTTCACTTTAGCTTTGCTAGCAAGTTTTGCCACAGAATTTTATAAGAGCACACATTGATGGCATGCACGTAAATTAGCTAATGTATGTTTCCAACTGGGCATATTTCTATTTTGTATGTGCCTTTTGAACCATGGTGTTCGTTTGTCTCTTTTGTCCCCACAGATTTAAAGGCTTTCAGAAATCCTGAAGGCTACATAAGAACCGTGAGTTCACGCGGTCCTTGACTCCACAGGTTAGGGTGCGCCTTAGCGAGCGCATACCGCCGTGGTAGTCCCTTTTCTGGTCCTGACGAATGCTTCACTGAATATACCTAGAAGCAGAAACATGTTGACCATTTGTTTTTCTACACACTAGGATGTAACTGGTCTATTAAAACCAGTTTTTATACATCCAACGCACTTGTTTTTAAACAGTACCCGGTTTTCCACCATTAAAATTATTTTGGGATAAAACTGTGGTACTTTTTAAATTAATCACCCCTTTGCACTACTCACGACTTGCACTCATATCACAATAACCTGCTCCGCTGTAATCAGGCGTTGAAGCACACCGGAGAGGCATTCGGCCTCTCTGGTGGGAACCCAATGATGAAGCATGTCACCAACTAGGTTGGTGAGTGAGGGTTCTTTTAAAACACAGTGAGCTTTCCTGCTAGCCTTTTTCCGTGTTGGATACACTCTTTTGTTGTTTATGTAATGTAAAGTGGTTTGACACCCTACACTGGTATGAGTGGCACTACAGAACTAATTAAATGAATCTGAGTGAGAGTGAGTATAGAGACTTGAGGGCCACTGTTAAAGGGTGGTAGTAAGGAGATCTGTGGCAGAGGTGGTCATTGGGGAGTGCCAACTAGCACTGTTGCACCGGGCGCCACCAGTGATAAAGTCTAGCCCATGTCCATTGTAATGCCAAGTCTGCTGCTAATTTTCTGGTCCATGAGATAATACTCTGGTGAGGAATTCCTGAGGGGATCAGATTCAACATTGGCACATGTACTTCTGTCAATAATATCTTCTCCCACCTCACCACTTTGTTATGAATGACACAAAATCTTGTTAACTTACCACACCCAAAGTAACAACATCCTGGAGTGCCTCAACGGCCTCCTAAAAAACTAGTAAACTGTGTGCAACATTGGAAAAGAACTGGCTGTTCTGTCTCCCACTAGCACTGTTCACCTTGAGAAACACCCCAGGGTCAGACCACCCTCTAACCTCACATCAGATGGTGACAGGGAGAATGATGAACACCGTTGTGCCACTAACTAGTCATAGGTTACAGAGAGTGCGCCTGAAGTAGTACAAACTGAAATGTCTGTTTATTTGTCTCAGCTAACACAAATGTCAAAGTTCATCTCTAAACAGGTTACATGTTTAGCTGACACACGTCAAAGCCCCCTCCAGCTGACGCCCCTCCAGTGCATGATCAACAAACACCCTTGTCAATGGGAACTCCAATTTGCATCAGGAACTTATGTTCACCAGTAGAGAGATCTAGATCTCAACAACCCATCCCTGTAATAGATAGCACAGCTACTGCTGTGAACATTAGTGGCCACAAGCCATGGATCTCTCTCTCTCCAACATCTGTCTGGCCCTAACTGTGCCATCCATCTCTTTGGAAACCGAGCAGGAAAAACAGGGGCGAGAACAGGAGAAGCAACAGGAGTAAAGCCTTCCTCTGCTGCCCCACCAAGAGACAATATGCATTTCAAGTTATGTATTTTAATTTTGTTTTCCTCCTCGGTGTACTAATGCTTTTTGTCCTCCTGCATTTCTATTTCTTTTATCCTACATCAACAATTATACGCATGCTCAGAACTACTGATAATGATACTGACCACCCCCCTCTACACACTGCTTTGTTTGAGAATATTTGGTACCAGCACATGCATAGTACAGGCACATCCATATCTAGCACCTATTGCTATGTATGCTCCCTTATTACCCAAGCTGCCGCAGTAGACACATTGCATTACCATAAAGAGGTATCCCTAAATATTACACACTGTCTCTTGTACCTCTTCTGATGTAGAATAAACGCACAGCTGTAACCAAGACATGTTAGCGCCTGTATTGGGCGAGTTAACACAACTAGATTTGATACCATCCCTGAAGGACTACAGATCCTGACAGGTAGATGAGAGATCAGATATCAAGAAAGAAGAAAGCAGGTCATAAGACAGATTGGCCAAAGTGGGAAAAAGGGATATCAAAGTGGGGGATCTTAGGAATTACTCACCTGCCGCCTGAACATAATAATTATAAGGCTAGGCCGCACCCGCCTGATTGCGTGGGCAGACCAGGTCTCAGTATCACAGGATCAGTATTTGCTCATGACAAATGGCATACAGGGGCTAAGTGCACATTTAGAGCAATATCATTATGGAATGGCACCAAGACAAGCAGCCCCTAGTGTTTGATAAGATAAGCCCCCTGTGAGCTCCCTCGAACTTGATTTTAAAGTAGAACCAGAATTAAAGTTGATATTGATGGCCATGAAGGGTGGGCGTGTACAAGCGGACAATGGGTCACTGACTGAGGCCATTACAAGAAAATGGTCAATGAGGGGGGTGGGGCACTGACAGGTGGTCCTGGATGTCGGGGTTGTTCAAGGCCTTGTTGCCTCTGATTGTTGTGTTGCTCTTGACGGGTCTTACTTTTTAGGTGTCAATAGCATGCTGCAAGAGGATGACAGCTAACATGGGAGGAGCATTTATAGTTAGGAAGAGAGCTAAGGATGTCAGGGGGTGCAGTAGCGACTATGAGGTGATCCCCCTAGAAGATCGGAGGTTAGGAGAGGTAATTGAAAAATCAATTAGAGAGGAGGATGAAAAACACACAAGTTTGACAGTGTACCCCGTAAAGACCTAGCACCTGACCCACTATCCCTAATTAATGTAATAGGATTTCTCCAATGATAGTGTGTGCACACCGTTAACACACCCACTGCCGCGGTGCAATCCAAGACAGGATTATGACAAACAGACTAAAACGCAAAGGTGCACCACTTAGTAGCAAGAAACAATAGATACATCACAAAGCATCAAGTCCGTGTCCATAATATTTTCCATATATTTTCTTCTTTTATTTTTCAAAATATTCTTGATATAAAAACCACAGCCGACGCGTTTCGTCCAATAATGGACTTCTTCAGGGCTGTAAATTTGACAAACATATATATGTACATAAATATATATATATATAAAAGGACATCACCAACAACAATATACACAATCACATTCAGACAATATGTATGTACATATTATGTACAAAGAAAGTAACCTTAAAGACAGGACAACTATATACAAAAATCACATTAATATTATACTTAACGTATAACAGTTTCACAACACATAACTGCTAACAAAACTTCTATCTTCAAAACAAACACCTAATTTAACATTTATATACAATATTTAAACAACTATACATCACATACTATTTACATAAAACCATAATCAAAATAACATCTTTATAGATGAGTTAAAAAAGGAGAAAAAATCGCAGAGAAGTTTGTGGAAAGTTCATGAGAAAGAGTATATAAAATATCATATTATCTCCTCCTGTGTGGACAATCAATAATATGAGGAAACAAATATTTAGAACAACAATAGTCCTGTGTGACCCAAGATTAATAGCCAAGAAGGTAGACCGGAAAAAAGGGAGAAAGGGCTAACGGTACTCAAGAAAACCAAGAGAAGGAAGGAAGGCTAGGACCATCACTCATATATCAAAAAGTACCCACCATTAGAGCCAAAAAGGCGGACACTCCTGGAGATAAATCAACATCGGAGTTCCACCCCTGGGTATATGTTACGCTGAAATTGCCCAAAGCTCTTATCCTCCGTGTGCTGTGCCAAAAGAAAAATATATAATACAATATAACCATATAATCCTACTGAGCTAATCTTTCTATTTGTAACGGATAGCATATAACAATTACTTACACGATAAAATCAAGATAACTATTCCTTAATTGGAAAAGGCAGGATTCATTCATAGGAATAGTACCCTCCACACGAATCCTTCCGGAGGGCGCCTCACTGTGATATAGTGGGCCAACAGTTGAAACGGGCAATCTCCCAATACAGCCTACAAAAGAAACCGTGGGCAATATATCAATCAATTTGAAAAGATGGTTACCCTATATTAGCAAACGACGCAGTATCACCAAACACACATAGAAACAAAAGGCACAACACAAATTCAAATTCAATCAAGGACTCGCCTCAGGCTGTAATCCATGATAGTCCTAAAAGATTCCCACCAATAACAGCATAAAATCCATGGAAGTACTTCCAGCAATAACTGTTCAGTACTAGATCCAACAACTGAATCAAATATATCCCCGTTCTATAAATAACAGGGCTAAAATAGTTTACACTCAGTACATGAGAGTGCCTGGCCACAATACCTTGAGTCAGCACACCATCATGTATCACAATTTTAATCCATCAACGGTTCATATATAGTGTGTATGAACCTTACATATAAAGGGACATGCCCATGGGAAGTAATAATAACATTTAAAGCGTTTAAAACCCAATGCAGAGATTTTATTACACTTAACTCCCACCGGAAAAAACGCACCCTAAGACCCAAAGCAGAATGTAGTCTAAATATTTGTTTTCTCATATTATTTTTTTTTTTATAAACTTTTTATTGTCACATAAACAACAAATAAAAACAGAACATTGCTGGTTACTATTGGCAGTGTCCATTAGTTGGTACATTCATCATAGGGTATACACACAGGTAATGCATTGTGCATAGTTACTTGACATTCACATCTTAATTTAGCATATTGTCTATTGTCTGGACCCCTGACCCTGGAATAGTAACCGACCCTGTAGTAAACCTTGTGAGCTAGTCGCTTAGGTCTGGTTCTGATTCCTCTGCCGGGGGCACATATGTTACCACGGAACGAATTCCACTTGCCCCACACCCGCTCCCATTTTTTGGGACATCCTCTGTGTGTGAAAACTGCTTTTCGGCCACCATTGCTCTATCCATGTCTTGGCACCAGTGTTGTTGCAAGGGAGTAGTGGATGCGCCCCAGTGCTGTGCAATGTTACGTTTAGCTAACGTGATCCCGAGGTTGCCCAGTCTCGTGTTGCATGATTAAGGTCGGTCGGTTCCCATACATTGAGGAGGCACCTCTTTGGCTCAGGGGAACCCCAGCGCCACACACCCGGGTAATCGTCTCCATGACCGCCTCCCAGTAGTGTGTTATGTGGGGACATTCCCATAGCGTGTGGTAATAAGTGCCCGCGTCCCACATCCCCGCAGACAGAGAGGCGTCTCTGTCCGGCCAATTTTGTGGAGCATAGTTCTAGTGTAGTATGTCCTATGTAGGATCTTCAGTTGCACCAGTTGTAGTCGTGACGGGATTGCCACCTCTCGTGGGGATGCCAGTGCCTCCTGCCATTCCTGGTCGTCCATGTCCCCTAAGTCAACTCGCCATTTGTCTCGCAAGGCCTGCGTGGGATCTTTCTGATTATACATTAGTTTGCGATAAGTGAGGGAAATAGCTTTTTAGTTAGGCGGTCTGTAAGGAGACGATCCTCGAGCGGCGATGATTCGGGGAGATCGGTGCCTCTGGGTATGGCCATTGTGAGTGCGTGTTTAATTTGTGTGTAGCGAAACTGTTCGGAATCAGCCATTTGGTATGTTGTTCATAGTTGGGCGAATGTCACTACTTCTCCCTTTTTCCAGAGGTCTCCAATTCTCGAGATACCAATAAGGTCCCATTGTGCAAAGCCCTTACTGTGGCGGAGCATACCTAGTTTAGGCGTGTCCCACAGTGGTGTAAGTTGGGTGAGGACTCCCTCCCAACCAAGCACTCGCTGCGCTGTGAACCATATGTTTATTGTATGTGCAGTGGGACCAATCCATGCGCCTTTTTGCTTTTGCGGTAAAGTGCCGCTAGGGGTCCACCGGCCCCGAGAGCATGCCTGTCAAGCCGGAGAGCCGGTTCCTCCTGCGGGGCATGGAGCCATTGGTTCACTATAATAAGTTGCGAGGCCCAGTAGTACAATTGTACGCTGGGCAAGGCTATTCCACCATCGTACCAGCTTCTGGTGAGTTTGGATAGGGCTATGCGGGGTGGTTTTCCCCCCCAGAGGAGCAGTCCCACTTCAGCCTCAATGGCTTTAAAATACGAGTTTGGGACCGGGGTAGGCGTATTTTGCAGGGCATATAGGAACCGTGGAAGAGCCATCATCTTGAACAAGGCTGCACGGCCCAGAAGGGTCAGGGGTAGTGCATGTCAGTGTTTCACATCGTTCTTAAGTCTCAGGAGAGGTGCCGCGAGATTGCGCTCATAGAATTGCGTGGGGTCGGGCGTGACGTGGATGCCCAGGTATTTAAAACCGTCCGTCCCAAGCTGTATCGTCACTCCCTGGGTAGGCGCGGAGGAGGGCCATGGAGGACAAACAAAACCGATTTCGCCCAGTTAATCATGTACCCCGAATATTTCCCGTATGATGCACAGATATCCAATAGACGACCAATTGAGCGGCTGGGGGAGGTCATGTATAGTAGTATATCATCTGCGTACAGTGATATACGGTCTTCCCACCCCTCCGTCCACCTTAGTCCCCGTATCACTGGGTCTTGTCGTGTCCAAGTCGCGAGGGCTCGAGTACCAGGGCAAATAGGAGTGGGGACAATGGACATCCCTGTCTGGTCCCGCGTCCCAGAGGAAAGTCCTCAGATATGCGTCCATTGACTACTACGTGTGCCATGGGTTGTGTATATAGCAACCGGACCCACGCCCGAAAATTAGGCCCAAAGCCAAAGTGTTGCAGTACTGCGAACATAAATGGCCACTCCACCCGATCGAAGGCCATACTGGCGTCTAACGATAAAATGACCGCCTCTTCTTGGATGGTGGACATTCGGGCCATCACTCCGTGTAGCCGTCTTAGGTTCATTGCTGTGTTGCGGCCTGGCATAAAGCCGGACTGATCCGGGTGTATAAGAGACGTGAGGTGTGGTTGGAGCCTGGAGGCTAGAATCTTAGCTAGAATTTTCGCCTCCGCGTTGAGGAGTGAGATTGGACGGTATGAGGTGCAGTCCTGAGGGGGCTTGCCGGGTTTTGGGATTGTCACAATGGTCGCTATCCTCTGATCCCTGGGAAGTATTCCCTTATCTAGACTGTCTACGTACATTGTTAATAAGTGAGGCCCCAGCCTTTCCGCTTCTGTTTTGTAGAGTTCCACCGGAATGCCGTTGGGACCCAGTGCTTTGCCTGATTGCAGCCCTCTAAGCGCAGCGGTAATTTGCGTCTACCGTGAGAGGTTCATCTAATGTGTCGACGTCTTGGGTTGTCAATGTAGGTAAACGGATATCTTTGAGAAAGGCCAAATTCTCTTCTACCGTGGTGCTCGTGGTGGGAGTGTAGACCGCCTCATAATGCCGTGCAAAGGCAGTTACTATGTCTGGTGGGTCCGTTATGTCCTTCCCAGAGGGTAAGTGTAGGTGAGCCACCCAGCGACTAGCGCGTTCTTTCTTGTCTAGCCAAGCCAGCAACTTACCAGCCTTGTCCCCTACCTCGTAGATCATGTATTGCGTTTTTGCGGCTTTTGCCTTAGCGTCTTCCCATGCATAGTCCCTGTATGCTTGTTTGGCCAAGTTCAGAGTGTGCGTTGTCTCCTCAGTCTGAGCTCTGGTGTGTTCTTCTTCGGCTAGGCTAACTGCGCTCTCGAGTTCCTGTACCTGTAGGATCTTGTCTCGTTTGTGTGAGGTTATAACGGATATTGCCTGCCCTCGCAAAACCGTCTTGTATGCCTCCCATAAGTTACTAGGGGAAGCCACAGATTGTGTATTTTCTTGAAAATATTGTTTTGTGGTTGTGCTCAGTTGTTTCCTGATAGTCGGGACTTTCAAATACCCGGGTAAATTGGATAAATGCGTTTACGTCCCATGTGCTGCGATGTGTAAGTTACTGATAGGGGAGAGTGATCCGATATGCCTCTGGGGAGGTGTGTGATCTCTGTGATTGCTGCAAGGCTTGTTGGGGATGCGAGGATATAGTCTATCCTTGACATACTATTATGGGCTCCGGAGTGATAAGTGTATTGGCGCGTCGAGGGGTGTCGTGCACGCCAGACATCTATAAGTCCCATAGCGTCTGTGAAGTCACTTAGATGTGAGAGGGGATTTCCCCGGTCCCGTGCTGGTAACCGATCCCAAGAGGCGTCGAGGACGTCATTGAAGTCGCCTCCCACCACCAGCTCCCCAGGAGGTAATGTGAGCAGGAACCTACCAAGAGCCGGGAAGGCCAGACTGTGGAGCGCAGGGGGGACATATACGGCCACTAGGTTGTAGGCTCGTCCCTCCCATTGACAGGATAACGCCGCAAAGCGCCCCTGATCGTCCGCCTGGGTGCTATGTACTATTAGTGGGCAATTCTTTCGTAGCAGTATCCCCACCCCTCTAGATCCTGTAGTAAATTCGGAGTGTACTATCATTTTGAACCCCCATCTGTCCAGTGCTTTAGTGGCTGATCCCACCAAGTGAGTTTCCTGTAAGAGGACTACCGATGGAGTTTGTCTCTTAAGATATTGTAGCACGAGTCCTCTTTTAATTTTGTTGCCTAGGCCGTTAACATTCCACGATATGAGGGTAAGGGGGGGCAGGGCCTGTGAGTGTCGTCCAGACGTAATTGTGAGGGGTCCGGAACTGTGTCACCCAGGACGTTGAGGCAGCTTTGGGACATCGGAATCGTGTGTGTGAGTCAATGGGGTCCCTGTGTTCAACCCTAAAGCGTGTGGTACCAGCATAGAACAAATATAAATTTCCAAAAAATAAGAAAAAAACCCGAACTCTAACAATACCTTATTCAAAACCCCCCCCTCCTCCCCCCTCCCTGCCTCCCTGCTAGACGGATTGCCAACTACCCGCCACCCCAACTGTGCAGAGTGCTTTAGTCCCATGAACAGTACTTGCGTGTGGGGGGAGAGGGCATCCGGGGCACTTCGAACATCCCTTCACTCCAAGACGTTGAAGGGGTCAGGATATTACCATAAGTATAGCATCTAAATTAAGGGTTCAGGCACAGCGGTAGGTCTCTGTAAGTTCATTTCTGGACCGCCCCAGGTGATCCGCGCCACAGCCAGGCAGCTCGGCATGGGGTGGGCGGAAGTTCCTTCAACGAAGTCCCATCGCTGTCAAGTCGGCAGTCGCCGTCCGCATGGGGTTAGTCCTCTGTGTCTGTTTGGCGTCGATCGTCGTCTCCTTCCGTGTTTCTCCGGCCCTGGGATGCCGCTTCTGCAGAGTGGCGTTGTTGTCGCCCATTGTCGTTTTTGGATCTGTTGGTCTGTCTCCAACCCTCCAGCCAGTCGTGGGCGTCCGCCGGTGTCTCGAAGAACCAGGTCTTGCCGTCCGCCACCACTCGGAGCTTTGCAGGAAAGAGCATGGAGTATGCAATTCCTCTGCCTTGGAGTTCCTTCTTGACCTCAAGAAAACTCCTCCTCTGCTTGGTGACTGCCGCCGTATAGTCGGGGAAGAAGGAGATGACGGAGTTGTCTATGCGCAGAGGTGGAGCCACTCTTGCTGTTTGGAGGATGGCGTCTCGGTCCCTGAAATTAAAGATCCTGGCCAGGATCGGGCGAGGGGGTGCTCCAGGCTTTGGCCTACCCCCGGGTATTCTGTGCGCCCGCTCCACCGAAAAGAAGCTGGAGAGACCCCTTGGTTGGAGTTGATTCTTGATGATGTCCTCCACGTAGAGGTCCATGGCTGGCGGCCCCTTTGACTCCGGAACTCCTGTAATGCGGACGTTGTTTCGTCTCGACCGGCCCTCCTGGTCATCCAGTTTGGCTGCCATCTGGCGATTTTGAGCTTCCAACTGCTGGACCTGTCTTTGGAGGCCGGCTGTGTCTTTCGTGAGAGTCGCCGTCGTGGTTTCCACCTCGTTCATTCTGGAAGTCATTTTCTGGAAGTCGGCTCGGAGGAACGATACATCGGAGGAAATGGAGCCCACTGTCGTTTGAAGGTTCGTTAAGGCGGACATTATGTCTAGTAACGTGACCTCTGGCTGGCCCCCTGTCGCGGCGTTGACCTCCGTGGGTGCTTGCTGGGTGGCCGCGTCCGTCGCGTCTTTGGAAAAGGCATATTTGTCCAGTTTGGCTTGCTGGGTCGCTCGTGGCCCCCGACCGCCCATCGTGCCTTTCCCGCGGGGTTACTGGTATTGCGCAGTGCTCACCGCCGCCTGCCTCGTGACTGTGCGTTACCTTGCGGCCTGTCGGGTTTCTTGCTCGATTTGTGGGCCCTTTGGTTCTAGTGGCGGCCGAGCTATTCCAGCACAGTGGAGCCTGACTCTGTGCTTAATTCACTGCCCTGGCAGTACGTGGGTCTCGAGGTGTCGGCACGGCGTAGCCACCAGCCTGTAATCACGCCGGGAGATTCCGGCCGCCTTCCCCCGTGCCTGCGTATCCTTGTAGGCCAGGCAGGAACCTCACAGTTGAAAATGGCGCCGAGGCACCGGAGTGGAGTCGCCCAGTGCAACCAGGCAACTTAGCAACTTAGGGCCTGCAAGTGTCCCAGGAATCATTCAGGATCTCACCATCAGGGAGCGGACCCCACCTCGGGGTTCTCGGCGCTGCACCCGAGTCCCTCTCCTCACAGCGGTATGGGTCACTGGCCGCGCGGTAGAGGCGGCTCCCCGGTGGCCTCCGGTGCGCCGCGGCTCACCGCCTCCCTGACTGATATTGCACCCGGGGGTCACAGACGTTCAGTGTCCAGGTCCCGGCCGATTAAGAGGCCGCAACCGGTGTCGGGGCCCTGCAGGCGTTTTCTGGCGTGGAGCCGTGAGGGCCGCTGGGCGGGGGGTTAGTGATCACCACCGGGCCTCTCCCGGTGCCCAGAGCCGTCGCGATGTTAGATGGCCCCGCGGGGGCTCCTTAAGCGCTCAACGGTGTCCTGACGATCAGCTGCCCAGGCGTAGTCCCCTCCACAGTGCGGCACCCTCCGCCTCTCACCGTTGTACTGCCTTCCCGCCTCTCGCCCACGGATCAGTTGCGAAGCGTCGGTCCCGCTCCAAACTCGGTCAGGACTTGCCTCCGGTGTTCCGATGCCTGAAAAAGGTCTCGGGTGATAATTATTGTGCGGATAAATGTCCGGATTACTACGGGATGTTCTCGTGTTGCCCGGAGCTCAGTTAGGTTGCGGCCATTACTCTCGGCTGCAAGCCACGCCCCCAGTTTCCTCATATTATTGATTGTCCACACAGGAGGAGATAATATGATATTTTATATACTCTTTCTCATGAACTTTCCACAAACTTCTCTGCGATTTTTTCTCCTTTTTTAACTCATCTATAAAGATGTTATTTTGATTATGGTTTTATGTAAATAGTATGTGATGTATAGTTGTTTAAATATTGTATATAAATGTTAAATTAGGTGTTTGTTTTGAAGATAGAAGTTTTGTTAGCAGTTATGTGTTGTGAAACTGTTATACGTTAAGTATAATATTAATGTGATTTTTGTATATAGTTGTCCTGTCTTTAAGGTTACTTTCTTTGTACATAATATGTACATACATATTGTCTGAATGTGATTGTGTATATTGATGTTGGTGATGTCCTTTTATATATATATATTTATGTACATATATATGTTTGTCAAATTTACAGCCCTGAAGAAGTCCATTATAGAGAGGAGGATGATACTGGGAAGAAAGATGCATCATGTAAAGACCCACACAGATCTAAGACCCCCATGCATATCTTTCAGGTTAGAAATAGTTTTAGGCCCCTGTAAGTAACTCAGGCCCGTGCACAGAAGTAGAGACTTGATGATACACAATGTGTTTCAGCAGAGATAAGACAGGTCACATCACACATTAAAGGTCAGGAAATTTCTTGTGGTTAGTTAGTTGAGCTGCTGCATGAAAATTAGATCATATCTTCCTCCAGACTTAGGAAACCAGACAGAACATCAGTGATTAGCACAAATGTCACAGAAATAGGTCACCACCATCCCCACCGGCTAGAAAGACGAGCTGAGGTGCGCCAACCACATTAGAGCCTGTTTCCTTTCTAGATGCGCTATAGACACACGAACACCCCTTGATTAAGCATGTACACAGGATGGAACACTAGAAATGCATCCTGCTTCAGGACATAATGATGCACATGCTCGCTTCTGCTGAAACCACGCTGTCACTAAAACATTTAGATAGCTTGATGAGAGAAACCACATGTAAAAAAGGCCAGATAGATTGGCCCAATCAGCATTGAGCAAGATATAACTACACTCTGTGCAGTTAGATAAATATATCTTTAATATGCTCAAATTCCAAGAACAGAAGACCCCATAGGGGGTTTCTGCTAATCATTCGAGGCCCACATACACGCGCTTTTGTTTCCAATCTGTTGATGTTATCTTGTATGTTGCTTACGCAAATGATGTACTTGCAACCTTCTCTGTTGAGGGTTTTAAGTATAAATACCACTGTTTTTGAGCTGTACTCTGGACAGCAGACTCCTCTTCGGGGAGGTGACTGACCATCAAGGGTTCGTCCACCATTGGAGGTCGCTGCCACTCTCCTTGCTCGGAAGTGCAGCTTTGTTTAAAATAATGGTGCTCCCGCCTTTTCTCTATGTATTGCAAAATACACCATTCCTGGTTCCAGCGAAATATTTTAAGGCCATAGAGAGCAAGATCAGGGCCCTGCTATGGGATGAAAAGCCCCCACGAATAGCCTTACTTAAATTGACGTGGGGGTGGTAAGGTGGAGGGATAGCCTTGCCTGATGGTAAGGTGGAGGGATAGCCTTGCCTGTTGGTATGGGGGAGTGATAGCCTTGCCTGATGGTATGGCGGAGGGATAGCCTTGCCCGAATCCAGAAATATTATTGGGCTTCACAACTAGCGGTCATTAATCAATGGGTTCACCGACCTTCAGATGACCCTGCATATTGCATGGACTGACATTTTTTACATCCTGGGTTGTATACGGGCACCCTACATCAACTCTAAGCGTCTACAACTCACAGGACCAAGAGAGCTCAGAATCCGACTTTGGCACACGGCACGCAGAACACTAGGCTGGCGTAACAAACAAACTCAAGCCACGCCACTATGGGATGCTGAGAGATGGGGCACGCTGAGGAACTGTCCTGGCTTTGATAGATGGGATTTCATAGGCATCTCTAAAGTGGGAGACCTTTGATCCAAGGGGGAGGTAGTCTCATTCATCGACCTGCAGAGGTAATATGAGCTAGCAACGACGAAGACCTTTCATTTTTTTAAAAACATATTTTATTGAGAACCATGGCTGCATAATATAGTGACATTACTGATGCATCTGGCATTTTTCCTTTGTTGATTTTCCAGCTTATGCGTAATACATTTTCTGTCATGTTATACATTTCAGTTACAGATGTAGTTTGTCTGATGTCCGCTTGCGGACAGGAAGGGATCGTTTGTATACATGAAAAACACTATGGCACCGAGTTCGGTAATACCAAGCAAGTTTATATTTAACCTAACTTTAACATTGATAACTTTTGCCCGCCCACCCCCCACCCTCCTGGTCTGCCGTTTCAGATACATACAGTTGCCTATTAGGGTTATTAATATAACAATATTGGTCCTACTCTGCTTGCATTCGTTGGCATGTAATCTGACGTCTGTAAGGGTCTAGCCCCGTATTCGTAAGGTGTGAGATTAGGTTATTGCGTGGGATTGCCTTGTGTGGGTATTAGATCCAGCTGTTTAAAGTCTTCTAACATGATGTCCCACTCCATAGAGATAGGCTGTTTCCGCAACCCTCTTGCCTCTTCGCTTCTAAGGGCCGCGCTTTCTGCACTGCCCCACTGTACCATATCTTCCTGCCAAACAGACAATAACGGACATCTAGGGGATTTCCATCTCATAGTGATGGCCCTAACGGCTAGTATAAGAGCAAGGTCCAGGAATCGCTGTTGTACTTTCTGGGCTTTAGTGCGCCTACGGAGACCCATGAGGCACTCTAAGATACTGGCCTGAACTGTTATGTGTGTAGCCTCTCCCAGGGAATGTCGAATACCATACCAATAATTTTGTATACGCGGGCAGGCCCACAGCATATGAATAAAATCCGTACGAAGACCTTTCATTACCTACAAATATGACATGCCTTTCTGTGGGTGATCCACTGGGGAGATGAACTCCCAAAATCGTCCCCACTGGAGAATAGGCTCCATATGAGTTGCAGAGCAATTTACCTAACCTACCAATAATTAATTAATAACTCCCCGGATTCCCTCCTACATCTCCGAGACCAATGGGACATGGATTTGGGTGGCCTGGCAGATGAGGACTGGCCGGAAGCCCTGGCCTCTCCCAAGGAGGTGGCCATTACGTTACGATTCAGACTGATACAACTTAAGATACTCCATAAATCTTCTCTTTCCTGTAATACCCTAGTTAAGATGGGCACAGTCTCTGATTCCACCTGTCGCAGGCTATGTGGTCGTGAGGGTACCTTTTACCATATAGTCTGGGAATGTCCCTTGGTGAGGGTCTTTTGGGAGTCTGTAATAAACTGCATGCACGAAGTGTGTGGTGGTGATTTGCTGCTCTCACCCAAGTGGTGTCTCTGTAATATATGGGATGCTACTGATTTAAGTCATAAGGAACAGATCTGGGTCACCTTGGGGATGATTTTTGCCAAACGTAACATTGCCCGCTTGTGGGGAGCACCATCTGCACCAACTTTGAGGGAATGGAAAGCAGACATGAACTGGTGCACGGTGGCCAAGAAGGTTTTTTTTTTTTTTTTGGATAAACAAACTTTATTGCATTTCAGCTCAACCGGGCCCTTAGAACACAACATTAAGCATTGCACAGTTATAGTACTGAGAGAGATACACTGTCCGTACAAGGCAATGCATCGAATAGACAGAGCAGCAAACTTACAAAAGAGGCCCCTGACACAATCCCACATCCAGGTAACCTGGTTAATCCAGCCATTTCCCCCACACCCACCCATGTTTCTGAGGACAGCCACGAGCTTCAAAAACCACACGTTCCTGCTGCGCGTACCAGTCCCCTCCCCGTCTCGGTCTTGACAGGGTAGGGGAGCCAGGAGACATCCAGCCCGCAGCAATGTTCCGTTTTGCTACTAGGAGGGACCTGCCCAGGGATGCTTTCTCCGCCCTTGTACCCCCAATACCTTCGAATACCCCCAAAAGGATCATCTTGGGAGAAAAGGGAACCTCCCATCCCAGCACCTCCAACTTTTCCCGGTGTTACTTTTGCCCAGTATAGAGCGATCGCTGTGCAGGTCCATACCATGTGATAGAAATCGGCTTTAGCGGTTCCACACCGCGGACAAGTGGAAGTATGTTGCAATTTCACTTGGTGCATGCGAAACGGGGAAAGGTAAACAGAGTATAGATAGTTAATCTGAATAAGTCTCAGTCTGGAGGAGGTTGTGAGCTCATGGGGGGCCATCAGGGCATCGGGGCAGTCTTCATCCTCAACAGGGCATATCCATCCCTCTCACTGGGCCCGAAGGTGGTCCAGCAAGACAGGCGAGTTGACAATGAGTGTACGGTAAATCTGAGAAATCCAGCCGCGGCCCAGGTGCCCATTAGTAACTCGGCTTCTAGGGGACTGAACTCAGGGAGGGTATCAGCGGGGAGAGAATGATTGATGAGGGCCTGCCTGACCTGAAGGTACTTATAGAATTGGGTGCGCGCAAGACTGTGCATCTGCTGGAGACCCTGGAAGGAAAGCATGTGTCCCCCCGACCATATATCAACCAGCCTTGAAATACCAATGAGGTCCCAGGAGCGAAAACCGTTGAGTCCAGCCACCTCCCCCAGCCAAGTACCATGCTAAAGCGGTGTCTGTTGCGTAAGTATACTTTCCTATTGAACATGGCAGAGGGCTGCCTTCCATGCAAGGAACACCACCCGAGTAACCAGCGGCATCGAGAGGAGAGTCGGAGACCCATAGAGCTGACCCTGGAGACAGGGAAAGCCCACCAGTGCCAGGTCCAGACGGTAGGCGGGGTAGGACCACCCCTGTTAAACCAGTCGTGGAGGACAAGGAGGTTTGAAGACAGGTAATAGAGAGAGAGGCTGGTCATGCCAAGGCCGCCATCATAGGGGCCCCGTTCACAGTGGTTTATGCAATACTCAGCCGGGAACCTCGCCAGTGGAATGTTTTAGCTGCGCCGTTTAGCACAGAAAACCATGTCCGGGGCAAATGAAGTGGTAAGTTTTGAAAAACAGACAAATCGGGGAAGAATCATCATTTTATAAGGGGCGATACACCCCAGGAACTTGATGGGGAGGGTACGCCACCTAACGAGATCTGACTGGGCTTTCCGGGCTAGGGGTCGATAATTAAGGGCCCAGGTGAGCTCTGGGTGTAGAGCAACCCATATGCCCAGATACTTAAAACTGAGTCAACAGAGGGGAATCGTTGTTTGCCAGTCAAAGCAGTCCCTGGAGGGCGCCAGAGGGACCAGCACCGACTTGGAGAGGAGTTCATCCAGAGGCCCGACACCTGCCCGAACTGCTCGAGCAACAAAAGGCATCGGGGACCACTCACAGCCGGGCGGCCGAGATAAAGCAGGAATTCGTACGCATACAGTGCGATGCGGTCTTCGTGCCCCCTTCCCCAGACCCAGCCGATATAGTGGGTCTCCGCACGGATAAGTTCGGCCAGAGGCTCTATCTCCAAAGTGAAGAGTAGGAGATTCAGGGGCCAACCCTGTCTTGTCCCGTACTCTATGGGGAATGTATCAGAGAGGACCCCATTCACCTGAACCTGAGCAGAGGGGTTGGTGTAGAGAACTCAAACCATGCGCGAGAATTGCGGTCCCAAGCCGACGTGAATCAACACTGCATGGAGGTAGTCCTAGTTCTCCGTGTCGAATGCCTTCTCAAAGTCGATAAGAAGCAGGGCTAAGTCGGAAGGCAGCCGATAACGGTGGGCCAGAGCCACGTGTGGCCGGCGAATACAGTGCTGCATGCTCCGAGACGGCATAAAGCCACACTTGTCAGGTTGTACCAGACAAGGCAGGACCTGCCTGAGCCTATTTGCCAGGATCGCCGCAAAGATTTTAACTTCAGAGTTAAGGAGCGATATCCGACGGTAATCCGCACTTGACGTGGAGGGGGGCTGCGTCTTGGGTATTACAACTATGGTGGCGGAATCGAATTCTTACTGGAAGGACCCGACCTGACAGGCCTCCTAGTACAGTGCTAGGAGGTGAGGGATAAGAGTCTCCCTGAACATGGTGTAATACTTCATGGGGAAGCTGTCTGGACCCGGGGTTTTACCCAGTGCCATTTCGGACAGGACTATGCCAATCTCATCTGCCGAAAGAGGCTCGTCCAGTGTGTGGGCTTCATGAGGAGGCAACCTGGAGAGGGGAATCGATTTGAGGAAGTCCAGGGGTGCTATCCCATCCTTAGCCACTGGCTTGGCATATAGTGTTTGGTAATATCGAGCGAAAGAGTGGGCTATCGCGAGGAGGGATTGCTGAGACTGCAGGGGGGAGTGGTCCGAAATGCCATGGGGTAGAATCTACGTCTGAGTAAATAATTGGCAGTCAGAGGCTGGTAAGAAGGCAAGATCTATTCTAGAGCGAGTGTGGTGAGCCGCCGAGGTGTGTGAAAATTGCCGACTGCGAGGATGCCAAAATCTCCATGCATCAAAAAGACCCAGGTTCATAGCCAGGTGAGACGACAGGCACCAGCCGGCCGCGCTGCTGTGGGGCCGCCAGAGCAATCCAATTCAGGGCCAGGCACTGCATTAAGTTCACCCCCTATTATTGCGAACCCATGCAAAAGACGAGCAAGAAGGCAAGAGAGATCACAAAGACCAGAAGACTGCAAAGCGGACGGTACATAAGCACACAAATCGGATCGCCAGCCCCTCCAAAGTGTGAGAAAGCGTCCCTGTGGGTCATGGGTTAAGCACTAAACCACTAAAGGGAAGAAGCGACCCCCTTGACCTCCGGGAGAACCCAGCATGGAAGACTCTATCGTAGCATTTGTGTGTTAAAAAGGGGCAACGCTCCCCATGAGATGTGTTTCCTGTAACAACAGGACTTCTGGATGATGCTGGTGTACGAAAGTAAAGACCGCTGCCTTCTTCACTCGGTCCAACAGACCATTAACATTCCGCTACAAGATTTTGAAATTCATGTGAGGATGGGGTGGGGAGTAGTAATGAGTGTGTCAGGGACGTGTCGTGAAAGGACGCCACCCCGGGACTGCATATGTGAATCGAAAAAGTGTGTGTGCCGTAACCTAAGGAAGGAAAAGGAAAGGTAACAAAAGCAATCAACAGTGTGCAAAAAAAGCCCCACCCCCCAACTCCCGCCCCTCCCCACACTTCAACCCTAGAAGCATCTGTTGCCCTGCAACAAAGGTGTGTTAGAGAAACAAATAAACATAACATCATGCACATCTTAAGGAGGTTGGAAACCCCCGTCATATCAGTAGAGAACATTAAGACTAGCCAACAGCTGCCATCCTACAAACAGAGAACCTCCAAGGGTCAGGTAGGACCGGGAGGCAAGGTGGAGAACAAGTGTGCAACATGGTGGATGTGAGAGGAAGAGAGCAGTCGATGTCAGAGAGAGCTCAGCCATCAGAACCAGTGCCCCCCCACGGCTGCGCCCCAGGGCGCATCGAGCCCCACAGTCAGACCATCCAACATAGAGCAGGGGGTAAAGGACATGCCCCCCTCAGGTATAGAGCCGTCCCTTCTGGGTGTCAATTCCAGGATCAATGGAGGCCTCCACATCCGAAGATGACAGTCGCAGCCACACGGCCGCCAAAATGTCTTTGGGCCGCAACTACGGGCTGACCGGATAAGGCCAAGAGTTAAGAAGGCACGCAGCCAATGTAGTTTACTGTTGCTGAAATAACGGGACAGAGGGATAGGTCAGAGTCAGAGTGGACGGTATTTGGATCCCGAGGTAGGGCCACCCGCCCAGCAGCCGCCACCTCCTCATCCTCACCCCCAGATGCCGGAGTCAAAGCTTGCTGATGAGAGGAGCGGGGAAGCTCCCTGGGAGATTGCGCAGGTGTGAGTGACAGGCTAACCTTGCCCCCCTGCCAGGAGCTGGTGCACCATCTACGTACCTTGGCCAGCGCCTGAAGTCTCAGAGCTCCGGGCATTTCCTGTCGCTGCAGGGGGGAGCCAACAGAGCAGTGCAATGGGTGTTCCTCCATGAGCCACTGCCAGGCCGAGTTGGGCGTATCAAAAAAGTGCAACTTGTTGAGGTGGATTACCCAGAGACGTGCCGGGAAGAGCAAAAGATATTGGAGTCCCATGGCTCTCAACTTCTGCTTGACGTCTGCGTATGAGTGCCAATGTTGCTGGAACTCACTGGTGTAATCTGGAAAAAGGAGTACTTTAGCATCTCCGTACCGGAGGTCTGGGGGCATTGTCGGGCCGCTTGCAGAATGGCGTCCCTGTCTCGGTAGTTGAGGACGCGGGCAATGATGGGACGGGGCGGGCCCCAGGCAGAGGCTTGGGGGCCAGGGCGCGATGAGCTCTCTCAATGGCAGACTATGGGGACAGACAAGCAGTGGGATCCAGGATTTGATCCAGTGTTCCACCTGATCCACCCCCTGTTGGGGGTCATCCCTCTCCGGGACCCTATCAAGTGGACGTTATTCCATCGAGAGCGGTTTTCCTCATCCTAGGCGTGCCTGTAAAGCTTGGCAGTTCGGGTGAGCAGTGTGGAGACCTGCTTCTTGAGAGTGGCTATGTCGTCTTCTGTCGAGGATATTCGGGACTCGGCTTCCGCCAGTTGGGCCTCCCTCAATCCCAGCTTCAAGAGCGAGGCAGGGCGCTCGGGGGGGGGGGTTACCAGGGGTGACCTCAGTTTATTGCAGCAAGCCTTCTGTGGTAGCAGCCCGCCAGTGGGGTGGGGATCCAGGATAAAAGTCTCCCCTGCACAAGGAAGCAGGAGCTACGATGACCAGGTGCCCCATTCCAGGGCCGTGCCCCCAGCACAGAAGAGTTCTGGACGACAAGAGCACCCCAGTCGGCAAGCAAGGACTGCAACACCAAGCCCTCCTCGCAGTATGCCAGTTTGCAGGGATCCCCTCCGCACAACTACACCCAGAAGGGAGGCCGGCCGGCCCCTGGAGATCAAGCTGCGGGCAGGCGACCCCCGCCGGGGCAAATGAAGTGGAGAATGCAGAACAGCGGCAGGGCGCTCCCCTCACAGGCCCCCACGGGCCCCGCGGCAGTAGGTCCTTCCTCAGCAGCCAGCCCCCGGCCAGGGCCGGTCAGCAGCAGCGTCGTCAGCAGCCAGCAGGGTCCCACTCCAGGGCTGTGATCCTCCACCAGGCCTCAGGCCCACTGGGCCCTGCAGCAGCACATAAGCAGGGAGGGGGCCAACCCCAGGAGACAGGGCCGCAGCTGGGCACCCCCCCCTTTCCCTAGAAGCGAGCTACCTCTGGGAGGCCGCCACCCAGCAGGACACACATGGGAGGCCGGGCCGCCTGTCCAGGGAAGGAGATCAGGCAGCAGGCCCCCGCAGCTGCACTCAGTCGTGGGGGTTGAGCCCGGGGGACCCAGACACGACCTGGCGACTCCCCCTGCAGCAGTGAAGCGTCTCCGGGAAGCCGCAAGCAGCACCTCGGCCGACAGGCGGGGCCAAAGCGGGAGGCCGCAACTCACCGCCAGCTTTCAGGCCTACGAGGATCCTCTCGCTGCTCTTGTTGGGGCTTCGACGGCTACACAGCAAATCACACCAGATCACATGGCCGCACTGCCCGTCCGAGGATGCAAGCCAGCAGCAGCACGTCGGCCAGCAGTGGGGCCAAAACGGAGGACGTAACTCGCAGGCCTGTGAGGATCCTCTTGATCTCGTTGGGGCTCAGGCGACCGCACCACCAGAGGCGCACCACGTGGGTTTGCAGCTGCCTCGCAGCCCAGCACAGCAGCAGCAGTTCCCCTCCGGTGGCACCTCCAGCCGATCCACCCCAGAGTCGCAGGGGCAGCCCCAGTTGGAGGCAGCCCCTGGGACACACTTCGCCTCACACATGAGGTCCTGGGTCCCGGCACCAATTCAGGGACGCATCAGAGGAGTCGGGGCTCACGAAAAGGCGCCGTTCCATACTACAGGGCCACAAGTTGCACTGGGTTCACTGGATGGCAGGTGGCAGTTCGAATTAAGGTCAGATACAGGCAGTGCTTTAAATGTGGAAAAATAAGTGCAGGTACTCATTAAAATAGAGGTGTGGCAAGTGGGCGAGGCTAGGGGCAAAATGTCATCATACATGACTTCTGTACCAGTTGCAGCACATATTAAAACACATGAGAAATGTGTTTATGTCAAAAAACACAGATTAACTCATTACACAAAATGAAAGTCATGATGGCACTTTCACCCGAATGGTCGCTGCGCACTTGATTGACAGTGCAGGGTCTGTCTAGAGACCCTGTCCTGTTAATCACAGCGTGACACAAGCCCTCTCACCCCCCTGCAGTTTGGGGACATTCAAATGGGCACTGCTGGAATCTTCACCAGCAACTCTGCAAAAGGATACTTCAGCCGAGTTGATTACAAGCTCCTCGGAAGCATAGCGGCCTCTGCCCTGCACTGGAGCAGAAACCTAACCTGAGCCTGCCGTGGATCAGGGTACCGGTACTCTCCCTGGCTACAGAGAAGTGCCGGTACTGACGCCCAAAAAATTCGGAAGTGCCGGTACTCAGTACCGGTGAGTACCGGCCCATTTAAAGCACTGGATACAGGGGATTGTAGTGGAGCCGTGTTACAGTGCGACCACCATGTTGGCTGTCTTGGCCACGCCCCTGAGAAGGTTGTTTATGAAAGTAGGGGTTTCCCCAGAAAGTGGGAGCAGGTTTGGGGTAAGTGGAATGTCTATAGGGGAAGTCGGTGCACAGACCCCTCCACGCTATCTGTTAATGCCTCCATCTCAGGTTTCGATGTCTTTAATGTACGCAGAGGTAGGATCAGGCCGGAGAGCCTGGAGTAACAGTGATACATGTAAACCTGCATGTTATATAACCTATTTGCACACACAGCTACTGTGGTATATTCGTTGCCATATGATTTGTGGTATGATCAATAAAAATAAGTTTAATAAAAAAGAAAAATTCAGATTGTCGCTGATCCTTTTTTCTCTTTCAAATATCCCTCTCCTTACTCTTCCTTCCTCTGCACGCCTTGTCTCTCTAAGCACAACCTACTCTTTCACATTCATGTTTTGCCTTATTCTCTAGTGTATTTTTGCAAATTGCCCAAAACTCACTTACAAGATCATAATCTCCCCTCCTTCCTCTGAAAGTCATACCTATGCAACCAGAAAGTACCTAATCTCCTCTAACCCATCTATTAATCCCAACAACCATGTGTATGAGTTCACATACCCCCCACTAATGAGCTCATCTAATCCTATTAATTTACTCCACCATAAAGAAAATGGAATGGCTCCATGGAATGGTTTTGAGTGCCCAGGACTAATCCCAATAACGAACAGTAACCAACAACACTGAACTAATCACTAACCTTGGGTTCCGGAGCGGTGCTTCCCAGCATAAAGAGCTTCAACACCTCGTCTGGGGTAGTAAGCACTATATAAATGTAATTATAATTATAGTTTAGCCACCTTTTTGTTTTCTACCACAGTCATTCGAATGCGGAGGTGACAGCGTAAAAGCTTACCACAAACGAGGCCTTGCTTCTCTCAAATCGAAACAACTTTCATTTAAAACAAAGAAACAAAATAGGTGTACTGCGCTACCAAACATGGTAAACCAAGAAGCTAAAGCTTTTGATTTTACTGGGGGCTGTCAGAGTTTGGAATTATTTTAATTATATTTGTCTGATAAGAATAAAAATTGTTAGCTGTCAATCAGGCACCTTCTAGTTTTGCTGTCACAAAACTTCAAAACCATAAACACTGACTGATTCATTTTAAACAGTGTGTCCTAGTCAGACCCGGGCAGCCATTAGGTGGGGTCTTGTGTCGTTTGCCTGTAATGCCCTGAGGTCCATCCTACTATGACTCTGCAACTGGACAAAGTAGAGCCCTTTCAGCACTTGACTGCCAGTGGCAGAAATCAGTGCTTAATTTGTAAAACAATAAGTGCTGGTGGCCCAAAGTTTTTCTCATAACCCTGCTTCTGGCGCTGTTAATTGTTGAGCTTTCCAAATACCAAGGCTGCCTAACCTTAATTCCACTTCATGCCCCTTTAATGCACCATACATGCTTTCTGTTTTTTCACTTCCTCCTTTCTTCCCTCTTTGCTGCTGTTCTCTCTTGTTTTCTAGGACAAAGTCTGAGGATGAAAAATGGGTTCCCAAAAATGAGTGCAATTGGGCCCCACCTGCAACCACAGGCTCAAATTAAGCACTGGCAAGATGCCGAGCAGTCACAGGTTTCTCAGGGAGGGGGGATACAAAGACTAGGTACATGACTCTCCTCAAGAGTCTGTGGCGCTACAATTTCACAGCCCACGCTGCTAGGGTCCACCGAGAGGGAGACAGACCAGGTAGACTCTTGGCGTGGCTTATATGACAGAAGTCTACGACTCTTTCCATTACTGAGGTGGTGGATAGTACGGGGGCTCTGGCCCGCACCCAAATCAATATTCTGCAAGCCTTCTACGACTATTACGCCATCATATACAAAGCACCACTGAGTACTTTATCGAACCGAGCTGACAACTTTCTGGGCTCCATCGCTGTTCCCCCACATTTCCACTTCCACACAGCTCTCCCTGGAAGGGGGCATCACGCAAGCAGAGGTGAAGCACGCAATCTGCAACCTCATCCGGAATAAAACCCCGGGCTTAGACGGCCTGCCCTCAGAGTATTACCACACTTTCTCGTCCCTTCTAGCGCCGTGGCTGATAGAAATGTACGTGTCGGCTCTAAAGCAGGGCGAGCTTCCTCGTACGCTCTGCGAGTCTCTCTTGGTCTCTATCCCCAAACCTGATAGAGACCCTACCCATTTGGCCTCTTATCGACCCATCGCAATACTAGTTGTGGACTATAAAATATTAGGTAAAATATTATCCAGCTGATATGCCCATTCGGACCAAAATGGCTTTGTGCTGGGTCGCAGTACCTCCCAGAACATTCAACACCTCGTACAGGATATGGTACGAGGCCGATTCCCAAAGTCAGCCTGCCTTATACTTGACTTAGAGAAGGCATTCCATACCCTGACCTGACACTATCTATTCACTGTCCTCACGAATTTGAGGGCCGGGTCCAAGCTCCTAGCCTATACCAAATTGCTATATTCCAATCCAATCTCCGGGGTTTGGCTGGGTTGGCTGGGTCGTTTGGTCTTAGCTACTTTTTCGGTGGGCCGGGGGACGAGGAAGGGCAGCCCGCTCTCCCCCCTTCTGTTCGCGCTTGACATGGAGCTGCTAGCCGATCGGCTGCGCGAGAGGGGTCAGGAATGGGGCATCCCGTTGGCTGACAGGACGCATATAGTGTCACTCTATGCAGACGACCTACTCCAGTATGTGAGAGACATCACAGACAAATGTACTGGCAGCTTTTGCCTCTGTTGCTCGGCTTCGGATCAACTGGGCGAAGTCAACCATTTACCCGCTTAATTCACAGCAGGCGCCCATAGAAGTCTATCTCAGTGATAGGTGGCACGAGAGGGGCCAGGAATGAGGCATCCTGCTGGCTGACAGGACGTACATAGTGTCACTTAATGCAGACAACCTACTCCTGTATGTGAGAGACATCACAGATAACGTACCTTGACGCTATCGCTGTCGGCCGAGGGATCACGAGGAGAGGGGCCGCACCGTTACCGTTGCCATCGACCCATCAGGGCCGGTATTGGACCGGTATCGGTTTTCGGAATGTGGCCTCATTGGGAAAAGAGGCAGAAGTTGTGCGGGTGAGTGCGGCTGCCGACAGTCGGCGGCTGCGGAGTGTGTGCCACAGGCGACACACGGAGGCGGCCCGGTTAGTCCCGGGTGCAGCCTGCGGTACACCTGGTAGGCCCCACTCACCTTTGGTGAACCAGTTCTGCCGGTCATCACTTCACCAGGGTCATACCCTGCATCCTGAACCAGTGGCCTGAATCCTGATCTCTGCCCCCTGTACCCCTGCACTTGCTCCTGCTCTGGCATCTGGGATCTAGTACTATTTTCTGGTACTATCATCAGAATATTAATGATATTGAGTACCTGGAGGAGTAGGAGGTAGGCGGTAGAACTGTAGGGGGGATTGGAGAAGGGTCATCGAGCCCACACACTGTTGCTGCAACTTTGCTGCAACCCGATTAAAAAAAAAAAAGGAAAATAAGAAAAATAAGAAGGCAGCGGTGTGTTCAGCTATTCTATCCACCCCTTATCCTGCACTGTAGCCTAACAGCTAATAGCCTAAACCATGGCCAGGCAGGAGTCCGTCCAGCTGAGGAGGTTGTAGGTGCTGTGTAGGTGCTGCTGTAGATGCCACGGAATTTGTATTGCAAGTCCGCATTGCTAGTACCGTTACTGCTGCTGTAGGCGTTAAGCAGGGCCGAGAGCCTACATTAAGCCTGTATCTAGTCCGTATCTAGCCTGCAACCTAGCTGTACAAACTTGAGAGAGCCCCACAAGAAGGGCGGTGGAGACTTGGTTGTATAAGAGCGAGGAGTGAGGGTGGTAGGTTCCCACGTGCCAGTGGGGGCCCCTTGGGGGTCCATCTCCCTGGTGGTGCAGGAGCGGCCAGTACTGAGTTGGCCTAAACCATGGCCAGTCAGGAGTCCGTCCAGCCGAGGAGGATGTAGGTGCCGTGTAGGTACTGCTGTATAGGTGCCGTGGAATTTGTATTGCAAGTCCGCATTGCCGGTACCGTTACCGCTGCTGTAGGCATTAAGCAGGGCCGAGAGCCTACATTAAGCCTGTATCTAGTCTGTATCTAGCCTGCAACCTAGCTGTAAAAACTTGGGCGAGCCCCGCAAGAAGGGCGTTGGAGACTTGGTTGTATAAGAGCGAGGAGTGAGGGCGGCAGGTTCCCACGTGCCCCTGGGGGCCCCTTGGGGGCCATCTCCCTGGTGGTGCAGGAGCGGCCAGTACTGAGTTGGCGCAGCTTGTACCTCCTGGGACTGGAATTAATTGCTTGGCTGTGAAGGACGCAGTGCAGTGTGAAGGGGGGAGAGCACAGGGGAGAGCACCAGTGGAGCACAAGCAGCAGAGCTGTTACTTGTTGATTACTAAGAAGGGCATCATTTTTGGTGAATTAATGAGATGCCCTCCAGGTGCTTGCACTTTGGTCGAATAATTGCGCCCTCAGAGTCTTCAATAGGGTCACCAGGGTCTGCCGCAGGTTTAGTGGGACTTACCTTCAACCGCTCTGGTCCTCCTAAACTGCAAAAGACTATCGGGTGGAAGAAGCCCCGAGCTCACCTGAACCACCTGAAATCCCATCCCTCCGTGCTGTCCATGTTCGCGAAGGGTTTGAGAAGCATGGCACTAAAATATAAGGAACCAGGAATGGCCCCAAGTGCAGTTGATGCGGATGTGGTAGGCATATGTACTGTTCTCTCGGAGCCAACAGCTTCACATCACCTTAAGTTTTCCAAACTGAATACAGTGGAATCAATCCTCCCAACTCAGCCCTCTGATGAACGTGCTTTATCTTCAGAAGTCCAAAAAATCGAAATGGAAACGGATGAATATGCATTGTCTATAGAAGTTGGAAAAACTGAAATGGAATTGGATATGGAGTTAGATGATGATAAGGTTAAACTAGAGACAAATGTTGTTGGTGCTCAGCCACTGTTTGAACCTGTTGTTACAATGGAGCACATGATCTCTGCTGTTATAACTAGTCCCTTGAAAGTTGCAGAGCCATCGCCAGGTTCCTTACCTGTTAAAGTGACCCCACGAGTGTCCCAGATTGATAATTGCAGTTTTGATCATGGGGAGTTGGAGGGTTACACACTGCCGGATATTGCCACATATATAGAAAAAAATCACGAGATGGAGGCTAAATTAAAAACGCCGGGTGCCCAGAAAGTAGCTATGGGACTGTCATTAGACTATCCCATTAGTTGTCCCCGAATGCCAGCCTTGTACAGTAGCACTCCCTCTAGTGCTTCACTTGTGCGATCATTGGGATTATCTAATTTTGATGCAATTTCAAATAAAGGGGTACAAGATGCCTGGCACACATCGAATGAGGGTGTCAATGAAAATGGGGAAGGGAGGGCTAATTTGGACATATTTTATGAATTAGAGAGGATTCTTTTGTCAATCTTAACTTTGCTTGAGAAATCCACTGCTCATTCTGATCATGTGCTGGAGGTATTATCTCTGATATTAATGGGGGGCTGCAGCTTAATTCTGCCAGTTCTTGCTTAGGAAAGGCAAAAAAGTGTAATGAAGTGAAATCTCAGGCAAGCCAGACTAGCATAGGGGTGTTAAGGATGGGGACCCAGGTGGGGAGTTGGGAAGGTCTGGGAGCTATTTCCTCTGTGCTGCCCAGGGATAGCCCTATGCTTGATAACATGTCTTGTATCAACCCCGAAGATCATGAGACGAGGGATCATTCGCATGTTATGATAGAAGAACAAATAGATGCATTAGCACTTAAGCATCCTCCGCCGGGTTATCCTATTTTTAAAAAAGGGAACACTAGGATGACGTCAGATACAGTTTTATCAACTGAGGCTTCACTTGCTATACAGCCCAGGGACAGGTTAGATGGTGTTACCCCTGGGGAGGGTGCCCCCAGGTAGAAAATAATGACCTAAAAGTGCGGAGGGAGAAGAAGAAAAGGACCCAGCGTATAACAAAACGTAAGCCAAAATAAACTGCAGTTTCAGATTCTGCCTGAAGAGCCCGTCACTTTCCCCTTGCCCAAGAAAGGTAGTGAGTCCAAGTCTGCAGGGTCCCTGGCTGGTCAGAATCTTGGGTACCTGGAGGTAAATCCTTTCCTTCCCCCTATCACGATAGATGAGCCCGTAGAGGGGGGTGTAGGACTGGAAGAAGGGTACGAGGTGTTGGTGGTAACTGGACACAACGGGGGGCATTGTGCACAAAATGGGAGAAACACAAAACAAAAATAAACCAGGCTTCAGAGTTCCATAAAATAAGGATAAACCCCGACTCAGAGAGTATAGTAGTAAATATAAACAATGCTTCGTCAGAGGTAGGGCAGGTTGGGGATAATTTTCCTCTAACCTTTATGGTAGGGATACTCTCCTGTACGGTTAGATCCCAACCATGGGAGGTTTTACGAAGGAGGGCCTGTCCTCACTTCTCCTATAGGACAAATGCCAGAGCTAGGGGCTGATTCAAGGCTGAGGTAAGTGTAGGACATGGGTCAGGAAAAGTAGTGAATACCCTGGTTTTTGCTTCATTGTTTGGTAGAGAACTGGGCCCACTTAATAGAAGTTTTCTTCTGCAGCTATTATTTGGTATCGAGGACTTAAGATTGGTAATAAGTAAAGACATTGAACTGGTATTTTTAGATCCAAGAAGTGAACTCCCAATCTCCAGAGAAACTTTTAACTCCAGAATAATTGCAATGCTGGTATTGGCTAATGTAAATCTTATTAGGAAAAATGGGATTGATGTTTTCCCGTTTGAGAAGCCAGTTTTTGCCCTCGTGAATCCAATGGGAAGGATTGCCAGGACATTGGTAGAGTGTTATCTAATACTAAGGGGGCTGTAAATCCGAAAGACATAAAAATCTCGGTCTGTAGTATTTCTGTGAAAAGAGTGATTAATATTGTGGGACCCGCTGTCCAAAGTACCACTGAACCCAGAGGAGAGGAGAAGGTGGCCCAGTGGAGTTGGGTAGCTGGCTCGCTGAATGCCCCCAAAGAAAATTAAAAAATCCCTATGTTGCGGAGGTAGCCCTCTGAAACTTTTGTCCTGGAACATGGCTGGGCTAGGAAATACCAGCTCTAAGCTAGACTCCCTAATGATACATGAGCCAATGATAATCTGCCTACAGGAAACATGGAGCTGCGTAGATTTTAATTTTGAGAATTTCTTTGTTTTCTGTTGTGCAGCAAAACACTCAGCAAAAGGTCATGCAAGTGGTGGGTTAGCTATCTTACTTAGTTGCAGGATAAATTGGAATCCGTTGTTTTTTTTTCCATCCGTCTAATCTTTGTATGGGCATGAAACTTATGCTGGGTAAAGGGAGACCTGGTCAGCACCTGTCCCTTTTATTGGTAAATGTATATATTCCTCCTGGGAGGGCGTCTGATTCCCTGGTTGAATCTATTTTTTCTTTCGTCTATAAAATGAGTATTACAGAAGAATGCACAATGATATTGGTGGTGGGAGATTTTAATGCCAAAATGTCAAAATGTTCCTCCCTGGCCGTTCGTAACCAGGAGCTGGAGGATGTATGGACCATTCCTGAGTCAATGTTGCCCGGCCACATTAGATCAGATAAGCAAGGGCCGAATGTTTTGCACTGCTTGAGAATGAATCATCTTGTTACTTTAAATGGGAGATTCCCAGAGGACTCCCCAGCCTCCTTCACTGTCCACGCTTCTCGGGGAAGTCACTTATTGACTATACAATTTAAAGTATTGGGGACAAACGTGAGTGACCACAGTATTTAACAGTGGATGTCGGTTTGGAACTCAAGTCCTTGGAGCCCCTGCAATCGCAGAGATGATAGTATTAGGTATAATGAAACAAATGGGCGTACTTTTTGGTCCAATAAAAGCATCAGATACTTAGGGAGGCTGATTGAAAACGTGAGTTTTGGTCCTAAACAGGACGCGAGTTTTGGTCCTATACAGGAAAATCCAATCTCTTTGAGAAAAACCTGGTCTTATTTAGATCATGCAGAAGGAAAAAGCGGGTTGGTGGCACTAAGTGACCTGTGGTTAGTTCGGGGGAGGTAAAAAAGTTAAATCTGGAGATAAATGTCCTAGTAAGGGAACAATTTAAGCAGTCTTCTTTGGATAGGCAAATGGAAATCTGCTGGTTGAAGCAGGTAAGAAAGAGAATGCAGGCATCTGAACGTAGATGGGTGGAGGACTCAAACTGGATTAAACTAAGAGAGGTTGCACAGTCTGGTGAATATTGGGTTTTAATAGCCAAATATTGTGACAGTAGAATTAAGGCAAAAGCCATTTTAATATCAGATGTAGAGTGGACCCAATACATCTCACAGTTATATGCTCCAAATAGAATCACTAGGTCCAAGTTAGATGTACTCAAGGAGTTTTCCGTGGGGAGTGATTATGGCCCCCCATCTTTTAAGGAAATAGAGAGCATTATTAAAGGGGCAAGATAGTCAGGTGCGATGGGCCCTGATGATCTTCCAATAGCTGTAATCAAACAAGATAGCTTGGCATGGGCTCAATTCCTTTGTCCGGTATTCTCCTATTGCTGTGCACATGGGACTATTCCGTCCTCTTAGAGGAAGTTTTGTGGTTCCATTATATAAAAAGGGTCCTAGAACGTCCCCTGCTAGCTTCAGGCAGATTGCACTGCTGGACGCGACTGGAAAATTGTTTGCTAAAAGCATTCTTCTCCACCTTCAGGATTGGGCTTTTGGAAATGACCCCGTAGCTGCAGAGCAAGCAGGGTTCCGTAAGAACAGCGGTACATTAGATAATATTACAGCCTTGCAAACTCTGATTGAAAAATACCCAGAGTAAGGGAATGGCCCTTTACACTGCCTTTATAGATTTCTCCACGGCTTTTGACCGGGTAGACCGGGGGACACTGTGGAGGAAAGTGGCCTCAATGTGGATTTGCATGCATCTGCTCAAATTGATTATAGCATTGCACTCCTCAACTTGGACTCCGGTTTTGATGGGAGGGAATCAGGGCCTGTTGTGTAAAGTAGAGACTCGCAATGGGTTGAAGCAAGGGTGCCCCTCTTTTATTCTCTCTTTATATTAATGACTTGCTGAGCAGTGTGGGGCTGTGTAAAGGGGATTCTCCAAAACTCGGAACAATGAAATTGAGTTGCCTGCTCTACGCGGATGACGCCATCCTGATGGATTCAACTCCAATAAGACTTCAAAGGTGCCTTAATGAGTTAGCTCGCTATGCGGATGATCATTTTCTAAAAATAAATACTACAAAAAGTAAAATTATGATTTTTAGATATCGGGGATGTAGAGTTAGAAAGAATATGCACTGGTTTCTGGGAAAATACAAACTCAATGTAGTGAAGTTGTACCCATACCTAGGAAGAATTTTTAGTAGGTGTTCAAGCAATGATCACATTGATCAGTCTAGAAGTAAGGCAATATCTCAGGCATGCGCAATTGGTAGATTTTATAAATGTTGTGGGCAAAGACACTTCGCACATGTTTTATCTGTATATAAAATTTAAATCCCGCCTGTACTGAGTTACGCTTGTGAATCAGTGGACGAACAGCAGTGGGTTTACTTTGAGAAGGTAGAAGGGCGCATTTGGCATCAGATTTGTAATTTGAACAGAGCAGCCACTATAGCGGGGATCCAGCTCGAATTCGGGCTCCTTTCGACCTATGTGTTCGCCATGGCCGCATGTTTGAGATGGAGTAATTAATAATGCCCTACTGAATAGCGCTGAAAACCCTCTACGGGAAGCGCTAAGACAGGAAATATTTGCAAGCCTGAAGAGGAAAAGCGTTGTCAAGTGTTGTCTTCAGGAATCATGTGAAAGCGGCAAACCTATTTGAAATTGGGCATAGTGGCGTGGGCTCTATCAAAACAAGATTTGAAAATGTTAATTAAAAAGACAATTTATGAAGTCTGTCATAAAAGAGATACTTCCCTGTTCTCAGGGCATTCCAGAAATGATATAATAGTTGGGAAAAGTATAAACAATCTCAACCGTATGCTGTATGGAATCTCTCCCATGGAGTGCGCAGGATTATCCTGTTGTTCAGGTTGAATTTGCTGCCCCTACGAATCGCAACAGGGGCGTTAGAGGGATTAGCCAGGCAGGACAGACTTTGGCACCTATGTAGAAGCTGGGTACAGGATTTAAATCACGTTTTATTTGTTTGCCCCCTAATATAACCATTACAGCGCCATTTGCTGAGACCACTGTACTTAAAATACAACATTGCTACAGCCGAGGAGGCCCGAAATCGTTTTTGACCCACACCCTCGGAACAAGTGTGCTTTAAAATCTATCTTTTTTCTAAACAATGTTTAAATATATTTTAGAGAAAATTAATGTGATGTAATTGGGTGTGGTACGCTAAACATGATCCCTTGTGGACAATATTCATTGCATATTATAAATAGAATTGGAGGTTCTTTGTATTACATACTTGATGTTGTTATAGCACCTAATGTTTTAATTAGGGCTCCCAGTTTTACGTTTTTACTGATTTTTACAGATAAATACAGACAGAAAACGATTTATTTTCCTGTCTGTATTTATTTTTAAATACTGACAAATTAGGACAATAGGTCTTCTTTGGATGATTTTTTCTACTGTCAATCATGAGTGCCAGGTCAGTAGGTGTATAGATTGAGAGATAGGGGAGATGAAAAAAGACAATAGATTTCCCAATTAAGTGCAGATCTACAGTTAATTATGCTATTCTACAATACAAGTGTTTTCAGATCACGCTATTGAACTGTATACTGCTGAAACCTTTTGGACATTCAAATGCGAGTATGCATTTATCATTCAAATAAATGTGGAAAAATACCCATTGCAGCTTCATTTATACAGAAAATACAAAATAAAAATGGATAAATACAGAAAAAACAAGCAAAAAATAAATATGGATAAATACAGATGGAAATGTCGATAAAATAAATACCGTAAAACTGGGAGCCCTAGTTATAATCCGAGCCACACCGTCCTAGCTGGACGGATTCCTAAAGGACTAATGAAATTGGTATAGCATTTGCGCACTTGCATTTTTGACTTGCATTGCATAATGAACTCTGCATCTTTTAGGCCATTGCTTATATTTCTGCTTAGGGTCCCATTTGAGGAAAATTAATTTTATATTTTAAGTAGCATTTGTTACCGGATGTCTGAAATGGTATTACACCAATGCATTTGCACCTTTAGTTATCTTGTATGCTGCTATGAATTCTGTACGTACAATGAAACCTGTAACTGACAGGTCTCTGCATATACTTTGCTCAAGATGCTCTCTGGGCAAATCTATTTAACATTATAGAGTTTTAGGATGTTTGTTATAGAGTTTTAGGATGTTTGTATAATGTAGTTAAAGCTATTGGAGCATTTAACGGCACAGCTCGATTTGTATTGCCTTAGTTTAGCACTGTATTTTTTATAGAATGGTGAAATTGGCCTAATATTTGTGCACTTGCACTTTTTATTCCTAGTTTGCTGCTTGCATTTTGTACTTAGGCGCTCCAAATCATAATAAAATTGAATTGAATTGATAACCTTACACCAATATGCGATGTACTGGCAGCTTTTGCCTCTGTTGCCGGGCTTCGGGTCAACTGGCGAAGTAAACCATTTACCCGCTTAATCCAGAGCAGGCACCCGTAGAAGTCTATCTCTGTGATACGCGCCTTGCTTGGAATCCGCAGGCGATGCGCTATTTAGGAGTACGCCTTTATCATACCTCCCTGGACATTTAAAATGGGAACCTCCACCGGGCCCTAGCAGGCATACGAGACCAGGTACAATTCTGGCAGTCTTTACCACTAGCTCCCATTGGTAAAATTGCCCTGGCGAAGATGGTCGTTCTACCGCGTCTTCTTTATTACTTCACAAATATCCCGGCTATACCGCCTGGTTCCTTCTTCAAGGAACTAGACACACTCCAGTGTTCTCTCATTTGGGGATCTAGTCGCAGACGAGTTGCTCTCACCAAACTACAACTACCAGTTGACCAGGAAGGCTAGGGGCTCCTCCTTTCCTGGCCCACTTCCTGGCAGCGCATGTTCAATGGTTATCCCGCTGGACTGCCGGGCATTACCTCGCAGATACCAGCTCAGATGGTGGGGCCCTCAGAGCCCGCTTTCCAGTACCTGCTCCTTCCAGGGGCACTACCCTCATCCTCTTGGCCCCTTCTGGTGGCAGTGGCAAAGACTTATATGACAAAGATATACAGTCTCTCGTGGGGGACCCCGTTCTATGCCCCAAATTTGCCCGATAGGGTTGCAGCGCGGCAGCGGATATTACACAGCGAGGGAATTGCAGGCATGGACGGATCACTCGCTGCTTGAGGTGGGGACCTCTTTGAGGAGGGCCAGCTCCTCACCTTCGATCAGCTGACTGTGGTCAGGGGCCTCCCAGCAGGGCAATTTCTCCTGCATAGGCGACTCAACCACACCTTCACACATTCTGGGCTCTCACAGACAGAGAACCCAAGACACACCAGGTGATCCAGACTATATTGATCATGGGCGCTGGACACCACCTTATCACCTGGTTGTACAAAGCCATTCGCAAGTTGATGGCTACCCTTCTAGACACACTTCATCATAAATGGGAAGAAGACTTTGGGAGGGTGCTCCATGATCGGGAGTGGGAAAGGCACTAGAGTTTCTAAAGAAAGTATCCTGCAACTCTCAGTTCAAGAACATATAATTCTTCATATTAAATAGGGCATGCTTAACCCCCTCGTGGTTGCAATTCTACTTCCCAGGGACCTCATTAGACTGTCCCCACTGGCGTGCCCCAGATGCGACACATATGCACGTTATGGACATGCCCAGCCGTTCAAGACAACTGGCACGCCGTATGCACTGCATTGCAAGAGGGCACAGAACTCCCAGACCTCTGCACCTGGGAAGCATGCTCTTTAGGCATATTCCAACACAAGAAAAAACACAAAGTGCAGATGCGGTTTGCGGCCCTGGCTTTTCTCCTCGCTAAGCGCATGATCACGCTTCATTGGCACTGTCCCTCGCCCACTCCTGTAGAGGCGTGGAGGGAGCGGTACGCAGATGGGGAGCAGCAGAGGAGGATGCACTCCGTTATGAGGAGGTTCAGCTAATACGCCGGCGACCCATAGCCCCACA
This sequence comes from Calotriton arnoldi, assembly GCA_963921515.1. NCBI lineage: Eukaryota > Metazoa > Chordata > Amphibia > Caudata > Salamandridae > Calotriton > Calotriton arnoldi. Next base: position 462,350 of record CAWUFW010002968.1, read on the forward strand.
TTGGGCAGCCCTGCTCGAACACTTTCAACAAGTGTGGAAATGATGACCTGCCCCCTGAGCCACTACTTCATTTCTGACACAGGCCCCCTTTCCCCGGGCCCCCTCTGAAAAGTCTAATTATATGGTACACGAACACCAGCAGCTACATCTATTCCCCTTGGACCCTAGAACTAATTGTTTGATAGATACCAATGCACCTCCTCCAGTCCGCCCCCCCTCCTTACATTGTTTACCACAGTTCGCTCCCAGTTACGATTAGGTAACGTCAACATGTGGAGACTGCACATGCGTCATATTCGCTAACTTGGTGGTCCTTTGCTCAGAGCATTGTTGCTCTCAAACATATCACCAACTATATAGACGCTCACGCTTGCAGAAGCGGCCACTACCGCACTCTATTGTCCGTCTCCTTTTTTTCCCTTCTCCCTCTTTCTTTTTCTTCCTACTCTTTCATTGCCTCCCCTTCCCCCCTCCCTCTTCCTCCTTGAATGTAATGAAGCCATATGTTGAGAACTGCCTTATGTTATTACTGTTGTCTCTCACTGCAAAATATCAATAAAAATGATTTATACAAATTAAAAAAATTAGAACCCTGAGAAAGATCTTCCCATTTAGATCCTTGGACCTACAACAATCAGTCATCATCGCACTTATCGCCTTGTGATTGGACTGTTGTAACTCACTGTATCTCAACATCAAGGCATCGAGCCTCAATAAGCTTCAAATCATTAAGAATGTGGCTGCTCCCCTTATCCTCAACATCACTAGACATCTCTCGGTCAGAGACAGGATCCTATCTCTCTACTGGCTCACTGTCATAAAGAGGATTGCCTTCAAGGCTCTTTGCAAGGTGTTTTTAGCCCTGCATCAGAAAGGACCCAGCCAACTCAATACTCTCTTTCGCTGGTACATGCCTTGCAGGCCTCTTGATGCGATTTGAAAAACGTTATTTCGGCAGTGAAACACTGCCATAAAAGCACAATACATATATACAAGGTATCCTTAAAACCAATACAAATTTCGGTCAATCATTGATTAAAAAAATAAATGCACGATAAAACACTCGGAATAAAAACCTGTGCAAAATAGCAGCAGTATGCAATTACATTCAATTAAAAAGCCATTTGTTTTCTACTGCTAAGTGCACATTTTAAAAACGAACAGGCAGAACACAAAGGGTAGGAGAGTTTGAAGACTGTAGATACAACAGAGCCTCTGCACATCTTCTGATGCCACAGGCTCTGATAAGTGGGACTAAAATCTTTTTTGAGTAGGTCCTATAGTAATTGCAAAAGAAGGTAAAATGAAGCAGGCTTTGGGGAGAGAACTCATTGCAGGGACAGATTAGCAAGTTGGTACAAATCAATCAGGGGCAGGTATAGCGCAGCGACTCACTAGTGAGTGTCTCAAGGCGCTGAGGGGGCTGCTGCTGATCCGTCTTGGTGTGGAGGTTCAGTCGAAGAGCCAGGTCTTGAGGCCTTTCCTGAATTGGGTCAAGGACGCAGATTGCCTGAGGTGAAGGGGCAGGGTGTTCCAGGTCTTGGCGGCGAGTAGGAGAAGGATCTTCCTCCGGTTCTGGTCCTGTGGATCTGTGGGATGGAGGCCAGGACGAGTTGGGTAGAGCTGAGTTGTCTGGCGGGCGCGTGGAAAGCAAGGCGGTGGTTCAGATATTCTGGTCCTGCGTCATGGAGAGCCTGTAGGCGTGTGTGAGGAGCTTGAAGGTGACTCTCTTGTTGATTGGGAGCCAGTGGAGTTGTCGGAGGTGTTTTGTCATGTGGCTGCGTCGGGGATGTCGAGGACCAGTTTGGCTGCTGCATTTTGGACATTCTGTAGTTTCCTGAGCTGTTTCTGGGTGACGCCGGCATAGAGTGCATTGCCGTAGTCAAGTCTGCTGGTGATGAGTTCCAAATTGACCCAGTGGGAAACTTAAGTGCTACCTTACTATACCCAACCTAAATCTGGTCAACAAAACTCTATCCCAGGTGGTATCCATCCAAGACAGATGGGGTTCCATGAGGGATGAGAATTGCAGATTAATATACTCCCTAACGGAAATTTTTGCTATTTCGGTTTCCTCTCTACGCAATCTGTTCCTGGTTAAGAACGCTTTCTTAACCCAAGTTGAGTCAGCCCTAGATAAACAGAGGGCAGAGATGTTAGAATAGACCCAGATGCCAGTCTCATAAGTGAGAATAGGGAGACATTTGCTCCTGAATACTTCCAACAAGGGGGTCCATGGGCTTTTTAATGAGCGGGAGGCTAAGCTGTCGATAAAGCCCACAGCACTAGCAAACCTTTGAGATGTTTTATTCTTGCAAGGGCCCCAATTTCCCTTAGCATCAAGGATCACCCGCAAGTAAGAAAACTCCTGGGTAGAGGCAACCTGATGACCCTGGAGATAGACACTTCTTTGCTTCACAGATTTGGACCCGCATAACATGGTGTAGGTTAGACCCAAATACCCCATGAAGCCAACAAATTTCTGGAAGAGGGTATTTAAACTCATGTGTGTTCTTCCCATTAGGACAGCGTCATCTGCATAAAGTAACGCAGGGATTTCTTTTCCTGCCCACCAGTGGTACGTCCGCCACACAGGCGGACAAAGACTCCTCAAGGTCATTAATGTACAACAGGAAGAGAACTGGGGCCAACACGCACTCCTGGCGAATGTCCTTCCCCAGAGGGAAGCTGGAGGTGCGCTCGCCTGCAGGACCACACCTGACAGAAGCTGATAGATCAAAAAGTAATGCATGCAGGAATTGGATTAACCCTGTACCAATCCCCTGGTCATTCAAAATGTCCAATAGCTTGGACCTAACCACACTGTCAAAGGCACTAGACAGGTCCATGAAAGCCAGGCGGATGGAGCCCTGTTTAGCAATGGTGTACTTGCTAATAATCAGATTTAAAATAAGGCATTGCTCCACCGAGCCCAGCCCCTCACAGAAACCGTGCTGTACCTCCGACAGTGTGTCTTACTCCGTGACCCAGGACAGCAATCTGTCCAGTACAACCCTCCCAGCAATTTTACTGCAGAGTCCAACAAGGATATTGAATGATAACAACTAGGAGACTGTGGATCCCCTTTAAAAAAAAAAATATTGACAATGGTGGTGGTATGCCATGGGTATGGGATGCCACGGTAAATGAAGGCATTGAAGTAGTTACAAAGTAGTGGGGCCCACAATTCCAGGGCAGATTTGTACATGTCCATGGGGACCCCATTCAGGCCAGGGGCCTTCTTGAATGGAGATTTAATAATGGCCTCAGGAACCTCTTCCAAGGTAAACCTCATAGGAAATGGGTAGACCACCTCTGTCTCCAGTGTGTCCTGTGGCATATCAGAGGAATAGAGACCGCAAAAGTGGCTCACCCAGGCCTCTGGGCTCATGGTGGATATAACTGAAACAAATATATAGTCAATGATTGACCCATATCCACCCCTAACAAAAGTAGCATTCAAATGGTGGGCTGGGTCAATGAAATCACAAGCATTAAAAAGGTCAAACATGTTAATGACATTCAAAAGTGCCCTGCCTTTCGGGTCCCCCTGCTGAGAAACAACCCTAATAAAGGCTGTATTTAGAATGGCTGACTCATTGGCCTGGGGTAAAGGGCGAGGTTTAGTATTAAAATCACCCCCAACCATGATGTGGAACCTCGAAATGAGGTGGCCTAATTCCGATTCAAGGCCTGAAATGAAACTTGATAGCTTAAAAATATTAGTGCACGCCTCAGCATCAAAGAGTCCATTGTAAAAATTAATAACAAAATGAATATCATTGAGCCAGATTATCTAAAGGGCTTGAATAGCAGGGCTTTCACAGTGTAACGGGCAAAGTTGACAATCCAGGTAAGCCATTAAACTACCCTTGGCCCGATCAGCTGGTGACTGAGTTGTTGGTAGCATATATGTGATACAGAAAACAACTGGTCCTATTGGCAAGGATATGTAACAATACTCAATATTGTATTTACATCAATCACAATTGGTATACAAGAGAGAGGAAAAACAATTAGACACTGTACGATGAAGATACATTCAATGTTTTATATATTTCTTTTAACAAAAAATGAATTTGCATATAATCAATACTTCTAGGTTGCGCCTTTAAGTGCAAGAGAGAAAGTGCTCGTAGGAGTGCTCAAGTGACGTGAAAGAAGAGGAAAAAATTAATCAGAAAGTTATAGACAAAAATGAGAGCAGTGACAAGGGACGTGTCATGCAGTAAGCCTGTCAGGAAAGGTCTAGCATATTAACAAATATATCCATACACGAGAGAAGAGGCCGATTAATAAAAGCACATCTGTCTTTAGGATAATAAGAAAACAATCCAGGCTTGTATAGTTGTGTCATCGACGTTTCGACCTGAATAATACTTGTGACAATTAAAGACCTAACTGGTGGGTCTTCATCAGGACACGTGGGACCGTGAGCAACCTTCATTGGTGAAAGAAGGATCACGCACAGTCAGGGTATATCGAGGGGCCAATGGGCTCCTTGTCTAGCCTTGCGTGCGTGCGGGAGATCAGATCAAGTTGTAGAATCCAAGGGCACCGCCTTTTCACGGCAAAGTCGGTATGAATTCCCAAATATAAGAGTCCATAAACGAATGAATCAGAATGAGTCACTGGCTTTTGAGTAAAGACTCAGGTTCAGGGGTGCCCCTGTTGCTTGGTTCACCGAGTGAAGAGTAGGATGGTTTTGAATTGTTACCCCTTCAGTGAGTGACCCCCTCATTTAGAGTCCTTAGGAGTGCCCCTGAACCTAACTCTTTAAACAGAAGCCAGTCCCCATTCTGATTCATTTGTTTATCGGCTCTTATATTTGGGAATTTATATCGACTTCTCTGTATCGTATTGCACCCAGGTCCTTTGGCCGAATTGGGGTTACCCCATTAGTTTGTAGTGTGGTACCATATATGCAGCAAACCCATCAATGCTGACAAGTTCCGTGGTCCATGTTTTTTGTAGGAATATCAAATCATAGCTAGAGGTGTGCACGGCCCAGTTGCCATTTTCCTTTATATTGTGCAAACTGGTGATGTTCCAAAAGAGAATTTTGGTCTGGAGAATGGGGTTGGGCAACGGGGCACCCTCAATGTTGTACGCCAGATGAGCGTGAGGTGAAGGGAAACCAATGTGGCCAGAACCCAAGGGGAAGCTACCAAGAGCCACAGGAGGCAGAGAGAGAGAGTAGACTAACCCCTGGCCGTGTCTATTGGGTTAGCTATCTGTGACTTGGCCTTCCTTTAGTGGGGGTTCATAGGACAATTGGGACTATTCCTGAGTCAGTCAACGTTGGTCAAGCTCCCAGGGGACCGAAATGATTCTGTATGTGGATGTTTAAGATATGGGGATGGGCGTGTACAGGGCCGTGGCTTAATTTCAAGGTGCCTGGGGAAGAGTAAATGGCGGTCATTGGCCTGTAAAAATAGCCAAGAGGTAGTATCTTGATGTTGCTGGCTTATGCCGGCCTTGAGAGAAAGCCCTGAGCAAGTTCCCTACAACGCTAGGGTTTCGAACAGAGATGATGACACAATCACCTGAGTATACCGTTTGGGTTGTCCCCTTCCATCCCACTCTTCTGGTCATCAACACATTTTTAAATAGCAAGTCTCAGCACCACATATTATCATGAATCCAATGGGCGGAATTTGAAATTAGGTGCAGGGTCGACTCTTTTACACCAGGGCTTAGGGTTGGCACCTCCTCCAGCATGATGACATAGGGCAAGCTGCTGATGGCAAATCACAGCTGGCTGGAGTAGATGTTAATGAATCAGAGGTATTGGTGGTAATAGGGGTGTTTCTGTGGGCAGAGGAAGACACCCTTTGGAGACCCTGGGCCTGGGGTGCTGAGGCGGTGTGGGCAGCTGAGCGGGATGCAGCAGGCACCTCAATAACAGCATCCTCCCCTGGGTCCAGACCTTCCCTTGGGTTCACAATGTTTGGCTGGCGAGACTATTGTTGTCCCCTTTCTGTAGCATTATAGGCAAGTGTGCGAGCCATGCTGGGGTGCCCAGAAGCTTGATTAGGGAATAGTTTGAGTAATGTAGCCTCGATGGACTCAAGGCGGTCAGTCAAGACTTTCAGCTTAGTGTCCAAAAGAGTTTCAATCATTTTGCCCAGACTAGCCAAGCACAGCTCAGAGCTATCTGTAGGGGGCCCGTCAAAGCTAGCTGAGTCACACCCCCTATGCGCCGGGTGGGATCTGAAATTACTACATTTATGGGTGTTGGCTTTTTTTTTATTTGCCACTTGGAGGTTTGGGAGGTTTAAAGGGTGTCTTAATAGGTGGAGCAGAACAAGGAGGGGATAAGACCACAGGTGGTGGGTCTGAAGTACAAGGATGGACCACTTCATTAGCCTCACAACCTCGTCTACTGTAGTGACTTTCTGGCTGGTCTATGGACTCAGGGGAAACGTCGTGTGTGTTTGCCGCATCATCGCGTTTGGCGTTGAGAGAGAGAAAGACTTCTTTCCACAGAAAATATTTCTTTGTCAATTTTTCCCACGACCTTCTCAATATAGCCATCAATTGTGGTAGTCTTTCTTTGCCAGAGATCCCCGTTCTCTGGTCTATTTCCGTTTAGACATACTTCCACAATATGCTAGCGCTCTGAAAAAATGGAAGAACCCAGGAGCTTGCATGAGTAGCTGTCACACATGGCACACAGGCAAACAACATCCTGCAAGATAAGTCCTGGTCCTTGGCCTAGCAGCCTGCTGATGAGAAGGGCAATCAGAGAAGGAAGATGGGGGGGGGGGAATAGAATGTGTAGGAGGCTGGGTTAGTATATGGTGCACACTTATTTAAGTGAAGCACCCTGCACTAATCAAGACAAACCTTATGGTGATTTTAGTGGTCTTAGACAACCTTAGAAAGCTCTCTAAGTGGTAGCTGTGGAGAGCAGTCTTCAAGCTTAGTCCAGAAGGAGTGTAAAGCAGCTTGTTTTACCATTACTAATCATATAGTGTGGGTTAAGTGAAAAAGAACCACACAGTGTAGTTATAAAAATATGTATTTATTATAAACACTCACTAACACATTGCAATATCTCCTACCCGGAGATATAATCACAATACACACAATACTTTAGCAATAGAACACATAAGTAGCACAAATACACTGGTCTCCAGGGGGAGACCAAACCATATACTAAGAAAGTGGAATGCGAAAAACGACCTATGTTGAGACTGGACCCAGAAGACGTAGAAGACCTGGGGACCCAAGGAACAACCTGAGGTGAGTATCTAGGAACCCCACAGAGTTGGAACACGACCGCGTGCTCCATACAAGTCAATGGGTAAGTCGCAAGTGCAGTTTTTAAAGAAGAAGGACCCTTCCCAGAGGACCCTGAAGAAACACGGTGGAAGATGGAAGGTTGGAGAGTCACCTGACCCATGGATACCCCAAGAACCAGGATACCTACACCCGGGAAGCCAGGCACATACGTGCGAAGTGACATCGGAAACCGAAGTAGACCACAATGGAGGACTTCAGTAAAGATGCCGCTGGCGAAGAAGGTGAAAGAGTCCGGTGGAACCCAAAGTTGGATTCAGGATGAGAGGTACCTGCAAGCAGAGGGGACAGAGCCTATGCCACTCAGGAGTGACCAGGAGGCACGGAAGACAAATGCCCACAGATGTCAGAAGATGCAGGAGAGTTGACGGTGACCTTGCCGCTGCAGCTGTGCGAACCAGACGACGATATGGAAGACCGGGAGTCGTTCACGAGCTGTCCCACATCGGATGTCGCGAGCCAGGGGGTCGGTGTCCGGCAGGGGCACCAGCAAGCCTTGGCAGGGGCAACAAACGTAGAAGACGAAAAAGGTGCGAAGTCAGTTCCAGCAAGTTCCAAGGAACTCACTACAAGCAGGTAAGTCAGAGTAGGCCCGGAGCAAGTAGGCGAGCCTACTGGAGCCCAAGAGGAGCCTCAAGAAGACCCACAGGCCGAAGGCACAGGATTCGCAAGAGGACCTCGAGCAGCTCACCAATGATGCAGGCCCACGGTGCAGAGGATGCAGTGAGGACGAAGATCTTGGTTGCAAGAGATGCTGGAGGCTGGAGCTTCTTGGAGCCCAAAGATCTCTGGAGGCGAGAGTCAACAAGCCTTGGCAACAGCAAGTCGACACAGTGCACAGGGGTAGTGCTCCAGCAGTTTCGACGAGGGATACTGGCTTCAAACTTGCTGTGAAGACAGTGCAGGCCTCGAGGGAGTTGCAGAACCACCACCTGTGTTGCTGAACCTTTCAGAGTCCGTGGGAGCTCAGGGACAGCAGACCTGTCAGCTTCGTTGCGGTGCCTGCAGATGCAGGAAACTGACTCCTTCACTCCAAGGGAGATTCCTTCGGGTGTCTTTGATGTCTACAGGCCTTGTGAAGATCCTGTATGGAGCGCAGACAACGCAGAAGACTGGCAGGACGACAAGACCAGGAGCAGCAGGAGTCTTCCCAGTTGCAGTCTCGGATCCCAAGCAAAGTCCAACAAAGTCCAAAGTGCCCCGACGGTTGAAGATGAAGTGGTTCGGATCTGAATCTTGTCCCACGGTAAATCTAAGAACCCACCCACGGGTAAGCCCCTTAAGTACCCTAAGGAAAGGGTTGGTACGATTCAGGGGTCCCTCCCACAGGAGGGGCTGGACAGTGGGGAGGATTCTCCCATATCCTTTGTCCAGTTTCGTGCCAGAGCGGGAGCAAACGGCTCCCTGAACTTGTTCAAACTGGAGTATGCTAGGAAGGCACCAAATGTGCCCTTCAAAGCAGTCTAGTGGTGCTGGCAAGTGCCCCCACCCGCTTCCTATACACTACGTCCTGTCTGGGAGGTGGTCACACCTCCCTATGACAGGAAACTTATTGTCCTGCCTTCCCCTGCTCGATCTTGGCTCAGCAGCAAGAGGGTAGAATTGTGTCTCTGGTCGGCAACAGCCATAATTTGCTGTCCGGGTCTGGAAGACTGGTACCGGGAGCACTGAGGTCCTCCCGGAGGGGCCCCACAGTGCATGGAATCAAACCTCCAACACCGTTTATGGTGTTGAGGTATGATTCCAACATGTTTTATACCAAACATGACGGGGTTCGTTACAGCCAGTTTAGAGTTAGCCATCTCGTAATGACGCATGGCCACTCTATGTATGATGGCTGATGCACTTACAACCCGGGAGAATAGACTCTGAGGATTGTAGGGGTGTCCTGTTCATGCAGGGGCACCCTCACACTTATAACGAGCACCCTGCCTTCAGGATTGAAAGGCCTGCCTTAGGGGTGACTTATAGGTTTTAAGTGTAGTGACCTCAGATATAAGGAAATTTATATCTATCGTAAGTTGTGCTAGTACCAGCTTACGCAGACTGCATTGGCAGGCCTGTAGTCACAATTTGAGTGGTCTCCCATGGGTGGTATAATACAAGCTTCAGCGCATGAGGGACCCCTGGTGTACCCTTTGCCCTGGGTACCTTAGTACCATATACTAGGTACTTACAAGGGTACACCAGTTGCCAATCTGGGGTGCACCTAAGTACTCACCATGTCCAATTTAGGTAAGAAGCACAGAGACTGGGGTCCTGATTAGCAGGATCCCAGTCAGACTAGTCAGAAAAACATAATGACACCAGCAAAAAGTGGGGGTAACCATGAAAGCAAATCCTACTTTCCTACAGAATGTCTTACCCCATAAAGCAGGAATCGGAGGGGTTGCCCAGCCCAGCATGGACCGGCCGCGGAAAGGTGCAGATGGACCCACCCTTGGCCCTGGCGCAGCCCGCGGGATACTGAAGAGCGATATATATTGCGCAATGTGATGCGGTGCAGGATCCGGCCACCCCTTCCTGCCGCCATTAGTTGTGGAAGAAACAAGTTACTTACCTGTAACTATAGTTCTCCGGTATTGGAAGCTTTCATAGATTCACATGCTTGAATCATTCCCCGTCGTCATGATAGGAGTCCCCGGTAATATAAAATAGTAGTAGTAGTAGTAGTGGTAAACACGACATAAATAATAGAACCCTGATAGGTATAAACTAGGAAAAGGCCTAGGCCTCTCCAGTTTAGCAGCCTATCATGGTCATTATGGAAAAAGAACCAAAGTTCTGCCTCAACCAATCAGCATCACTCACCCTGTAGAACCCTCCAGAGGGAAAGGTTAGCACCTCAGATTTTCGAGCACAAGTGCTAAAACCACTAAGTCATAGCCACGATTAAGGTGAGACTCCCCTGGGGAGGATGGTGGGTCGCATGTGAATCTATGAAAGCTTCCAATACTGGAAAACTATAGTTACAGGTAAGTAACTTGTTTCTTACTCCAGTATTGGAACTTTCATAGATTCACATGCTTGAATCAGAATAGCAAGCAGTTGGTAGCACATTTACCATAGTCATTAGAAATGAACCAAATACATCATAATAATAAACGTAAGTGGCCATCAATTAACGTATGAGATAACAGGGAAACAAAAATTAACAGAAAACCTCATGCCGAATGGCAAACAGTTAATACAAGTAAATGTGATACAAAATAAGAGGTAGGAGGGTAGACCGGGGTGGCTCACCTTAGCGAAACATATGACGAAGTACTGCTTGACCCACCGCTGTGTCATTTAGACTTGCTGAGCCCAGGCAATAGTGTCTGGTGAATATGTGCCTATTCTTTCATGTTGCAGCTCTGCAAATATCTGGAAGCGACACACCCGCAAACAAAGCTGCTGATGTCGACACTGCCCTCGTGGAGTGTGCTCGAACTCTTGCAGATATCGGTCTTCCTGCTTTTTGGTGACAGAATTTTATGGCATTTGCAATCCATCTCGATATACTCTGTTTAGAAAGAGGGAAACCTTTCCATGATGCACTAAATGCGACAAATAATTGAGATGTTTTACGAAAAGGTTGCGTGTAATGCAGATAACATTTTAAGCAACGCCTGACATCCAGGGAATGTAGAGCTCTCTCTGCTGATGTCGTTGGATTCGGGAAGAAAGTCTTAAGCACTAATGGTTCGTTTAGGTGGAAATCCGAGGGAACCTTGGGAATGAATTTCGGATTTGTGCATAGCAGAACTCCATCCATTTTGAATTGTAAAAAAGGTTCCTCTATCACGAAGGCATGAATCTCACTAACCCTTCTGGCAGATGTCAATGCGAGGAGCAAAGCTAATTTCCAAGACAGGAATTTTATATCTGCTGTGTGAATTGTTTCGAATGGGGGTTTCATTAGCTGTGAAAGAACTATGTTCAATTGCCATAACGGAGGTGGAGGTCTTACTGGAGGGAACATTCGAAACAGTCCTTTAAGAAATTCTTTAACCACTCTAGATGACCATAGAGATGGGGAAGAAAGTGATCTCCTATATCTGGAAATGGACGCTAAATGGACCTTTATCGAGCTATGGGCCAAGCCCGATTTTGCTAGCTGAAGGAGGTAAGGTAAGATCTGTTCCAGGGAGGAAGATAGTGGATGTATGTTCTTTTGATGACACCAAATGCAGAAGCGTTCCCATTTGAGACGGTAAGTCCTGTTGGTACTTTCTGCCCTTGCCTTGGCTAAAACGTCTCTACATTCATTAGAGATGTTCAGATGATGGAACTCATTGTGTTCAGGAGCCATGCCGACAAATGTAAGCTCTTGAGAACTGGGTGAAGAATCTGACCTTGGTTCACTGTCAGGAGATTGGGAATTATTGGAAGTCGAAGGTGCGGAACCTGCGATAAGAGAAGCAGTTCTGTATACCAGTGATGACGTGGCCACGCTGGAGCAATGAGTATCAGCCTGCATGGTTCGGTTCTCATCTTCCCGAGAACCCTTGGAATCAGCGGAATGGGAGGAAAAGCGTGGGCAAAGATGCAGGACCATGCAATTGAAAAGGCGTTCTCCCAAGAACCCTGTTGGGGATGCCAGCTTGCATAGTACCGGCACTTGCGGTTCTGGTGAGTTGCAAATAGGTTCAAATCCGGACTGCCCCACATCCGAAATATGCCCTGTAACGTTTGGTAGTGAATCTCCCATTCGTGACATGCCGTTGTCAACCTGCTTAGGGTGTCTGCAATAGTATTCTGACATCCTGGAACGTGTTCCGCTCGCAAACGGATTCCGTGAGCTATGGCCCATTCCAATAAGATTTGAGCCTCCCTGGAGAGATGACGAGACTTTGTACCTCCTTGCTTATGTAATGCATAGTTGTTGTATTGTCCGTTCGGACCAGTACAGATGAATTGCGAATCCTGGGAAGAAAAGCCTGTAAGGCTAGATATACTGCTTTCAGTTCTAGCACATTTATGTGAGGCTGAATTTGAGTTTGATTCCATTTGCCGCTTACTTGGAGTTCCTGGAGAAAAGCTCCCCATCCCTCTAGGGACGCATCCGTTGTAACCACTAGCGGAGCAACTTCCTGATGTGAGGAAAGCCCCACTGAGTGATGATCCTCGTTTGTCCACCATCCTAGGTTTTTCACTAGACGAGAAGTTACACAGACTATGTCGTCGAAGGATCCTTTTGATTGGACCCACTGCTTGTCCAGTTCTTCCTGAATCGGGCGCATCTTGAGACGGCAGAAAGGAACTAGCGGTATGCAAGACGACATCATTCCCAATAGGGATTTGTAAAGTCGGACCGAAAGAGGCTTTTTTCTTTTTATTGAATTTGCCAGATTGAGAAGTCGTTCCTGACGCTCTTTTGCAGGACTCGCCTTTAAGGAGACTGTGTCTAAATGAGCTCCTAAAAAGACTGTTCTCTGAGATGGAATTTGATTTCTGTAGGTTGATCGTAAGACCTAATCTCTTGAAGAGAGAGGTGCATGCTTTTGTTGACTGTATTGCTTCTTTTTCGGACGGAGCCTTGATCAGCCAGTCGTCCAGATATGGAAAAACTTGATGCTGTTGCTGTCTGAGGAACGCTGCGACTGGCGCCAGGCATTTGGTAAAACTCCTGGGGGCTGACTTTAGACCAAAGGGAAGTACAGTGAATTGGTAGTGGTGTCCGGCTACTACAAATCTCAGGTATTTCCTGTGCTTTGGGTCAATAGGAATGTGGAAGTAGGCATCCTGGAGGTCTACGGTTGTCATAAAATCTCGTTGATGTAGAAGCTTCAGCACCTCCTGCAATGTTAACATTCGGAACGATTGTTTTCTCAAATATAGATATAGATTTCGGAGGTCCAAAATCGGTCTCCATTGCTTTAACTTCTTTCTGACCAAGAAGAAACGGGAATAGAAACCTGTTCCCCTGCTGGACAATGGTACACTTTCTATCGCACCTTTTTGAAGCATGATTCTGACCTCCAGCTGAAGTGCTTTGAGATGCCTGTAGGGAGAGATTTTTGGAAGAGTTGTAGGCGGTTTCTGGATAAACTCCAGGATATGTCCGAATTGTACTAAATGAAGGACCCACTGGTCTGTGGTGATGGGCTGCCATTGATGGAGGTGATGGTAGATGTTGCCTCCTAGGTGGGCAAAAAGAATTGGACTCGAATGGGAGGAAAGAAGAGATGGAGCCGGAGCCTGTAGTGTATCATGGTCGACTGTTGGTATCTTTGCCAGCTCGTGACGATTTTCCCCTATTTGATCGAATGTAGGATGATTGAGGTGGCTGCCTCTGTTGGTACTGAGGCCGGTACGATTGAGATGTGGAAGAGTACGCTGGGTAGCGATATTGCTGATACCCTCCTCTATAAGATGGTTGACCTCTTCCCCTAGAGCCACGAAAAGGAACTCTTTTGAATTGGAGCGTCCCCAACGACTTGGCAGTATCGGTGTCTGCCTTGATGGTTTTGAGCGATACAAAAGGGGATGATGGACGGAACGTTTGAGCCAATCAAACACTCACCCCCAGTCAACTGATCTGGGTTTAATCCATCATCATTCTTTAGCTCACTCCACCACCCCAATTCAGACATGGCCATATGCAAATCAGTCTGACCCTGTGCCTCATGGGAACAGTCCAGCCCGAACTGCCAAGCCATGTCTTCCCTGGACCGGAAACAAGCATCCTAGGACCGGTTTCTGGCATTTCAGCCGTCATCAGCCAGGCTTGCTTGAATCCAGTGGCAAAGTGAGCAAGGGACCCACGTCTGGGCATACCCCCGCCAACTTAGGGCGACCAAAGCGATACAAAGGGGATGATGGACGGAACTTTTGAGCCAATCAAACACTCACCCCCAGTCAACTGATCTGGGTTTAATCCATCATCATTCTTTAGCTCACTCCACCACCCCAGTTCAGACATGGCCATATGCAAATCAGTCTGACCCTGTGCCTCATGGGAACAGTCCAGCCCGAACTGCCAAGCCATGTCTTCCCTGGACCGGAAACAAGCATCCTAGGACCGGTTTCTGGCATTTCAGCCGTCATCAGCCAGGCTTGCTTGAATCCAGTGGCAAAGTGAGCAAGGGACCCACGTCTGGGCATACCCCCGCCAACTTAGGGCGACCAAAGCGATACAAAGGGGATGATGGACGGAGCGTTTGAGCCAATCAAACACTCACCCCCAGTCAACTGATCTGGGTTTAATCCATCATCATTCTTTAACTCACTCCACCACCCCAGTTCAGACATGGCCATATGCAAATCAGTCTGACCCTGTGCCTCATGGGAACAGTCCAGCCCGAACTGCCAAGCCATGTCTTCCCTGGACCGGAAACAAGCATCCTAGGACCGGTTTCTGGCATTTCAGCCGTCATCAGCCAGGCTTGCTTGAATCCAGTGGCAAAGTGAGCAAGGGACCCACGTCTGGGCATACCCCCGCCAACTTAGGGGCGACCAAAGCGATACAAAAGGGGATGATGGACGGAACGTTTGAGCCAATCAAACACTCACCCCCAGTCAACTGATCTGGGTTTAATCCATCATCATTCTTTAGCTCACTCCACCACCCCAGTTCAGACATGGCCATATGCAAATCAGTCTGACCCTGTGCCTCATGGGAACAGTCCAGCCCGAACTGCCAAGCCATGTCTTCCCTGGACCGGAAACAAGCATCCTAGGACCGGTTTCTGGCATTTCAGCCGTCATCAGCCAGGCTTGCTTGAATCCAGTGGCAAAGTGAGCAAGGGACCCACGTCTGGGCATACCCCGCCAACTTAGGGCGACCAAAGCGATACAAAGGGGATGATGGACGGAGCGTTTGAGCCAATCAAACACTCACCCCCAGTCAACTGATCTGGGTTTAATCCATCATCATTCTTTAGCTCACTCCACCACCCCAGTTCAGACATGGCCATATGCAAATCAGTCTGACCCTGTGCCTCATGGGAACAGTCCAGCCCGAACTGCCAAGCCATGTCTTCCCTGGACCGGAAACAAGCATCCTAGGACCGGTTTCTGGCATTTCAGCCGTCATCAGCCAGGCTTGCTTGAATCCAGTGGCAGAAACCGGTCCTAGGATGCTTGTTTCCGGTCCAGGGAAGACATGGCTTGGCAGTTCGGGCTGGACTGTTCCCATGAGGCACAGGGTCAGACTGATTTGCATATGGCCATGTCTGAACTGGGGTGGTGGAGTGAGCTAAAGAATGATGATGGATTAAACCCAGATCAGTTGACTGGGGTGAGTGTTTGATTGGCTCAAACGTTCCGTCCATCATCCCCTTTGTATCGCTTTGGTCGCCCTCAGTTGGCGGGGTATGCCCAGACGTGGGTCCCTTGCTCACTTTGCCACTGGATTCAAGCAAGCCTGGCTGATGACGGCTGGAATGCCAGAAACCGGTCCTAGGATGCTTGTTTCCGGTCCAGGAAGACATGGCTTGGCAGTTCGGGCTGGACTGTTCCCATGAGGCACAGGGTCAGACTGATTTGCATATGGCCATGTCTGAACTGGGGTGGTGGAGTGAGCTAAAGAATGATGATGGATTAAACCCAGATCAGTTGACTGGGGGTGAGTGTTTGATTGGCTCAAACGTTCCGTCCATCATCCCCTTTGTATCGCTTTGGTCGCCCTCAGTTGGCGGGGTATGCCCAGACGTGGGTCCTTGCTCACTTTGCCACTGGATTCAAGCAAGCCTGGCTGATGACGGCTGGAATGCCAGAAACCGGTCCTAGGATGCTTGTTTCCGGTCCAGGGAAGACATGGCTTGGCAGTTCGGGCTGGACTGTTCCCATGAGGCACAGGGTCAGACTGATTTGCATATGGCCATGTCTGAACTGGGGTGGTGGAGTGAGCTAAAGAATGATGATGGATTAAACCCAGATCAGTTGACTGGGGGTGAGTGTTTGATTGGCTCAAACGTTCCGTCCATCATCCCCTTTGTATCGCTTTGGTCGCCCTCAGTTGGCGGGGTATGCCCAGACGTGGGTCCCTGCTCACTTTGCCACTGGATTCAAGCAAGCCTGGCTGATGACGGCTGAAATGCCAGAAACCGGTCCTAGGATGCTTGTTTCCGGTCCAGGGAAGACATGGCTTGGCAGTTCGGGCTGGACTGTTCCCATGAGGCACAGGGTCAGACTGATTTGCATATGGCCATGTCTGAACTGGGGTGGTGGAGTGAGCTAAAGAATGATGATGGATTAAACCCAGATCAGTTGACTGGGGGTGAGTGTTTGATTGGCTCAAACGTTCCGTCCATCATCCCCTTTTGTATCGCTTTGATGGTTTTGAGGGCATCTTCCACCTGGGTACCGAAAAGAGCTTCCCCATCATATGGTAGATCCAGTATCTTATTTTGGACTTCAGGACGGAAAGAGGTGGCTTTAAGCCATCCTTGCCTGCGCAAAACTGCCGCCCCAGCTAGCTGTCTAAAACCCGTTACAGCGACATCCATAGCTCAATCAATTATTTTGTTTGAGGCCCTCTCTCATTCATGCAAAATCTTTTTTGCTTCTTCTCTCACATCTTCCAGCAGTTGGTCGATATATGAAGCAATGTCCAACAACATTTGGCGATCGTAGCGCCCTAAAATCGCCAGAGAATTCGCAGCTTTAACTGTCAGCGCGGACATCGCTGAAAACCTTTTACCAATTGAATCCAGACGCCTGCCTTCTTTGTCTGGAGGTGCGGATATTGGTGCTGCAGGATTTCTAGAACGTCACTGAGCGGCTTGCGTTACCGAGTCCGGTTTTGGGTGCCCCGTGTGACATGCTGGAGCGTCATCAGTGGTCTTATACTGCTTGTCAAGACGTGGCATCACAGCTGGCACTGATGCTGGGTTCTTCATTATTTTAATGCCTTCGTCCCAAATATAGTCTATTATGGGAATAGCTCTGACTGACATCCGGGAAGGCTCTTTAAAATCATACAAAAAACAGTCGGCTTGTTTGGATGGCATAGGAATAGCAAACCTTTTAGCTGCACGCTCCAATAGGTTGTGAAAACCCCCAATGTCCTCAGGATCGGAATCTACCAGGGGGGGGGAGTTGGAGATGCAGGAGATGGTAGTCTATAATCATCCCATTCCGAGGCCATGTCAGGCAACTGCCCCTCTTCATCTGAAGAAGGTGTGTCCTGAAGAGGAACAGCTTGTGGTGTACCAGGAACCGATAATACAGCAGGAGTACTACGTTGCACTGGTGATGTCACTTGAGACGGTGGAGGTCTGATGGTCGGACCTGACGTCGGAAACCATTGTCTGTAATCTTGAAGCATAAATTGTAAATCAGATAATAGAGCAGAGGGCATAGTAACCATATCTTCATGGGACTGTTGACGCCCTTGAGAAGTCTGCATAAAATAGGCCTGATCATAGGATTGTTGATCATCCTCTTCTTCATCATATGGCTGACATTTCACATGTAGTTCTGATGGGCTATAAGCATCTCCAAACATACCTACATCTTGTCCAGAATCCTCATCTTCATCCCCTTCCAATTGATGAGTAGGTAATAGAGGTGTAATCCTACTAGGAGAAGTGTGTTCTGGTGTAATTTGCACTTTGTGTCTTTTCCAGTAATTTTTTCCTTATAGATACAGTGATCGTCGACGACGATGTTTCCGGCAGAGGTTTTGGTTCCGTCGTCGACGACTATTTCGTCGACGTACGTGACTTCGACGATGGTTGCGGATTCGTAGACGGTAGAGATCTCGTCGACGCCGGAGACTGTTCCTTCGTCGACGGCTTCTTCGACGACGATGACGTCGACGGTGGGACGCCCGTCGACGATAACTGCTTTGCCGGCTGTTGAATTTTCATCAACGGCGATGGCGACGACGACTTTGTCGACTGAACTTTACTCGACGATGACTGCGACTTTGTCGCTGACGACGAGTGCTTGTCTTTAGTCATAAGAGGAATGGTAGACGAAATTGGACCCTGCGTCGACGATGTCAACTTTGTCGTCGACGATGAAACAGCCATGGAACAAGTAGTCGACGTCGATGTGCCAGCGGAGCAGCTTCTCGTCGACGAGACTGTTGAGGTACCTTCCTTCACCAGAGAAACCACTGGTTGCTTGTCAGAAGAGGGTTTCTTAAATGTCATTTTAAGCTGAGCTGGAGGTGTAGCTGGCTCAGAAATATTCTTATGAAGATGCTCTTTTTTGTGAGAGCCCTTACTGCGCTCAGAGGAAGACTCAAGAGAAGACTTCTTGGCGCATTTTTTGGCAGGTTCCTTATCAGATTGTGATGGATCCCTTGATCTTTTTGAAGATATTTTTGAAGCCTTAGAGGAAACCGACTGCTCACTTTCTGAGTCTGATACAGGGTCAGACCTAGTTTTAAGCTTTTGAAGCCAAATTAAGAGACGTCCTTCTCGATCCCCCAGAGTTTTATTTGAGAAAGTACGGCAAATTTTGCAGTCTGTAGCCTTATAGGAAGGGTACAAACAATAAATGCTGTCCTTGTGAGGGTCCTCTACATAAAGCCTTTTCTTCAGGCAAGTGGCACCTTCTCTAAAGAGAGCCTTTTTAGATCGTTCAGCCATAGTTCAGTCAAATTAAACCAACAAATAGGTAAATCCAGTCTATTAAAGTCAATAAAATGAGGTTAGAATACTTTCCTGACAGGAAATCTTTGGAAAAGTCCTTTGAAGAGAAAAACTGAGCAGAGCTCAGAGGAGACTCCCTTAGCACAACGTGCGGCAGAAAATCTGAGGTGCTGACCTTTCCCTCTGGAGGGTTCTACAGGGTGAGTGATGCTGATTGGTTGAGGCAGAACTTTGGTTCTTTTTCCATAATGACCATGATAGGCTGTTAAACTGGAGAGGCCTAGGCCTTTTCCTAGTTTATACCTATCAGGGTTCTATTATATTTATGTTGTGTTTACCACTACTACTATTTTATATTACCGGGGACTCCCATCATGATGACGGGGAATGATTCAAGCCTGTGAATCTATGAAAGTTCCAATACTGGAGTAACAGCAAGTCCCCTTGCAGAGTTAGATGCACCCAGTTACATCCAGGGCTTGCAGGCTTCTCAGATCTTCCTCCCATAAGAAAGTGATCATTCACAGATTTACTAAGGCAAGATGGGGAGGCCGTTTCATTGCCTTCCCTCAGCGCTTTGACACCTTTGGGACTAGGGCGCACTGCAAACTCATTTCATTTCACTTGTCCAGTCTATGAAGTTCAGCATTTTAGGATGTAGTAAAAGTTAAAATAAATTAAGGCTAGGAACGGGGGTTCTAGCAGTTTACTTAAAGCCAGATAAAAGACCAGCTAGTATTGGAAGAGCGATAATGCTGAAAGATACACATTTATGGAATGTAGAGTTGTGGAATGTGTACCAAGTACTGCTAGCTTAATTCAAGCAAACTTTGCACTTCTGAGGCCCCAGTAGACAAATAATGGGTTAAATAAGAATAATAGAAAAGCTGCAAATCAGGCGTGTCAACAATTTTTTTTTCATAACAAATTTTATTGTGTATTTATGACAGCGTGGCCCGGTGGGCTACATACATATAACGTATCACATGTTTTAAAACCAACAAAACATCATAACCCAATGCATGATTCATTATATGCTGCGGAATTGTCCCAGGTAGCGTTGTAGTCCATTGAGTGCGACAACAGATATATTATATTTCGGGATTGTATGTTTGGACTTCGGAGTCGATGACATCCGAGATTGATGTTTGATCTTCTAGCATGAGACTGCGGGATTCAGCCTACCTTTTCCATATTTTTGTGTGCTTCTGCAGGCATCCCCGTGCTCGAAAAACAGGCAGCTCCAGACCCATACAAAAGTCAATCCCTATTTTCCATGTCATTACTGCCGGAGGTTTATCCGACTTCCATTGTCGTGCTATGTCACACTTAGCTAGGGTAAGACCCACCCACAGTAAGTGGCGTTTATACCTATTGCCTCCAATTTCATCTGTTATGTGGAGTAAAGTGAGCCTAGGGGACCTGGGGAGCTACCAGCCCGTGAAATCAGCTAAGCATGCAGTTACCCCTTACCAGAACCTCTCTAGAGCTGGGCATGACCATATGGTATGTATGAATGTGCCTTCGTCTTTTCGACACCTCAGGCATACGGAGGATTCTATCAATCCAGCCCACCAAAGTCGGTAGCGTATATAGTAGGCTCTATGTAAGAATTTGAACTGGATCAATCTTAATCGTGAGGAAATGGCAGCCCCTCGGGGGGACTCCAGGGCTTCTGTCCAGTCATCCGTGTCTAAAGTACCTATGTCGGCCTGCCAGGAGATCTTTAACTATTCGAGAGTAGTGGTACTATGTGTTATGAGTGATTGGTATATTTTGGAAATCTTGTCATTGCCAAGATCCCCAGTTAAAAGCTTGCCCTCTAATGGGTTAAAGTCTGGAAGCGTCTCTATCTGAGCTATATGAGGTGTGATAGCGTGTTGAAACTGTAGGTACCTATAGAACTGGGAGTTTGGCATTGTGTATTCGTGACGGAGAGCTTGAAATTATTTGAGTGTCAGACCATGCATAACATCCCCTATGGTGGAGACTCTAATCCGGTCCCACCCCCGGAATGCCTGAAGGTCTACTAAGTGAGGTAGCAATTTATTTTGCCATAAAGGCCTTGCGCGTTTAATGCGTCCCCACCAGCCCATCCGTTTAAGCGACTGACTCCACGTGAGTATTGCCTTTCTGGTTGCGGGTGGTAAGGCCTGCACGTCTGATCGGCTGTATAGGTATGATGTAAGCGCGGGATCGTCAAGGAGCCAACGCTCTACAGCGTAATCTGGGTCGTCCCAAAGACCATACCACCAGTCATTTAGCACCTGAAGATGTGATGCTGCATTGTAAGCCTGAATATCTGCTGCGGATATCCCACTGCAATAAGTTGAATGGAAGCATATGCGGAGTGCAACCCAGGATGCGCCTCCACCCCACAGAAACTGTCCCAATATGGCATTGATTTGGCGGAACCATGTTAGATGTATTGGATATGGATGATTCTGCAGATAGTACAGAAGATGTGGGAGAGAGATCATTTTGAATATGACTGATCTCCCATATAGGGATAGGGGCAGTCCATACCATGATCATATGTCTGTCCGTAACCTGTCCGTTGTGACCCCAATGTTGCGATCCCACGACGCCTTTTGATCTTCCGAGAGGAAGACCCCTAAATATTGCAGTCCCTCCATGGTGTGCGTTAAGTTTGCAGCCCATTTGCCACTCCCTAACGTGCTCCGTAAAGGCCAGATGGTCGATTTGTGTACATTCGTTTACAGCCCTGAAGTTTCCCCGAACACACGCATTATCTGCAGGATTCTGGGTCCCGATCAGTACAGGTCCGTGAGAAAGAATAGGATATTATCTGTGTATAAAGCAATACAGTCTGAAATGTCGGGTGTCCAGTCAAAGCCACTGACAAGTGCGTTTTTGTGGACACATATGGCCAGGGGTTCGGTCGCCAGTGCAAATAAAGGGGGACTCGACGCAGTCCGCGACCCGGACTGCAGCGGTCAGGTCTGTGTATAGAAGACGAACATAAGCTATAAAACGCGGACCGAAATTGTGCCTAGAATAGTGTTAAGTAAGTGAGCTCCTAATTGTGGTATATAGGCCTTAAAGAATTCAATGGAATACCCGTTAGGACCGGGTGCTCAGCTAGAGCGTAGTTTTGTTACTGCCTGTGTTAATTCTTCTAAAGTTATGGGTGCGTCTAAAGTCCCTATTATATCATCAGTTACGGCCTACGGGGTATATTGTCAAAAAAACGCTCAATCGGGGGGCTGAACGCTTCTTTAAGTGTGTACAATGCCTTAAGGAATTCCGCAAAGCTTTGTGCTATCTCTGCGGGGTTTGTAAGGACTTCGTCCGTGCATCACGGATTGCCGGGAGGGAGGTTGTGGTCATGGCTTACAGACACAGACGGTATAGACGTTTCCCTGACTTGTCCCCCCATTGGTATATCCTACTTTGGTGCTTCTTCTAACAGCTCACTCCGGTATTGTTCTTGGGTAAGACATAGCTGGCGACTTGCCATGTGTGCATCACGATCTTGTCCTTGCCTTTCGAGCGTTATAAGGTGAGATTCTAATTGTGCTAAGCTATGTGGCCGACGCTTGCGTTCTGCAGCGGAATAGCTAATGTCTGCCCCGCGAATGTTGGGTTTCATGGCCTCCCATAATATTTCAGTGGAGGAGGCTGTTTCTGTATTAATGGTAAAAAGGTCTGTCAAAGCATTATGAATGTGTTCTATAGTTTGGTTTTTGTAGATGCCAGGGAGAGAGTCTCTAGCGAAAGGAGTGGCGACTTGGGCCTATCGAAAGGTGTATCTTGATCGGGGAGTGGTCCGATAGTCCCCTAGTGAGGATTGAGGTGTCTGTTAGCCTCTGTAGATATCGATCTGGAATAAACATATAATCTAGTCTAGAAAGAGAGTCGTGAACCTGGGAGTAATATGTATATCCAATATCGTGTGGGTGTTGTGCTCTCCAGGTATCGACCCAACCCACCATTGTCGTAAAAGATTTAAGTTTTGATATTTTTGGGTTGTCTATGGCCCCGAGAGATCGCCCTCGATCTTTGGATGTGCACATCAAGTCATTCCAGTCACCTCCCATGATCAAAAGTCTCTCGGGCAGGGATCCCCACAGGTGTACCATTCGGTCAATGAAGCTTTGCGTAAGTGGTGGAGGGGCATAGAAACTGCCAATCACTACGTGTTCTCCCGATATGATCCCTTGGATTACAATGTACCTGCCATGCGAGTCTGTCCAGGTGCAGGAGTGTATGAAGGGTATTTTGCGTTGTATTAGAATTGCCATCCCCCTAGATCTGCGTGTGAAGCCTGCATGGAACACCTATGTGTACCCGAACCTAGCGAGACAGGGCGCTTTGGTACCCATAAGGTGTGTCTCTTGCAGCAGCAGGATCTGCTTTTATCCGTTTGGCCTGTCGTAGGTCCGCACCACTCTTGAGATTGTCTAATATACCTCGCACATTCCAACTCACTACCTGTACTTGGCCCAGTGAGGCCTCACCTATTGGTGTCGGCATCTACATGTGGTGGTATATGCCAATGTTGCGAGCTCGTAGACAAACTACTCCCCTGGTTGTCAGATGTTGTGCTTTGGGTTAGAACAAACAAACTTCATAGAACTTGCCCCCCTCCACTCCAATACCTCATAACGTATGAAGCATCCCCCGTGGATAGCCGGTAATACAAGCCCCAACGGGGGATTGGCTCCGTGTCCATCCAATGGATCCCTAAATACCTGATATCTGCATGTCAATGAGGAGTCCAGTTCTTGGTGGTTCAGCCCAGTATATAACATCAAAATGCCGCAGTTCTCATTGGGTGGGAAGGGGTACACTGTAGTCTTTCAGGATTCTGCATTGGTTGACTTGTGAGGATTGGCCGGTTCATCAGTAGAGTTTTTCTCCTGGTCAGGATCTTCAGCTCTGGAACGCCATGTCGAGCGAGAGTGATGTCGCCGTTTATCCTTGGGTTGTTTCTGCATGAGACGGGATCTCCAGACGACGAGTCCAAGTCGTGGCGCGGGGGAGTGTGTGGCTTGAGATGTCGTATTTCATCTGTTCAGTGGAAGACTTCTTCTGACGTATCAAAGAAAATCGTGCAGGAATTATATACCACATGCAGTCGAGCCGGAAATTGCAGCATGTATGTGATCTTGAGGTCCCGTAGGTGCGCCTTGGCAGCTTGGAAGGATTGTCGCTGCTGTTGGACAAGTCTTGTGTAATCCGGGAATAACAATCTGTTGAGATTCATAGAATAGTTCAGCTTTCATTCTGGCATGTTTGAGAATAAGATCCCGATCGTGATAGATCAAAATGCGTGCGATAATAGGCCACGATCCGGCCCCCGGGGGTGGCCGTTGGAGAAGAGCTCTGTGTGCACGTTCAATGATAAAGCAGGGAGAAAGGCGGCCCGCCGGGATCCACGAGGCAATCCATTCTGGCACAAATCTTTCGGTATCCTTGCCTTCACAGTTCTCAGGAAAGCCCACCAGATGGAGGTTGTTTCTTCGGGCTCGTCCTGTCTTGTGGTTTGTGGCCTCCTGGTCTGCCTTGCTACGTTGACTTCGGCCTGGCTGCCATGATGCCTTTTTGCGCACGTTATTTTGTGCCGTTGTTTTTCCAGCCTCTGCTTTTGCCCGGCTATTTTAGAACTGTCTGCATATTTGTCTTTCACCTTTTCTCCTGTTCCCTTTGGGCTACGTCTGCACAACATGTACAAGGTCGAAAAACAACGTCCCTTGTTCTTGCTGATCTGGCCAGTCCCTCGCACTTAGACATAACACTAGGTACAGCTGCCCTGGAGAAATTCGTGTGCTTTTAATATTGTGATTTCACGGTTAGAGACACTTGGAGAAAAACCTTTCCAGAGAGAAGAGCTGTGCTTGTCTGATGATGTAAACCTTGCATCTAGATATTGAGGTACGGGGGTTCGCTAGACAAAGCCCAGAGGTCTTCTGTTTTTATAATAAACTAGCTACTAGCACGGGGAGGGTGGTAAGGTCATTTAGCCCTATATCCACTGCTTTATGAAATGCTTTCCCCGTTTGTATTCTATGGAGTTGTAACTATGCTGATTATATTAGCCTTATGCATTATGTTGATAGTACTGGCACGTGTACTGTATCTTAGAGCACGGTCGTTGAAATAAACGTTTTAAACTATACAGTGTCTCTTCTTACGCGCGTTGTGGACAGGTATGAGTGAGTTATGAAAGGGTGTTCTTGCTACTGAGAGTCCTGAGAGAGAGATACCGCGTTCTGGGTTGTCTAATCATTGGTAGCATTGTTGCTAATGAGACGCTACAGCTAGTCGGGTTGGGGTTTTAGGTGCTAAGGTTTATGGTTGGCTCACCACTATATTCCGAGGTCCTATTATCCTGTGCATAGCTCTGTGTATGTGCAGAATCCCTACAACATGGCGCAACCAACGAGTGGGCTGCTTATCTGCGAGACGCTTGAGTAGTATTTGTGCTTGTCCACAACTCCCTTCGCAGACGCTTCCGGAAGCGTGTGTGAAGGTGATACCTCCTATATTGACGTTTTTATAGGTTCTTTCAAGCTTGAAGTTGTTAAAAGGTTCTTAAATAATACCCTCTATTGTGCTGCCTCATATTAGATTGTCAAAAACTTCTAGCCTACAGTGGCTGTTCAAATTGCGGCACATAGTCGCGCAGCGCTCCGGGCTCACTTGACAGTGTATGGAGTGCCTGACGCGGGTGTCGATCTGATCTTTGTGGTACAAGCGGATCCAGCTTACCACTTTGAGGTGTTTTACTCTTGGGTCACCTTTCTGGCGGTGGATGGGGCTGATAATTTGTTCCATGAATATGAAGCCACCGTTGTTCCTAATCACTGTAGACCCTATAGGAATCTTGAAGTACCGCTCACGGCTTGGCAACACCGTGTTTGGTTTGATGGTGCCCTCCCCCAACCGGTTACCGCGGTTCGTTTAGGCCCCTTATCAATTGAAGGGGCCACTTGGCCTGTCTTGGCCGGGTATACCCCACATCCGCGTTATATGACGGTGGCAGTCGGTGAACTGCGTAATTTGCATTCGTCTTTGATACGAGTGCATAGAGCTTTAGTACAGAATGTTACATGCAACATCCAGGAGCCCCGCCTGGAGTTGCAGCCCATCCAACTGGAGCAGGCGGTGTAACCATAAGTCCTGTCATGGTTAATTCGGTGATGGGCAAGCGCCCACAAAATAAGGATGATTTTCCTTATTGGCTTGCAGAAAAATTTGACCAGCTGGAGGCAGTTTTTCCAAATACCTCTCCCGTGGAAAAACACAGGATTCTGACGATTAGTTTGCCAAAAGACTTAATCCCCGAGTTTGCAGAATGCAACAACTGGGGTAGGGTATTCGCAGCAGTATATGCGAAGTGTTTCGGCACTCCTTCCATGACGGTTCTCCCCTCTGTAATTAAACGAGTGCAGGATGAGCATGGCCCTGAAGCGGCTGTGGAATTAGGGATGAGGCTGGTGGGAGTGTTCGACGTAGTAGCTGATTTGATCCTTGCGAATGTCAAGGGCGATGCAGTTAACTTTCAAGTAGCTAATGCTTTGGCTTTAGTCCCAGATCCGGACAAGCCGCGCGAATTACCGAAAATTATTGCACAGGCTTACAAAACAATTGGCCGCAATAGCCTGGGAGTTAAGCCTTTTGCTAAATCGCAAACACAATCGCAACAACAAAAACTCAATCTGAGAAAGATGAGAAACCAGTTTTTACTAAAAAGAGCTGGAGGTTGAAAAAACAGGGTAAGCAACAGAAGAAGCCGGGGTCGCGAGGCGCATCCCCGGTTTCCGTCTCTTCTGAACGCACTTATGATTTGCGCGATAGGGCGAGAATTAAATCTCCAGAGAGATTTGAAGTCCCTGATTCGCGTTCTCCTCGTTCTTCACAGGCACCAACAACTTCGCAGGCTGGTGGAGGAGATCGCCAGGATAGAGGAAGGGGTCGAGACCAACCTCGACAACAAGTCCGAGGGAAAGCAGAAGAATTTCAACGCTCTCACCCACAGTTTCAGAAGAAGAAAGTTGCCGCTGTAACAGCGAGATATGCCACAGACGGTGAGAACGAGACTCCTGAATTGGACGTGGGCAGTGACCCTCCTAGACAGCGCCGCGGAAGTTACCATAGTGCGGGAGGCGCTACGTCCTCATGTGGAGGCGACAGCAACTGAAACATTCATTACTTTCGAGACAGCAGACACCAGAGTGGCACCCCCTGACAGACTATATAATATTGTCATTCAAATCGAAGGTGATATACAGCGTGTTATTAAAGGGATTTTTTGGGAAAATTTGACCTTTTCGTACGACATTTTGTTAGCTGAGGCGGATTGGCCACCCCCATTCGTACTTGCTGCGCGTAAAGGGGAGGAGGTAATCCTTCCGAGCTTTTCTCGTCATGTCCCAAAGGACAAAGCAGAGGCTCTAGCAGCTGAGTGGGCCTTGTCCCTGGCTCCAGCGTAATACCGCAACCATGTGGCCTGTGATGAAGATTCTCCACCCCATGATATTCCTTTGCGGTCGCTGCCACAGCCACAACCCCAATATCCCATCAAACGGGAAGCAAAAGGCCCCGTTTCCGAAATTCTGACTCAGTTAGAATATCAGGGAGTAATTGAAACATGCGTATCACCAATGAATAATCCCCTTTTTGCGGTTTCTAAACCCGATGGATCGTACCGCTTAGTTTTGGATTACCGACATTTGAACTCACATTGTCGGACCTTTGCGGTGCAAAACACACATAGTTCTGCGCTTGTAGACAGTCTTGTTCGTAAGAAATATAAAACTACACTTGACCTATCCAATGGATTCTACATGCACAACTTAGCCCCGGAGAGTAGCCAATGGAGCGCTTTTACCTCCGGTGGTAAATTATTCAAATTTCGGCGTTTACCTATGGGCTACAAGAACAGTCCAGGCGTATTCGCTGCCCGTGTTGTCTCTTTCTTAGACGGCATAGACCCAGATGCATGTTCGTACGTCGATGATATTTATCTGACATACGACGAATTGTACCTGCATCTTTCCCGAGTGGACCGCATTATCCTAGAATTTGCGGTTTTAGGTTATAAGTTTAACTTTGCCAAATCTCACATTGCTGAATTTACCGTTTTGTTCTTGGGCTATGAGCTCAACAATGAAGGTAAGGGCTTAGCCCCCCATTTCCTGGAGAAATGTGCACTTTTGTGCCCTCCAACCACTCTGAAGAAACTTCGGGCGTACTTACATTCGCGTGAAAACCACACAAACCTGGTGATTAGAATCATTCCAGGGGCAGTGGGTTTCACGTACTTAACCTTTAACGAAGGTGACA
Organism: Calotriton arnoldi; assembly: GCA_963921515.1. NCBI lineage: Eukaryota > Metazoa > Chordata > Amphibia > Caudata > Salamandridae > Calotriton > Calotriton arnoldi. Next base: position 490,498 of record CAWUFW010002968.1, read on the forward strand.
CAGTACCCATTGCATACAAGTCACATCTTTACACTTCCGCAGAAATGCGCTTTTCATCTGTGGAGAAAGTTTTGACTGCAGTGCAAATGGCGATTCTAAAGGAACGCGCACTGGCACAGGGAAAACGCATTCTGGTGGTAACACCATATCCTGCCTTGGAGGCAGTGACAAAGGCAAGTGTTCCGAACTCTAAAGCTTTGCACCCCCATTGGATACAATGGGCAACATCCTTGACGTCTCCGGATGTCACTTTTATCTTTGATTCTTCTCTTCAGACTCAGGAGTTTTTACAGTATGAATTTGTTCATCCTCCTCCTCTGTCCTTGCTACCGCTTGAGGAATACGAATGTATTATCTATACCGATGGTTCGGCACAACCGGCCATGGGTTCCAAACATGCTTATTCAGCAGCGTGTGCTATTGTTGCAGGTACCTTTGTGAACGGTAAGTTCAAATCAACTGTAGTGCATACTCAGGCACTCGGAGATAGTACTGCACAATTGGCCGAGCTGCGCGCATTGGTGCTAGCACTTGAGTTTGCTACTCCTGATGTGACCACTCTAATTGTATGCGATTCTAACTACTGTGTTCAGTCTTACAATGACAATCTGTTCTTTTGGTCGCAAAACGAATACAGAGACGCCAAAGGTAGCACAATTAAGCATAAAATGCTTTGGGTTAGAGTGGCAGATTTGAAACAACGCCTGCCTCTCACACAGGTGGTTCACACTCTTGGCCACCAGCGTGTGGGCGCACACGCTGTCGGTAACGGTTTGGCAGACGAAGCTGCCAAATCAGCAGTAGTCACGTGCTCAGTCGCAGCAGTTACAAGATCCATGTCTAAAATAGATACTGATATTTTAACGGCTATTGCTGCAACAAAGGAAGGTACTAATTACCATAGGGGTTTCCCTTCCAAATATTCTTATCAGATAGGTCCCGAACAGGCTCCTTACGTAAAGATTCCAGACGTTGGTGATCGGCTGATCCCCAACGCGGACCGCAGACTTTCCTTGATAACGGCCGCACACGAAGGCATGGCTTCGGCTCATGCTGGAGTGTCTGCGACTGTTTCCATCTAGCAGCAGCGTTACTGGTGGCGTGGTTTATACAAACAAACCCGTACTTATGTGCTTTCTTGCGACGTTTGTCAGCAGATTAAGCCTTCCACGGTTACACGACCACCACAGACCACGCTATGCATTTCTAATAGACCTTTTGGGTGTGTTTACCTGGATCACTGCGGTCCATTTTCTTCAGACACTGCATATAAATATATCTTAGTTGCAGTGGATTCGTGCACACGTTTCAACTGGGTTTGGCCACAACGAAGTGCTGACGCTCGAAATGTCATAAGGGATTTGCGTGTCTTTGTGGGAATTTTCGCCTGTGGCACCTTCCATTCTGACCAAGGTCCGGCGTTCGCCTCTAAGGCTTACAAGGACGCAATGGGTTCACTGGGGGTGCGGGTGAAATTTTCGTCTCCATATCGGCCTGAGGGCAACTCGATTGTTGAACGAATGAACTGTGACTTAAAGCAATCCTTGACAGCTAGAGTCTTAGGTTCTGGCAGGAACTGGCTGGCCCACTTGTATACCGTACAACATGCACTTAATAATCTCCCTGGAAGACCTCTGGGTGGGCGGACCCCATACGAAACGCTCTTTGGCATACAAATGTTTGTGCCCGACCTTGATGGTCTAGACATGGCGGCGCAATCCGCCATCTTTGATGTAGATAACAATTCTACTATGTTACCGGACTTACAAGAAGCCCGAGACAAACTTGCAATCGTACATTTACCTTCAGCCACAGACGCTGCGCTGCAGATTCCGGTTGCCGGCTGGCTTCCGAAGTTTGGAGATCTGGTTCGAGAGAAGGTGGAGAACAAAAAAGAATTCGGCCCCTCTTATCGTGCACCAGTTCCAGTCCTTGGCTTGAAGGGAACTCGTACAGTCATCTTACCACCGCTTCCTGGTCGCAAGGAGAACAGATACATCTCAGTGGAAAATGTCAAGCTACAACATCTGGCCGATCCTGAATAGTGTTACACCAGCGGTCTCTTGTCCTGTCATTTCCCGGACAAATGTTTGTGGTCCTCCAGCCCGAACGGTCACTGATGTTGCTATTGAGATGGTAGATTTGCCTGATCGCTTACTCGACTACCCGGACTCCCCCTGCAACGACGAGTCTGAGTATACCTACCCCGCCAACGAGTCGGTGGCACACCTACCAACAACGCCACTGAGCCCAACACGTTATTCCTTTGACTCGGATTCCACCTCATCACTTGTCCCGTCCAAATGCAGTGTTTTTGTATCCTGGTTCAGAGACAATTTTTTAATTCCCCCCTGGACATACATCTGGTTGGTGCTATTTCTGATTTTTTTGTTTATGTCCATTGGTTTTGTCACAGTATTTTTTCTACTCATCAATGGTCACTATTTACCAGAACGCTCTGCAGTGAACTGTGTCGCTGGAACTTTGGCTCCACATTCTTCATCTCACATCATGAAGCGTGATCACACATTTGTGAACATTTCAGCTTTTCCAGTCGCTGATGGCATCGTATGGGATGCGGTAAATTTCCAAATTCATGGACCGACCGAAATTATTAATGTACCAAATGTCCTTCGTGTTTCAATGGGTGATGTCGTAAAAAGTAATATTCATTCTGACGATTGGGCTGTGCATGCAGTTGAAGCATTATTTACTGATTTGAAATATTATGCTGCTTTTAATGCTGAAGATTTGTACATGAATTCTGCAAGTTATGCTGATTTGTATTGTTACCAGCATTGGGGCAACCACTTTGTCCATAAACCAAGTGCCCTGCGTGGTCCTTTTAACTACACCCAATGGGAGCATTGTCCAACCCCTTTGCCAGGTAGCTCCCAAACTCTTAGAAATAAATTTACTTACTTCACAGACTTTGATAGATCGAACCCTGGGTCCTATTATTTTAAATTAAACACTCCATCCACTCAGAAAATCATGTTGACCCACACCAAATTGCTATATTCGGGTTCCTTTTTGAGCGCCTTAGCTGTGGGTGGTTATGAGTACTGGAAGGACACTGTTGACTTGAAATCAATCGGGGGCTCCAAACCATGGCAGGTGCAAGGCACCGAAGCCTTGCACTGTGCTTGCCTTATCCCGGCCCAAATTTTATTTCTGAATAATACCATCTATCAAACTACGTGTTGGGGTTTGGCTACTTCCAAACAATTGAATGCACCTTCCATTCCTGCATTGTCTTCCACTCCCAACGGAAGCTTGCATTTCAATGTGTCCCTTACAATTTTGCAAGCTCTGTTTCAGAACAATTCGTTTAATGTCTCTACGCTTGTTCAGTCACCCTGGTTGGCTTGGCCCATAGCGTCTAACGCCTGCCAACTGCGTTTTCATGACTCAGTTCCTGGTTACAAACAGGATAGGCCAGATCCAAGGTTTTCTGGCTCTCGTACTGTAACAACATATTCTGTTGGTAAATTGTGTAAACAGTGGTTGCAGCACTCTTCCTTAGATTCTGTTAAACAACATTTGTCCCTCCTATCAGGCAACATTGATCTGTCCGACTTTATTCTGGGGCCTCGTGGTCCACGACCTAAGAGATTCATTTATGAAACTTATAATGAACTCTGGAAGCTTTCGCAAATTGAAGCTGCTTCCCGTCTACGGGAAATAGATCAAGCAAATTTGGAAAAGGTGCTTGCTGTTGTTGACAATAGTATTAATACCCTGTCTTCCCGCATTTACGTTAGAGAATATTGTGTCCTCTGTTGTCGATATTGTACAGGATGATGTTTCTGTGTTATATCGTGGTCAGAATCAATTGCGTTCAGTTATGCAGTTTGCATGGACTTTGCAAACACTTAAGTTGGGTAAAGTTCCTTGGCATTTTTTGCACACGTCTGCCTTATTCCTGCCCTTTAATTTAACTGACAAACAGCAGTTCATGTCCATGAAGGATGCAGCATACACTCTGTTACATATCGAGAAAATAGAGCCCTTACCGTTCTCTGTGGCGGAATTGGATTCTGCCGTGTGGTTAGTTCATGGGGTTATCGTCTTGCCTTTTTCTTTGTTTGAATTTAGTTCGTGCATGAAACATTATCCTGTGGGCCGTTTACAGCCCTTGGGCAGTGCCTTCCTGCATGAACTTTGGTCGCTGCCTTTCATGTATAAATGCCTTAGAGACGGGAAGGGAGTTTTTCTCACGGGGGAGTCATGCGATTCAACTGTGGGTCATTCCCTTATTTGCAAACACATAAAATTGCACGGAGCTTGTAACGTTTCGGCTCCGAATCTTGCTTGTGTGTTAAAGGGTATTCCTGCTCCTGCTATTTCTCCTACTTTCACTGTGCTTGCTAATGGTAGCTATCTGCTTTTGAATAACCAAGACTGCTGTGGCATGCTGGCCGGCATACCCTATATTGTTACTGTTTCACACAGGGTTGTCTGCTGCAAAAATGTGCTTTTTCCTCCCCGCACGACATCATAGATAGTTCCGTTTGGCCTTCCATTCCTACTCTGAAGGCGGATTTCAATAAATTGAGCAGAATAAAGGCGCTATTATTGAACCAGGAGGTTATGCTCACATCCGCCCGGGAGACATTCATTCTCCGGGTGGCGAGTACCCACAGTGAAATACAGGCCCTTTTGAACACTAACCTCCCACAACATTTCAGTGAACTGATTCACCGTGTTTTTAATGCATCACGCACTGAAGGTCTGGTGCACTTTTTTAAAGTTGTGGGCTCTGGCCTTGTGACCTCTTTTCAGACTATTTTTGGTGTAATACCGGCTTTTATTCATTCCATTTTTTCCAGCGTCTTTGGTGGCTTTCCATTGATCCTCGCCTTAGCGGCTGGTATTCTGCTGTTGGTCTGTTTACTGCGAAATGGCTGCACCTCCTTGGGCCCTTCTCGACCCAGGTCGTTTCCAGATGCTCCGTGAACGCATCCTCGCTGGCTTCGGCATCCTGCCATTGGCGACGCTCAGTGTGTCCTATAGACTTTCTTTTCGCTTTGCGTATTTCACTTGCGTGCAACCTGTGATGTCTTGCATCAGATGTCCTTTCTCGTGGTCCTTGGATTATTGCCTCTCCAAAACGTCTGTCTCGACCGGATTTTGTCCTGCTGGTGGGTCCCTTAGAGGCCCATGAACGGGACTGTTCCGGTGCAGGCTACATGGCGCGTGCGGCTGCACTGGGGATTTTGGCACAATGGGATATCTGGGCGGCTGCTCAGAATCTCCTACAACAGAGTTATATTGAGTACCACGCAAGTTGTCCCGCAATGCTGTTCGCTGCTCCCTCTTGCGAGGAACATGACTGCAGTTTTGATTTATTGGACTGGATGGCGTCGCTTTTTTCCGACGATTCCAATGATGTCCTCTTGGAAGGTGTGGCGTTTTTCTGCACTTACACCCTGTTGGATTGACGGGGCCTTCGCTTTCTGCGACCTGCCTCGCTGGATTTTTTTTTTTTTTAACCTCTACAATTATTTTTACATCTCCCATTCGTTATCCTTCATGGGGACTGCTCCACAACAGACGTTTCTGTTCTGCTCCGTCTATTTGAACTCTGTCTTCGTCCTATGTCTTGGCCGATGGACTGCCCAGGGGAGGGTGTCTTGTGGTTTGTGGCCTCCTGGTCTGCCTTGCTACGTTGACTTAGGCCTGGCTGCCATGATGCCTTTTTGCGCACATTATTTTGTGCCGTTGTTTTTCCAGCCTCTGCTTCTGCCCCGCTATTTTAGAACTGTCTGCATATTTGTCTTTCACCTTTTCTCCTGTTCCCTTTGGGCTAGGTCTGCACAACATGTACAAGGTCGAAAAACAACGTCCCTTGTTCTTGCTGTTCTGGCCAGTCCCTCGCACTTAGACATAACACTAGGTACAGCTGCCCTGGAGAAATTCGTGTGCTTTTAATATTGTGATTTCACGGTTAGAGACACTTGGAGAAAAACCTTTCCAGAGAGAAGAGCTGTGCTTGTCTGATGATGTAAACCTTGCATCTAGATATTGAGGTATGGGGGTTCGCTAGACAAAGCCCAGAGGTCTTCTGTTTTTATAATAAACTAGCTACTAGCACGGGGAGCGTGGTAAGGTCATTTAGCCCTATATCCACTGCTTTATGAAATGCTTTCCCCGTTTGTATTCTATGGAGTTGTAACTATGCTGATTATATTAGCCTTATGCATTATGCTGATAGTACTGGCACGTGTACTGTATCTTAGAGCACGGTCGTTGAAATAAACGTTTTAAACTACACAGTGTCTTCTTACGCGCGTTGTGGACAGGTATGAGTGAGTTATGAAAGGGTGTTCTTGCTACTGAGAGTCCTGAGAGATACCGTGTTCTGGGTTGTCTAATCATTGGTAGCATTGTTGCTAATGAGACGCTACAGCTAGTCGGGTTGGGGTTTTAGGTGCTAAGGTTTATGGTTGGCTCACCACTATATTCCGAGGTCCTATTATCCTGTGCATAGCTCTGTGTATGTGCAGAATCCCTACAACATGGCGCAACCAACGAGTGGGCTGCTTATCTGCGAGACGCTTGAGTAGTATTTGTGCTTGTCCACAACTCCCTTCGCAGACGCTTCCGGAAGCGTGTGTGAAGGTGATACCTCCTATATTGACGTTTTTATAGGTTCTTTCAAGCTTGAAGTTGTTAAAAGGTTCTTAAATAATACCCTCTATTGTGCTGCCTCATATTAGATTGTCAATAACTTCTAGCCTACAGTGGCTGTTCAAATTGCGGCACATAGCCGCGCAGCGCTCCGGGCTCACTTGACAGTGTATGGAGTGCCTGACGCGGGTGTCGATCTGATCTTTGTGGTACAAGCGGATCCAGCTTACCACTTTGAGGTGTTTTACTCTTGGGTCACCTTTCTGGCGGTGGATGGGGCTGATAATTTGTTCCATGAATATGAAGCCACCGTTGTTCCTAATCACTGTAGACCCTATAGGAATCTTGAAGTACCGCTCACGGCTTGGCAACACCGTGTTTGGTTTGATGGTGCCCTCCCCCAACCGGTTACCGCGGTTCGTTTAGGCCCCTTATCAATTGAAGGGGCCACTTGGCCTGTCTTGGCCGGGTATACCCCACATCCGCGTTATATGACGGTGGCAGTCGGTGAACTGCGTAATTTGCATTCGTCTTTGATACGAGTGCATAGAGCTTTAGTACAGTATGTTACATGCAACATCCAGGGAGCCCCGCCTGGAGTTGCAGCCCATCCAGCTGGAGCAGGCGGTGTAACCATAAGTCCTGTCATGGTTAATTCGGTGATGGGCAAGCGCCCACAAAATAAGGATGATTTTCCTTATTGGCATGCAGAAAAATTTGACCAGCTGGAGGCAGTTTTTCCAAATACCTCTCCCGTGGAAAAACACAGGATTCTGACGATTAGTTTGCCAAAAGACTTAATCCCCGAGTTGGCAGAATGCAACAACTGGGGTAGGGTATTCGCAGCAGTATATGCAAAGTGTTTCGGCACTCCTTCCATGACGGTTCTCCCCTCTGTAATTAAACGAGCGCAGGATGAGCATGGCCCTGAAGCGGCTGTGGAATTAGGGATGAGGCTGGTGGGAGTGTTCGACGTAGTAGCTGATTTGATCCTTGCGAATGTCAAGGGCGATGCAGTTAACTTTCAAGTAGCTAATGCTTTGGCTTTAGTCCCAGATCCGGACAAGCCGCGCGAATTACCGAAAATTATTGCACAGGCTTACAAAACAATTGGCCGCAATAGCCTGGGAGTTAAGCCTTTTGCTAAATCGCAAACACAATCGCAACAACAAAAACTCAATCTGAGAAAGATGAGAAACCAGTTTTTACTAAAAAGAGCTGGAGGTTGAAAAAACAGGGTAAGCAACAGAAGAAGCCGGGGTCGCGAGGCGCATCGTCGGTTTCCGTCTCTTCTGAACGCACTTATGATTTGCGCGATAGGGCGAGAATTAAATCTCCAGAGAGATTTGAAGTCCCTGATTCGCGTTCTCCTCGTTCTTCACAGGCACCAACAACTTCGCAGGCTGGTGGAGGAGATCGCCAGGATAGAGGAAGGGGTCGAGAGACTCCACAGGGACGAGACCAACCTCGACAACAAGTCCGAGGGAAAGCAGAAGAATTTCAACGCTCTCGCCCACAGTTTCAGAAGAAGAAAGTTGCCGCTGTAACAGCGAGATATGCCACAGACGGTGAGAACGAGACTCCTGAATTGGACGTGGGCAGTGACCCTCCTAGACAGCGCCGCGGTAGTTACCATAGTGCGGGAGGCGCTACGTCCTCATGTGGAGGCGACAGCAACTGAAACACTCATTACTTTCGAGACAGCAGACACCAGAGTGGCACCCCCTGACAGACTATATAATATTGTCATTCAAATCGAAGGTGATATACAGCGTGTTATTAAAGGGATTTTTGGGGAAAATTTGACCTTTTCGTACGACATTTTGTTAGCTGAGGCGGATTGGCCACCCCCATTCGTACTTGCTGCGCGTAAAGGCGAGGAGGTAATCCTTCCGAGCTTTTCTCGTCATGTCCCAAAGGACAAAGCAGAGGCTCTAGCAGCTGAGTGGGCCGTGTCCCTGGCTCCAGCGTAATACCGCAACCATGTGGCCTGTGATGAAGATTCTCCACCCCATGATATTCCTTTGCGGTCGCTGCCACAGCCACAACCCCAATATCCCATCAAACGGGAAGCAAAAGGCCCCGTTTCCGAAATTCTGACTCAGTTAGAATATCAGGGAGTAATTGAAACATGCGTATCACCAATGAATAATCCCCTTTTTGCGGTTTCTAAACCCGATGGATCGTACCGCTTAGTTTTGGATTACCGACATTTGAACTCACATTGTCGGACCTTTGCGGTGCAAAACACACATAGTTCTGCGCTTGTAGACAGTCTTGTTCGTATGAAATATAAAACTACACTTGACCTATCCAATGGATTCTACATGCACAACTTAGCCCCGGAGAGTAGCCAATGGAGCGCTTTTACCTCCGGTGGTAAATTATTCAAATTTCGGCGTTTACCTATGGGCTACAAGAACAGTCCAGGCGTATTCGCTGCCCGTGTTGTCTCTTTGTTAGACGGCATAGACCCAGATGCATGTTCGTACGTCGATGATATTTATCTGACATACGACGAATTGTACCCGCATCTTTCCCGAGTGGACCGCATTATCCTAGAATTTGCGGTTTTAGGTTATAAGTTTAACTTTGCCAAATCTCACATTGCTGAATTTACCGTTTTGTTCTTGGGCTATGAGCTCAACAATGAAGGTAAGGGCTTAGCCCCCCATTTCCTGGAGAAATGTGCACTTTTGTGCCCTCCAACCACTCTGAAGAAACTTCGGGCGTACTTACATTCGCGTGACAACCACACAAACCTGGTGATTAGAATCATTCCAGGGGCAGTGGGTTTCACGTACTTAACCTTTAACGAAGGTGACACAGTACCCATCGCATACAAGTCACATCTTTACACTTCCGCAGAAATGCGCTTTTCATCTGTGGAGAAAGTTTTGACTGCAGTGCAAATGGCGATTCTAAAGGAACGCGCACTGGCACAGGGAAAATGCATTCTGGTGGTAACACCATATCCTGCCTTGGAGGCAGTGACAAAGGCAAGTGTTCCGAACTCTAAAGCTTTGCACCCCCATTGGATACAATGGGCAACATCTTTGACGTCTCCGGATGTCACTTTTATCTTTGATTCTTCTCTTCAGACTCAGGAGTTTTTACAGTATGAATTCGTTCATCCTCCTCCTCTGTCCTTGCTACCGCTTGAGGAATACGAATGTATTATCTATACCGATGGTTCGGCACAACCGGCCATGGGTTCCAAGCATGCTTATTCAGCAGCGTGTGCTATTGTTGCAGGTACCTTTGTGAACGGTAAGTTCAAATCAACTGTAGTGCATACTCAGGCACTCGGAGATAGTACTGCACAATTGGCCGAGCTGCGCGCATTGGTGCTAGCACTTGAGTTTGCTACTCCTGATGTGACCACTCTAATTGTATGCGATTCTTACTACTGTGTTCAGTCTTACAATGACAATCTGTTCTTTTGGTCGCAAAACGAATACAGAGACGCCAAAGGTAGCACGATTAAGCATAAAATGCTTTGGGTTCGAGTGCCAGATTTGAAACAATACCTGCCTCTCACACAGGTGGTTCACACTCTTGGCCACCAGCGTGTGGGCGCACACGCTGTCGGTAACGGTTTGGCAGACGAAGCTGCCAAATCAGCAGTAGTCACGTGCTCAGTCGCAGCAGTTACAAGATCCATGTCTAAAATAGATACTGATATTTTAACGGCTATTGCTGCAACAAAGGAAGGTACTAATTACCATAGGGGTTTCCCTTCCAAATATTCTTATCAGATAGGTCCCGAACAGGCTCCTTACGTAAAGATTCCAGACGTTGGTGATCGGCTGATCCCCAACGCGGACCGCAGACTTTCCTTGATAACGGCCGCACACGAAGGCATGGCTTCGGCTCATGCTGGAGTGTCTGCGACTGTTTCCATCTTGCAGCAGTGTTACTGGTGGCGTGGTTTATACAAACAAACCCGTACTTATGTGCTTTCTTGCGACGTTTGTCAGCAGATTAAGCCTTCCACGGTTACACGACCACCACAGACCACGCTATGCATTTCTAACAGACCTTTTGGGTGTGTTTACCTGGATCACTGCGGTCCATTTTCTTCAGACACTGCATATAAATATATCTTAGTTGCAGTGGATTCGTGCACACGTTTCATCTGGGTTTGGCCACAACGAAGTGCTGACGCTCGAAATGTCATAAGGGATTTGCGTGTCTTTGTGGGAATTTTCGCCTGTGGCACCTTCCATTCTGACCAAGGACCGGCGTTCGCCTCTAAGGCTTACAAGGACGCAATGGGTTCACTGGGGGTGCGGGTGAAATTTTCGTCTCCATATCGGCCTGAGGGCAACTCGATTGTTGAACGAATGAACTGTGACTTAAAGCAATCCTTGACAGCTAGAGTCTTAGGTACTGGCAGGAACTGGCTGGCCCACTTGTATACCGTACAACATGCACTTAATAATCTCCCTAGAAGACCTCTGGGTGGGCGGACCCCATACGAAACGCTCTTTGGCATACGAATGTTTGTGCCCGACCTTGATGGTCTAGACATGGCGGCGCAATCCGCCATCTTTGATGTAGATAACAATTCTACTATGTTACCGGACTTACAAGAAGCCCGAGACAAAAGTTGCAATCGTACATTTACCTTCAGCCACAGACGCTGCGCTGCAGATTCCGGTTGCCGGCTGGCTTCCGAAGTTTGGAGATCTGGTTCGAGAGAAGGTGGAGAACAAAAAAGAATTCGGCCCCTCTTATCGTGCACCAGTTCCAGTCCTTGGCTTGAAGGGAACTCGTACAGTCATCTTACCACCGCTTCCTGGTCGCAAGGAGAACAGATACATCTCAGTGGAAAATGTCAAGCTACAACATCTGGCCGATCCTGAATAGTGTTACACCAGCGGTCTCTTGTCCTGTCATTTCCCGGACAAATGTTTGTGGTCCTCCAGCCCGAACGGTCACTGATGTTGCTATTGAGATGGTAGATTTGCCTGATCGCTTACTCGACTACCCGGACTCCCCCTGCAACGACGAGTCTGAGTATACCTACCCCGCCAACGAGTCGGTGGCACACCTACCAACAACGCCACTGAGCCCAACACGTTATTCCTTTGACTCGGATTCCACCTCATCACTTGTCCCGTCCAAATGCAGTGTTTTTGTATCCTGGTTCAGAGACAATTTTTAATTCCCCCTGGACATACATCTGGTTGGTGCTATTTCTGATTTTTTTGTTTATGTCCATTGGTTTTGTCACAGTATTTTTTCTACTCATCAATGGTCACTATTTACCAGAACGCTCTGCAGTGAAACTGTGTGGCTGGAACTTTGGCTCCACATTCTTCATCTCACATCATGAAGCGTGATCACACATTTGTGAACATTTCAGCTTTTCCAGTCGCTGATGGCATCGTATGGGATGCGGTAAATTTCCAAATTCATGGACCGACCGAAATTATTAATGTACCAAATGTCCTTCGTGTTTCAATGGGTGATGTCGTAAAAAGTAATATTCATTCTGACGATTGGGCTGTGCATGCAGTTGAAGCATTATTTACTGATTTGAAATATTATGCTGCTTTTAATGCTGAAGATTTGTACATGAATTCTGCAAGTTATGCTGATTTGTATTGTTACCAGCATTGGGGCAACCACTTTGTCCATAAACCAAGTGCCCTGCGTGGTCCTTTTAACTACACCCAATGGGAGCATTGTCCAACCCCTTTGCCAGGTAGCTCCCAAACTCTTAGAAATAAATTTACTTACTTCACAGACTTTGATAGATCGAACCCTGGGTCCTATTATTTTAAATTAAACACTCCATCCACTCAGAAAATCATGTTGACCCACACCAAATTGCTATATTCGGGTTCCTTTTTGAGCGCCTTAGCTGTGGGTGGTTATGAGTACTGGAAGGACACTGTTGACTTGAAATCAATCGGGGCTCCAAACCATGGCAGGTGCAAGGCACCGAAGCCTTACACTGTGCTTGCCTTATCCCGGCCCAAATTTTATTTCTGAATAATACCATCTATCAAACTACGTGTTGGGGTTTGGCTACTTCCAAACAATTGAATGCACCTTCCATTCCTGCATTGTCTTCCACTCCCAACGGAAGCTTGCATTTCAATGTGTCCCTTACAATTTTGCAAGCTCTGTTTCAGAACAATTCGTTTAATGTCTCTACGCTTGTTCAGTCACCCTGGTTTGCTTGGCCCATAGCGTCTAACGCCTGCCAACTGCGTTTTCATGACTCAGTTCCTGGTTACAAACAGGATAGGCCAGATCCAAGGTTTTCTGGCTCTCGTACTGTAACAACATATTCTGTTGGTAAATTGTGTAAACAGTGGTTGCAGCACTCTTCCTTAGATTCTGTTAAACAACATTTGTCCCTCCTATCAGGCAACATTGATCTGTCCGACTTTATTCTGGGGCCTCGTGGTCCACGACCTAAGAGATTCATTTATGAAACTTATAATGAACTCTGGAAGCTTTCGCAAATTGAAGCTGCTTCCCGTCTACGGGAAATAGATCAAGCAAATTTGGAAAAGGTGCTTGCTGTTGTTGACAATAGTATTAATACCCTGTCTTCCCGCATTTACGTTAGAGAATATTGTGTCCTCTGTTGTCGATATTGTACAGGATGATGTTTCTGTGTTATATCGTGGTCAGAATCAATTGCGTTCAGTTATGCAGTTTGCATGGACTTTGCAAACACTTAAGTTGGGTAAAGTTCCTTGGCATTTTTTGCACACGTCTGCCTTATTCCTGCCCTTTAATTTAACTGACAAACAGCAGTTCATGTCCATGAAGGATGCAGCATACACTCTGTTACATATCGAGAAAATAGAGCCCTTACCGTTCTCTGTGGCGGAATTGGATTCTGCCGTGTGGTTAGTTCATGGGGTTATCGTCTTGCCTTTTTCTTTGTTTGAATTTAGTTTGTGCATGAAACATTATCCTGTGGGCCGTTTCCAGCCCTTGGGCAGTGCCTTCCTGCATGAACTTTGGTCCCTGCCTTTCATGTATAAATGCCTTAGAGACGGGAAGGGAGTTTTTCTCACGGGGGAGTCATGCGATTCAACTGTGGGTCATTCCCTTATTTGCAAACACATAAAATTGCACGGAGCTTGTAACGTTTCAGCTCCGAATCTTGCTTGTGTGTTAAAGGATATTCCTGCTCCTGCTATTTCTCCTACTTTCACTGTGCTTGCTAATGGTAGCTATCTGCTTTTGAATAACCAAGACTGCTGTGGCATGCTGGCCGGCATACCCTATATTGTTACTGTTTCACACAGGGTTGTCTGCTGCAAAAATGTGCTTTTTCCTCCCCCGCACGACATCATAGATAGTTCCGTTTGGCCTTCCATTCCTACTCTGAAGGCGGATTTCAATAAATTGAGCAGAATAAAGGCGCTATTATTGAACCAGGAGGTTATGCTCACATCCGCCCGGGAGACATTCATTCTCCGGGTGGCGAGTACCCACAGTGAAATACAGGCCCTTTTGAACACTAACCTCCCACAACATTTCGGTGAACTGATTCACCGTGTTTTTAATGCAGCACACACTGAAGGTCTGGTGCACTTTTTTAAAGTTGTGGGCTCTGGCCTTGTGACCTCTTTTCAGACTATTTTTGGTGTAATACCGGCTTTTATTCATTCCATTTTTCCAGCGTCTTTGGTGGCTTTCCATTGATCCTCGCCTTAGCGGCTGGTATTCTGCTGTTGGTCTGTTTACTGCGAAATGGCTGCACCTCCTTGGGCCCTTCTCGACCCAGGTCGTCTCCAGATGCTCCGTGAAAGCATCCTCGCTGGCTTCGGCATCCTGCCATTGGCGACGCTCAGTGTGTCCTATAGACTTTCTTTTCGCTTTGCGTATTTCACTTGCGTGCAACCTGTGATGTCTTGCATCAGATGTCCTTTCTCGTGGTCCTTGGATTATTGCCTCTCCAAAACGTCTCTGTCTCGACCGGATTTTGTCCTGCTGGTGGGTCCCTTAGAGGCCCATGAACGGGACTGTTCCGGTGCAGGCTACATGGCGCGTGCGGCTGCACTGGGGATTTTGGCACAATGGGATATCTGGGCGGCTGCTCAGAATCTCCTACAACAGAGTTATATTGAGTACCACGCAAGTTTTCCCGCAATGCTGTTCGCTGCTCCCTCTTGCGAGGAACATGACTGCAGTTTTGATTTATTGGACTGGATGGCGTCGCTTTTTTCCGACTATTCCAATGATGTCCTCTTGGAATCACCTCAACTGTGGCCACTGTGTGGGGGTGTGTGCTCTTTCCAGGGCCGGACTAGCCGTAGCGGGCACCGGGCGTTTCCCCGGTGGGCTGCCAGGGAGGGGGCAGTTTTTGTAGCATAGCTGCAATCTTGGCCCCTGTAACAAAATCGGCCGAAACCGGCCCTGACAAACAGCTCGGCCGCACCCCCCACCCCTCGGGGGGGCCGGCTGAGCACTTTGCCAGGTCCGGTTTTAGTTCCCAGTCTGGCCCTGGCTCTCTCCCCAGCCCCCGCTGTTTTACTAATCTCTGGAGCTGGTGGCCGGTGTAGGGTTCGGCTCAGTCCACACGTGTGTGCCCAGGCCAGCCTCCGCACACCACAGTCAGTGCGCAGTTCAGGGTGCAAAATGGCCGCTCAGTTCGCACAGATCCTGATGATCGCCAGGCGGCCGCCAGAGCCACGTCCTGTACACGTCCCACCGCTGCAGATTGCCCGGGAATGGGAGTGCGGGTGTTGCGGCGTCTCCTTGGTGGGCCTCAGTGTGGGGGTCCAGTGTCCGTCGTCTGGAACAGCTGTGCCGCAGCACGTCAGCCTGCGGGCCGGTTCAGCGCCGGCGACGTGAGGAGCAGGAGCGAGAGCGCGACCGCCGTGGCAACACGGCAGGCGATGGTGTCCTCCGTCGACCCCGTTGTCCCTCAGTGTCTACCGGGGGTATGGATGTATATTGGGTGGCATTTGGTGAGGATTTGGCAGGATGTTGGAATCGGGTTGAAGGAGCAGGCTAAGACGCGTCCATCATGTTGGCCCGCTTGGCCACGCCCCTCGAGTGTCAACAATTTTGAGGATGCGATATGTTTATCTGATATTAATCTCATCAGCATACACATACATTTTACATGGCTATATGGCAGGTTCATAACATTATAAACTGCAGTTATTGATAAATCTAAGTTTGAATAAATCAGTTTCAGACATGAAGTAACCTCGTACAATTTCAGTCATCTGTACGTTTTAGTACATACTTCTTTCTTGCTATTACAGTCAGGATCATCCTGTCGCTACAAGTGGATAGCAGTTGCTCCAATCCCGCAGAACTACTTATTGATTGACGTACAGAGATAATGCCCATATCCTTGCAATGCTCTGAGTGGAGTGGGTCTTAACTCTGTCCCAGTCATTTCAGTCAGTGCGTGAAATACATCAGCCCAGTATCTCGAAACCACAGACTTAGCCATGTCAGGTGCAAGAAATCTGCCTCCAGGTGGCGACACCTCAAGCATGTCAATCATGCCAAATAATTTAGGCTGCAGTGCCGTGTAGTGAAACCTGAGCAGGCACTTACAGTCACGGCCACAGGAATTATGCAGCAAGGGAGGACCAAATTATGTGGCAGAGTTTACTAAATTATGCCACAAGAAAAAGGCAAATTATGCACAATACTGCTGCGCATTTTGTGATAGTATCACTTCATTAAATTGTTTTTAAACTTCGTAACATTGTCTAGGCGTAGTTTCCACCTCATTAGTACCAGTTTAACTCCCAAATATACCAATAAGCAACAGAAAGGTGACCAGCCAACCTTTGCGAAGGGCATTCCATTGTTAAGGAACACAAGTCGCTGTGTTTTTAGTATCCATTTGAGTTTAAAATAATTTTTTTGCTAAAAACTGCAGATTACGCAGCAGATGAAGGGTAATGTGGCAAATGCATCAGCATGGTGCCTTCCACTAGGCGTCAACACGTCACACAATTTTAGTAACTTTTGATCGCTTTAAGCTAGAAGCAATTTTTTGGGTTAAAATCTGCAGATTATGCATATGATGTATTATGTGGCAAATGCTTCAAATCCATCATTATGTGAAAACCGCAACAGCTTCTGAATTGCATAATTCCAGTGGCCCTGCTCATAGTGTAGCAGTCTTTGTCTATTATTCAATGAGACCTCTTTTACATGCATACATCCAGCAGTTTAGCCACTATGTCTTGGGACCGAGTGCAAGGAAGCAACCATGTCTCCTTGCTGCTGTTTGAATTATTAATTACTACAATAATCACAGTTCAGTAGGTCCCTCGGGCCTCTGGGCCCTGGTGCCACTGTTCCTGCTGCACCAATGGAAGCTACCCCCTGCATACAGCAGTATTTCCCCTGTTCGTCATTCAATTGTGTTTCTAGGTCACGGTCACAGGGCATCTGAGCTGTCCTGCCCTCTAAGGCTCTGGGAGTGTTCAGACTCAGCAGTGTTATGTTGGGGATGGGACATCATACGATATGTGTTTGTTGAGGGGGTTTTGACAAATGGACCCCGCCACTTTCGGCAACGATGGTTGCTGCGGTGACATTACCACATAGTTAATAAAAGGGCCCGGGAAGTCTGCCTCATGCAGGGCCGGACTGGGAACCGAAACCGGCCCTGGCAAACTGCTCAGCCGGCCTCCCTGGGTGGGGGCTGAGGGGGTGCGGCCGAGCTGTTTGCAAGGGCCGGTTTCGGCCGATTTTGTTACCGGGGGCCGATATTGCAGGGCCCCTGGTAACAAAAACGGCCCCCCCAGGGGCCCAAAACTGGCCCCCACCCTGGCAGCCCACTGGGGAAATGCCCGGTGCCCGCTACGGCCAGTCCGGCCCTGGCCTCTTGGTCAGTTCAAGTACCACTTTACCCATGTGTCAGTGTCAGTTACTTTTCTACAGCTGTGAGGCATAATTCTTACGAGGTGCCGCCAACAACATAACTTGCCGACGAGTGGGCTCTCGCTCACCCTTACGTGTGATTCCTCTACTGCTCGCGGAGACCGTTGCTCCTGTTTGCTGGCTGCGGAGAGTGTGGGCTGCCCGCGGTCCACGAAGGGGACCCTCATAAGAGGGCAGCCGCCTTAGTGCCACATGAGGGCACACGAGACAGTCTAGCGTGTGGGACCCCCCCCCCCTTGAGGGGTCCGCACGCAGCGTCACTTCCGGTAGGGGGTGGGTGGGGATGAGGTATAAGGGCCTCTCCCCACCCACCTGGCGGCCTCTTTGCCGCTGCCCTCGACAGTGCCATGCATAAATTCACCGAGCATAGGGGATTTGGCTTGATCAGGCATGGTTTTATGATAATTATTTCCCTCCTCCTCCGTTATAAATAATACTGCATTCTTGTAGTATAAGTAGCAGTGTTTGTTTATACCATACTGAGCATTATAAAATTTTTATATAGGATGGCTGCCTATAGCGTGTATTTGATCGGACAGTAGATCCAAAATTTGGCATAAATTAATGCGCATCATTTATCTCTTACAGACCCTAATGTTAAAGAGGGACTTGTAGAGGACGACAAATTGGCACAATTCGTCCTATAATAGCAGCAATTCAGCTCCCATTTGAAGGAGTTCTTTTGATCCCACCGATATATAAACAAATTGTTTGTGGCGGAGGTCGTATAAAAGGTAATACTAGTAATATAAGATGTTAAGGCTGATAATTAATTCGATAAAGTCTTATATAAGCTTATTAAGATATGGAACCATTATTTTCTTTAGGTGTGTCTTAGATCTTACGGGAAGACTACAGACCATTTTAGCCTCATTACATGGCATGAATATAGCACGTTGCATTCTTTTATCCAGGTGAGCCCTTATGTTCAGTATGTGCTACTGCCTTATTAATTAATTAAGCACATTACAGGCGGAGACTAATATCAGTACACCACTGTATTTCTACAGATATATTCCCATCATTCAAGAACGGAATAGTGAATATACAGTCAAGACATTATACCCTATTATATTTGTCTAGTACTTCTGATACGACTAGTACTACCCATGGGAGGTGAGATAATCATTCTATTTTCTCCTCTTTACCTTGTTAGGTTACGGTTAAGAGAGGAATATGTGGGGATGCCAGTATGAGAACTGTCTGTGTAGCAAGTGTCTCTACACTAAGAATACACTTTTTGGAGTGTGAGTGTGGAGAGAAAGAGAGGGGCGCCATGCAATTCCCAATAGAGTGCTTGATTATTATTTCTATGCTTCAAAATTGATTTATGTTTTAAAATTGATCCATGACTTTCTTCGGGAATCAACTTGGGATATTGAGTGAACAATGTAGACACTATCCTAGAGATGTAAATATGGAAATGGGTATGATGGGGTAGGACGATTTGATATAAAATATGTGGAGGTCTAATTATAATATGAATACGGGTCTTTTTATGTTTATGATTTATTTCTACATGTTGATGTAGTGGTTGTTACTTTATGGGACTAAATGATTGATATTTGTTTTTTTATCACACAGGTGGTGGTAAAATTGATATTGTCCAATAGAAAAGATTCTTTTTAATCAAAGAGAGTAAATATTGTCTGGTCTTGAAAAAGATGGCTAAATAATTCACCCATCGAAACGCGTCGACGCTCATCACAATACACAACCTGTCAGAAAGGCGGAGGTCTATGAGTAGTTAATACCAGGATCTATGCCTAATATATTGGTGTAAAACAGATGTGTAACAAACTAATGACAAATTGAGCCGGTCTGTGCTATGTACTCTCTTTAAGCTATTTTATTATGTTTTTCAATGGATTGTGTTTTAATATGTGATTGTTTTTTTGAACTTTTGTGATCATAGTCAATTTAATAATACTATGTATTGTATAGGGTTTTTCTTGCCCTCCAGTTTTTAAATTTTATTTTAGATACACTCGTCTTTTTTACTAATAAATCGATTTATATATTCTTGTACATTTTATGGTTCACGACTCTCTGTGGGAGCTACATGGCATAATCCCCTCAAGTGTGTATGTGATGGAATGGTGAGCATGTACCGGGTTGAATGGAATGTATTGATTGGTTGAATACCAGAGTTTGCTTTTGGGTCCAAAGGATATTGTTTTTTTCTTTACTGTATAGTGCCCTATTCCTTTGGCTTTAAGGGGCTCCTCTTTGTCCTTATTAATTATTAGGTTTGCTGCAGACAGTCCGCTGGGTGTTTTGAGGAAGAGGGGGTTCACATGTCTAGAGTGGGCATGGACTTGTTTTGGCTGGACCTGGGAGAGGCCCTTGAATCAGCAGGATGTAGGTAAAGAATGCCTACCTTGGTGGGGGGCCCTGGTTGTGACGATGGCCACACCCAGAGCTGTGGCGGAGTTACAGGGCAATCCAGAGGCTGTAAGGTACAGAGGGGTACCCTCTGCAGGAGCACAACAAGGGTGCAAAGGCCAAATATCCCCAGGGACGTCCTCGCGTTGTACCCTGGAGGAGCGACGGCGCCCCGTTAGTCCTGCGGGCGGTTGTAGACCTGAGCAACCGGGGGTTGCCTTCGGGGGCGTGAGTAAGGGGGTGGACTGGCGGTCCACCGGTGGGAGGGTTAGCCCCTCCCCCAAAATTAATAAGCACCGATTGGCGACGGCCACAGTGCAATTTGGCTCATCGGGCAGGCGGCGGAGGGGTTGCCTGCCCTTGGATCGCCCGTAAGATAACCCACTATGTTGGCATATTTGTTATGCAAATAAACCTGCAGCAATTTTCTCCACAAACAAGGTGTCGTGTGGTTTATTTCCAAATAATATTGCTGTATGTGGGATGGGGAGTGTTGCTGATATTGGCACTATATCCTGTAGCTCCGCTGCACCCTTGTGGCCCGCATTTATACAAGCTCTCCTGGTTCTTGGGCGCCCGCACCCAGCGGTGCAAGCATGTGTCTTGCGTCCATGCAGGAGGCACCTTGTCATCCCCAATGCACTGTGGTGCCAGTGGGGATTGGCCGTCACGTAAGGCAGCTTTTTTCCAGGCCAGGCTGCCCCGCCTGGTGCCTGCAAGGATTGGCCTTCATGACAGGCAGCTTGTTCCTGGTTGCGCTGCCCCGCCTGCCCATCCAGGACACTGTGTGCTCCCCAGAGAGGTGCCTGTTTTGCTGCTGTGGCCTCCTTGTGCCTGCCTGCTCCTGAGGCCTTATATTTCCTACATTTGTGGTGGTTCGAGGTGAGGAGTGCCTCTCTGTCCATTCCTCAGTCTACCAAGTGGCTACCAGGTGTGTCCTGCGGGGTATCCTGCTTATTAAGGCTTCCTGCGGTTGAGTTCTTTCTGTGCCATCCCAACATGCATGCCTGATAAATGC
Source organism: Calotriton arnoldi (assembly GCA_963921515.1). Lineage (NCBI taxonomy): Eukaryota > Metazoa > Chordata > Amphibia > Caudata > Salamandridae > Calotriton > Calotriton arnoldi. Next base: position 511,430 of record CAWUFW010002968.1, read on the forward strand.
GCAGACCATGCCAGATGAACGCTTGACACGTGCACAGACAGCGCGCAGGTCGCCAGGCCTTCGTCCAGTGCATAGACCGACAACTTCTTGGCACCATCTCACACTTGTCCATCCCAGGAGCTGCACGTGCATGTAAGAGCGGTGGGGCCGGGTTGGGGGAGGATTCGACAGATGACCTTGAGGAAAAATGTAATAACTAATTTTCCCTAGTCTGTTGAAACCCCCCCCCTACCCGGCCTCACCGCTCTTACCTGCACAGGCCGCTGCTGGTCCATCCTTCTGGTGCACCATTTGGGGGTATACCTAAGTGACTTTGCCCCGAGTCAGTGCTCAGACCCCTGTGTTGGTGGTGATTGACGGTCACCGGTCCGATCCATCATGGCCTCAATTCTTGTGCTGGAGCCATTTGTGATAGGCGGCCCTCCAGCGGCCCTTGCAGCGAAACGGAAGGATTGGGTTGAGTGGTGAAGACATATTTTGCAGCCGTAGCACTGGACAATTATAGGCGATGTCTCATAATTTTGGGAAGTATGTCATGGAAACTGGCCCAAGTTTCACATATACGACATTACAACAGACTTTGACCGCCCACTTTGAGCCCTTAGCAAATCCTGATTATGAGAGATTCTTGCTGCGCCAGGCTTGTCAGCTACCTGAAGAGTCGGTGGACACCTTCTACGCTCGACTCGAAGACCTAGCCAGTGGCTGCACCTTGCCAGACACTGATGATGAAATTCAAGCTCAGTTTATTCAAGGCTGTTTCTCAGTCAAGCTCAGGGAAAACATTCTTCAGGTCCCACGGATGCTGATGGCTGATATGTTGACGATGGGTCGATCCAAAGAACTCTACAAAGTGCAAGCAGCGCACATGGAAGCAGCTCTGCAACGACAGGTGAAGACTGAGCCTGTCAAAGTGGTGGCTGCAGTGAGCACCGCCAAATAGAAAACATGCCCCAAACCTAACTCCAAGCCGAAGATGTGTTACAGATGTGGCAGGTCCTACCCGCATCAAATGCCCCCCCCCCCCCAAGGAAAAAAGTGTTCAGCCTGCAACAAAACCCAACCATTTTGCTAAGGTGTGCAGATCTTCCACACTAAAATAAGAGCAGAAGACCAAAGCACTACACGTCATGCAGTCTCCTGAAATGCCATAGGATGAGGAAGATATGGACGATGATGACACAGAAGGAGCAGTCCATGTCATCAATGTTCTGCAGCCCAGGGGATATCCGCAGAGACGCATTCCTAAATGCAACATCCTCCTGGAAGGCCATCCGCTGCCAGCGTAAATCAACACAGGGGCCTCAATTAATATTCTGGCACAGGATGTCCTGAAGACACTCCCTTTACAACTGATCTTACGCCCCACATCCACCCAAGTCTTTGAATATAGATCATCAATGGCGCCCCCGCTAGCAGGAGTGTTCACAACGGAGATCAAGAATGAGACTCGCTCCACTCGTGCCAAAGTGTACGCTACCAAAGGTGGCTCTGGAATGCTGTTGAGTTGCTGGACAGCAGAACGTCTTCAACTAGTCGCATTTGCCTTCAGTGCCCATAGGAAGCGTGGACGAATTAGTGAATAGGTTTGCACCCCTATTCAACGGTTTAGAATGTCTCAAAAACCATCTCGTACATCTGCACATTGATGACTCCATCCAGCCTGTTGCGTTATAGCATCGGAGGATGGCATTCCATCAGCGCCCCAAGGTGGAGGCAGAATTACAGAAGTTGGAACAGGCGGACATTATTGAGAAGGTCGATGGCCTTACACCCTGGGTATCCCTGATCGTGGTGGGGCAAAAACTCAAGCAGCCAGGAGAGATCAGAATATCTGTTGACATGCTCCTACCCAATCTGGTCATCCGACGTGAGCATCACCGCACGCCCACGGTTGATGAAATTATGGTTGAGGTTAGTGTCTCAAGGTGGTTTTCCAAGATGGATCTCTGGTCAATGTAGAAAAGTAGGATTTTTCTGGCATAGATACAGTGGCGGCTGGTTATTAAGGGGCGTAGGCCTACCTACCAGCATAGGGGAAAACTGAAGGGAGAGAATGAACACCATGGAGCAGTTTCTGCTTGGTGCTCCCCCGTGAGACTATGTGAAATCTTTTTTTTTTGTGCTCGTCGTCTCGAAGAGTCTTCCTGCTGCGCATGTGCAAAGCAGGGCGAGGAATAGTCCTCGCCCTCGAGGCACAAGCGAGGACGCAGGCGAGTGCTGGTGACATCAACCTTGAGGGAGTGGCTGCATAAAGCGGCAGTAAATGGATTACAAATGGGGCGCTAAGTAATTGGCCCAGGGCGCGGTCAGTGGAGCGCCATTCACGATAATGGGAAGGGGCAGGGCTGGCGCACAGTGCAGGGGGTGGTAACAATTGAAGCAAATAAACTAACACGATGGTCCCTGATTGTAGTGTGCACTGTTCCTATTGAACGAAACGTTCTATGATCTGAAACTCTATTCTTTATCTTAACAAATCGTGCAGAAACGATATCTTCTTGTATTCATTTTATATTCATTTTTTCAAACTTAATATTCAACAGAAATTCTTACGTTCATCCATGTGAAATAACACACCCATCTGCCAAAAACAATGGGTTATTATGACAAAGCGAATTCTTTTGTCAAAAACAATTAATATAATACAATTTATAAATTCAATAAATTCTTGCATATTGATTCACAAATTCATCAGTGCGTATCTGTCTCGTGGCCCATAGATGTCACAAGGCCCATAGCCCGATGCATTTCGGGACTCGCAGGTCCCTTCTTCAGGGGCAATGTTCTGTAAACAGAGGAATATTCATCATGTGTATTACATAAAATACATTATACTGGGACAAACAGATTAAATGTGCGGAGAGTCCCATGTCCAGCTTAACAAAAAGAAAAAGGGAAAAGGAAAAGGAAGAAAAAGAAAAAAGAGTCCACTGTGATCTATATGTATCTATTAAGCAATAAGACACTTGACCATACTGTGTCACCCTAAAAAACCTACTGTGCCGAAACCATGAAAAAATGTGATATCCCAACAACAGTGTTGATCACAAAAGTAGTGCATAGTCGAATGATATCAGTGACCAACCGTGGAGTCTAATAAAGTTAATGTTTAATATCCAAACCTAGAGGAGGATAAGTAACGCCAAGCGGTTCTGCCAGTCAATATCGATGAATCGGAATCTGCAGTGTAAGTAATACGAGTGGATAACATGTGATAACGCTGTAAAACATCAGCCTACAAAAACTATCGCATGCACCCTGCTGCGGTGCCAGAAACTAAATGGCATCGAAATATCTTTACAAACAAATTCGTAAACATTCAGATTAATACATCCAAGAAACTCAACATGTCATCCTACAACAATATCGTTACCCGAGACAGCATCCAAGTAACTCTGAGACCAATCTTATCTCAAGACAAGTTAATGCGCGCAAAGAATACAGCGTAATGTCCTGAAGTTCACTCACCTAGAAGAAAAATACAGCATTCGTACCGTAGAAACAAACAGTAACTCGGGGGATATGCGTCCCGTAGCTTAACCAGAACACAGTAGCTGAAAAAACACAATGAACAACCGTTGTACGTCAGCGTCTTATCCATAAAAACCACCCACGATAAATATTAAGGAATATAAGTCTAGCTACAGTTTTTACCTGCTGTAATGATGAGGACATTATGGCAAGAAGGTGAGACTCGAGTGTGACAACCTAGAACTCGAAAGACTGAAAGTGGCGTCTAATCTAATCGCCATTTACGTCATAAAGATAGAAACAGGACTGAACTGCGATCCACGCAGGCAGAGAGAGTATGGGAGTTGAAGTTTAGCTCGGGATACCTAAACGTGCGGCTAGCTGTTACGCCCCTGTGCGTGAAAAAATGAACAAAACTGAATGTGAATCCTTTGTAGATACGTTATGAGATGCATGCTCATTTCGTGGTTAAACGTAGCAAAATGATGGAGGCTTGCTCTAACTCGCTAGAGAAACATGCAAGCTGACGTTATATCCTCATGCGAAAATGTGATGCACATAGAGTAAAAAAATCACTGGAGATTACACGACAGTCTGAGAGTGATGGGCAACTTGTCCATAACTAAGAAATAATATATAAAAGTCCAGATCTCTAGCTGATAACGAGACTAACGTAATAGATATACACTCTGATGTAGGAAAATCTAATCGTGAACAGTGATTATATTCATACGCAGATGGGGTGAGCTGCAGTGAATAAAATGCCCCAATCTCAACTACCTTACATAAATGGGACTATATGGTGTATATAACATCTAAAGTAAATTATCTAAAGTAAATTATTCAGTGTAATAATTAATACATCATAGTGGAAGATGATAACAGATAGAAAGGAGAAAAAAGAAGAGAAAGAACATGTATAAATGACTATATCGGTTACCTTAATGATACTCACGTCGAATATACTACTGATATAGACACAACATATAATACAATTGATTACAAATAACAGCTCATATCCAGTTTATCATTAAGCCCTCTAGGGGATAAAGTCTGCAAAAAATCAATCCAAAAACCTCTCTGCAGTAATTTGGTGTTATTGTCCTGACCATCATGTTTGAGAACAACTTCAACAATCTGTGCTCCAAGTTGAGATATGTTGTGTTGAGCTTCTAGCCAGTGTATAGCCACGCTTGAAGTTTTGTTCCCTAATCGTATTGTGCTTTTATGTTCAGTTAAACGAATTTTGAACTTGCGTTCTGTCTTCCCTATGTATGCCTTTCCACAGGGGCATTTCAGACAATATATAATATTGGTGGTATTGCAGTCGGAGGTGTGTCTCAATTGAATTTTTCTGCCTGAAACGGGATGTGTGAGTATATCACCAGTAGTAATATTATTACAATGTGTACAATTGCGACACTTCATAGTTCCTTTAAAGATCTGTTTGGACTGGAAATTATCTGATGATTGTATCAAATCTTGCAAATTCCTACCCCGAGTGTGAGCAAATATCGGTTTGTCTTTGAAAATGCCTTTAAAGTCAGGTTCATTCTGAAGAAGCTCCCATCTCTTGTTAATAATTTCCTTGATTTGAGTGGAGCAGGTAGAGAATTTAGAAACAAAGATGGATGTAATTTCCTGACTCCTTGAGGCTTGAAGCAATAACGATGTGCGGTCCTTGTTGACTAATCTAGAAATACTCTTCTGTAGGATATCTGGAGGATATCCTCTTTGAACAAACCGTTGTTTGTGTAACTCAATCTTGGTGGTGGCAATGGTAGGTTCGGAGCATATCCGTTTGATTCGGAGAAAATGCGAGTATGGCAGATTAGAAATGAGACTCCTAGGATGAAAACTGGAGTAATGTAGAGTGCTATTTCTGTCAGTGGGTTTGGTAAAAATTTCGGTGGTTAGTTTGTGTTGAGTGTAATCCTTAATAACTAACACATCTAAAAGATTCACCTGTTTGGTACTAATTATATGAGTAAATTGGATTCTGGGGTTTCTAGTATTGAGTTCCCGGATCAAGATTTCTAACTGTTGCAGAGGTTGCATCCAGATAAGAAAAATGTCATCAATAAACCTGCTGTATTGCACAAGTCCTGTAGTCCAATTAGTGTTGGTCAGTATATGATCGTTTTCAAATTTTGACATAAAAATATTGGCATATGCCGGGGCACCGGAAAAACCCATAGATGTACCGGTCAATTGACCAAAAAAGGTATCTTTCCATTGAAAGTAACTGTTATGAAGACAGAAAAAAAGAAGTTTGAGCAAAAAGACACTGAAATCTTCTGGCAATTCCATCTTAAGTAATGCCCATTCTGTAGCTTCAATGCCTTCTGTGTGCGCTATGGATGTATAAAGCGCTGTAACGTCAATGGTACAAAGTATCCAATTGTCTTGAAAAAAAGGTTCAACAATCTGAAGTTTCTTTAAAAAATCTGTGGTGTCTTTTGTGTATGTACACCAACTTTGCACAAACTTTTGCAAAAAATGATCCAGATATTTTCCCAAGGGATCAAAAATAGAACTACATCCAGAAACAATCGGCCGACACGGAGGATCAGTGGGGTGTTTGTGGATTTTAGGTGTCATGTAGATTTTTGGACGCCGTGGACTGCTAGTGGTAAGGTAGGATTTCAATTTTAAATCTATGATACCCATTTGCTCAGCTTGATCGAGAATTCGGTGAAGAATAATTTGTAGATTAGTGGTAGGATCAGCATCAAGAACCAAATAGGTATTAGTATCCGATACATGCTCATTAACTTTTTGAACATAGAAGGTAGTGTCCATAACCACAAGGGCTCCTCCTTTGTCAGCTGATTTTAGGGTAAGGTCTTTGTTGTTAGCTATAGATCGAATGGTACGTTTTTCATACTCAGTGAAATTAGAAACTTTGGATCTTTTATAGTTCAACTTTGCACAATCATGTTTGACAATATTTTCAAAAGTATCAAGAATCTTATGAGATACAGGAGCCTGATAGTTGCTTTTTGGCTTAAACTTGGTTGAAATGTCTTCATGCAGTTCTCCTGTTTCTAGCATAATGTTTGAAAACTAGTGACGTAACCGTAACTTGCGCATAAATTTATAAAGAGCAATGTCAGTGTCTAATCTAGTGGTAGTTGTGGTGGGGACAAATGACATACCTTTATTAAGTATTCTTATTTGTTGTCTTGACAGAGTTGTCGATGAGATGTTAATGATCAGGCTACACTCTTGCCACTGCGCAGAGTTTTGCCCCCCTTGTCCTCTCCTGGTTTTGTGGCGTTTTCCCCCGTTGCAGTGGGATGTAGTAATGGTGGTTGACCTTGATCCGGTGCCTGAGATAAAAAAGGTATTCTAGAAGTAGTGGGTATTTGAGAATCACCTGATGTTATAGGTGAAGTTATAGATGCTGGTATAGATGGAATGGTTTTAGAGACTGGTGGTCTATGAATTGATGTATCTTGGTCTGTTACTACAGATTCTTCCGAGGAAGAAGTAGTTTTTTTGTCATTGAAACGTCTTCTGGCATAAATTTCCGCCCATGTGTATACCTCATTAAGCTTATAATCAATGGTATCCCTGCGGTACTTTCTAATTTTACCTTCTTGTAATTCTTTATTGTACCGTTCCAATTTCTGGTTGAGATCTTGCAAGGTAACTGTCCATGTCTCAGTTTCCAGTCTTCTTTCTAGTTCATTTTTTTAATTGAAAATTTCTTCATCTAATTCTCTAATAGTTCTAGAAAGTTCCTCAACTATTAAGAGGATCAAATCTAATGAACATTTATTCAGAATAGAAAACCATTTGTCCATAAATTTAGGATTGAGATGAAATCTGAATAGCATAGGGCGAATAGACAAACGTAATCCACGTGGTATTCGTTTAGCCCTGTGATATTGGACTAATGTGGACGCATGTTGTCTTTGATTGAGCTGTCTCCGTGTGAGATATTCAAGTTGTTTAAGTTGTTGAACAGTGGACCCCCCCGTGTGTATCAACCAATTTAACCTCTTGTATTAAGGCATATATATCTGATGCTTGTTCATTGGTGTAGGCATGAATAGATGCCCTATTATCTGTAATATTGGTAATTGAATCAAATGACGACATTGTGCTTCTAATGCAAATGTAATCTAGGTGCTGCCTCTGGCTGCCAAATGTGAGATTACTTAATAATAGAATAGAGGCGCACTCTGAGAAACAATAATAATCAACGTTAAAGTGTCTAAACCAAGGGTGCAACACTACCTGTGTGTGTTGACATCACACACTCATGAAACAGATAAACTAACAGGATGGTCCCTGATTGTAGTGTGCACAGTTCCTATTGAACAAAACGTTCTATGATCTGAAACTCTATTCTTTATCTTAACAAATCGTGCAGAAACGATATCTTCTTGTATTCATTTTATATTCATTTTTTCAAACTTAATATTCAACAGAAATCATATGACGTAATACAATTCTTACGTTCATCCATGTGAAATAACACACCCATCTGCCAAAAACAATGGGTTATTATGACAAAGCAAATTCTTTTGTCAAAAACAATTAATATAATACAATACAATTTCTAAATTCAATAAATTCTTGCATATTGATTCACAAATTCATCAGTGCGTATCTGTCTCGTGGCCCATAGATGTCACAAGGCCCATAGCCCGATGCATTTCGGGACTCGCAGGTCCCTTCTTCAGGGGCAATGTTCTGTAAACAGAGGAATATTCATCATGTGTATTGCATAAAATACATTATACTGGGACAAACAGATTAAATGTGCGGCGAGTCCCATGTCCAGCTTAACAAAAAGAAAAAGGGAAAAGGAAGAAAAAGAAAAAAAGAGTCCACTGTGATCTATATGTATCTATTAAGCAATAAGACACTTGACCATACTGTGTCACCCTAAAAACCCTACTGTGCCGAAACCATGAAAAAATTTGATATCCCAACAACAGTGTTGATCACAAAAGTAGTGCATAGTCGAATGATATCAGTGACCAACCGTGGAGTTTAATAAAGTTAATGTTTAATATCCAAACCTAGAGGAGGATAAGTAACGCCAAGCGGTTCTGCCAGTCAATATCGATGAATCGGAATCTGCAGTGTAAGTAATACGAGTGGATAACATGTGATAACGCTGTAAAACATCAGCCTACAAAAACTATCGCATGCACCCTGCTGCGGTGCCAGAAACTAAATGGCATCGAAATATCTTTACAAACAAATTCGTAAACATTCAGATTAATACATCCAAGAAACTCAACATGTCATCCTACAACAATATCGTTACCCGAGACAGCATCCAAGTAACTCTGAGACCAATCTTATATCAAGACAAGTTAATGCGCGCAAAGAATACAGCGTAATGTCCTGAAGTTCACTCACCTAGAAGAAAAATACAGCATTCGTACCGTAGAAACAAACAGTAACTCGGGGGATATGCGTCCCGTATCTTAACCAGAACACAGTAGCTGAAAAAACACAACGAACAACCGTTGTACGCAGCGTCTTATCCATAAAAACCACCCACGATAAATATTAAGGAATATAAGTCTAGCTACAGTTTTTACCTGCTGTAATGATGAGGACCTTATGGCAAGAAGGTGAGACTCGAGTGTGACAACCTAGAACTCGAAAGACTGAAAGTGGCGTCTAATCTAATCGCCATTTACGTCATAAAGATAGAAACAGGACTGAACTGCGATCCACGCAGGCAGAGAGAGTATGGAAGTTGAAGTTTAGCTCGGGATACCTAAACGTGCGGCTAGCTGTTACGCCCCCTGTGCGTGAAAAAATGAACAAAACTGAATGTGAATCCTTTGTAGATACGTTATGAGATGCATGCTCATTTCGTGGTTAAACGTAGCAAAATGATGGAGGCTTGCTCTAACTCGCTAGAGAAACATGCAAGCTGACGTTATATCCTCATGCGAAAATGTGATGCACATAGAGTAAAAAAATCACTGGAGATTACACGACAGTCTGAGAGTGATGGGCAACTTGTCCATAACTAAGAAATAATATATAAAAGTCCAGATCTCTAGCTGATAACGAGACTAACGTAATAGATATACACTCTGATGTAGGAAAATCTAATCGTGAACAGTGATTATATTCATACGCAGATGGGGTGAGCTGCAGTGAATAAAATGCCCCAATCTCAACTACCTTACATAAATGGGATATATGGTGTATATAACATCTAAATTCAGTGTAATAATTAATACATCATAGTGGAAGATGATAACAGATAGAAAGGAGAAAAAAGAAGAGAAAGAACATGTATAAATGACTATATCGGTTACCTTAATGATACTCACGTCGAATATACTACTGATATAGACACAACATATAATACAATTGATTACAAATAACAGCTCATATCCAGTTTATCATTAAGCCCTCTAGGGGATAAAGTCTGCAAAAAATCAATCCAAAAAACCTCTCTTTGCAGTAATTTGGTGTTATTGTCCTGACCATCATGTTTGAGAACAACTTCAACAATCTGTGCTCCAAGTTGAGATATGTTGTGTTGAGCTTCTAGCCAGTGTATAGCCACGCTTGAAGTTTTGTTCCCTAATCGTATTGTGCTTTTATGTTCAGTTAAACGAATTTTGAACTTGCGTTCTGTCTTCCCTATGTATGCCTTTCCACAGGGGCATTTCAGACAATATATAATATTGGTGGTATTGCAGTCGGAGGTGTGTCTCAATTGAATTTTTCTGCCTGAAACGGGATGTGTGAGTATATCACCAGTAGTAATATTATTACAATGTGTACAATTGTGACACTTCATAGTTCCTTTAAAGATCTGTTTGGACTGGAAATTATCTGATGATTGTATCAAATCTTGCAAATTCCTACCCCGAGTGTGAGCAAATATCGGTTTGTCTTTGAAAATGCCTTTAAAGTCAGGTTCATTCTGAAGAAGCTCCCATCTCTTGTTAATAATTTCCTTGATTTGAGTGGAGCAGGTAGAGAATTTAGAAACAAAGATGGATGTCATTTCCTGACTCCTTGAGGCTTAAAGCAATAACGATGTGCGGTCCTTGTTGACTAATCTAGAAATACTCTTCTGTAGGATATCTGGAGGATATCCTCTTTGAACAAACCGTTGTTTGTGTAACTCAATCTTGGTGGTGGCAATGGTAGGTTCGGAGCATATCCGTTTGATTCGGAGAAAATGCGAGTATGGCAGATTAGAAATGAGACTCCTAGGATGAAAACTGGAGTAATGTAGAGTGCTATTTCTGTCAGTGGGTTTGGTAAAAAATTCGGTGGTTAGTTTGTGTTGAGTGTAATCCTTAATAACTAACATCTAAAAAATTCACCTGTTTGGTACTAATTATATGAGTAAATTGGATTCTGGGGTTTCTAGTATTGAGTTCCCGGATCAAGATTTCTAACTGTTGCAGAGGTTGCATCCAGATAAGAAAAATGTCATCAATAAACCTGCTGTATTGCACAAGTCCTGTAGTCCAATTAGTGTTGGTCAGTATATGATCGTTTTCAAATTTTGACATAAAAATATTGGCATATGCCGGGGCACCGGAAAAACCCATAGATGTACCGGTCAATTGACCAAAAAAGGTATCTTTCCATTGAAAGTAACTGTTATGAAGACAGAAAAAGAAGTTTGAGCAAAAAGACACTGAAATCTTCTGGCAATTCCATCTTAAGTAATGCCCATTCTGTAGCTTCAATGCCTTCTGTGTGCGCTATGGATGTATAAAGCGCTGTAACGTCAATGGTACAAAGTATCCAATTGTCTTGAAAAAAAGGTTCAACAATCTGAAGTTTACTACTGGTGATATACTCACACATCCCGTTTCAGGCAGAAAAATTCAATTGAGACACACCTCCGACTGCAATACCACCAATATTATATATTGTCTGAAATGCCCCTGTGGAAAGGCATACATAGGGAAGACAGAACGCAAGTTCAAAATTCGTTTAACTGAACATAAAAGCACAATACGATTAGGGAACAAAACTTCAAGCGTGGCTATACACTGGCTAGAAGCTCAACACAACATATCTCAACTTGGAGCACAGATTGTTGAAGTTGTTCTCAAACATGATGGTCAGGACAATAACACCAAATTACTGCAGAGAGGTTTTTTGGATTGATTTTTTGCAGACTTTATCCCCTAGAGGGCTTAATGATAAACTGGATATGAGCTGTTATTTGTAATCAATTGTATTATATGTTGTGTCTATATCAGTAGTATATTCGACGTGAGTATCATTAAGGTAACCGATATAGTCATTTATACATGTTCTTTCTCTTCTTTTTTCTCCTTTCTATCCGTTATCATCTTCCACTATGATGTATTAATTATTACACTGAATTTAGATGTTATATACACCATATAGTCCCATTTATGTAAGGTAGTTGAGATTGGGGCATTTTATTCACTGCAGCTCACCCCATCTGCGTATGAATATAATCACTGTTCACGATTAGATTTTCCTACATCAGAGTGTATATCTATTACGTTAGTCTCGTTATCAGCTAGAGATCTGGACTTTTATATATTATTTCTTAGTTATGGACAAGTTGCCCATCACTCTCAGACTGTCGTGTAATCTCCAGTGATTTTTTTACTCTTTGTGCATCACATTTTCGCATGAGGATATAACGTCAGCTTGCATGTTTCTCTAGCGAGTTAGAGCAAGCCTCCATCATTTTGCTACGTTTAACCACGAAATGAGCATGCATCTCATAACGTATCTACAAAGGATTCACATTCAGTTTTGTTCATTTTTTCACGCACAGGGGGCGTAACAGCTAGCCGCACGTTTAGGTATCCCGAGCTAAACTTCAACTCCCATACTCTCTCTGCCTGCGTGGATCGCAGTTCAGTCCTGTTTCTATCTTTATGACGTAAATGGCGATTAGATTAGACGCCACTTTCAGTCTTTCGAGTTCTAGGTTGTCACACTCGAGTCTCACCTTCTTGCCATAAGGTCCTCATCATTACAGCAGGTAAAAACTGTAGCTAGACTTATATTCCTCAATATTTATCGTGGGTGGTTTTTATGGATAAGACGCTGACGTACAACGGTTGTTCGTTGTGTTTTTTCAGCTACTGTGTTCTGGTTAAGATACGGGATGCATATCCCCCGAGTTACTGTTTGTTTCTACGGTACGAATGCTGTATTTTTCTTCTAGGTGAGTGAACTTCAGGACATTACGCTGTATTCTTTGCGCGCATTAACTTGTCTTGAGATAAGATTGGTCTCAGAGTTACTTGGATGCTGTCTCGGGTAACGATATTGTTGTAGGATGACATGTTGAGTTTCTTGGATGTATTAATCTGAATGTTTACGAATTTGTAAAGATATTTCGATGCCATTTAGTTTCTGGCACCGCAGCAGGGTGCATGCGATAGTTTTTGTAGGCTGATGTTTTACAGCGTTATCACATGTTATCCACTCGTATTACTTACACTGCAGATTCCGATTAATCGATATTGACTGGCAGAACCGCTTGGCGTTACTTATCCTCCTCTAGGTTTGGATATTAAACATTAACTTTATAGACTCCACGGTTGGTCACTGATATCATTCGACTATGCACTACTTTTGTGATCAACACTGTTGTTGGGATATCACATTTTTTCATGGTTTCGGCACAGTAGGGTTTTTAGGGTGACACAGTATGGTCAAGTGTCTTATTGCTTAATAGATACATATAGATCACAGTGGACTCTTTTTTCTTTTTCTTCCTTTTCCCTTTTTCTTTTTGTTAAGCTGGACATGGGACTCGCCGCACATTTAATCTGTTTGTCCCAGTATAATGTATTTTATGTAATACACATGATGAATATTCCTCTGTTTACAGAACATTGCCCCTGAAGAAGGGACCTGCGAGTCCCGAAATGCATCGGGCTATGGGCCTTGTGACATCTATGGGCCACGAGACAGATACGCACTGATGAATTTGTGAATCAATATGCAAGAATTTATTGAATTTAGAAATTGTATTGTATTATATTAATTGTTTTTGACAAAAGAATTCGCTTTGTCATAATAACCCATTGTTTTTGGCAGATGGGTGTGTTATTTCACATGGATGAACGTAAGAATTGTATTACGTCATATGATTTCTGTTGAATATTAAGTTTGAAAAAATGAATATAAAATGAATACAAGAAGATATCGTTTCTGCACGATTTGTTAAGATAAAGAATAGAGTTTCAGATCATAGAACGTTTCGTTCAATAGGAACAGTGCACACTACAATCAGGGACCATCCTGTTAGTTTATCTGTTTTATGAGTGTGTGATGTCAACACACACAGGTAGTGTTGCACCCTTGGTTTAGACACTTTAACGTTGATTATTATTGTTTCTCAGAGTGCGCCTCTATTCTATTATTAAACAATTGAAGCAAGCCTTTCGCCTTCGTGAATTAGGCTTCCTAATTGGGTAAGGCTGAGGGGACGTTAGGGGAGTGGCTGGCTATGCATTAGTTTGGCAGCTCTATCCTGGGACACACGACACAGTTGCTGGAATTGGAAAAAGAAAGGCGCCTGCAGCCGTTTACTTTCAAATGAGCGCGCAGCAGGTTGGTTTACTTTTAGCATTAGCAAGTTATCGAGAGCTGAATTGGGCTCGGGGGCTGCCATTAATTATAAGAAAAATGTATGGAGTCTTCCTGCTTGATTATTTGCGAATCAATGTGATTTGGGTAGAGTTTTGGTGTTGTGCGAGAGTGACAAGAGTGGTGCTCTTGTCCTGTCCTGTATCATAGCGCTTAACCATATGTGTTGGAGTAATGTAAATGAGAGATCAACTTCCGGAGACTTTCCATCTGTACTCAGTGAGGCGCGCGCTCCGCTCTCCTTTCCCCATCTCTTCCCCTCGCCGGTTTTCCTCCTTAGTGTGGTTGCTTCCGTGAACATATCTGGAGGTAATTACCTGGCATTCCGAGGGCCCCACTGGCTGCTACTCCTTGTCTGCTGCATGCTTTTAACAATTTATTGGGCCGGGAAAGATCATTTACACATACTCCAAATGGTTGGCATCGCTGCCCCTGTGGCCTGTACCCATCAGTGCAAGGAGGAGTTACACACTTATTCCAGTGGAGAGTGGAGCGATTCCATGCTCTCGTGCCAACTTCCAGACAAAACTAGAAAGTTCTAGAATTACCCTGTGAGAGGTGAGTGTTGAGCGGGTTTGATGCTAGTGGCCTGTTTGCTAGTCTGTGTAAATTGTTCCAGTTCACAGAGGTCTGGTATTAGCTGGAATCAACCCTATTGTTGTCAGGACTCTAATCAGCGCGCTCACAAGACATGATTACTGTGCCATATTTACACGCTGTAGTGTGCTGGAACAATTGTCAGGGTGCGGGACTGCTGCCATCAATGTTGCATAACTAAAATCATACGGAATGTAAAAAATCAAAAGGTAGCACGAAAATCAAAAGGTAGCACAGAGCACCTGTGTCACAAATGAGTTGCATTTGTTCAGGAACGTGGTAAGGGTGTAGTATGTAACTGGTGGTGATGCATTTTTTTGGGCACACTGTCGCAATTATATTACTAAAGTATGGTGCAGTAGCCCACGGTCATTCACATAGCACATTTCCATTGAAATGGCACCTACATTTTCACAATTATGCACTTCTGATATTATAAAGCAACGATTTGCCCACTGTTCTAAAAAAAAAAAAAAAAAATCCCCAAACCTGCTTTATGATAGGCTCGATCACTTCGTTTGCGACATAACACTCAACAGCTTCTACGCCTCACCACTTTCAAATGTCATAAGCCGCCACTGCATAGATACCTCCATGTTTTGCCTGGTGTCTGTGTTTTGACTGTAGTTCACTGGGATCCTGCTAACCAGGACCCCAGTGGCAGTGCGCTCTCTAAATTTGTATATCCCATAATTGTCATACTGGGGTACCACTGTAAGTTCCTAGTATGTGATACTGAGGTACCCATGGCATTGGTACACCAGGGGTCTCCCATGGGCTGCAGCATGTATTGTGCCACCCATGGAAGTCCATGCAAACTGTGGCTGCAGAGCTGCTATTGTAGTCTGTGTAAAATGGTGCATGCACCTTTCACTTTGAATACAAGGTTTCCTTTATATCCTGGTCACTGCACTTTAAAGCTATGTCACCCCTAAGGTAGGCCCTTCAGTCCAAGGGCAGGGTGCACGGTTCTAAGTGTGTGGGTACCCCTGCACGAGCAGAGGTACCCCTACAAACCCCAGACTCCATTCTCTGGGCTTTGTAAGTATGGGGCAGCCATTTTAAGATATGTACTGGACACTGGCAAGTCGAGATGTCCAGCTACATAATGGCTATCCCGAACCTGGGCATGTTTGGTATCAAACATGTTGGAATCATGCAACTACACTGATTCCAGTGTTCGTTGCATGATACCATGTACTGTGGGGCTCCTTAGAGGACCCCCCAATACCTGCATGTGTAGCCATACAGGGTCTGTCTGTCAGCACGCGCTGCTGCCTGCCTCAGACACTGTTCTGCCCCCCTGCTGATGAGCCTGACTCGGACAGGGGATGCTGAACCAAGGATTTCCTGCAAAGGAGAGGTGTGACCACCTGCTTGGTTTGATTGCTGAAGAAATAGAGCAATATTTCCGGCTGGTAGTAGAGCAGTCCAGAACTCTGCCCATCTCACTAAAAGACATTGTTCAGGCTACAGCCAGTGATGAATACCTCCAATTAGCCATCTCTGCAGTTGCATCAGGAAACTGGTACATTCTAACTCAAAAGGTCTCTCATCGTACAAAGGAAGCAAGGCTGGCACTGGCGTTGTTACACAATATCCAGCTGGAACTAGTAGTGTCCCCAAAAGGATGTTTAATGAGAAGCAAGGGCATGGTGATTTTGGGAACATTGCAACAATGGGTGGTTGACCTCGCCGACACGGCTCATCAAGGGATCGTCAGGACCAAATCCAGATTGAGGTGCATGGTATGGTTCCCTAGTCAAGAAGTTCTAGTGCAACGGACAATAAGAAAATACCCGCTGTGTCAGGCTGCTAGTCCTGCAGAGTCTCTGGCACCCATTATTACAGAGACCATTCCCCCTTTTCCGTGACACCAGGCCAGTGCTGATTTTGAAAGTTTACCGGATGGCAGACACATTCTAGATGATTTCACAAAGTTCCCGGAAGTTGAGATCGTCGAATCAACAACAGCCAGCCACACCATACCACGATTGGAAAAAGTCATGGCCACTCATGGTTTGTAGGGGAAACTCCGAACTGACAATGGCCCTCCATTCTCCAGTCAAGAATTTGCTGAGTATTTGCAGTCACAGGGCATTTGTCATCGGAAAATCACACTCCGTAGGCCACAAGCTAACAGAGAGGCAGAACAGTTCATGCAGGCATTTAATAAAGTTCTCCGTATCGCCCTAGCCAATGGACAGACCATTGAGTGTGCCCTCTACTCTTTTCTGAGGGAATATCATCTCACGCCACATGCCAGAACCATGGTGAGCCTCGACGCGCTCTACATAAATCGGGCAGTGGGTGACACCATTCCACAGGTGGTGGAACCTTCAACGCTAAAAAATCAAGTAGCTGAAGCACTACGTCGATGTCAGGCACAGAAGGATGAAGTCTCCCAAACAAGACGTGCCATGAGGCGAGTCCACCGGGTTGGTGATCAAGTACTAATCAAAACCCCCTCAGGAAACACATATTGTGAGATGTCCCACCCCCAACATAACAAGTAGGATGGTGAGGGCTGAGTAACTCTGGGGCCCCCGTGGGTGCGACTGGTAGCCCAAAAGAAGCAAGTTGTGCAGCTACCCAACAGTAAAGGAGGCTGTCCAGCGGATTTGTATCCCATGCAACTGTACACGTCACGGGCTTTGGCAAGACCCCGTTTTGCCAGTTATTGTCGTGCCCTAGTTTCTGTCGTTGATGGTATGCCCATGTCAAGGAGTACAACACTGCAGCTGTATTAGTTTAAGTAGTATTGCCATGTTAATTAGTGCTAAATGCCCCACCATTGACATAGGCAGGGAGCCCAAATGGTCTGCCTGACTTTGGATTTTGTTGATTTGGCAGGGCCAGGCTGGGGAACCTAAAGCAGCCCTTGCAAACCCAAGCCGTACTGGCCATTAATCTCACTGGGAATCTCCTCGGCGGCTGGAGGCATTAGAGCCCAATTTTTTTAGTCCCATGGCAGCTGGCACCTTTGTCACTCTCTCCAGGTCCCCAGGGTTTATTCCAGTGCCGGTCCCCAGGGTTTATTCCAGCTGGCACAGCGGGACAAAAGCAGAGGGACTGGGAAGAGTGTAAGAGGGAAAATAGAGGAGGGAAGGGGAGGCAGAAGATAAATGGAAAGAGTGGAGGAAGGGAACAAGAGGAACTGAAGGTCGCGATGCTGGGATAAAAACAGTGGAATACTTTATGCTCACTAGTTCGGCGGCAGTACTATGCCGGCTTGGTTTGAAAACGTTATTGCCAAGGCTGCTTTTAGCTCCAAGTCAGTCCCTCAACAAGCCCCACTCCCTTTCTCTACTTGCGCTCTTTCTCGATTGCCATTCATCCTTTCCCTCCCTTCTCGGATCTCTCGCTTTCTCCATCTCTTTCTCTCCAAGCCTCTCGTGTCTGATGCAACTCACCTCGGGCAGCTGAGGAAAGTGACAGGGGCTCCAGAGAGGCCCTGGCTTTCAAAACCAGCCTCCAATAGCTGCAGTCCACCTGGGAAATTCCTGGTGGAACGAAAGGCCAGTCCGCCCTGATTTGGTGCACAGGCATAGCTACATCACTGCTGACTCCCTCCACTGTAAAGGGAGCTCAATTTCGAAGCAGGTAGTCCCTGGTGCCAGAACAGACATCTTCGGCCAGAAAGATGTACGACCCTAAATTGCATGCGCAAACGGGTTAGTGACCCGTTTGCTCATGCAAAAACGAATAGGGCCACGTACAATTCTTATTTGGCGAGTTGCAATTTTTTTGCAACTCGCTAAATAGGAATTGCGACTCGCTATTAGGAAGGGGCGTTTCAAGGGCGTCCCTTCCTAATAGCGACTCTCTACCCCATGTATGAATGTTTTGCGACCGCAATTGCGGTTGCAAAACACTCCCAATTTACCGCCCTCTTCAAGAGGGTGGTAATGCACTCGCAAATGGGAAAGCGTCCCCCTGGGACCCCTTCCCCTTTGCAAATGCAGGGGAAAATATTTTTTAGGGGCCGGCAGTGGTCCCAGGGACCACTACCTGCCCTTAAAAAATGAAACAAAAACGTTTCCTTTTTTTTTTTTTTAAATGCATCCCGTTTTCATTTAAGGAAAACGGGCTGCAGTTAAAAAAAAAAAACTGCTTTATTTAAAAGCAGTCCCAGACATGGAGGTCTGTTGAGCCCAGCAGGCCACCATCCCTGGGAGGGCCAGCCATTCCCAATGGGGTCGCAAATTGCGAGTGCCTCATGAATATTGATCAGGCATGCCATTTGCGACCCCATTGGGAATCGCAAACAGTGTCTCAGACACTGTTGTACATGGCATTTTGCGACTCGCAAATTGCGACTCGCAATCGAGCGCAATTTGCGACTCGCAAATTGTCATGGTCGTACATCTGGCCCCTAGGATCATGTGATATACTGAGCAGAATAAGGGCCATAGAAAAAATGGAAAAGCATTAAAAACAGGAGAAATTTCCAGTTTCTTACTGAAGGGACAGCGGAGGGTGAAGAGAGAGAGAGGTGATTCAGAAGAGGGAAAAGAAGATAACCCACTTCAAGACTCTGACCGAAAAACGTGGTACACTTGGTGAACTGCAATTATTCAATACCTACAGGGCTTGAAGTGGACCGGGTCTTGCCGGTGCTCAGCAACGGCAGTTCTAAAAAGCAGGTGCTGAATCGGGTCTCTATCGGGCTCTACATTTTTGCCCTCACCCATGGGGTGAAAAAAAAATATTAACTCTGCAGCAGTATCACCCTTCACTGCCTGTGATGTAACTTCAAAGAGACTCCTTATAGTTCTTTTACAGTGTCATTATTTCAGGACGGAAGTATTTTCAATATTATATGCAACAAAGCCATAGTTGTTGCTTATGTATCTTATGCAACTAATAGCCATTTACATAGCCAATAGTCCTGGATTGTTGTAGGTAATCTTACTTATTGTATTATATATCTGGATGCAATGACAGAAGCAGTGTAATACCAGTCGGGCGGAACACTATGCTAAGCACAGATTTTTAGTTTACACGTTTTAAGCCACACCCTTAACTGCATCGGCCACGCCCCTTTGAGAGACCCCCGAGTTTTTTCATCCCATTTAAAGCCCTGGATACCTGCATGTGAAAGTGCATCTCTCTGCATGTGATAAAGTTGGGGTGTACCCAGGCCTTTAAGTGGGCCGGGTCTCACCGGTGCTGAGCACAGGCAGTTTTTTAAAGGGCGCCTCGAAACGGGTCTCTATCGGGCTCTGTTTTGTGCCCTGGCACAGGCGGTCCGTTTTTTCCCCGGACTGCAGTGACAGCAGGCACATCGATGTGCGCGTGCTCACACTGCTCACTTCTCACTAATGGAGAAGTTACGGCATGACGTCATGCCAGGTGAGCGTTGTAGGGGGAGGGAAATCCTTTAAAGAGAGTCATTTTCTCTCTCGATTTCTCTTCTCTTTTCGAAACTCAGGAGCAGCAACATCGTCGTGGTGTCACCAGGGCTTTAAGTGGAAGCTTTTTCAATATTATGTACAAGCCATAGTTGCTGCTTATTTATCTTATGCAACTAACAACCATTAACAAAGCCAATAGTCCTTACTTGTTGTAGGTATGAAGTTACTTGTTGTATCATATATCTGGATGCAATGACAGAAACTGCAAAATACAAGTCGTGCGGCACACTATGCTAAGCACAGATTTTTAGCTTACGTCTTTTTAAGCCATGCCCTTAATTACATTTGCCACGCCACTTTGAGAGACCCCTCCCCCCCCCCCGTTTTTTCATCCCACTTAAAGCCCTGGGCGTACCTCTCAATAGTGCAGCAGGTACAGTAGGGCCGAGACCCGAGGGCTACGAAGGACCCTCTGATCTGCAATTATAACTGTTTAATTAACATTTTTTTAAATATACTGTAGTGAGGAAATTGGGATATATTTCACAAGTTGTCTCTTAATGGATCTACACTGTGGCAAAGTATAAACAAGCTCTGACAAAACTACATACTTGGTTGGCTCGGCATGCCTGCCACCACCTCTTTGTATACATTGCTTCTACAGATAAAAGTAAACAAGGCTTTGCAATCTGAGGGCTGCATGCCCTCCACCCTCCATGGACTCCCATGCACCGACCACCACTCTTCCAGAGATGACTTACCATTTCTGCATTTGTTATGCTTCTTCCAATATAGTATGAGCAGCATACTTAGCCCCATGCGCGAGGCAAAGAACTAGAGATCATTCTTCGGTATGAGTGAGAATTCATTCTCCACAGAAAATTGAAAAGATGCGAGGATACAGGGAATTCCAAGATGGGATAGCAGCAGGGCATGATGGCCCAGAACATGGCCAGGCAGCAATTCCTAGACAGATGTATTCATGATGTGGCAGAGAATGATTGGCAACTATGTCAAGATAAAGTCAAGGACTGGGATAAAATTTCAAGCTACGGAATAACGAAAGGTAGGTGCTGATGGGGCAAAAATCAGAGGGATAAGTCTTCTTAGTAGAGAGAGCAGAAGGGGCAGACATATCGGGATACGTAGAACAAGGGCATGAGTTTCTTGGGGAGGAAAGAGGCAGGCTGATATTTTCGGAGCAAGGCGTATGGTGGCAGCTGTAAAGTGAAGAATCAGCACAGAGAGCGGTAAGTCCCAGGAGAGAGGCACAAGAAGCATGAGGAGAAACGTGTCTCCTGCAGGTGCAATAACGTGAGACATCCCTGGAGGAGGAAGCAGAGAGATCCCTAACCTCTAGGGAGGAAGAGCAAGGGTCAGCGCTCCCTAAGAAAGAAGAGGCTGCATGCTTGGGGCACAATGTACCTGCACAACTTGAGTCGGTATAATTATTCATTGCCTCTAGGTAGTATGCACAGGGGTCAGTACACTCTGGGGGAGAGGTAGGGGGGACAATATTTTCATGGCAGACATTGCAGGGTGATGCATCTCTTGAGGAAAAAATAGAGAGGTCTGTAGGGAGGAAGAATAGAAATCACTATTTCCATGAGCAGAAACAGATAAGGCAGCATTCTTGGGGGAGACAGAACGGTTGGTCCCCCGGAAACAAGCACCCACGTTATTTTTCTGTTTAGAATAAGAGTGGTGCTCAGCTTTCCGTAATGAGGACAAAGAGCAGGTGAGATGATTGGGACAGACCCCATGGGAGTAGGCACAAGACCAAGAACAACAATTTGGGCATATCGAATAATTCAAATTCCTTTGGGAGCTTATGCATGACTCAGCATCCCATGAGGAAGAAACAGAGGGGGGAACATTCCCGGAAGAGCCAACAGATTGGCTGTGACCTAAGGAGGTGCAGGCACCTCTATCCTCTAAAGAGTAAGTCTGGTAGTCTGTTTCGATGGGAATAGTGACAACCTTACTGTCAAAAGGGACACGGCGCTTGGGTTTTACTGGACAGACATCCTTGGCATCAGTTTTCACTGGAGAGGTAACTGAGCAATCAGATTTTAGTGGAGACATATCCTTGACGCCAGTTTCAACTAGTGTGGCAATAGAAAGTTCGCTTTTTACTAGAAAGACTTCCTGGAAACATGTCTCCACTGGAGAGGGAACAGAGAGGTCGGTTTTCAATGGACAGTAGTCCGCAAGGTTATTTTTCAGTGGAGAGGAGATAGCTTCCACCAGAGAGGTGATAGAATGGTCAGTTCTTACTGGACAGAAATCCTGGATGCCAGTCTCCACTAGAGAGTTGACAGAGTGGTCATTTTTTGCTGGAGAGATGTTGTGGACATCAGTTCCCACTGGAGAGGCAACAGAGAGGTCAGTTTTTACTGGAGAGACACCCTGGACAGCAGTTTCAACGGGTCAGGCAACAGTGAGGTCAGTTTTAACTGGAGAGACATCCTGGGCATCAATTTCCACTAGAAAGGTGACCGTTTTTACTGGAGGGAGATCCTGGACGTCATATTCTGCTGAAAAGTGGACACCTTTTACTGGAGAGACATCCTGGGCAGCGATTTCGACTGGAAAGGCGCCAGAGAGGTCGGTTTTTACTGGAGAGATTTTGTGGATGTCCGTTTCCACTGGAGAGGTGTCAGAGAGGTCAGTTCTTACTGGACAGAAATCCTGGATGCCAGTCTCCACTAGAGAGGTGACAGAGAGGTCATTTTTTACTAGAGAGATGTTGTGGACATCAGTTCCCACTGGAGAGGCAACAGAGAGGTCAGTTTTTACTGGAGAGACACCCTGGACGGCGGTTTCAACTGGACAGGCAACAGTGAGGTCAGTTTTTACTGGAGAGACATCCTGGGCGTCAATTTCCACTAGAAAGGTGACAGTTTTTACTGGAAGGACATCCTGGTCGGCATATTCTGCTGAAACGTCGACACCTTTTACTGGAGAGACATCCTGGGCAGCGATTTCGACTGGAAAGGCGCCAGAGAGGTCGGTTTTTACTGGAGAGATGTTGTGGACATCAGTTCCCACTGGAGAGGCAACAGAGAGGTCAGTTTTTACTGGAGAGACACCCTGGCCAGCGGTTTCAACTGGACAGGCAACAGTGAGGTCAGTTTTTACTGGAGAGACATCCTGGGCGTCGATTTCCACTAGAAAGGTGACAGTTTTTACTGGAGGGACATCCTGGACGTCATTCTGCTGAAAAGTGGACACCTTTTACTGGAGAGACATCCTGGGCAGCGATTTCGACTGGAAAGGCGCCAGAGAGGTCGGTTTTTACTGGAGAGATTTTGTGGATGTCTGTTTCCACTGGAGAGGTGTCAGAGAGGTCAGTTCTTACTGGACAGAAATCCTGGATGCCAGTCTCCACTAGAGAGGTGACAGAGAGGTCATTTTTTACTAGAGAGATGTTGTGGACATCAGTTCCCACTGGAGAGGCAACAGAGAGGTCAGTTTGTACTGAAGAGACATCCTGGACGTCAATTTCCACTAGAAAGGAGACAGGTTTTACTGGAGGGACATCCTTGAGGTCAGTTTTGACTGGAAAGGAGACAGAGAGGTCGGTTTTTACTGGAGAGACTTCGTGGACGTCCGCTACCTCTGGCGAGTCGTCAGTGAGGTCGCTTTTTACTAGAAAGACTTTCTGGAGACAAGTTTCCTCTAGAGAGGGAACAGAGAGGTCGGTTTTCAATGCACTGCAGTCATAAAGGTTATTTTTCAGTGGAGAGGAGATAGGCGAGTCGGGTTTCTCTATGGCACAGTCGGGGAACTCAGTTTTTGCAAAGAGATTTGATTTTTCTTGGGAGGAGACCGAGACAATACTTTTCTCTGTGGAGGAGACCCTGAGGTCGACTTTCTCTGGAGAGGGGACTAAGGCGATATTTTTTCCTTCGCAGGAGACAGAGAGATCGCGTTTCTTTGTGGCACATACAGAGACATCAATTTCCTCAGTGGTGCAGACAGAAAGGTTAGATTTTTCTTGGGTGAAAACAGAGATATCTGTTTTTTGGGGGGCAGAGACTGAGAGGTCACTTTTCTCTTTGCCACAGACAGACACTTCCGTTTTCACTGAAGAGATGAATAATGGATTAGATTTATCCGGACAGGAGAGAGGGAAGTCGAATTTTACAGGAGAGGAAAAGGAGAGGTCGATTTTCTCTGTAGCAGAGACACCGAGCTCAATTTTGACAAAGACAGTTGCATTCACTGCCGTGGAAGGAGATGCATCACTTTTCTCTGTCTCTAAAAAGCAGGCCGGAGAATCAGTTTTCTCTAAGGTGGACATGGAGAGGACTGCATTCTCAAAACGGTAGGCAGAAGGGGCCATTTGTTCCTCCCAGACAGGGAAATCAGCTTTCTCTGCACAGGAGAGAGAGGAACTAGTTTCCTCTAGGAAGGAAGGAGGGAGGTCGGATTTCTCTGTGGTGGAAACAGATGATTCAGCTTTATCTACCCTGGACGTAGAGGCCTCCATTGTTTCTGAACAAGGTTTGGAGGTCCCTGTGCCAGAGACAGAGGAGCTGGTTTTCTCTGGGAGTAATACCGAGAGATCGTGTTGCTGTGATACTGAGAAGTAGGCTTTCTCTGTAGTGGAGGGAGAGTAGTCAGACATCCCTGAGGGAACTAAAACAGAGTCGCTATCCCCCGAGAGTTGAGGGGGGGAGGTCGGGACTTATGAAAGGGGGAGCAGTATGGTCAGTACACCCTGGCAAAGACATATCAGCATTCCATTGACTGAGAAGCAGGGGGGTTGGTATTCCCTCAAGCGTCGACCAAAGATGTTGGTATTTCATAAGGGGAAAGCAAATATTTTGGTATTCAATGGAGGGAGCAGCACAGGGGTTGACATTCTCTGCGGGTGGAACAGATGTGTTGATATCCATTGTGGAAGGAAATAAGAAATCACTATCCTGCAAGGTGGAACCAGATGGAGTACTGTCAGTATCCACTGAGAGGGCAGGAGAGGAGGCACCGCTCCCAAATATGGATGTAGTAGTCTCAGATGGGCGAGTACGGTCGGTATCCACTGAGGGAGCAGGAGCGGAGGCACCGCTCCCCACTATGGACGTAGTAGTCTCAGATGGGCGAGTACGGTCGGTATCCACTGAGGGAGCAGGAGCGGAGGCACCGCTCCCCACTATGGACGTAGTAGTCTCAGATGGGCGAGTACGGTCGGTATCCACTGAGGGAGCAGGAGCGGAGGCACCGCTCCCCACTATGGACGTAGTAGTCTCAGATGGGAGAGTACGGTCGGTATCCACTGAGGGAGCAGGAGCGGAGGCACCGCTCCCCACTATGGATGTAGTAGTCTCAGATGGGCGAGTACGGTCGGTATCCACTGAGGGAACAGGAGCAGAGGCACCGCTCACCACTATGGATGTAGTAGTCTCAGATGGGCGAGTACGGTCAGTATCCACTGAGGGAGTAAGAGCGGAGGCACCGCTCCCCACTGTGGATGTAGTACTCTCAGATGGACGAGTACGGTCAGTATCCACTGAGAGGGCAGGAGCGGAGGCGCCACTCCCCACTATGGATGTAGTAGTCTCAGATGGGCGAGTACAGTCAGTTTCCACTGACGGAGCAGGACAGGAGGCACCGATCTCCACTAAGGGAGTAGTAGCCTCTGTTGCCCCAGTACCCTCAGTTTCCACTGATGGACCATGAGAGGAGGCACCGCTCTCCACTAAGAGAGAAGTAGCCTCAGATGGGCGAGTCCAGTCAGTTTCCACTGAGTGGGCAAGAGAGGAAGCACTGTTCTCCACTAAGGGAGTAGTAGCAGCCTCTATTGCCCCAGTACAGTCAGTAATCACTGAGGGAGTAGGAGTGGAGGCACCGCTCCTCGCTATGGATGTGGTAGTCTCAGATGGGCGAGTACGGTCAGTATCCACGGAGGGAGCAGGAGCGGAGGCACCGCTCCCCACTATGGATGTAGTAGTCTCAGATGGGCGAGTACGGTCAGTATTATCCACTGAGGGGGCAGGAGCTGAGGCACCGCTCCCCACTATGGATGTAGTAGTCTCAGATGGGCGAATATGGTCAGTAACCACTAAGAGGGCAGGAGCGGAGGCACCGCTCCCCACTATGGATGTAGTAGTCTCAGATGGGCGAGTACGGTCAGTATTATCCACTGAGGGAGCAGGAGCGGACGCACCGCTTCCCACTGTGGATGTAGTAGTCTCAGATGGGCGAGTACGGTCAGTATTATCCACTGAGGGGGCAGGAGCTGAGGCACCGCTCCCCACTATGGATGTAGTAGTCTCAGATGGGCGAATACGGTCAGTAACCACTGAGAGGGCAGGAGCGGAGGCACCGCTCCCCACTATGGATGTAGTAGTCTCAGATGGGCGAATACGGTCAGTAACCACTGAGAGGGCAGGAGCGGAGGCACCGCTCCCCACTTTGGATGTAGTAGTCTCAGATGGGCGAGTACGGTCAGTATCCACTGAGGTGGCAGGAGTGGAGGCATCGTTCCTTAAGAGAGAGGCAGAAGCACTGCTATCCACTATGGGTGTAGTAGTCCCGAATGGGAAAGGCGTGAGAACCATACTCTTTAATGAGGGAGCTGAAAGATCTGTTGCCACTGGAGCTGGTGTTGTAAGATCGATATGTGCCGTGGTACGGGGACAAAAGTCGGTATCAGCAGCAGTTGCGGAAAGGGTATTGGAAATCTCTGAATGTGGATTAAAGAGATTGATATCAATCCCACGGGGAGCAGAGGTGGTAGCATCCAGTAGGGGGAGATCAGAAGAATCCGTTATTGCCAAAAGGCATAAAGAAGTATTGTCTGATGGAGAATTAAACAGATTCTCAACTACTGAAGAGGCAGTTCCCCACATGGAGAGATTAGGTAGATCAGCATCTGACACTGGTGCAACAGAGATGAAGGTACTCCACTCGTGATGAAGGAGTGAACTTGGTCTTCCCACAGGAGGGCGCCAGAGATGTAAATATTTCATACGAGGATGACAAATACTGTTTTTTTCGCAGGAGTCGGTATTCTCCAATTGATGAAAAGGAGAGCCTATTTCCAACACATGGGGATTCAAAGAGGCAGAAGGAGCACCGTCAGAATCAACAGATGATAGGAGAGAAGGGGTGCCATCTACTAAAGGGGAGACAGAACAGGTGGCACTGCCTGAATCAGATAAGCGGGGACGTAAGAATGAGGTGTCCACTCCTATCTCCAATGGGTGAAAAGGAGAGCCTATTTCCAACGCATGGAGATTCAAAGAGGCAGAAGGAGCACCATCAGAATCAACAGATGATAGGAGAGAAGAGGTGCCATCTACTAAAGAGGAAACAGAGCAGGTGGCACTGCCTGAATCAGAATAAGATAAGGGGGGACGTAAGAATGAGGTGTCCGCTCCTGCCTCCAATGGGTGAAAAGGAGAGCTTATTCCCAAGACTGAGGGATTCAAAGAGGCAGAAGGAGCACCGTCAGAATCAACAGAGGATAGGAGAGATGGGGTGCCATCTACTAAAGGGGAGACAGAACAGGTGGCACTGCCTGAATTAGATAAGCGGGGACGTAAGAATGAAGTGTCCACTCCCATCTCCAATGGGTGAAAAGGAGAGCCTATTTCCAACACATTGGGATTCAAAGAGGCAGAAGGAGCACCGTCAGAATCAACAGATGCTAGGAGAGAAGAGGTGCCATCTACTAAAGGGGGAACAGAGCAGGTGGCACTGCCTGAATCAGAATAAGATAAGGGGGGACGTAAGAATGAGGTGTCCCCAAGGGAAGGATGGCGGTCAATTAAGGGTACAGAAGAGTCTGCTTCCACTGAAGCATTAGGAGGAAGGTCTGTGTCTAATGCAGGGGCAGGCGATTGATCAGCTTTGCCAGAGAGCAGGTTGATGTAAACCAAGGGGGCTTCATCCCCTGAGGGGGGAGGGTGGTCTGAGAGAGGCCCAGAAACTGAGGTGTCTTCCGGCGGGATAGCCTCGGAGGAAGTTAATTGTGGAGACGAGCAAGGGTCATCCCGAGGCGAGCAAACCAGGAGAGTCGTTGATCGAAGGCTATTCTTTTCACAATTTATTTCGCACTGAGAGCTGTAGTCCGAGTTACCTGATGTGGGAGGGTTGTCGTCTTCCTCCTCAGAACGAGACGCCTGTAACCTCAATAAGGAATGGCTAAGGCGTTCCGTAAAGAATGGATCGCCGTTGATTTCCCTGCTGTCTGAGATGTTCGAAAGCACTGAGGGAGTAGTGCTGCCAGAGAGAGAACGAACATGGGAGATGAAATTGACGTAAATGGAGGAAGGACGAGAGGAAATGCTGCTTTCAGAGAAAGAAGGTCGAACAGAGGGAGGGAGTGATGCCAGACTTTGGCAAACCAGTGGTACTCTCTGTACTGGGAGAAGGTGCGGGCTGAAGGAGAGATAGACCAGATCTGCCAGGGGAGAGGTTGGAGTAAGAACATAGGTAGGGAGTGGTGTGCTCAGAGATTGGAGAAGGAGGAGAGAGAGTGAAGTCAGAGATGAAAAGAGGAAGGGAGGGAATGGTTTGGACGGAGGTGGGCGAACCGGTCGTACTCTCTGAACGGGGACAAGCGTCGGGTGGAAGGGGAGATGCATCAGCTTTGCCAGAGAGCAGGTTGATGTACACCAAGGGGGCTTCATCCCCTGAGGGGGGAGGGTGGTCTGAAAGAGGCCCAGAAACTGTGGTGTCTTCCGGCGGGATAGCCTCGGAGGAAGTTAATTGTGGAGACGAGCAAGGGTCACCCCGAGGCGAGCAAACCAGGAGAGTCGTTGATCGAAGGCTATTCTTTTCACAATTTATTTCGCACTGAGAGCTGTAATCCGAGTTACCTGATGTGGGAGGGTTGTCGTCTTCCTCCTCAGAACGAGACGCCTGTAACCTCAATAAGGAATGGCTAAGACGTTCCGTAAAGAATGGATCGCCGTTGATTTCCCTGCTGTCTGAGATGTTCGAAAGCACCGAGGGAGTAGTGCTGCCAGAGAGAGAACGAACATGGGAGATGAAATTGACGTAAATGGAGGAAGGACGAGAGGAAATGCTGCTTTCAGAGAAAGAAGGTCGAACAGAGGGAGTGATGCCAGACTTTGGCAAACCGGTGGTACTCTCTGTACTGGGAGAAGGTGCGGGCTGAAGGAGAGATAGACCAGATCTGCCAGGGGAGAGGTTGGAGTAAGAACATAGGTAGGGAGTGGTGTGCTCAGAGATTGGAGAAGGAGGAGAGAGAGTGAAGTCAGAGAGGGGAAGGGAGGGAATGGTTTGGACGGAGGTGGGCGAACCGGTCGTACTCTCTGAACGGGGAAAAGCATCAGATGGAAGGGGAGATGCATCAGCCTTCCCAGTGGTGAGGTTGGTGCCTATTCTACTGTTCGTGTCACTTAAGAGCACAGCAGAGTGGTCAGCATTGGCTACGGGGTGAGTAAAACGCTTGGGCTCTACTAAAGGCGGGGGAGAAATGGGCACTCTGTCGGATTTGTCCTCCAGGGATGGCACAGTTGGGGCACTTTCTACTGGGCGGATAGGACAGATGCCAGCCGTCTCCGAGACTGGCACAGAAATGTTAGTATTTTCCAGGGCGGTAGACTCGGAGGAAATTAAGGCTTGAGACAAGCTAACTTGGGTGGTCGGTATGTGCATGATGTTTGCCGCACCGGGAGCAGAAATGTTTACATTTATCTGAGGTGGAAGGGCGTGCGTCTTTCTCCCCAGGATACCTGGCCCAAACATCTTTAATACAGCGTGAAGACATTCCTCATAGGACTGACTATAGGTGACTTTCCTGCAAGAACCAAGGGAGGCAGTGGTGGTGTCGGAGTTGGAAGGAAGAGAGACAGTGGTGGTGTCGGAGTTGGAAGGAAGAGAGACAGTGGTGGTGTCGGAGTTGGAAGGAAGAGAGCCAGTGGTGGAGTTGGAAGGAAGAGAGACAGTGGTGGAGTTGGAAGGAAGAGAGACAGTGGTGATGTCGGGGTTGGAAGGAAGAGAGACAGTGGTGGTGTCGGAAGGAAGAGAGACAGTTGTGGTGATGTCGGAGTTGTGAATCTTTGGAAGGGGACAAGTTGCGTCATTCTCTGCAGGCGAAAGGGGAGTGCCATTCTCTGGGATACGCGGTCTAGAGGCGTCGTCAATGGCGGAGGGCAGTATTAGGTGGGATAACAGACCGGTATTACCTAAAGGAGAGTCCGGTTTATCTGAGGCTTCCGGAGAACTCATGTTGGTCGGAATGCGAGGCGGGCTTCTCCTTTGGGCAATGCTGCCTGGCCATGCGTGACAGAAGGGAAGGGGCAAAGGATCTGAGGCACAGCGACAAAGTGCTTGGTATTTAAGCGGAAAGCCACCTACGTTTAACAATTACCGATGATGTCAAACATTTACGCATAATGTTGCGCATTGTCAGCAAGCATAGGATCTAAGACACAGCGAGAAGGCGGATGGCCACGTCCCCGCGCAGGGGGACACTAAAGCCCCTTAGCATTCCCTCACTGCCCTGGAGGGGGCTAGTATTTCTTCCATTCCTACCTGGCCGCACTGGCGTAGCAAGGGTGAGGCGGCGGCCGCAAAAATCATCGCCAGCACCCCCCCCTTCAGCGCGGCGGCAAAAGGCAGGGACCGCCACGGGCGGCAGAGTGCCTAGCTACGCCACTGCCTGGCCGGAAGGGGGGCAATCACTAGCAGATCTCGCCTCCCCCAGGGACAACGCACTTCCTGCGGCACGGGGGTACTCACCTGGGCAATCTCTCTCTTTTTCTCGGCACAGGCAGCAGAAGGATTTTGCTGCTGGTCAGGTCGTGTCTAGCAGCCGGATACTACGTTGCATCGGTTTGTGCGGGTCTGAATAGCGCCAAACTGTTTCAGGTGAGCCGCAGCGAGTCCCCCCAATGCCCCCCGTTTTAATTTAAAAGTGCGACCCGGCGCCATGGGAGATATGCTGCTCCGTCACGGGTAATCGAAAACTGGCTACCAGTGTGAAAGTATTTCCGATGGAATTGTTGTTGTGCGGCTGGGGATGCATTTTGCTTGTTTTCCGGCTGCAGGACACACGACCAGATTACGACGTTAAAGACCCTGTGCAAAGTACAGTAAAGTTGTGGCCCACATGGCTGGTCGCGGTGCACGGGTTGGCGGGTAAGGGCCTTAGGCTGCGCAGCGGGGGCCATATCATCTTCAATGATTAGGTAATAATGCCTGTTTCCAAGCTAACTGCTAGCGAACTGATCGGTAATGTTTTGTTTTCAAGTTGAATGCCGGGCCTGTTAGCTCACTCTAGCCAGTGTGGCGCTACGAATAACAAGGCCCCTTCATTGGCGCCAAAGTTCTAGGCGGCAGTATTGGCGGCCACCTCGCATACGATGTGCACTTATGGGTAATCGATCGCGGCGCTGGGGGCATAGGACTATATGGTTTTTGTGGCATTTTAGTGTTCATGTTATTGTCGGAGCAATGTACACGCGGTCTTACGCCCCGGTGTATTTTAAATTGCACCCGGCCCCCATAGAGATGGCCTGCCGTTCGAAGACGATTATTTCCTAGGTCTCTCAAATCCCTGGGCGCCGTGTTATATGGGGAGAGGATGTGGTCCGTCGGCTAGACTACCAACTTTGGTGCTGGAAACCAGGGTTCGAGCCTCGGGGTCGCGTCCACATCCTGTGATTCTGGGCAAATCACTTAATCTCCCCGTGCTTGAATGTGTAATGTAAATACGATGCTCATGTA
Organism: Calotriton arnoldi; assembly: GCA_963921515.1. Classification (NCBI taxonomy): domain Eukaryota; kingdom Metazoa; phylum Chordata; class Amphibia; order Caudata; family Salamandridae; genus Calotriton; species Calotriton arnoldi. The sequence goes on from CAWUFW010002968.1 coordinate 543,172, forward strand.
AAGCGCTCCAATACCTTCGGGTCGAGTTCGCGCTATATAAATATGCAAAAAAAAAAATATTGTCTATGCACGGGGATATACTTTGCTGGTTTTACGGCTTCATGAGGGTTGATTTAGAAAGGTCCAGCCGCCACAGCGCCGACCGGGGCTACAATATCGTTTACAGCGTTTTGGTAGGAATCAGCTAACAATGCTGGCCTTCCCCTCCAGGCCAGCTATTTATCCGTTGTGGCGCGGGGAGTTTGCGGCGATCAGCAACGGGGGTCAGAGCAAGGAGCATGGTGTGACGTCTTAGGGTTCTTCATTTAGAATCCTTCTATGTATTCTAGGGGGAATGTTAGGGTAACGTTCTGAGATGGTCAGTTGATGCTGTAGCTGTTGGTGGCTGAGGTGAATAAACTGGACTTCCTGAAGCATACTGGTTTCATTACTTTTGTTTACTTAATGTGGAGGACACCACATTTATTTGGCGACGAGCGTGGCTCACTCACCTCAACATCCAGCGAAGTTAGTCGGTTTATGTAAGAAGCGTTTCCATGTAATCATCCTGTGGCTTCTCCTCCTGCGGCTGTCGTTTGAGTTTGCAAAAACAAGGGAAAAAGAAGGGAACTGTCTCAAGGAATAGTTAGAGAACAACCTCAGGTAAAGGAAATAATGTATCAGGTTGATGTGCAAAAAGCAAATCATCCTTCGCATGTGGTCAGAATTCAAGGAGTTGAGCTTGAGATGAAGTTTGATTCTTGCTCTCATCTTACCATGATTAGTAGGGCTATATTTGACCAGTGTTTTAAAGAAAAGATTGCTCTTATGGTAAGTGATGTTTCACCTGTGGGGTATGGTGGTCTGCCTATAAATTTGGTGGGGTGTTTCGTATCCTGCATTGAGTTAGGGGGACGCATCATTACTGGCAAAGTCTATGTGGCTGAGCATGGAGATGCACTTTTGGGGTGGCCTCACCAACATTTGCTTGGTGTTCGTCTTAATCCTAATGCTGAACCACAAGTAATAGTGCAGACAGTAGATGATTCTTGGTCTACATTGGCTGAGCAGTTTGCAGATGTGTTTGAAGACAAATTAGGATGTCTTAAGAGTTACAAACATCACATAAGACTGAGGGAGGGTGCGGTTCCTGTTGTTGCTAAGGTTAGGAGGGTACCATTGAATGAACAGGCAGGTGTGCAAAAGGAGATTGAGCGTTTAGTTGACATGGGAATTATAGTGCCTGTCGAAGCGACTGAGTGGTTGTCTCCCATAGTGATTGCTAAGAAGGCTAGTGGTGAGTTGCGTCTTTGCATTGACTTGCGCTCGCTCAACAAGGAGGTTGTTGTAGATAGGTTTCCACTGCCTAATATAGACGAGTTGATTGGTACCCTGGTTGGTGCTAAGTTTTTTTACAACCTTGGATCTGGCATCCGCCTATCATCAGGTGGAGTTAGATGAGTCTTCTCAAGAATTGACAGCCTTCGTAACTCCTATGGGTACTTATAAATTTTGTAGGATGCCTTTCGGTGTGGTTTCCGCAGCCTCTGTTTTCCAACGGATTATGTCCAATGTCCTTAAAGGTATTTCTGGTGTGAAGTGCTATCAAGATGATTTGTTGATCTATGGTAGCACAGAAGCTGAACATTTTTCCAGGGTCTGTGCTGTTTTGGATTGTTTGAGAAAAGCTGGTTTAACACTTAAAAAAGAGAAGTGCAAGTTTGCCTTGGAGGAAGTTAACTATCTAGGTCATAGTATTACTGGGCGTGGAGTTTTCCCTAAGAAGGACTTAGTTGATTCTATCACAAACATCAGTGAGCCTTCTAACAAGGAGGAGTTACTTTCTTTTTTAGGTATGGTTGAGTTTTACAGCAAGTTTATTCCAGGTTACGCTGATAAGACTCATGCCCTCAGGAAACTTACTGGGAGGAGTACTGTGTTTGAGTGGAGTACTGAGTGTGCCAATGAATTTGTTGCCATCAAGCATGATTTGAAGAAGGCACCTTCCCTACAAGCTTTTGTGCCAGGAGAAGAGACTTTGATTCTTACAGATGCCAGTGCTAAAGGTCTGGGCGCTGTGTTACTGCAGAAACATGATGGGGTTGATTGTCTTATTGCTTGTGCGTCTAGATGTTTGAGGGGTTCTGAACTTAACTATTCGGTTATCAAGAAGGAGTCTCTTGCCATTTTTTGGGCTCTAAGGAAGTTTAGAAATTTAACTTGGGGAACTAAGGTGAAAGTTTTGTCTGATCATAAACCACTTAAAGAAGTGTTTGCGAAAAAAGGTTTAGATTCCATTTCGTCGAGAATTAGGAGATGGATTATTTCTTTACAAGAATTTGACTTTATTGTAGAATATATTCCTGGTGTTATCAACAAGTCGGCAGATTGCCTCTCTAGGTTGGTGGACATTACCAACTCTGATGTAGATGAGGAGAGTTTGGTTGATGATGTAGTCAATGTCTGTGAGATTACGGTGGGAGTTGTTGATGAGGTGGAGTGGAAAACGGAGATTGGGAAAGATCCAGAAATCTCGAAAGTAATAGAGTTACTTCTTTCAGGTAAAAACAAACATTTGGTGAAGCCTTGGTCTTTGGTTGGTGATGAGTTGTCTGTTGTTAACGGGATTTTGGTAAGAGGCACCAAACTTGTTCCTCCTGTGGGTGTGCGTTGTAAACTCTTATGTCTTGCTCACTCTGGTCATTTAGGTACTGTAAAGACCAAGGAGTATTTGAGGATGCAATACTGGTGGCCGGCCATGGACAAAGAGATTGAAAGGTTGGTTAGAGACTGTTTGGAGTGCTGTTCCAGTGATAAGATACTCAAAACCAGACAAATGCCCATGGTCTGTAGAAAATTACCCAATTATCCTTGGGATGAGCTAGCTATTGATATAGTTGGTCCTCTGCATGGAGTGTCTGACACACCTTATTTGATAGTTCTTCTGGATCTTTTTTCCAGATGGATTGAAGTGAGCTCTGTTAGAGGTATTTCATCCTCTTGTGTCATAAAGTTTTTGGAAGAGGTTTTCAAGAGGGAGAGTTATCCTAATTGCATACTCTCTGATAATGGGCCTCAGTTTTGTTCTTCTGAATTTCAGACTTATCTAAAAAGTTGTGGTATAAGTCACAAGCGTAGTGCTGTTTATCATCCGGAAACCAATGGGGCTGTGGAACGAGTCAACAAGACTCTTAAAGAAAGTATTCAGTTGGCTAGGGCGAGTAATTTAAACTGGAAACAGATTTTACAAGATAGAATCACTGCGTATCGCATGTCTCCTCATTCCACCACCGGGAGATCTCCGTTTGAGCTATTTAAAGGTAGGGCATCCAACACTAAGCTCTGTCCTGGGTGGATGTCCATCAATAAGGGTTGGAAAGACAATCGCATTGGTGATTGGAGAGTTAGGGAACTTGAAAAACAATCTGAAAGAAAACTTTATTTTGATGATAAGAAATGTGTTCAATACAACAATTTGTGTGTTGGAGACTATGTAAAGATTAGAGCTCCTGTGGGTTGTCAAGTTTGGTCTAAGTTTTCCAAAGTGAGAAGAATTGTAAAAAATTTCAGAAATGCTGTTAAAACTGAAGATGGAAGAATTTGGAATAAGAGTCGTGTGGCTTCGGTCAATTCTCATCCCATAAATGGTGAGAAATCTTCCAGTATATCTGATTTAAAAAAAAATCTTACTTATCTGAGCCTCTCTCTTCTCCTGACAAAATCAGAAGGAGGAGTCTGAGGTGGTGCAGTTTACCATTTCACATGAAAGACTATGTCACATGAGCGTGTTTAATTTTTCTTTGGGATTTCACTTGTTTAAGTTTGATTTTAGTTTGTTTCTTTGTTTTTTGTATTTAAATTGTAAAGAGAGAAGATGTGTGACGTCTTAGGGTTCTTCATTTAGAATCCTTCAATGTATTCTAGGGGGAATGTTAGGGTAACGTTCTGAGATGGTCAGTTGATGCTGTAGCTGTTGGTGGCTGAGGTGAATAAACTGGACTTCCTGAAGCTTACTGGTTTCATTACTTTTGTTTACTTAATGTGGAGGACACCAGACATGGTTAATGGCGGGGCGCACATGGCTATTCGCTGTGAACCGGATGGCCGTTGCAGGTCTCCGGTTGCGCAGATGGCGGTCCGTTGTTGCATCACGAGGCGATTAAAGCAGCGATCCCCGGGCCGCGAAGGTAGGAGGTCATGTTGTCATCGGGAGGCCCGCACCAGCCGCCACAACGCTAACCGTGGGGCGTTCGTGATGTAACACGGCAGCGTTTTGTTTTGCAGTAAGAAGTTACTAACGTTTGTTCTCACTTGCAAACTGATATTTAAACCGATTGATATCGTTTGTCTGGGTGTACGAAGTGATAATATTTGTTTCTCCCATGCAGGTGGCACTGCTCCACTGTTCTCGATAAATTATGACTGCACAAGGAATATTGCGTGTCGTTTTCAGGCTTGCAGTCTACATATTCTTCCTCATCGGGGCAATGCAGTTTATTTTACGATGGGAAGGTATTTTATTTAGTCAATTCGATCTAATGTATCATTCCTTCCGTGGGTAATTCTGGCACCTGATGGCGCTGCTCCACTGTTCGTTCGAAGAAATAATTTGTTAAATGAATATATTGCACGTTGTTTTTCCAGGGTTGTGGAACACAAACGGGTTGTGTTAAGCAAACCGGTGGGCTGCTCGTCTACGATTGTTAGAATGTGTCATAGTGCCAATATCGGCAACCCTCACCAGTCCTCATGCAGCAACATACCAGTAACATAAATAAGCAGACAAGACACTTTTTTGGTGGAAAAATTTGCTGCAGGTTTATTAGCATACCAACTATGCCAACATGGTGGGTTATCTTACAGGCGATCCAAAGGCAAGCCGCCTCTCGCGGCCTACCACCTGATGGGCCAACTTACATCGTGGCCTTAGCCAATCGGTGCTTAGCGGTTGTGGTGAGGGGATAGCCCCTCCCACTTCCGGTGAACCGTCGGTCCACCCCCTTACTCACGCCCCCCCCTACGAGGGGCGGAGCGTTCAAGCGACCCCCGGTTGTACAGGTTTCCAACCGCCCGTAGGACAGACGGGGCGCCGTCGCACCTCAGGGTCCACCGCGAAGACTTCTTGGGGATATTAGGCCTCAGCACCCTTTGTGCTCCTGAAGAGGGTACCCCTGAGTACCTTTCCGCCTCTGGATCGCCCTGTAACTCCGCCACAGCCCTGGGTGTGGCGACCGTTGCAGCCAGGGCCCCCCACAAAGGCCGGCATTCCTACTTGCATCCTGCTATTTCTAGGGCCTCGCCGAGACCCAGCAAGAACAGGTCCATGCCTATTCTGGACAGATGTAGCCCATCGTCCTCGAAACACCCTGTGGATTTAGCGTGTAGCAACCCATGTCTACTGAAGCCAAATCCCCTCTGCTCAGTGAATTTACGCGTAGCGCAGATGACCCTCCTGCGCGCAGGCTCCATCGCCTCCCCCGACCGAGCTCCATGCCACGGGAGCCCGGGGGTAAATTCAGACCACTAAAGTTCACCTGTCCCCAACTGGATGCTAATTTGCACATTGTGGTCTTCATGGTCTTCTTCTAGGGTGCATTACTTCGCCACATTGACCAGACAATTTTTACACAGTTCTTTTTGATTGCTCCCAGGCGAACATAGTAATGGTGTCAAAACAGGTTTGAGGGAATATGTGTATGGTGCCCGTTATTAGACACTGCACCCTTTCGTGGAGTGACAACTTACTCCGCCCACCCTGCCTGCTGAACCTTCAACCGGTCACAGATGCCCAATCCCTGCTATCCATCTGTGACCCTTGATACTTACACCAGTAATGGTGTCGGACTACAAGATTCTGTGTTGCATGTTTCGCTGCAGTACCTTTGGTGGATCCGCTGGGACCCTTCTGCATCCCTGCAAATGCCTTGTCACGAACTACAGCCCTTTAATGCCCTTGCCCGTCCCTCAAAGACACCTGACAGCAAGATGCCCCCCGCAGCTTTGGTGAGGGGTTTTGGGCCCAGCGCACCCCAGTCTGTGTTTCCAACATTTGTCCTCCCTAGAGGCTCCAGTTAGTGTGAGTGGCTATCACTGGCCTGGCAAGGCATGCCCATGGCCTGTCCCCCCCCCCCCCCCATCCCTGGTGACTATCCTGCCATGGGATATGTGACAATAAGCACGGGTGTTCTCGTGTACCTGACGTATAAGGGGGGGAACAACATGTACGAATACCTGCCCTTCCTTGAGCAGTGAAAACGCCAAATCAATCATTGTAGCCAAATTGTGCTCTGACCCCATATTCCCCGCAGCTTATTGCACCGCAACCCACTAGTTCGATGGCAACTTCCGCAAATGCCTGGCTGCCCTGGCTATAGGGTGGGTGTTTTTGTCTCACATGAGCAACTGGTAGCATGCCCTTGCATACAGAGTGCACCTGCTCTGCTGCATCGACCAGACATTTGCGCAGGCAATTCTGTAGTTGAATTGTCGAACAAATGAATGGTGTCTCTCTGGTTTGTGTGACTGAATGTCTATCGTGCATCTTCCACTGTGTGCCCTGCTATGATTTGTGTGTGAAGCCACAACCGGTGCCAGACTACTATGCCCCCTATCCGTGATACTTTATCAGATCAAGTGGTGTCATAAAATTAAATAAACGCCTTCGATGGATGAGGGCTTAAGGAATGCCTGCTCTCTTGAGGGAGAATGATGCACAGTTGGACTGGTGGCCATAACGTTGCTCACGCCTGCATATACTATGCTCGGGACAGGCAAACCTTGCCCATAGTCCCCTGTATTCTTGCCTGGCATTCTTTTATGCCCAGCTATATAAAGCGATAATGCTCTACCTGGTCATAACGACCCCAAAAGACACCTCCATCCTGCAGACTTCCAGGTAGAAGTAAGAATTATCAAGCCCGCCTTACTTCCTCTCACCCAGTTATCTGTGTATAGCGCTTGTGGAGCATGTCCATCGAATTAAGCAAGTCACCACCCTAGGTGACGTCTTGCCCTCCCAAACTTCTGCTAGTATACCAGGGAGTAGACAAGAAGTGGGAACAGAAGGGGAACCATATGTCTAAATACCTGCCCTTTCTTGAATACTGGGAATGCCAGATGTTCTTTAGTACTTTGTAGCCCATGTGTGCTTTAACCCAGAGTTTCCCCAATTTTTAAACCGTAGCACACTTGTTGGATGACAACTTCCACAACCTGCCTGGCTACCAACGCTATAGGGCGGGAGAATTTACCGCAAAGTCTCTCGCTTTCTACACTGCTGAGAGAGCCCAGTACCTTCACAAAATCCCTTTACAATTTCAGTTTCTGACTGTAATTGGAAATACGTTCACCCCATGGTATCTTGGCGCTGCATAACATGTTTATTGTTACTCAACTCAATGGTACTCGTTTTGTCGACCTCAGAAGGATGAAATGCTAGGTGGACCTACCGGGCTCTGAACCTGTGACCAAGAGGTCGAACACAAGCCCCTTACATTTCTGCCGCTCCACAGGCCTGTGAAATTGTATCCCAGGGCCGACTTCTGGCACCTGAACCCTTACTTGGACATGCCCGAGCTAGAAACCCACATCTAGAAGGCCTGCCAACCGGCTGACCACCTCCAACACCAGAGTGTCACGCCGCCACTCCGTAGCCGGGAACTAAACCAGGTATAGATGTACCGGGCGACCCATTTCTTGGCGCCTGCCTGCCACAAATTTCACTGCGTATCCTAGTCTGAACTGCTTTGGATTTGACCTCACCAAGCCCAACCTTCTGTCCTGGACCTACCTCCAAATTGATGTGTATTTGAGTGCGCTGTCACCCTGGGGGTCAGCTGGCTCTGACAGAAGAGACAAGATGAAGCATGCTAACCTGCCCACAAACTCAGCAGAACAAACACATGTGCAAGCTTGCCACAAACGTCTGTAAAAGCATGCCAACCCATATGGTGTTTTACTTCCCTTTGCTCAAGGGGGAGCAGTCCTGTCTGGAGGTGTGTGTCTTGAACGACATGTGTCCTGGAAGTACCTATGAATTGAGTGCAAATGTCACTACTTCATAGTACCTGGTGTGTTTAATAAAACTAATAACCGGTCTAACAAATCAATCAGGCATCCTCCACTTACTTTAGGCGTGTTGGATTGAGGGGGGGTCCAGTGAAAGATGGAAGATATCTCCCTTGGCATGCCATCCCTTTAGCACAACGTTTACAGCTTTAGGCATGTCTCTTAAATCGACTCCATCATGTGTTTAAGGCTAATTAGTTTGAGTTCTGCTTTTGACAACATCCCTTCTAACCAACAGTGTTGAGTAACCACTCATGGTCGTTTCTTGTACAAGTCTTCCCCGTAAGCCTGGCACTCGTTGGACCAAATGAAGCTTTTAACAAGCACCCTATACAATTGTATATCTTGTTGCGCAACTAGGGACACTTACTTCATCACTACGTACTTTCAGGTATGGAAATACTGGATAATGGTCTTAGAGTGAGCCTGAATGGAAAAGGTATCTGGCTAATGCAGGTCCAAAGTTTTGTAAACATTGCTGCTGCATCACAATAATCCCAATGGCCCTGAGTTTCAAAACGATGCTTGCCACTGCAGTTTGCACCACACATTGCTCCTGCCGTGCTGCCCATCTGGGTAACATCCCAACTACTAACCCTAAACCATGTGCGAGTGTGCCAAATCAGACTGATCCAGGCCCCCGCAGCTATAAGAATGGCTTTGGCAGCAGGCACTAGCAATATCAAAGCATTGAATGACTCAATGCCTGTTGACGCGGTCCTCTCTAAGATAGACAGACAGCGCCAACTAGTGGCAGACTGTCACAAGCGCCGGTGGTGACAAATAAGTGACCGGAAAACAGCCCCTTAAATACCCAATTGTATATCAACTAAATGATCTGCAATAGTCATCCTTGTACATTACAGAGTCATCCCGTTAAGGAACAGGCGACCAAGGTTGTATTTTATCCCTTATATTCCTATGATTTTTGAGTCCCTCCTAGTGTTATTCTTCACTACACCATTTGTACGGACCTCCCCGTGGATGGGCAGCTCTGACGTTTGACAACCCCTTAACTTGAACAACAGTCTTGTCACAGTTTTGGAATAATTGTATGTGCAGGGACGTCCAGAGCTGCTGGAAGGTTCTGAGGCAGACCCAATTGACGTTTTAAACACGCATCAAGAGCCACCATCAAGTAAATAGTGTACCTGGATTCCCTATGCCATTTCACGGGTCGTTTCCTAAACGCTCTGACACCTTCGGGCAAGTTTACATTGAAGCAGGGTTCCTACCTTGACCTGCAGGCTGCATCGATATCGGAGTGGGATGTTACCTCCTAGGCTATCCCCTTGGCCTTGAAAAGGTTTTGATGCATTTACCCGGTGCAGTAATTGCGAAGGTGATATTGCTAGAGTGAACGACAGGCGCGTGAGAGTACGCTGTGCCACCTCGGCGAGAAGCAGAAAGGACACAGAGTTATCCACAATCAAGTAGAGTGCCTGAACGCCCCAAGCCAACCACATCCCCTTTGTAAGAATGTGCCTGTGACAGTGAACGTTTAACATTGGCCTAGCACGATATCGATATAGTGTTTACAGCTATTTTGAAAATGCACACTGGTTACCCTAATTAACGCTGTGCCCCTTTACTTAGCTATGGCGACGCTAGATCCAGCAAGTGGTAATGATATTCCTTGCTGAAGCGACCAGACTGCACTGGCCACCCTGAAACGCCGCCCGCACACACCGAGGACTTCGCAGTGCAATGCAGACGCAAGCCATACCTGCCCGAACCTAGTCCTGCCCACGCTCCACCACCAGAGCCTTACACAAGCAATTAGGACTCTTGCCATTCGTCCATCGGGGTGCGTTCCAGATGAAATGCAAAACAACTCAAGGGCAATCTCTTGTTCACTTCGGGCCTAGTATTCCCACAACAAGGTAGCACCCGATACTGACCTTTCAACACTTTGGCTTCAGCACATTCGCCCCGTGGAGGCCCTGCAGATGGACAGCAAGACAAGTAAAAAAAATTTTTTTTATTAGGTTTTTTTTCATAAAGAAGGAGAATACATATAAGACTGTTATCAGCTTGGCAGTACATATATCACTTGACAGTAAATCAGGTTTATATAGCATGTAAAGGTCACACAATGCACCCATCGACAGGGAGGTCTGGAGTTCCCCTAGTAGGTAGTATCCAATAAGGCTTAGTCCGCTTCTAGTATCCGGTGTAGTTCAGTTCTCAATCGAGCGGAGACTGCCCAAGTGGGGAACAGTTCAGCATGGCACCAGTGCCAATTGTGCTCCACAGACGGCCACCTCCCATATTCGTGCAATCCATCCCCACTATGCAAAAAGTTATTTAATATCGCCGTAGTTCACATCATATAAGTTTGTTTACCACCCAACCATCTCATGCATATCTAATTTCAAAGGTAAACCTCTTCTTAACTTTCTTCCTGCATAGATACGGTAATGTTATTTTCAGCATTCTGTAGTAGAAGGTAGTGTGTAAGGGGGCCCCAAATGTCTTTGGGTCTGGATTTAAGTGGTAATGTTTCAGCGTATATAGCACCCAGATCCTGATTGTATATCAAGTCATCTAACCACTCCTTAAATTTAGGGGCACGGCCTCTCCCCCACCTGCAGGCCACTCTGCGCTTTGCTAATAACAGAGCAAGTGTGACAAATCGTCGACAGGAGTTGGGTAGCTGCTTCGTGTATCCTAAGAGTGCAAGGAGTGGACTGCAGGTCATTGTGACGGATGTCATGCACATCAGTGCCTCGAACACCTGCTCCCAGTATCCCAGCACCTGCGGGCATTCCCAGGCCAGGTGCAAAAAACCAGCACCCGGGCTTCCACATCTGTCACAGTTATCTGTGTCACGCAATTTGAATTTGTATAGTTTGATTGGAGTACAGTACATGCGCTATATGTATTTGTAATGAATAATGCGTAGTCTGCAACTGGCTGAGATATGTGCAACCTGTGCACAACAATATGTCCATTGTTCGGGTGTGACGATGGAACCTAGGTCTTCATTCCAGTGCGCTAATGCCGCCTGTGTAGACTCTGGCTGTTGGAGGCGTATATTACTGTAAAGTGTGGACACCAAGTGCCTTGGGTTCTCAGCACGCAACATGCCATGCAGCGGCATCAGTGACGCCGGTTCTTGTGGAAATTCCGGGAAAATGGCTTGCAGTCCCTGTTTCAATCTCGTGTATAGGAAGTTATCTAATGGGGTGGGAGCCTTTTGTCGAAAGAATTGGTCAGGAGAGCGAAATGTCCCATTGAGGAATAAATCTCCCCATGTACCGACGTGTTCACGAGCACATAATTTACGAAATCCCAATTCCTGGAGAAGGGACAGCTGGGGGTGGTAGGAGAGGGGCAGTATTGGCGAATAGAGGAGCGCAGTGTCCAGTCTCTTAGCAATTTTATGCCATGCGGCTACCGTACTAGTGATAGTGGTAGATGCCCCGTTTCGGGTAGGGAGTGGCATGTGAAGTATCCCATCCAGTGGGAGAGGGTCCGCCAGCCAATGTTCCGCCGCTATTTGGGGCATATACCGGGGGGGGGAGGGATCCAAAAATAGGCATATTGCGCCTGTGCACATTCATAGTAAAGTTCAAAGTCTGGGATATCAAATCCCCCCTGCGCATAAGGTCTCGTAAGTACGGACCACTGTAGGCGAGGTTGTTTACCTCCCCAAAAAAGGCGTAGCAGTTCACTTCGAAGTGAGACAAAAAAATGACGGCCAGGGTGGTACGGGATATTCATAAAAAGCAAGACAAGTAATTTTAAGACAGAAAGTAGAGCCATACCTCCACTCGGTACTACTCAATTTGAAAGTGGCCCACTGGTTAACACCTGCATAATGATTTCGGGTTCCGTGTTTGAACTGTCTAAAACAGTCCCAGCGGCCTACAACTTCCGGGGGCTGCTTCACACACACAGTGGCCGCAAGACACTGTTGAACCGCTGGCGGTGTGACGTCCCACATCTTTGTAAAGGATCGTACCGTTCACGCCGGTCTTTGAACCACGCATCTGCACTGCCTCCAAACATCAAACACAGACAGTAAACACTCTGGGACACGGAGCGGGAGGCCGCCAGCAGCATCACTGACTATTTGTGGCAGGGGAGAAATATGTTTGAGTCCCTCCCTCTGCAGTATTCAATATCCAATTGTACCTCAAATAGTCAGTAGATGACTGAATGTAATAGTCATCATTGTACCTTACAATGTTAAACCCTTTCAGGGACCGGCGACCGAGGTAGTATTTTATAACTTTACCTTATTATGATTTATGGGTCTTTCCTTAGTGTTCTTCTCCACTACACACAAAGTTTAAGTCAACACCTCCGCGTACCAGCTAAACACCCACGCCAGGGCTCAGATTTCCGTTCGTGTCACACACACTGTTGTTGTATTGCGATACAAATTAAATTATTCAGCTACAGAAAGTCATGACTGTTAGCTTTGTCAATGGTCGCTAGTTGCATAAGATAAATAAGCAGCACTCGCGATACAAGTCAGGACTGGCTTTGTCAATGGTCACTCGTTGCATAAGATAATTAGCAGCAATCGAGATAGGCCGCGCTCCTTACTGCTGCTAGCGCGGACTGGGACACGAGCCGGAACCCAGGTGAAGAGGCCCAGAGGCATAGCACTGGAAGCCCTGCACCACTGCTACCCACAGAGAAGCACAGCTTCAGGTGGGAAGCGCCGCACCAGGGTCGAGCCCCAGAAGCACAGCACTGGACGCACTGCACTAATCCACCCTCTCAGTTCAGAGAACAGGAATCACTGCACCCCTACCTCCCCGGGGGAACCACGGCACTGAGAATACCACACCTAGACATAATCCCAAAACAACCGCACTGAAAGTACTGCACCAAACCATTCCATGGAGAGCAAATCCCCAGATGGAGAGCCCCCAATCACAGCGCTGAATGCCCTGCCGCCAAAACCCATCCCCTGCGCACAGCAAGGAAAGGAATACACGCAAACCGGCCCGCTGGGAGCAAATCCCCAGAGGGGGAGACCCACAGCCTAAAAGTTCTGCGCCGAAGCACATCCGCCGGGGCTGCAACCGCTGCCGCATGCATTGCAACTGGCAATGAGGTCGGGCGACAGGGCCGGAGCGGTAGGCTGCCAAGGCCCCTGGACCGCATGGTACCTCACGGTGGCTGCACCCTTGCCGCCCCGACGTCACAGCCCGGACCCTGGAAGAGAGTCGGAGACCACCGTTGCATGCAGCCGTTGCTCCGACACACCACAATACCCCGACTAACCCATTGACACCCGGCTAAGACTCCTGGCATTGCAGTGGGAGGCCGGGCCCTCGGCAACAATGCCCGCACCTGCCTGGGCCCCCCACCAGCGCGCGCCCCCCTCCGCGTCCCGTACTGGGGGGAAGCCTGGGCGAAGGCAGGCGGCCTGTGCGGCGGTGTACCCCCGGTGAGGCCTCCGGAGACGGAGGGCGGGGAGACGCACCTGGATGCAAACTTCAATTATCTCTATAGAGATGAAAATCCCAGCACCAATCCAAAGGTGGACGGGGGAGCCTGACCTTCCCCCAGCGCCGCAGTTCTAGGTGCCGCCCCAGGGCCTAGCGCCCTCGCCCGATCCTAAGCCCAAGCTGAGGGACACCTTCCACAGTTGAACCTGTGACTTGCAGGTGATACCTGACTTCGGCGGTAGGCAGCCAGATCCCCCACCTGCCGCCCTCGAGGGAATGCTCGCCGTGGACCCAGTCCGTCCGTTGCCGCGTCGGCATCCGGGGCCAACAGCCCATACCCTTGATACTCCCGGCACCTGGAGCCGAGCGAGGGAAGTGAGCCTGACGGCACCCGCCGCCCCATCCCCTGCCCCCTAAGCGAACGGCCCGTTCGGGCCTAGGACCCCATTCACCCTGTGGGCAGAGGGGCCCTACCTCCCCACCCCACAACAAGGTGCTGTAGCGCCTCTGTCCGCCACTGATCAGTGACCGGATGGCAGGGGGGTGCTCGTTCGGACCCATGGCGCATGATGCTGGTCACCGCCTGCTCAAGAGAGGCTGGAGGGAATCTCCCTCTCAACTGCCCCCCCGACCCGCTTGCGGGCCACCCCCAGCTTCCCTGGATGCACCAGGACTGAAGGAACCTTGCGTGCCCGGGTCCCCCGCGGGCATCACCACGCTGTGGCAAAAGGGGGGGAGGGGGGGCAGCCTGCACTCACCGGCCTCACTGCATCACAAGACGGCGTGTCCAGGCAGACCAGCACCACGACCAAACGGCGTCAGTGGTGGGGACAAAGAGGCTGCCAGGTGGGCGGGGAGGCACTTATACCTCGCCCCTTCCCCCACCTCGGCCGGACGTGACGCGCGGGACCTAGAAGGGGTCCCCGGACACTAGACTGCCTGTCCAGTGTGCCATCATGTGGCACTAAAGGGGCCGCCCTCTTATGAGGGTCCCCTGCGGGGACGTCGGTCAGCCCGCATTCCTTGCGGAGGTGTACAGGCCACCAGAGGGCACTGCTGCACAGTTTCTCCACGTTTACAATGGACATGTTTTCCCAGGGCTGTGGAACACGAAGGGTTGCATTCATGACAGTCATTTGACCACTGTTTTTAATTATTTTTAAGATATATCGCGTAAGAAGCAACAAAGCAAGCACGGAAATCGTATAAACGGTTGAAGAATTAAGCAAAAAGCCACTGGGAGGTTAGATCTAAGGGGACAACAAGGTGGTTGGAAGGGTCCTCGCGCAAATGGACCGTAAAGTGAGAGAAAGTGGGCACAAGGGGACGACGGGAGGGAGACCTTGGGCCATTGTCAACCAGGTTATTGCGCGCTCTGGACGGCCTATTAAGTTGATTTCTCTTTAAAGACATCGTAGAAGGTAGCCGCTGCGAGGTATTGCAGGCTAGATCGTTGCAAGCACCGGCGGACGAGCAAGGCCGGATAAGTAGAAGTCAGCATCCACATCGCCACGCAGAACCAGACCAGTATGGAGGAGCAGAGCTCGCCAGCCCTATTTTCCATGGATGAGACCCACGATCCTGGAGCAGAAACAAGCGGGGCTGCGACAGCAGCTTTCTGGGCCGACTTTACAGCATTGGCGCAGGCTCGGGAAGCCAACTGGGCCATACGGGCGCTCGCAGAGCAAGGAGGCGCAACACCGATGGGTAACTCTGGGCGACCTCAAGACTCAGACTCAGGAGTGGCCTCCAAGAGCCCCCCACCACACCCGCAAGAGGGGAAGGACAGCGAGACCCAGCGTTACGCCAAAACGGAAGAGAGCAAGGAAGGAACCGCTAACCCCAACACCAGCAGTGGTCAGTTTGCCGGAACCCAGCGTGGTAAGCCAACAGGTGTCGGCACAGCTCCCGCAGTCGCCCAGCGCCTGTGACAAGACAAAGCAACCCGGAAGCCAAAAGAAAGCAACGATAAAAGGACAGTTGGGTAAGATGGTGGACGTGATGCAAGGGCTGATCGCCACGGTAAAAACCCTAACAGAGTCCAGCGCGCTGGCCGGACAAAAGAAAGGCAGCAGTGGCCAAGGTCCCAGCTCGGTTTGGGGACAGGGGGAAGGAACACTGCAAACCAACCCTGAGAAGGGGGACACCCCCACAAGCGCTAGCGTAGGCGGCACAGAAGCTAATGGCGAAGGAGGGACTGCGACAGGCCAGGGAGGGAGCACAAGCTTAGAGACCGCACAGGTAGTCTACACACCACCAGCACCCATACTATCTGCCAGGACATCACTGGCATGGAGAATACCACTAGCAGCAAAGGAGAGAATTTGGAAATGGGAATTTATAGATATCTTCTCATTACTGATGCACAGCAAAGAGGGCACGGATACTACTATGTTGACAGGCAAGGAAGAGGACAGGAAACCTAGGTGCAGACCCAGGCCCGAGCAGACGCTAGATAACTGTATCGAGGCATTCTCAATCCTGTCAACCATAATAATGGAAACGTTTCCGGAGCAGGGCCCAGCGCTATGCAGCTACAACAGGATCATCCAAGATGAGGGCAAACTGAACGGTGGGACAGGATGGTTGACATATGATAGGGATTTCAGGCAGAAGATGGAACATACACATACCATGACATGGGACAGCAAGGACGTTGAGTTATGGATGCAACATATGGGGGCTAGAAATGCAACTACCAGCGGCGATGCCAACGGGGACTGGGGGCATAAAACTTGCACACCAAAACAGAGTTTCAGCAGCGGCAACACATCCTATATGAAGGATTTTTCACCATGGAGGCAGCCCTTTCGAGAGCAGGAGGGGAATGGCTACAGGGGCCAGCACACGGGAAGACATGGCGACGCAATATGCAGACTGTACAACAACGGGGGTCTCTTGCACATTCAGTCACACATGTTCAGAGTGCGCAGGCACACACCCAGCATCAGCTTGCGGTAGACGTGGCACAGGGCAAGACAAGCGTAAGAGCGCAGGGCCCAGCGCCAAGCAGAATTGAGGTCAGCCACACACTAGCCCCCTCTCCCATCCAGTTAGACATCCCAAAGGCATTACTGGCGGGATACCCTTGGCACGACGCACAAGAGTTACTATGCAATGGTAGCAGGGAGGGAGTCCCACGAAGTGACACATCAGTCACCAGGAAGGAAAGAAAACTAGGGGACGTGGCACCCCCGCAGGCAAGCTGCCACACCTAAAAACGGCGATGGTGACAATTATATATAATAACATGGGAATCGCCAGAGGTACAATGTTGAGATAGAGGTTCTAAACGGCAGTGTCAAAATATAAACAATAAATGAATATGTAAATTGAGATAAAATGCGACAACGATGGAATGTAGAATCGACATGAGTGCAATATAGAGATAGAGGTTTGGAGGTGCAGTGACAAATCAAAGTTTTGAACAGCAATTGTGCAATATTTTACTGAAGCGCCGCAGGTTACAAACGAAGAGAGGGGTCAGGAATTTGAGCTTCAGGGAACAGGAGCGTGGCGCTCTAAGCACCCGCCTTTTTATCACATACAGGTAAAAGAGTGGGTGACCGGCCACTCCGCGGTTAGGGCAGCAAGATGGGCAAGCACGAATGGGTGGAGCGAACCTGCTGGTGCACAAGTGACGTGGATCGTTAGGAATATTGGGTGGGCCCCCAGAGCATTAGGATGCAGGGACTGAACCCTAAAGCTACACAGGTGGGGGGACTCGGGGTCACGGTAAGCCACCCTGAGCCTTGGAGGGTACTACGGGTGATCTTTATGCAACAAAAAAAGGCGAGCTACACACCATCAGAGGGGCGATGGGGTCGCCAATATAAAATGAGATCCTCAGGCCATAGGGTGCCATGAGAAGAACGTGACAGCGACCCCTTCATCCCGTAAGGGACAGTTGGGGGTTGGCCCTACCTCGCTCCGTGTTGGCACGGGTGCAGCAAACATTTCTAAAAGTATTGGGCCGCAGCCCCAATACTTAAGATACAGCACCAGTTAAAGAATAAGATGGCAACGCAATGCCCGGTGGCTGTATATTGTTTCAGGAGGGGTGCCAGCGGTTAGTCCTTAACAGCGCTGCACTCGGATGATCACCCGTAAGATAGTTGTTGGTGTGTTTTGTTCATAATGCAACTGTATAACTATGTTTTTTCTCCAACTCAGGATCCCTATAACGTGAGTAAGACAACAGGGGGCTAGGGGTGGGAATGCTAAGGGCTTGGTATTTAAGCGGAAAGCCACCTAACGTAATAATTACCGATGATGTCATAAACATTTACGCATAATGTTGCGCATCGTCAGCTGCAGCGTCAGTCAGCAAGCATAGGATCTGAGACACAGCGAGAAAGTGCTTGGTATGTAAGCGGAAAGCCACCTAACGTTGTAACAATTACTGATGATGTCATAAACATTTACGCATAATGTTGCGCATCGTCAGCTGCAGCGCCAGTCAGCAAGCATAGGATCTGAGACACAGTGAGAAAGAAAGTGCTTGGTATTTAAGCTGCAGCTGACGAGGCGCAGCGCCAATAGGACAGCCAAATGTTAATTAGTCAAATCATGCCCCAAACTGTAAATGACATACCGACTTAAGGCAGGTGTTGTGTAATATCTGGAATCCCCTCTGGTTCGTGTATCCCCTGCTCTTGGGCTGACTTCGGAGCTCTGCCCTATTGGCCAGCTTGGATAGCTCTTCTGTAGCCATGCCCCCTCAATCCTGCCTGAGCAGGACTGTTTACAAAATACATATCCTTCTTCCTACTCCAGTTTGGGCAACAGCAGGGAAGGTGTCAATTTGACACCCCAACTCCTATTAGAGTTTTGATTTCAGGAAAGGCATTTTTTTAGTTTTAGTGCAAAGTATAGGCAAATATGGAATAAACAAACTGTCCAACTGACGGAGGCATTCCATATCCATAGCAGCAAACTTTCTGAGTTCTGTTTGCTTTTAAATTAACAATAACTCGAGGGGCAAGATGGCTGCTGACTGACCTCAATGAGAGCTGCTGCCGGGTCTCTCCTCTCTGCTCGCGCTTAAGGATGAAAATCTGAAAGGGGAAAAGAAACGCTTACCTTTTGGCCGGTCTGAGGTTGCTGGACATCGGCTTTTTGTTTAAAACCAGATCGCTCTCTACCGTAATTTGCTCCTTATCTCGTGGCTTCTGGCACTTCTCCTGTACTCCTTGGGCGGACCGCTGCTTGCTTGCCCGTAATATGGCTCCAAAAACTGTCAAGGCTACTAAGGCTTCCAATCTTCCTGGGGCGGCGTGTGCCGGTGTTGGAGGAGTGACCGGAGCACCGGGCGCCAACATCGTTGTTAACCCCGCTTACGATCAGCAAGGGCTCCGATCCATTCACGGCGTGCCGGCCAATTCAAGGGAACAGACGGCAGCGGAAAAGACGCCAGTGTCTCTAATGAGAGCCGGCTTCCCCCCGCAATTGTGGACACTCCGCTAAGGCAGACTACGGTGATTGAAGCCTTCTCCCTGGCTTCGTCCATCGCACCCGCTCCTGTTCCCGCTGACACCATCCTGGTGTCAGAAAGCATTACAAACCGCTCGCTTCCAGGAACGGAGGCTCCCACGGATGACTAACATCAAGGAGAGCTGCATCTGGAAACCGGTCTGGAGCAGGGTTTGTCAGCGGATCGGATTCTGTCTGCAATGGATCTTCAGGTAAATGACTTGAGTTCAATGACGGCGAATTCTGGGGGCTCTGAACCGGCAAACTCAGATGCTCTTGTTCTGGTTACCGCGGGTGCCTCTGAAGGCGGTAACCTGTCAGAGCCCCCTACAGGTTTCATGAACAAAGTAACAATAA
This sequence comes from Calotriton arnoldi, assembly GCA_963921515.1. Lineage (NCBI taxonomy): Eukaryota > Metazoa > Chordata > Amphibia > Caudata > Salamandridae > Calotriton > Calotriton arnoldi. Next base: position 562,458 of record CAWUFW010002968.1, read on the forward strand.
GCGGCAAGAATAGTACTAAAGCTACTAAAGCTATTAGTGGAGCAAACAGCAATTCCCCTCGTGCTGCACTAACTCAATGTGCTCCTTCATTAGAATCTATAAGTCGTGGCAAAGGCAAAGTTAAGGGTCCTGAACGGATGCATGGATCCCCCGAGGGGGATCAGTTTTACTCGCTCAATGACGATTCAGAGTCACTGGCTTCGAGTGACGCTATCTCCTCAGAAGAGACCGATACTGGAGGATGTTCCACGGTGCTAAAAACCTGCCGCGCAAAGGCTGCTTTTTCAAAACATAGATCAAGATCTAGAAGGAGCCCGGCTAAAGTGGCTGCCGCAAAAAGCTGGAATGGGATTATGCCGCTACTAGTCAGGTTTATGATACTGATGCTGAAGCGCAGGCTGGATCTGGTGGTTCAACTGCTCCCCCTGGTCTATCAACCCCGCCAACGCTGGACCTAGTTTACTCCACATTAAAACAGATGCAGGGGGAGGCAAGAATGGAAAGCAGAAGATCACACCAGGCTACCAAAAACTGCAAATTTCCATCCGCAAGGCCAACAAGCTTTGCACAGAAATGGCAGAGAGTCACTCACGTGGAAGATAGAACAGTGGCGTTGGAAGAGGAGGTCGCAAAAATACAGGAGTCCATCAACTTGCAGGAGAAACAATCCATTGATGTTGCCTGGAAACTCGAAGATTACGAGAACCGTCAACGGCGGAACAACGTCCGCCTACTGGGCATTGCCGAAAATTTAGAAGGGAATGACATAATGGCCTTTGTAGTGTCTTTGCTAAAAGGGGCACTCCCGGAGCTTGCCCAGTGGAATTGGGAAACGGAAGTTCAACGGGCTCATCGCTTCCCTATGATCCAGAGAAAAAACAACGAGCGCAGGCATAATGAGCAACCCAGAGCCATTCTGATCTATATCGGAAACTTTCTTCTCAGACAGGCTATAATGGATATGGCCAGACCCAATTCCAAACGGACATTTGATGGTCATACTTTCTTTGCCCGCCCTGATTTCTGTCATGTTACCGTTGAACGCCGCTGGAGGCTTCGACAGATGATATCCGCATTTCAGGGGTTGGGCTCTGAAGCATATTTATTGTTTCCTGCCCGTCTTAAAGTTATTACGAGCGGGCGGATACGAATGGTTTCATCAGAGGTAAAAGCTCAAGAACTCCTGGCAGAACTGAAGGATGTAGGAGGGCGGGGGCCTCAGGACAATAAGCTGACTGGGATTTATAGGATCGCTGAGGGCTGAAGTGATTTCTATTTCTCTCTATTTGACTTACATTATTGAGTTCGGTTGCACTTAAGCAGTGATACCTGCTCATTGATTGATGTATATTTTTATGAATCTGGGGTGCTGGGTCGGATTGATCTCCTTCCTAGCTAACACAGGGGTGGGCTTTTGTTGTTTTTTTTTTTTTTTTTCCTGCGGCAGAGGGGTAGGGTCTCGGTGGCAGCTCGAGATGTGGGATTAGTAGCCACACATAGGTCACGGCTGACCTATTTGCCTGTTTGGGTGGTTGGGGTGGGGGGGCTGGGCCGCTGTGGGTGGGGGTGGGAGGGGGCAAGGTCTTCAGGGTAGTAGGTTTCAGCACTGCACAAAATACTGTTTGAGGAATTTTTCAGATACTAGCCTTGATGGATATAGGCTATTGCATATTTCTTACTTGGAAGGAGTGGCCATGGCCATCTCGGGGAAAAACGTAATACATAAGCTGTTTGAAATGACAGGGAATCTATTTAACATCGTTTTATGTATGCATTAAATATCAGATTTGTTACAATTAATATATGTGGGCTCAATGACCAACTTAAGCGACAACGGGCGGCTATAATCTTGAAAACAATGCGGGCAGATGTCTTGTGCGTTCAGGAGACACACATAGAGGGGATCGGTCCAGAATTTTAGAGCAACTCGGTTTTAGGCTTTTGGTGGCAACTAAGCAGGGCACTAAAACTAGAGGGGTTGCTATCCTTACTTGTAGGAAAGATATTATTGCTAAAAGAGTTTTATCAGATAGATGGGGGCGTTGGGCACTAGTAGAATGCTCTATTCAGGGGATGATAGTTACTGTATGTTCAGTTTATGGATCAACGGCAGATGATCCGGAGATATTGGAGCTGCTGGACGATGAATTAGTTAACTGGCCCGCTCCGTTTATAGTCTGTGGCGACTTTAATATCAATGGGCTTGGGGGTCTCTGGGATACTGCCGCTGATAAATACACTGGCCGTAAGAAAAAGGTTTTTAGGGCACTCACCAATTTAGTTAATAATCACGGCCTTATTGACTTATGGGATCATTTAGCTAATGGGGATAATGGCTGTACGTTTTACTCCGCCCTCATAACGCTATCTTTAGATTAGATTATTTTTTGTCTCTCATTCTCTAGTTCATCAGGCGAAAATTCAGAAATCCCCTCGGATACTGTCAGACCATAATCCTCTTGTTCTCTCGCTAACTCTCAACCAAAGAGAACAAACTGAGCGAACTTGGACTTTTGAAAGAGGGCTATTATTTGATCCGGATTATGTTCATCATATGAAGGGTTGGATTAAGGCCTTCTTTGATATAAATCGGCATAGTACATCTGTCGGCGTTGTCTGGGACGCTTTCAAAGCGGGCGTAAGAGGGGAGACACTGAGTTTTAGTGTATCCAGGCATAGGAGGTTGTCTCTCCTGGAGGAAACACTTTATAAAAATCTAACTAGGATTGAGGAGGAATTGGTTGCTGCCCTAAAAGCTGGCTTAGCTACTGATTATATTTTGCGTCGGCTTGCATGGGCCAAAGCAGAAATTGGAGAACGCGCTGCTGTAAAAGCATCTGAATGCTTCCTAGCAAAAAGGGAGCATTGCCATGAATTTAGCGAGAGGGTAGGTCATACACTCGCAGTTAGACTTCGACAAAGGAATGTAAGGAATGATATAAATGAAATTATTGATGACGTCGGTAATTTAGTTATAGACCCTTCTGGTATCCAGGCTGTATTTAGACAATTTTACGATCGCCTATATGGTGAAGGCCCTCAGGTCTCACAGAATTTAATTCAGAACTTCCTTAGTGGCATACCGTTACATAGAATTGAACCCCAGGAGAGGGAGAAATTAGATGTAGTTTTGACACAGGAAGAAATTTTTGAAGCATTAAGAGATCTCCCCTCAGGTAAGGCTACTGGACCTGACCAGATCCCTCTTGAGTTCTATAAAATTTTCTGGGATGAGCTGGGAGCAGCTCTGGTCGAAACTATTCTATGTGTTCAAATTGGTGAGCCGGCCCCTGCCTCATGGGCAGGTGCCGATATTATAATTTTTTTAAAGAAAGGGAAGCCACCTCAGGAACCTGGATCATATAGGCCTATTACTCTTATAAACAGTGATGCAAATTTTTTTTCAAAAACCCTTGCCACTAAATTGAATAACATCATTGCAGAAACCATTCACCCATGTCAGCATGGGTTTATACCTGGGAGGGGGACGACGGAACATACGTGTCGGGTAATTACTTTATTTGATGCAGCAGAAGTCTCAGGAGACCCGATGGCTTTGCTGCTTCTGGATGCAGAAAAGGCTTTTGATAGGGTCTCCTGGCGGTTCCTATGGGAGGTAATGAAATGGTTCGGCATCGGGTCAGGGTTTATCAATGCTATCCGCGCTATGTATTTGGCACCAACAGCACGCTTGAGAATAAATGGGAAGTATTCTGCGCCCATTATGATAAAACGGGGTACTCGGCAAGGTTGTCCATGCTCGCCTTTGCTTTTTGCTATTTATATTGATCCACTATTACGGCTTCTTGCAGCTTGTCATGAAATTGAACCAATGCGGTTTCATGGCATAACCACCAAAGTACTCGCTTATGCGGATGATATCGCATTGGTCACCCCCAAACCATTAGAAGCAATCGCTGCTGTTGAAGAGCTGGCATTTGTATTTGGCGAGCTTTCTGGGTATGCTCTAAATAAAGGGAAGACTCAGATAGTTACCAATTGCTTGATAAACTTATCGGATCCTCGGATGTCTGACTCAGCGGTATACTTAGGTATCACTATTACTCCTGAACTGAAAGATGTGGTTGCAATAAACATTAATCCCATAATTCAAAAGGCCAGAAAAGATTTTGACAAATTTCATAATTTGCACTTGTCACTGGTAGGGAGGTGTAACGTGATTAAAATGGTATTTTTGCCCAAAATACTTTATCTGTTTAGGGCTATACCACTAGAATTTGGGAAACAATGGTTTAATGAGCTAGAGCACTTGGTCAATCGTTTTGTGTGGGCACACGGTAAGACAAGGAGGGCTTTACGCTTTATGACTCTTCCCTTGGCTAAAGGAGGTTTGGCATTACCTGATTTTAAATTTTATTATTGGGCTGCTGCACTGCAATATATGGGGGTTTTGTTTGGTGGGTGCTCCGAGACCTTAAACGTTGCAGAAAGACTTCCGGATGTTTATAATTTATTGATGGGTGAAGAGGCCCTGAATAGCTTTATGAAATTCAGTGAACCAAGCTACTACAAGAGAACGAAATTTAAAACCTTGTACGCTGCTTTTAAAATCTGGGCTGCCCTTAAAAAAAAACTCGGTTTAGGTAGGTTACATCATTATACTCATATGATTGGCAACCCAACACTGCCAGAAATTTTTTCTGATCAATTCATGGTAGAATGGGGTGTGCTTGGACTGCTGAAAGTGGGTGATTTAATGGGCCAAGGGGAATTTATCAATTTCGGGATTTACAAGACAAATTTAGTATTAGTTCCAAAAACTTTTTTAAATATCTCCAAATAAGAAGTTTTCTCTCTAAAAGGATGGGCGGTACAAGGGGCTTCGAAAAGGTTCGGATTATAGATATAATAAGAACAGGGATGGATTGCTCCATTAAAGGAGTTTACTCGGAACTTATAATACTCAAACAAGATGATTTGGCAAAACAGACCGAAAAATGGATAAACCGGTTGGGCAATGACTCAGTTAATTTCTTAGAGTCTCTTGAGCTGGGGCATACAGTTCTGTGCTCTGCCGCATTACAGGCTCAGCATTATAAAACAATGTTCTCGCTTTACTATACCCCAGCCAAAATAGCACAGTGTGGTGGTCTTATGGGAATTAGCTGCCCTCGCTGTAACTCATTAGATGCGGATGCAATTCACATGTTTAGTACCTGTCCACGTCTTGATTTAATAAAGACATCAATAATGGCTTTCTTTGATCATACTCTTGGGCTTGAGGTTAATCTGACCTCAACGCTAATGCTCTTAGGGGTTGATAATTCTCAAGGGCAGCTCCCTCATTCCCGCTTTCTATTTCTTGCTATGGTTATACTTCGGATCTGTATTGCTACGGCCTGGCGTGATCAAACTGCTCCTACATTTCAGCACTGGCTTGCCCGGCTACTAGCAACGTTTAATCTTGAAAGGGGAATTTATGAAAGATGGGGAAAAAGGGGGAAAATCTTGGGTAAAATAATTTGGGACCCTATAAATAAATGGAAGGAATCACAATCATGATTGGCTTGTGCTTAATATTCAACATCAGTTAACTTAGAATTGTAATAGCCATGCTTTTCCTTTCTTCTTTTTTTCTTTCCGTTTACTTTCCCTTTATGCGGTCACCATAGTTACTCTAATGGAAGCTAAAAATCTGCTTCTGCTTGTTTGTTTTTCTCCCAATTTATTATAGTCTTTTTTTTCCTTTTTTTTTTTCTCTTTCTCTCTGATTTTCTTCCTTTTAGTTTTGATTTTTTGTTGTTTAATATACACTGATGTATGGTAAATCTAGAATGATTAATCCTCAAACAATATTGATCTGTATACTGAAAACTGTGCTGTTTATTTTTAAAAATGTGCAATAAAACGTATTTAAAAAAAAAAAAAAAAATTAACAATAACTCTTCTCAGTGCCTGGTTGCTGCATGAAAAAACGTGCAACATGAAAGTAAAGTTAAACTCGGTAAACTATAAAATGCATATTCGAAAGCACACTAATGTAGATGTCTCAATGTCACTTGCTGTTAGAAATAAATATATTTGACATAATATATGTAAGCGGACTCTGGGAGTGGAAATTTAAAAGATAGAAATTTAAAAAGAAGCAAATCATGGTATACAGCGGCTTTCATACATTATATATTTAGATATAGTAAATTATTTTTCGCGGTGCAACATACTGAATTGAATACACTGAGCACCGAGATGCACTGCTCACGGGGTCGCCTTTATTCCTTATATTGAGGTGTGTTTAGTAATCGTCAAACTGCAGACAGCTGAGAATATATTTTCTGCTGCAATTTGTGGGTGTTCAAGTTGGAATCCAACTCGCCTTCATCTTTCTGAAGCCAATAAAGGGAGTGCATTTTGGGTTGCTTAATAGTTTCACTCAGGCGCGCAACACCCATAGAGCTAAAAGGGCACTGCACCCACACTGCTCACCATACACTCACCCCCATTCACCGGGGACCCTACCCTGCACTCACACGAGCACACCACGCACCCTGCACACTGCACGCATGATCCTCGCCATAATTTCATGCCGTTCTTCCTCCACTTATCCTGCGGGCACATGAGCACCGCTCACCCTGCCCTCACAATAATCACATTGCACTCACACCACTCACCATGCACTCAAGCTTTTCACCCGGCGCTTTTACGAGCAGAGTACTCACCATGCACTCATGACACTTCACTCACAGCTCAATCTGCAATCTCACTCAAAAAAGCACATCACTCACCATGCATTCATTCCTCCCACACTGCACTTTCACTTTCACCTTTACCCAAACTCATCTGTCATATAACTCACCCTGCAGTCACTCCCCTCTCCCTACTCTTGCAGTGTCACATTGATCACTGTGTTCTCACATAGGCACTCCTGTCACTCACACAGCTCACCATTCACTTACATAGGCACAGCACTCACCCTGCACTCACACCACACAAACAAGCACAGCACTCACATTGGAGTCACACCACTCACCCTGCACTTTCTCCTCTCACCCTGCACTCACACGGTCACACCTGTCAGCCTGAATTCAAACAGGCACTCTGTTCATACTGCCTGCACACAGAGACAATAGTCTGCTGGAACTCATAGGGACACACCACTCATTCTGCACTAACTCCTCTCACCATGCACTCACCAGTCACTCTCACAGATCACCCTTCACTCTCGCCACTTAGCCTGCACCACACACAGGCACACCTCTCACCCTGCACTTACACCTTTCACACCAACCTGCATGCATTCCTCTCACTTGACACTCACAAGGGCCCTCCTCTCACATTGCATTCATGCAGCTCACCCCACACATCAGCACATTTTTCACCCTACACTTGCACCACTCATGCTGCACTCACTCACACTATTCAACATCACCCAGCACCTACATGAGCACACCTCTTACTTTGCACATATAAAAATGACACAACTCTCATGAATATACACATTTCTACAAAGGCACCCACAGAATACCTGCTCTCTCAGTAGTACTAGATGCCTCCTTAATTCCATCTGCAACACTGGGGCTAGTGCAAGAGGAGAGAGTGGACTGCGATGTAGGATGGCACAAGGAGGCAGACTAGGGCTGATGCTTTGGGGCATGGTGTTGGATTGAGGATCATGTGACACCTTTACCCATTCCTGGCTTTCCATTAACCACACCGCTTCATTCCGAGACAAGTCGTTTTTTTACATTGTAAGTTGGGTCTCAAAAACCGCAAAATGCAAAGTGTTACTGGATAAAATCCATGGCTGCTGAAGAAGTCAAGCATTTCATAAGATCAGTTGGATGTTGTGATATTACATGTTAGAACTTGGATTAGTTCATTTCCAGTACTGTAACTGCTTGACCCACATGTGAAACCAAAGATAAGCCCCGTACAGCTATTTTAAGGAAGTGCACTTTTCATTCACATCATACTTGTAACAAACATTGACATTGCAATATATTATTATTTTTGAATAGCATATAGAGAATATGTTTTTATTAGGCTTCAATAAAAAGGCAAAACGGGTATAGCGGAAGCAGCAGGGCAAGCTTTTCTAACACAATAAAAGCAGATTGACTAATGGAAGTGTGAGTGGCAGTCAGTGGTGGCTGGTACGGAACAGGATGGTGGGGTAAAAAAAACACTTACCTCTGCACGGCCGTTGTCTCTCCTCCATCGCCTCTCCTCCTCTCTTCCTGACTCCGATAGCAAAAAGCACACAGGCTCCCCTAATCCAATCATGACGCTGCTTTTAGACATGGCATCTTTTAGTGTGTTTCCCCTGTCTTTTTGCTTTCTGACCGCCTGGTTTTGACTCTGTTTTTGCTGGTTTAGTGTCTCTGTGCACTTTCTCACTGCTGTTCAGTGTTATAGTGCAAGAGCTCATATTGTAAATTGGATTATGGATTGGTGTTTCATTGATTGGCATATTTGATTTACTGGTAAGTCCCCAGTAAAGTACACTGAGAGTGCCAGGGCCTGTAAATCAAATGCTGCTAGTGGGCTTGCAGCACTGATTGTGCCACCCATATGAGCAGCCTTTCAAAGGGTTCTTAGACCTGCCACTGCAGTGTCTGCGCACAGTTTTTACTGCCATGTCGACTTGGCAAGTGCACCCACTTGCCAAGCCCTAACCTTCCCTTTTATTGCATGTAAGTCACCCCTAAGGTAGGTCCAGAGTACCCCTATGGACAGGGTGCAGTGTATGTGAAAGGTAGGACATGTCCTGGTGTGGGTGACATGTCCTGATAGTGAAATACAGTGTATTTCGTTTTTCATTATTGAAAGGCTATCTGTCCCATAGGATAGAATGGGAGTGTACTTACAACATCTTATAAGTATAACTTCCCATTGGGACAAGATGGAAAGTTGGAGTTTAGTATGCCTGAACTCAGAATATAAAAATGCATCTTTTAGTAAAGATGATTATTTTATTGTGTGTTTGAAAATACCACTTTTAGAAAGTGGGTATTTTCTTGCTTAGCCATCATGTGTCCCTCTGCTGGGTTGTGAATTGACTGTCTGGCTTTGGAGTGACAGGGGCTGGGGATGTGCATTCTCTTCAGATAGCCACTGGGGGGGTCGAGGTGTTGCCTGCCTTTCCTGGATGAGTCAGGGCTGGGCTGAATAGACCTGGGCTGCATTTAGAGTAGTGGGAGGAGATTTCCTTGCACCTGAAATGGGCCTGGTCTGCCTTGAACAATGCTGTCTCCACCTCCTGCTGAGAAGCTGGGCCAGAGAGGACCAAACTGGTTTGGACTAAGCACAGACACTCTGCCCAAGAGAACAAAGAGAAATACTGTCTAGATATTGGTGCCCAGACCTTTAGAACTCGCTTGCATCGAGGAACCTGCCAAGAAGAAGAGCTGGAAGAACTGCCAGGAGTAGGACTGCCCCTTTGCTGTGTTGTTGCTTTGCTGGGTTGGCCTGCAGTTGCTACTTCTGCCTTGGGCAGAGAAAAGACTGGACTGAACTTTCTTTACTTGCTGCGGAGTATCTCCAAGGGCTTGAAATAGAGCCTGCCTTCTGTTCACGAAGTCTCAGGGACAGCAAAGACTACATTTACCTCTGGGTACCGCCTCTGGACCCGTGGGTTTAAGTTGTTACTGAGTGGGAAAGCAGCAGACACCACTGCAGGCTCCAGGTCCTGAGGGCACTGCTGCACTTCGCACCACAACCCTGGTCTAACCGACGACGACCGCTGCCGCCACCGAGCTGCTGCTTGCACCGTGACCTGTGGGCACCGCACTCCGCACCACCTCGCTTCACTCCGCCGCCCTGGTCTCACCGCTGACGCTGACCATGACACCCGTGCCCGCACTGTGGATGGGGGGCACCGCTCGTAAATTACACGACGTCCAGTCCCACACCGCAGTCTGGGCCGGCCGACACCAGCTCCCATCAACCGGCACTGTCGCTTGCACCGTGACCTGTCAGTGCCGCCACAAGTTAATCCCTTTTCTATTCTTGAGGGCCCATTCGCATGTATACATTGCCACTTTCAGAGTCTCACACTGGAGCAGGAGGCAGCAACCCAGTGTGTTCCTCAGTGTGTTCCCTATAAGAAAGACTGGAGTCTAGCATTAGACAAACATTTCCTCCCCTCTAACTTTTCGTCCCGTAACTCCACACAAAGTTGGAGATGCTTTTTAGCCAACGTAAGATCCCTGCCTAAGTATGCCATTGAAATATGGGACATGCTCACTTCAGAATCCCCTAATCTAGGTTTTCTTACTGAGACTTGGCTTAAACCCGCCTCTACACCTGCCATTACCTTAGCTCTCCCTGAAAACTATCAGATTTTAAGACTGGATAGGGAAGATAGAATGGGCGGAGGCATGGCTATTATTTATAAAGAACCATTGAAAGTCTTCATAATTAAAAATAGTTTGGACTATAAGTTAGAGATCTGTATTTTTAATATTGAGTTAACTCCCCAGGACTGCTGGAAAGGTGCCCTGTGTACTGCCCCCCAGATTTCACCTTAAAATTGATGCAACAAATCACCTTTCACACTAGTTCATCTAAACATTTTTTTGTATTAGGGGATTTTAACATTCATAGTGAAAATAGCTCAGATATGGATTATGTTCAATTCCTTGCAGATCTGGCTTAGCCTAGGATTGGAAAAGATTAATGTGGGGCCTACCCATTCTGCAGGACACACACTAGACCATATTATGACTAATTCTCCTCGCATATACTCCGAAGCTCCTCGTCCGGTTGTATGGTCTGACCATTTTTTGATTGATGTTCAGAACATTGACACTCAGGTTGCCTCCATCCCTACTAAATCCACCTTAATTTTAGGAGACAATGGCACGATATTACTCAAGATACCGTTATGAAAGAATTTACGGCCCCTATACTTGGTGAGTCTGGTGATATTAATATAAGGTTAAATGAACTTCATGGGGCTTTAAAATCAGCTACGGATATTCTTGTCCCTTTAAAATAAGTCAAATACCCAGAGACGGCATGAGGCCTGGTATTCACCTCAGCTGCGCAAGGAGAAGGTAGATTGTAAAAAACTGGATAAGTCTTGGTGACAATCACACAATTTGAATGAGAAAGAAACTTATAAAAATGCACTAGCACTTTATCATAAGAATATAAAAAAAGTTCACATCACTTTCCAAGTCAGGCAGGTAATTCTACCAACGAACTATATAAAGTCCTCATTTTTCACTAACCTTACTGCCTGTACCAACAATACCCCTCCTTCCCAAACATTGTGATGATATTAATCTTTTCTTCAAAATAGTTGCTAAGATATGATACATTTCGCAGTCACTGACACATCGGAAGCGTCATCTTTACATACTCTTTCTCCCATGGAGAATGTCACTCTGTTAGAGAGTTTTACCCCCCTCCAGGTGCATATGGTGGAGGGAATGCTGAAAGCAGCTAAATCTGGTTCTCTCCTTGACATTATGCCAGCTAAGCTCTTCGCTTTGCTAGCTGCGCAACTGGCCTCGTCCATCTGTGCGCTACTAAACTTGTACTTAAACGAAGGCCCACTTCCACGAGAATGGCAGGCTGCACAGGTGCTGTAAGAAGGCGAATCTTCCGGCATCTGACTTGTCTAATTATCGACCAATCTCCAGCTGAGAGTAAACTTTTGGAAGGTTATATTAATGTAAAACTTATGGAACACATAGTCACAAAGCAGCCTGGATCAATCACAGTACGGTTTAAGAACAATGCACAGCACTGAATCAACTCTTATAGCGGTAACAGACTACATCAGACACTCCCTTGACAATAACCAGGCTGTGCTACTGGTGCTGATGGATCTGTCGGCAGCCTTTGATACAGTGTCACATCATAAATTACTCCAAAGACTGAAGGAGTTAGGGATCTGTGGACTTGCTCTAAAATGGTTTTCTAGTTTCTTAAATCAGCGCGCACAAACCATTAACTTGGGTCCGTTCCGCTCTCGTAGTATTAAGCTTACGAAGGGTGTACCACAGGGCTCCTTTCTTAGCCCTACTCTGTTCAATGTTTATGTGGCTCCTCTCGCTAAGATTATTAGAGGTTTTGGGTTTACCCCCTTCTCATACGCTGATGATACCCATCTTCTTTTATCATTTGACAATAGCACTGCCTTTACCAAATCCCTCTTCGTGGAAGGTTTGTGAGCGGTTTCTGGTTGGATGACTGAAAATGTTCTCCAGCTAAATGCCGACAAGACGGAGATTATGCTTTTTGGTAATGCTCAAACATTGTGGTCTTCAGAATTGTGGCTGCCAGAGTTGAGCATAGCCCCGGTCCCCAAGTCAGTGGCTAAAAACTTGGGAGTCCGTTTGGACCATTCTCTCACTATGAAGGATCAGGTAGTAGCTACCACTGGTACCTGTTTTCATATGCTGAGGCTTTTGCATAGAGCGTTCCATCTCCTCCCTTTATCCATACAAAAAAACTTTGATTCAGACTCTGGTGAATAGTCGTTTAGACTGCTGCAATGCGCTATTAGCGGCCACAAATAAATCCTTACTGAATAAACTTCAGGTGGTCCAGAATACTGCAGTCCGACTGGTTCTCAATATGCCACCCAGAGCAACCTCTCTCCCTCTTTTGCGACGACTTCACTGGCTCCCTATACGTCAGAGAATCAAGTTTAAGATCTGTTGCATTGTATACAAAGCACTTAATGGCAAGGGTCCTAGCTATCTAACTGAAAAACTCATCCGTTATCAGCCGAGCAGGTCTCTACGCTCAGGGGAGAAATCCCTCCTTGTCACCCCATGTTTTTGGAAGACTCATACATGTTTTAGGAAGTCTCATATGGGGGTAAAGCCTTCTTCTTCCTTCCTTGCTATATTGGCATCTCCTGTGTCTGCACCTTCGAAAGTGCACAGTCCTTCTCCTTTTTAGGACACTTCTCAAAACAGAACTCTTCTGCAACTGATTCTTCTGGCCCGGTGTCCCTGCTCCTCCCTTAGGGGCTGATTCTAGCGCTCAACAAATTCCATCATTCATTCATTCAAGCTAGGAGGCATGAGATAGAGCTTGAGAGGCTAAAGATGGAATCACAGAAGGTGGTTTTAGACCATCAGCGTGGGCTCAAGGAGCTGGAGTTAAAGCGTAAATCCAGCACGGATGGTGGCAGCAATTCCTCATTGCACTCAGACAGGATTGTGCACGTTCCCAAGAATGTAGGCATGGAATTTAAAAAGGGTTACAACATACAAAGGTGGTTTCTGGGCTATGAGGCAGCTATACACATGAATGGGGCCCCTGAAAAGCATTGGGGGACAGGATTGTGGCTCCATTTCTCAGAAGAGGGGAGGGACACTTCGTGGGCTTTGGGTAAGGGGTACAACCTCACCTACACTGACATGAAGGAGGCCCTTTTCACTAGGTATGGTCTCACTCCTGATAAATACTGGGATCAGTTTAGGTCTAGTAAGAAAACTGATTCCCAGACATGGTTGGAATGTGTGGATTCTTTCTTCAGGGCACTGGATGGTTGGGTGAAGGGCAACAATGTAACAGATTTTCAGGGGCTGTACAATTTGATTGTGTGGGAGCACTTGTCTAGTCTGTTGCAGAGCTGCACCAATTGTAACAATATTGCAAGAATTAAAAATTTGAACAAAACCAACAACCTGTACTATTTTAATGAGATGAATGAGGAGGTTGATTCAGTTGTTGAGGTATTGGGGTCCGGTGTTATGTAGGCGTGGGTGAGTATCTTGAAAGTGACTCTCTTCTCGATGGAGAGCCAGAGGAGCTTCTGTAGGTGTTGGCTGATGTGGTTGTGTCGCGGGATGCCGAGGACGAGTCTGGCGGCGGTGTTCTGTATCGTCTGGAGCTTGCAGAGTAGAGACGGCGTAGAGGTCGTTTCCGTAGTCCAGCCTGCTGGTGATGAGGGCATGGGTGACTGTCTTCCTTGCCTTGGGGGGGGGGAAATCCACTTGAAGGTTTTGCGGAGGGTGTTGAAACAGCTGGAGGCGACGGCGTTGACCTGTCTGTTCATGGAGAGAGAGGAGTCGAGTACGATGCCAAGGTTTCTGGCGCGGTCCGTGGGGGGTCGAGGGGGAGCAGAGGGCGGTGGGCCACCAGGAGTTGTTCCATGCCGATGGGGTGGTTCCGAGGATGAGGACTTCTGTCTTCTCCAAGTTGAGCTTCAGGCAGGGAGCTGCCACGAAGAAGAGCTCGAAGAACTGCCAGGAGTAGTACTGCCTCTTTGCTGTGTTGCTTTGCTGGTTTGGCCTGCAGTTGCTACTTCTGCCTTGGGCAGTGAAAGGACTGAACTGAACTTTCTTTAATTGTTGCTGAGCATCTCCAAGGGCTTGAAATAGTGCTTGCCTCCTGTTCACGAAGTCTCAGGGACAGCAAAGACTTCATTTACCTCTGGGTACCTCGTCTGGAACCGTGGGTTTCAGTTGCCACAGGGGGGGAAGCAGCCAACATCACTGCAGGCTCCAGGTCCTGAAGGCACCGCAGAGGGCACTGCTGCACTTCGTACAGCAACCCTGGTCTCACCGACGACAAACGCCACCACCGAGCTGCTGCTTGCACTACGACCTGTGGGCACCGCCTCTCTTCACTCCACCGCCCTGGTCTCACCGACTACGTCGCTGACCATGACACCCGTGACCGCACTGTGGTTTGGGGGCACTGCTCGTAAGTTACACGACGTACCGCCCCGTCCCACACCACAGTCTGGGCTGACCGACACCAGCTCCCATCAACCGGCATTCTCGTTTGCACCGTGACTTGTCAGCACCGCCACAAGCACCACCTCACTCTGCACTGCAGCCCTGGGCTCACCGACGCCGCTGGACGGCCGTCACCGAGCCGCTGTCTGCACAGCGACTTGGGTGCATCGCACGCCGCACCGCTACGCTTCACATCGCACCGCGGCGGTTGCCACGACTGGCCCGCACCAACGCGGTGGGCTGGACCAAAGGAACTGTTTACGAGTCTGCTGACACTAACGCCGGCCCGCACTGACGAGGTCGGCGGAACTGTTGGAGTCTGTTTTTCAGCACTGCGGTAGCCCCGGACGGAGCTACCGGCTTCAAGGAACTTCATTTTAGAGTTATTCTTGCAAAGTGCCTATTTTGGATTACTGTTTGTTGGCTTTTTATCATTTTGGTCTTGTTTGCACAGATCAATATTGTTTATTTTTCTAAAACTGGTGTGGTGTCCTTTTGTAGTATTTTCACTGTATTATTGTTGGTTATAACAGCTGCTGTCACCAGCATGTCAGCAGCGTCGTGATTGGCCTGGTTCAGCAATCGACAGGAAGTGGAAGCCTGTCATGTTCTTCACCCAGGCTGTGCAATACAACCAGGTGGAGAACATGCTAAGTGCGCATGACTGTTTGGCCGGCCCAAGACGGCCGGCCAAACCGTCATGTGCATTTAAGTGCACATATTTCCTCCTCCTCCGACAGCCATGCCCCACCCTGCTCTAACCTGGCTCGCACTGAAAAATAAAATGATGATAACATTGTGTTATCATTTAATTTTTCCTTTTTTGCACTGCTAAAAAGCAGTGGGGCGATGTACCTTGGCCTTAGCGGAGGAGCCGCCACTGTGTCTGTGTGTGACAGAGTACAAATGTGTGCAAGAGATATAGTGGGAATGTGTATGTGAGTGTATGTGTGTTACGCATGCAAGTATGCTGCTGGTCTGGCATACTGAAGGTTATCCTTGCCTTATGGAAAAGGGAAGTAATAGCATATGGATGGGAGGTGTTCCATATGGTGAACTGCAGGCCCTGACATGCTTCTATTAAGATACCAACATTGGCTGTGGGGACTCAAATTGTCTTACTAAGAAAGCCACTAGCCCAGTCATACCCAGCCGCAGGGACACAGAGCATGCACCACCACACCTGGCTGAAGGCCCTGACATTATGTACTTAATTCTTAGCATATGGGGTGGATTCATAGCAAAAGTTGGAACTGATATTTGAGGTAACTCTTGTCATAAGATTTCCTGTACTCATTTTATAGGGGTGTCATTGGCAAAATGCTGACCCTTGTATATGGTAGGGAATTTATAGAGGTACCCAGGACTGTGGATGAAGAATCCATGGTATATTTCTGGCACTGTCATATTGAATGTACTATTTCGCATAAGGGGCTCACACATGAAAAAATGATGACCTTGGTATAGTGGAAGTAATTTCTGACTTAAGACATTTGAAAAAAACAGGATCTACTCCCAGGAAAAGCCAGGCTTCCCTGGTGCACCGTGATGGTCTGCGGCGTTTTAGCAAAATTGATCCCAGAAGTTTCAAAAAATTCTCAGGGGAGAAGTCTACTCTCCCTTAAATCATCTACAAGAAGTCTGTTAACTTGTTTTGCCTGCTGGAATTTGAGGCAAGTATCTCACCCCACCACTTACATAGATCTTTTTCCTCCTGAAATGGCTATGAGGTTAGCTTTGACCCCATTTCTGGAAATGTGTGTCCTGCCCCATTGCTGGAAGCAGGACTGGCTTTAGGGTGGTATGACAGGGCAGCCGCACCTGGTGCTGACTTTGGTGAGGGGTGCTGTGTTTAAAAATAGTTTTGGGTTTAAAAGCACATGAACTTCCTTGTGCATCAGACAGTTTTCAGGCAACACTAAAAATGTAAAGATAACTCTGGAGATTAATGTTCATACTGATGAGAGTTCAGAATTTTGTCTAGTTGCAGTTTTGGCTCATTGTAAAGTAGTGTGGAGGGTTAATGTGCCTAACGTGCTGAAAAGAACGTGTGCCATGCAGATCACAGAACTGAGTGTGAGTGAACTATGAGTATGCAGTAGTGAAAGACTACGGAAACTGAAGGTAAGTTCAAGGTTTTATTCCCAAAGTACTCGCCCATGACAGGCATTCACCGGCCAGCTTGGATCCCAGAAGGAACTGCCTCGGTTCACTGGAATCCTCGCCTGCCACTCAGTTTGCCAACAATGCTTTGAAATCACAACTATGGTTGAGAGCAGAAGAGATGCAGCTTGAGCGTGGAGCATGTTGCACGAGCTGCAACACTGCAGATCAAGCATTATAATACACTACAGAGTAGCACTATAGAAAAATGAAATGTACATCACAGAGGCTATGGAGAGATGAGGTGCACTGTTGGAGAGTGGTAGTGAGGGAATTCATTGAGAAAGAAGTTATGGGGGATGAGAGCGCCAAAAAAGACTTGTAACGGCCGCCACCAGTGCTTGAGCTGGCCCTGGCTGAGAGTCTTAGCCCCCCCCAAAGTTTGGGTCTAGTTGTGCCCCTGGTTTCACTCTTATTACACTGCTCTGAGATTTAGGTGAATAAGTTCTATATAAGAGTTAGATACGTTCCACATGAGCCTCTGGGGTTCACGGGCCATTAAGCAATCCTTAGGACAAGTGTTGTTTTTGTCCCTGTGACCACTGGAGCCAAACAAAAACTACTAGCGCCATTAGTCTAACTCAGTTTTATGTGTGCGTCCGTGGGGCATTCAGGGAAGCAAGCGAGGAGGGCAGACAACTTTGGAACCTCAGTCTTACAGTAAGTAGTGATCTCTTCATTGGTGGTGTTGGTATAGCGTAATATCTGGTATCCCCTCGGATCATGTGTCCTCTGCTCTCCAGCAGTCCGGAGCTCTGCCCTATTGGCCAGCTTGGATGGCTCTTCTCTGGCCACCCCTCCCCCCTCAAGAAGTGAGCCACCTCAGCGCTGCCTCTGCACTCTGCAGGGGCAGACTGAAGCAGCCGCTCTCCGAGCTGGCCTACTGTTGACAAAATACATGCACTTATCAAATGTATATAGCGCCCGTAAATTAGGGTCTCTGGAAAGCGCTGAACGGGCCTGGTTTGTTTATATTGTCAGCAGCAGTGAACACGAGCAATGACAACCTTGTGGGACAGAAAAAAATATAAATAATAAATGTTAAATAAACGGGGAATGAGGAAAATATAACAAGACATTAATAATAAATGATATTTTTAAAATGAAATAGAGAGACATGAACCCAAAAGGAAGGTAAACAAAGGGAGACAACGGTGCCAAAGACTGGAAGGAAATAAGCAAAACGAAGAGAATACCATGAGGGAATGATGTAAGACTAAACAGAGAATGGGGAAAAAACGGACAAGGGAATGTATGCCAACATTTTAAAACACACAATAGGAAAGTGGAAGATTTTGAAACCAAACCTGGGAGAATGCATTTTTCGTTTTGATTTAAATTGTAACAGAGGTGGAAGACGGCTACAAAAAAGCTATTTTTAGCTTCTAAAATGGCGAGACTCCTGCCTGAATCGGCTCTTTTGGCATGTATGCCAGAGCAAAACAAACTTGGCTTTATATTAATTAAATATCATGGCTTTTTTTAGCGCACTCCATCGGTGCAACAAGGACAGAAGCATTGCACGCTTCCTTTGCATAGGACACGTGCGGAGGGCTCTTAATTGTAATACACATCTTGCATTGTGGGATTTGTAGTCTTACCTTTTAAACAGCACTGGAAATGTAAACAAACTTCAGGATGACATAAACTGATGGTCAAGTTGTGCATACATGTCAATAGACCCGATTCAGGCAGTAGATTCCCGATTTTGGAAGCCAAAAAAGGCTTCATTTTAGCTGTCTCCTGCCGAAATGGCATCTAGTTTAATGCAAATCAATGGGCAAAATACATTCTCTTGTTTTTTCCCCAAAAATATCCCCCTTTTCTGTTCTAAAATGTTGACATATAGGAGTTGTGGCATCTAAAAATCAGCAGTAATGAGGGGGCAGATTCATTAGGAATCCGCTCTGACAGTCAATTTATGCATTTGTTTTAAAAAAACCTTTCATAATGAAATTGCAAGACTACAACATTGATGGTAAATGCATACCATCTAAATGGGAAGCTTAATTTAAGAAAAAAACCTTAGGGGCTTTTAACACCTGCTCCACAGATCTTTGTGTAAACAGCAAGTTTCAGTGTATCACAATGGTAAGCTAATTTGCAGTTAATGCACTTGCTGGAGAGATGTGTGTGCAGTCTAGTCGTAGGCTGGACTCATCATAAAATAGCCTAGGGATCAATGTGCATGCTGCAAAGCACATTGTGTAACATGCAACTTTATATTTTTGTATTACAGATTTGTACTTGATGTGAACAGTTCAAATGCTTTCTGCCGAGATCCTTCTGTTACATGCAGGTCACAAGCTGCAGACTTTATGATATAGCTTAGAATATATGATGTTACAACGCATACCAATACAACGAATACTTTTATATCACAGTTTTTACAACACAAATACCATTACAACGCATGTTCATAGGGTTAAATTTCATCCATCCTCTGGGACGGAATGGAAGGGAAACGGGTTTTGGGTGGGGGGAGTATATTAATACCCAGGTATTTATTTTAATACTTGTGTATTAATTCTAATACCGAAGTATTCAAATACATAGGTATTAATAATTTTCGTTTTTTGGTTTAATTTGTTTTGTACAATTTAAAAAAAAAAAAAGAATAACTCTGATTTTTATGCATATATACAAAGAATTTTTTAAGAAATACACTCTAAAGTCAGTGGCAAAAGCAGCATCTACATACAATGCACACAAACCAGATAGTTAAATGGGTTTCCTTCAACTATCTGAAACAGAATGTATAAACCAACATTTCACACAACACATAATAAATATACATTGTCAGGTTCTGAATCACGCAAAACAATCGTTTCCAAAACATATTTTCTTTCAAATTTTCATATACCCCTAAAAAATATATAAAAGAAGCAGTCCACCATTTTGTGCTCAGTGGTGCTCTGACTTCCATGGTGACCACACTCAGCAGGAGTAGGAGACATCTCAGACTTTTGAATTACACACTGCCATCTACTGACTGAAGTAAGTGTACGTTTAAAACAAAACACCTGCTTAATAAGAAGAAATAATTCATATATTTTAAAATTATTTACAGCACTTCAAAACCAGCCCCAGATCTACAACATATCCGGAATAAATATTTCCGTTCATAAGTAAGTGAATATCAAACTCCATCTATTTATATCATAAAACCCTAAATCGGAAATAACAATTGAATTTAAAAAAAATTCTACAGATATTGATCATACACCAACAACAATTATAAATTGTGGAAAACAATCATCTGTAAGTATACTATATAATTTATTTTGCCAAAAAAAAATCAGCTTTAAATATTTCACACTTTTTTGGGAAGGTGCTGGTCAGTGGGGAGGGAGGGGGCAACATTATTATTCTAACTACGCAAGGTGTTTGCATCAGGGAAGGTGCTGGTCAGTGGTGGGGGGCAAAATTATTATTCTAACTCCACAGGGTGTTTGCCTCAAGGAAGGTGCTGGTCAGTGATGGGGAGCAAAATTATTATTCTAATTCCGCCAAGAGTTTGCCTCAGGAAAGGTGCTGGTCAGTGGTGGGGGGCAAAATTATTATTCTAACTCCACCGGGTGTTTGCCTCAGGGAAGTTGCTGGTCAGCTGTGGGGGGCAAAATTATTATTCAAACTCTGCCAGGTGTTTGCCTCAGGGAAGGTGCTGGACAGTGGTAGGGGGCAACATTATTATTCTAACCCCGCAAGGTGTGTGCCTCATGGAAGGTGCTGGACAGTGGTGGGGGGCAAAATTATTATTCTAACTCTGCCGGGTGTTTGCCTAAGGGAAGGTGCTGGACAGTGGTGGGGGGCAAAATTATTATTCTAACTCTGCCGGGTGTTTGCCTAAGGGAAGGTGCTGGACAGAGGTGGGGGCAACATTATTATTCTAACTCCACCAGCTGTTTGCCTCAGGGAAGGTGCTGGACAGTGGTGGGGGGCAAAATTATTATTCTAACTCCACAGGGTGTTTGCCTCCGGGAAGGTGCTGGACAGTGGTGGGGGGGCAAAATTATTATTCGAACTCCACAGGGTGTTTGCCTCAAGGAAGGCGTTGGTCAGTGGTGGGGGGCAAAATTATTATTCGAACTCCACCAAGTGTGTGCCTCAGGGAAGGTGCTGGTCAGTGGTGGGGGGCAAAATTATTATTCTAACTCCACAAGGTGTTTGCCACAGGGAATGTGCTGGACAGTGATGAGGTACAAAATGAAAGATGTTGGTCAGTTGCTGCCTTTAGAAATGTAATCATTTAATAGTGGAACATACAATCAATATTCTTTTTTTCACAGGTTCAATAAATCTGCAAATAACAACAGGACGAACATAACCAACAGCTGAACTTCCAGCCATTGTCACCAGCACTTACTCAACAAGCAAAAGGCCTTTCAGAGGTAAAATATTTTGAAACCCTAACGATATAGCCAAAACTAACTAGAACATTACACATTAGTATCCAAAAGGCAAGACAAACACACATCTCTTTAAAAAGCAATTAATAAATGGTGAAAGCAGGCTAAGCAAACATTAATTTCAAAGAGCTCAGTTAATCAACTTTTTCTTTCAGACGTACCCAACATCATCCAGAAGGGAGAATACTTAAGGGGTCATTATGATTACGATGACATCAGTCCGCCCGCCATCGTTGCGGTTCTGGGACCGCCCGCCGGTTAGACGGCGGTCCCGCTGGGTGAATTAGGATGTGCCCGCCACTATGGCGGGCGCATCCTGGCCCTTTATCATTGCGGGCGGTGCTGCTGGCTGCAGCACCGTCCGCAATGATAAAGGTGCATGCACCGCATTTCCCTGCACCACTTGGCAGGCACCACGCGGTGCCTGCCACTTGGTGCATGGAACTGCAGGGGGGTACCATGGGTACCCCCACAGTGCACCCCCCCCACACAGAGGGGGCCCGCAACGGGCCCCCAAAGCCAGTCTCCGCCTGTCTTTTTGCGGCGGGATATCCGCCGCAAAAAGACAGGCGGAGAGGGATACCGTAATCCCTACGGCGGTGCCTGCACGGCACTGCCGCAATGTAGCCCGGGTTCCGCAAGGCGGCCGGAAGAGGACCGCTTTGCGGAACCATGGCGGACGGACTTTGTGTCCGCCGCGGAACCTTTGTGATTCCCACCGCCATCCTAATTTGGCGGTGGGAATTTTCCTCATGATGGCGGAAGGACCGCCACCACCGGGCCGGAGTTGGCGGTCCTTCCGCCATCATAATGAGCCCCTAAGTCAGCCAAACCACCAAGAGAAATTCCCAGACCACCAAAAGGACGAGCAAACAAACAAACGATAAAAGCTTAATAAGGTGAGAAAAATTACATTACCCATATATAAAGCCTAATTTTCTTTTCACCGGAGTCAACTACAAACCATAACACCAAATCTTAGCTTGCAAAATCAAAGTCAAACAATCTAATAAACTGCATGTTATTTGAGAAGTCATAAGGCAGTCAAAAAACTATTAACCTGATTTTTTTTTTTCACAGGTTGCAATCCATAAAAAAAAAAATTAAACAACTAACACACACATTCACTTTCTTAATTATTTTTTTCAGACAAAAATCAAGATGGCAACTGGAAGACAGGCAACATACATGAAATCCAACAGAGGCAATAGATTATTGAAGTACAGTGGCTACGTTTATTGTAAGGAGAGATTAACTGAACCCAGGTGTCATTGGAGGTGTGTACAATATTACTCATCCCATTGCACAGGCAGATCGGTTACTCTTGGTGACACTGTTGAAAGGACCACAGAGCATAACCACTCTGCCTCTGCAATAGAGATTGGGGTTGGAGAAAACATAAATCAAATGAAAGGCCTTGCATCCACCTCCAATGAACCCTGTGGCGCAGTTTTGAGGGAGGTATCCCAAAACATTCCTATGCATGTAGCAAGTTGTATGTCCACAATCCCAAACTTGCACAGAATAATTCACCGAAGAAAACAGGCAAGTAACCCCCAACTTGTAACACCCCAAACATACTCTGATATTAACATTCCTCCTGTCAGTTACTAATGAAACATTTCTTTTGCATGACAACAAAAACCCTCAAAAACGAATACTAATCTTTAGTACACCCTATTGTTGTATTCCTCTTAGGGTGTCCATAAACGGGCTTTCCAGTATCATGTCCTTATATAGGCACAATTCGCCCTGCCCTTATATAGGCATAACATCCCAGCCCTTATTTAGGCATTAAACCGTGCACTCCAAATACAGGCATGGTCTCCGACATTCCTCCACCCTAACGTCACAACGAGTTCATGAAGAACAGACCCTTAGGCTGCGGGACTTTCCCTAGCCCAGGACTATTGATTTCTTCAAGGTCTCCTATATTATGCATGAACCATTATTCCTTAGGGGTTCATTCATGACGTCTTCCGCTGTCCGACTCACGTCAATGCTAACATTCTTAGGTGCTTCTCAGGTATAAATATACCTTCCCTAGCCCCTGTAAATCAGAGGAGACCGACTTCAGAGGAGCCCGTTTCCCGGCCTGACGCACTGAGAAGACGCTGTCATCCCTGCACGCAGAGAGTCCAGCTTCCAGTGATCTAACTTCCCTTGCGGGGTGTTGGAGTTCGAGTCTGGCAAAGAGATTCCTACCTCTCTCATTCTTCAGGTATGGAGCAGACTAGAACCTAGAGGGACTCTTGGCATACTAGGCTTAACATACTCTTAGTATACCATAGTAAGGAATACTTCACCTACTTCATACCTCGTCCTACACCTAGATTAGGTTAGGTACATTGGGGTAGAACTAGAGTAGAAACGCATCGTATGAGTACTCGCATTTTTAGTCTGTTATTTATGTAACCGCATATGTACTAAAAGCTAATGCTCTCGCAGTATTATTTATTTCTACTGCTCACACTGTACATTATTTATCTCGCATACTGTCTTGTGATCGTAACAGCACATTTTACTGACACCAGAAACAAGACTGTTCAATAAATCTTTTATTGAAACGCCCGTCTATTTCTTTCTGTGTAACTTGGAGAAAACTAAGCATGCACGACTGAGCTGAGTGAAATAGTTATCTATTGTTTCCACGACTCTGGGACACGTTCTGATTCTAAAGGGAAACACAGTGGTCATGTTTTGCGGCTGCCAGAAACTACTCCCTTCTTGTTGTCAAGGAGTTTCTAGTGGCCTCTGAGCTAGCTGGCACAAGTAATTAAGTTTAATATACTCGATAGGGACATACTGACCTTAGTCCTATGTCAAACCTATAGGATATATTATTCCAATGCGCAGAGCCTATTGGGGAAATAGGAGCTACACTACACTATAACCTAGTGAAATTCGAGACTAGTGATATTTGGACGATGGATGGGACATTTAAATGCACACCCCACCCATTCACCCAAATATACACTATTCACGCCTACATGAATCACACTGTAGTTCCTTTAGTGTACAGTTTACTTCCTGATAAGCAAACCTCAACATACACTGAATTTTTAACAGTGGTAAAATCTAAAACCCTGAACAAAAGTCCTAGAAAAGTGTTAATTGACTTTGAATTACCCATGATTAAAAACATCGCCAAAATGTATCCAGATGCCTAAATTCAAGGATGTTTTGTTTTCACTTTTCACAGGCATATTGGAGAAAAATTGAAAAAACATCCTTAGTTGATCAGACAGTAAACTGCAATTTGAGTTAAAAAAAAAAATGAACTGCCCTGTGTTTTGTTCCTCCTGACTGTGTGGATGAATACTACACATCAATTACTGAATCAGAATATTTTACTACAAACAAAGAAAAATTGGCACCCCTTCTAAATTACTTTGAGGACACATGGATTGGCCATCTAAGCAGGTCAGGTCGCAGGAGGAAGCCACGTTTTCATGTGAAGTGGTGAAACTGTTACACGTCCTGTTTAGAGGGAGGAGCAAAAACAAATAATGCCATTGAGGGATGGTACAACTCCTTCAACAAATCAATCGGAAGACCCACCCTAACGTATATAATTTTTTGGAAATGTTGAAGAAGGAGCAATGCTCCAAGAAATGAGAATAGCGCAATCATTGACTGGTAGTCTGAACCCACGAATTTAAAAAAGAACAAAAGAAATGTCAGAGCGACTATTGGGTCAAATTCAACAATTTTCGTTGATGGGGGTTTTAGACTACCTAGACAATATTGCTCACATACTACATTTCTAACCTACACTAACACCTATTCAACCTCACTTGCCTGTTTTGTAATTCAAATTTACTAATTCAATTGGCATTGTTCAAATCCGGTTTCCTACCTTCAGTTGTCTTCTTTCTTCGGCTCTTGGACTTGCGTACAATCCCACATTTCACCAAGAGTCTTGTGCAATCCAAAAATCCATAGTAACAAATCCCTAATCCAAGATGGAATCCAATTCCAGAGTCAAACTATCAAAAAGATACACAGATTGGCAAAGCTATTTTTTACAGCAAATATAGTGCTGCAAACTACTGTGTCCACCTAAAAAACCGCATCCCCCTCAAAAAATCCCCTAAAACAAAGTTTACCTGACAGAAATCGCAACAAAAAATCCATTGTTGCAATCAACTAGCCACAGAAATCCTGCATAAAGTAAAAAAACATTAAGCAAAACTTCCAAATTGTCCAAAACATCGATTCATCCATCCATGCCATCTGTGATCTTGAATTTTCCATGCGGCCGAAAATCGGCGACTACGCGATACGGTGGGGCCATTATGATATCGGGCAGATCGCCGGCCCGGCGGTGGCGATCCGCCCGCCAGATGCTCTCGTTTCACCCCCGCCATATTAGTATGGCGGGGGCCACCGCGGTGGACGGTAAGACCGTCCGCCGCTTTTCCGCCGGTCGGATTCCCGGCCGGGCGGAAAAGACCCTCAATATGGTGGCGGTGCCTTGCAGGCACCGCCATCCATATTTGCATGTGCAATTGCAAAGGCCTTTCCATGGCGGCGATGCCGCCATGGAAAGGCATGCGCAAATTGCTTTGGGGGCTCGTTACGGGCCCCCGGGGTTGGGGGGCTGCACTTGGGGGGAGGGGTGGGGGGTTTACCTATGGTACCCCTTCATTGGCATACACAAGGTGGCAGGCACCGCGCGGTGCCTGTCACATTGTGGCGGGTGCTACTTACAGCACCGCCCGCCACAATGTTAAATATGTGGGATGCGACCGCCAGGGTGGCGGTCGCATCCTAATGGGCACAGCGAGACCGCCGCACCTCTGGCGGTCAGTCCCGTGTACTGTTACGGTGGCGGGCGGACAAAGTCCGCCCGCAATCGTAATAGACCCCTATGTTTTGAAAACGCAACGCATCAAAAATAAATATTGGTTTCCTTACACTTTGATTTAAAAAAAAAAAAAATCACTCTTAAAATATTTTTCTTAAACCAAAAGTGTCAAAAAAACAATCCACCCGACGTGGGCCTACAACCGCTACCTGCATAGGAATGAAAAAGTCGGTTACAACATTCAAAACATGCATAAAAGTACTATCCTAGTTCTAACTACCTCCTTCCTCTCTCCTTACAATAAACTATGACACCCACAATCTATCTTTTTAAATTTAAATTGGCCTTACCTGAGCGCAGCTCTTCCTTGCTTCCAATCTTGACTGCGACGATCCACCGACTGCAGAAACTTACGTACAACTGGCAACGTCATTTGTATTAGTAAAAAGGAAAAAAGGACAATTCCTCTCATTCATTTCAATGTGAAAGCGTGGGAAAACCTACAAAAAATAAAGAACAATGTTACTGTACAGTTAAGATACAATGTTTATTTTTAACAAATAATAAATGTTATTTTTATAACTTTAATTTTTAACATTTGTTAACTGTCATATTTTTTTTTATGAAAAACTATTCAAAAATACATTTTGTGTTCTATTTTATTTATCTTCTAATAAAATTTATATTAATTTTAAAAACTTTCTACATTTGCTCTGTATATATTATCTTAGTTAAAATGCACATATATGCATGTTTCCATAGTCCATTATTCTATTATCTATTTAATTGCTTGCACAATTTTTTAAAAACTATTTTTAATAAATTGTATATTCCCCTACTTCGAATCCTTTTCTACTCTAACATCCCACGCCATAGAGTAAGTGGTATTTTTATTTTTTAATTTAAAATATTATTAATTTTAAATATAAAATAATTCCCAAGTGTTTAAATACATTTCAGGGTGTTAAAACACTCTTCCACCCAAAACCCGTATTTCCCTTACAGCCCATACCAGAGGATGAGTGCCAGGACCTCATAATTTTGATTTTTATATTGCAATTTGAAATTCTAAAAATCTATTTTAATATGATTAATTAATACCAGAGTATTAAAATTAATACCGGTGTATTAATACACTCTCCCACTCAAAATCCTTGTTTCCCTTGCATCCTGTCCCAGGGGATGGGTGTCAATCCCTCAAATATTATTTATAATTTTTATTATTAAATTAAAATTTCAAAAATAAATCACTATAAATAATGCACAAGTATTAACTGTGTATTAATAAATTCCAACAACCCTAAACTTCTAATTCCCTTCCAGCCCAGAGGAAGGGTAAGACACCCTGCAAACAATGATTTATTTAAATTTTTTAACATGACTAATAATACATTTTAAAATTCATAATAATTAATACCCAAGTACAAAAATTACTACATGGGTATTAATCCACTCCCCACTAAAAACCCTATTTCCCTTGCATACCGTCCCTGGGGATGGGTGTCAGACCTTCTAAAATATTATTTATATATTTTTTTAAAAGTAACATTTTAAACAGTAAACACTATAAATTAATACACAAGTATTAACTGTGTATTAATAAATTCCAACAACCGCAAACTCCTAGTTCCCTTCCATCCCAGCCTAGAGGAAGGGTAAGACACCCTGTAAACAATGATTTATTTACATTTTTAACATGCCTGATACATTTTTAAATTAATAATAATTAATACCCAAGTATAAAAATTTATACCGGGGTATTAATACAACACCCTCCCGCACTAAAAACACCCGTTTCCCTTGCATCCCGTCCCCTTGGATGGATGTCACTCTCTTAAAAATGATTTATATATATTTTTAATTTATAATAACTACATTTTTAATTTTAACATGAATAAAAATAAGTTTTAAAAATAATAATTATTAATACACAAGCATTAAATTTAATACCTGGCCATTAATACACTCCCCCACCCAAAACCCCTGTTTCCCTTCCATCCCGTTCCAGAGAATGGGTGTCAGACCCTCATGAATATTATTTATAATTTTTTTTTTAATTAACATTTTAAATAGTAAACCCTATAAACTAATACACAAGTATTAACTGTGTATTATTAAATTCCCACAACCCAAAACTCCTAATTCCCTTCCAATCCCAACCCAAAGGATGGGTGAGAACCCCTCCTTACATTGATTTTTCTTTTAAATGATAAAAAACAATTTTAGAATTAATGATAATTAATACCACAGCATAAAAATGAATACCTGGGTATTAATACACTCCCCCCACCCAAACCCGTTTCCCTTGCATTTTTGTCCCAGTAGATGGGTGTCAGACCTTCTTAATAATTTTTTTTAATTACATTTTTTTTTTTTAAATCAATATTATTATTATTTTAAACACAAGCATAATCAAAATTGAATAATACTCAAGTAATAACCACTTACCTTCAACACTTACCTTAATTTACATTGTGATAGCATGCGTTGAAATGGCATATGCCTTGTAAAGGATGCGTTATAAAGGCATTACGTTGTAATGCCTGCGCTGCAATGGATGTTTCTCACAGCTTGATGAGTTAAGAACCTGTATGAAGAAGCTGCATGCAAACTGTAAGGCATACATTTAGAACTGAAGGGGAAGATATAAGGGCCCGATCTCGCTAGGAAAGCATCCCGACCGAATCAGATTGGGAATGCTTTCCGTACGACTTGTCAGGGGAGTCCGACCGAACAAGTACGATGCATTTGTATGCATCCGGATATGATTCGGTGGGACTCCTATTGACTTCAATGGGAGCCTGTGTACCGAACGCGCACACAGGCTCCCATTGACAAAAGGAATGGTTGGGGATCATCGTGCACCCTTTGGCGGGCACCCCTTGGTGCCTGTCACACTGTGCATGGTCTGAAAGGGGGGGACCCATGGGTACCCCCAAGGGCACGAGTCGGAGGGCCCCGGGTGAAGGGGGGCCTGCTACGGGTCCCTAAAGACCGTTTCCGGCAGCCTTTTCGATCCGGGCAAAAGGAATCGTAAAGGCTGTCCGAATCGTTCATCGTACTTGGTCGCTTGGAAAACCTACTCCATAGAGCTGTACGATTCGGCTCTGGAGGGCTCTATCTCTCCGTATGCCTTCTGGAAACTATTCGGTCAGCGCTAAGGGTTTCCAGGCATCATACTTGGTCATTCGGAATTGGGAACGAGTCGGTCGGAAACAAGGGCTCCGGATCTGTTTAGGTAAAACCAAATCCGATTCAGAGTCCTTTCAACCGAGATTGGAATCGGGCCCTAAGCCTTTTTGCTACCCCTGCATCACGCAAGGCAATGCAGGGCACCTTTTATAAACATACTTGTCACCTCACTTGCCACACTACATTAACTATAATCTGCCCCTTTTCCATGCATTTGTCATTCCCTTGCATAATACATGATTTATAGCATGTGATATTATATCATTCATAACAACACTTATGACATCTGAGATTACATAATTTCAGAGAACATGGGGCTCGATTCACAGAACTAACTTAAGACAAAATCCTAAACTTACTACCATTTTGGTATTCACAGAAGGCACTTACTCATTGATGAGTAAGTGCCTTCTGTGAATACCAAAATGAGTAAGTGCCTTCTGTGAATACCAAAATGGTAGTAAGTTTAGGATTTTGACTTAAGTTAGTTCTGTGAATCGGGCCCATGGTGCATAGTAGAGTGGCGAGTTACAGTTAATTTAGTGTGGCGAGTGAGTTGATGAGACTGTGTTCGGAGGTGCCAAATGTGTAGTAAATTAAAGGTGGAAGGTAGATTAAAAATTAAAGTTATAACTAGTGGTGTGTAAATTATAAATGTAAGTTATACCATCATTTTAGAATTTCTCAAGTTTCTATAGTTTAAGTTGGATTTGAATAGAAAGAATAAATAAAGCTTACCTAACTATAGCTTAGCTTTAACCATTGTTTTTTTCATTAAATGTAAATGATTTGTATCTTTTAATAAAAAAATTATTTCAAATCATAGGGGGTGATTACGATGGCGGACAGAGTCCGTCCGCCATCGTCCCGGAAATTGGGACCACCTGCCTATATGGTGGCGGTCCCGCACCTGACATTACAATGCGACCGCCACTGTGGCGGTCGCATGTTTACCATTGCGTGGGTGCTGCTGGCTGCAGCACGAGCCACAATGGTAAAAATGCAAGTTGTGCATTTCCCTGCACTACGTGGCAGGCACCACGCGGTGCCTGCCACCTGGTGCAGGGAACTGGCCAAGTGCAAAATCAACATGCCCCTGCACAAGGGGGGCCCGCAACGGGCCCCCAAACTACATCCACGCCATAGACAGGCTGGCGGGGATGTAGCATCCACATCTGGCGGGCGGTGCCTGCCAGGCACTGCCACCATTTTGTAGAGGCGGGTGGGTCCGACAGGCAATCGTAACAATTGCCTCTGTCGGACCCGTGGCGGACTGGCTTTCTGTCCGCCAGGCATACCACCCACCATCCTGATCTGGCAGGAGGTAATTGGCCGCACGATGGCGGTGAACCCGCCACCGGCAGGCTGCTGGTGGCGGGGTAACCCCCATCATAATCACCCCCATAGTGTTGATAGCCATTTAACTGAGTGTTCAGTACAGTGTCGTATGGTATACTGAAGGACAGTGTCATACAGTCTAATAATCATAGGGCCTGATTCACAAAGGTAAACTTGCACTTTTGTGTAAGTTTATGATTGTTTGCTATTCACAAAGGTATTTTGATAGTATCTTTACGACTGCAGAGTCTTCACACATAAAAAGATAGGACAGTTTTGTCTGCGTATAGTGGAGTAAAGTGTTATAGAGTGAAGTGGAGTATTGTAGACTGGAGTGGAGTGTCGTACAGTACAGTTGAGTGTTGTATAGTGGAATATCGTCGACTGCAGTGTCGTGGACTCGAGTGGAGTGTCCGAGAGTGACATAGAGTTCAGTAGAGGGTTGTACAAGAGAAAAGAGTAGAGTGTTGTACAGTGGAGTGTAGGGCATTCAGTGCAGTACAGTGTTGTAGAGTGCAGTTTTATAGAGTAGAGTTGTAGAGCGGAGTGGCGTACAATGGAGTGTCGTACAGTGGAGTTGAGCGGGCTAAACTGTCGTAATGTGGAGTCAAGTGGAGTGGCGTAGCATAGTGGTCTAAAGCTTCATGTAGTGCAGCAACATCTCATAGTACAGTGGAGTACAGTGTTGTGTGGAGTGTCATACAGTAGAGTGATATGCCATATTGTAGAGTGTGGGAAACTGTTGTGGAGTGGAGTATAGTGGAACACAGTGTTGTACAGTGGAGTGAAGTAGAGTAGACTAGTGTGGTAGCGTGTGATACAGTGAAGTGACAGTGTTGTAGAGTCTAGTGGCATATAGTGCCATTGAGTGGAGCGTAGTACAGTGGAGTGGCATGCAGTGGAATAGTGTAGAGTGGGGTGGCATACACGAGTGGCATAGAGTGGAGTACAGTATAGTGAAGTTTTATATAGTGGAATAGCTTAGAGTGGAATGGCTTATAGTGTAATAGCGTAGGGTGGAGTGGTGTATAGTGGAGTAGCATACAGTAGAATGGCAGAGTGGAGTAGCATACAATGGAGTGGTGTAGAGTGGAGTGGCATACAGCGGAATAGCATAGATTGGAGTGGTGTACAGTGCAGTGCCATAGAGAGGAATAGTGTAGAGTGAAGTGCCGTAGAGTGTAGTGGCGTACTGTATAGTGGCATACACTGGAGTGGCGTAGAGTCAGGGGATAGTGAAATAGCAAAGAATGAAGTGGCATAGAGTGGAGTTGCATACAGTGGAATAGCATAGAGTAGATTAGCGCAGAGTGGAGTAGTGTACAGTGGAGTGGCGTAGAGTGGAGCGGCATACACTGGAGGTGCATACACTGGAACAGCATAAGGTGGAGTGGTTAGAATGGTGTGGCGTACAGTGGAATGGTGCACAGTGGAGTGGCATTCAGTGGAATAGCGTGAAGTGGCATATAGTGGAATAGCATAGAGTAATGTACAGTGGAGTTGTGTAGAGTGGAATAGCGTAGAGTGGAGTAGCGTACAGTGTAAGGGCATAGACGAGTGGCATACAGTGGAGTGCGGTAGAGTGCAATAGCTTATATTGTATTTGCATACAGTAGAATAGCGTACATTGGAGTGGGGTATAGTGGAGTGGGGTGGCATTGAGTGGAATAGCATACAGTGAAGTGGTGTAGACGAGTAACGTAGAGTGACATACAGTGGAATAGCGTAGAGTGGAGTGGAACAGCACAGAGTGCTGTACCATACAGTCAAGTGCCAGTGCAGTGGCATATAGTAGAGTGGAATCACAAACAGTGGAGTGTCATAGATTGGAGTGACGTACAGTGGAGTGACATACAGAGGAAAAGTGTAGAGTGGACTGGCATACAGTAGAATAGTTTATTGTGGAGTGGCATAGAGTGGAGAAGCCTACAGTGGAGTAGCATACAGTGGAATGGCATACACTGGAGTGACGTACAGTGTATTGGGGTAGAGTGGAATAGCACAGAGTGTAACAGCACAGAGTGGAGTTGCATAGAGTGGAATAGCAGAGTGGGGTGGAGTGGCGTGGCAGAGTGGAGTGGAATAGCATACAGTGTAGTGGGGTACAGTATAGTTGCGTACAGTGGAATAGCGTAGAGTGGAGAGGAATAGAGTGGAGTAGCGTACAGTGGAATTGCATTGAGTAGCGTAGAGTGGAGTGGCTTCGAGTGGACCAGCGTAGACTGGAGTGGAGTACAGTGGAGTGGCATAGAGTGGAGCAGCATACACTGGAGTGATATACACTTGAATAGCATAGAGTGGATTCGTGTAAGGTGGAGTGGCATACAGTGGAGTAGCATAAAGTAAAGGTGCGTACAGTAAAGGGGCATAGAGTGGAATAGTGTAGAGTGGAGTAGCGTACAATGTAGTGATGTACAGTGGAGTGTTGTAGACTGGAGTGGCATACATTGGAGTGCCGTAGAGTGGAGAATTAATGTAGATAAAATTTGTCAGGAATGTACAATATTGTGTGAAGATTACCTCGACAGCGATTTGCATTTCTCCAGAATTACCAAGCAATGCAGCACCAAGCATTGTGGTCTGGTGTTACTTTGTAAATGTGACTTAAGTACTGTATTGCTCATGCAAAACTATGCGTTACGCAAGGGTAGCGCAAACAATAATGCATCTGGCCCATAATTATATACTGTGGCACAGTATACTGAGGTAACTTTGCGGTATACCGTGGTACATGTCGATGAAAAGGCAGTATATCATTTTCTAATGGCTTCCTTAACAAATTTAAAAGGCAGACATATGCACTTTACCTGTGTTCTGGGTTAGGGTCTTAATTATAGGTAAGTAGTAGGTTTTATTATTAATCCCTACCTATTGCCACTTTATTAAAGTGTTACTATGTAGGCAAATTAATTTATATTTTCTATCTATTTTTTAAAAAGTTAACGGAGTACCACACTAGTACCTAGGAAGTACCATTCTTTGGAATAAATGTACTTTTTCTTGTAATTGTTGTAAACGTTGTGCTGTAATTCCTCGTTATCTCCGCAGTACTGCGTACACTTTTATATAAAAAATTAAATAGTTACAAAATAAACACTGTGGTACACTATATTTGGGAAATATAGTGTATTAGTTTTTTTTATTGTTTTCCCAAAAAAAAAATATATATAGGATGAAAAAAAATGTTTTAAACATCATGGTACCTCCTTGGTAGTAGCGTGATACTCCATAACATTTAAAAAAATAAATAGGAAGTATATATAATTTTTCCCAACCAATTACCACTTTAACTAAGCGATAATAGGTAGGGAAAAATGATGAAACTTAATTCGAACCTATAGCTAAGAACGTAACCAGAAAACAGGGAAAGTGGCCTTAATAACAACACGTCTGCTTTTAACGTTTGTAAAGGCAGTCATTAGCCAATCACATAATGACTTGTCATCAGTAGGTACTGCGAAATTGCAGCGACAACAGATATCAGTAGGTTAAAGTACCTTAAAAAATACTTACCTGTAGTACCCACAAGGATAGTCTACATACCATAATCTTTATTCCTGCCAAATTTTCATTAAATCCGTCCAGCCGATTTCACGCTACGAGTG
Source organism: Calotriton arnoldi (assembly GCA_963921515.1). Taxonomy (NCBI): domain Eukaryota; kingdom Metazoa; phylum Chordata; class Amphibia; order Caudata; family Salamandridae; genus Calotriton; species Calotriton arnoldi. The sequence goes on from CAWUFW010002968.1 coordinate 596,641, forward strand.
AGTACATGGTCATTGGAAAATGCATTGGTGCCAAAATGTGTTTTCTTTCCCCCTTTGACGAATCTCAAAAAACATTGTAGACTCCATTAATTTAGAAAAAGGAATAGGTCTACAAAGTTTTGTGGTGATTCGTCACACAGGCACAAAGTTATTAATGGTGAAAAATCCAAGGAATTCCTATCTCTGGTAACCCTGACTATAACTACAGAGAAGCTAATGCCACTCTGACATATATATAATATAGCAGAAAAGGGTGTCCCCATGAAGACGTCACACCTGGAAAGGTTACCGCTCTTACACCCCCGGCAGTGGCAGCCGCAACAAACTCTCCTTCTGCCTGCATGTAAATTGCCAAACGCGTTTCAAGCCGTAGCCCTTGATCACTGGCTTGCATTAAAGTAATGAGGCACCATTACAGTCGGAAACTCACATTTATTTAATTGTGAAGTCCCGCCCCAGTGGGCGTCGGCAGGCATGGCATTGTGGTTATCGCAGTCCATATGCCTGCCAAGACTAGAGTTCCATAAATAAAAAAACCATCTGTGTAGGTGTTATGCCAAGAATGACGATTCTCCAATTATCATACAGAGAGAATCTTGATTTCATTAAAGACAACGGAGGCTAACATTATGCAATAACTTTTATTGCTGCCCCAAAATGCAAATTTGATTCTTCTTTTTTTCTTTCAGATTCTTCTTTCTGAGAAATGTTTCATCGCCTATACATTAAAGATTTCCCTTTGCAGCTCTAAGAATATGATGACTAGTTGCCATGGCGCTATATACTATTGTTTTGAATTTTTGTTATTCATGATGTAATGCATTCATGATGTAATGTGTTCTTTAAAGGGCTGCATGTTGGGGCAGCAATAAAAGTTATTGCATAATGGTAGCCTCCGGTCTTGTAATGAAATCCCTCTAGGATCTAGTCAACCCCATTACCTAAAAATGAGAGAATATGGGACCCCGACCTGGTCTCGAGTTGGAGATGTTAGACCACTGCGAGCTGGAGTGTCTACATGCAGGAACCTCAGTGTCTGTGGTCCGTGTGTCAGCCGGGAAGTCCTCTGTCCTTCTAAGCAAGATGTGATGTATATATACCCATAGGTCTCCCCAGGGGTCCTAACTTGCTGTGTTATTGTGTCGGCCTAAAGGATGACGTCGGGCCTGAACTTTATACAGAGATATTATACAGGAGATGTTCGTCCTGCTGTGCTTCCAAGAAGCCTCATGCATAATGTATGAGATTCTAACTAGGGGGAAACCAGCGCTCTAAATGCAGTGTCGTATCTAGGTAAAAGGTCAGTCCCTAAGAACAGTTATGTATGTAATGTAGGGAAGAATATAGGTGAAAGGTTGCAATGTTACCTGCGCCTATATAGGGTACCTATATGGAATATAACACCCACTCCTCTTCCGACTGGACGACATATGTAACTTATTACCGTACTACTAGCCTAACTAGATATTGGTACGCACAAAGTTTATAAAAACATTTGTTTTGCTAAAAGTTTAAAACTTCTAAAACATTTCTAAAAACTTAAATGTTTAAAAAAAAAAAAAATGTTTGCAAATCATAGCTCTAAAGTGTCTGTGGTTATAGTCCGAACCACTATAAGCATTAGAAAGCCATGTATGCCCAATAAATGAAAGGAATGTCAATTTTGTTTTCGAGTTCCAAATTTGAGCTTGTTTAAAAAAGGGCGAATTTCTTCCAGCACACGACGAGCCAAATGTTTGTGTCCTGGCTGGTAGATGCAACATTTTCGTTGCTTGCTTCCGTAGTGACGGCCCCTGTAGCACCTCGCAGAGTACGTCAATTGAGGACAGATGATGTTCCACACTGTCTGCAGCCGGTGCTGGGGCAACCTGTGCGCCGTCCAAAGCCTGGGTGTCAGAGGAGGAGCCGGTGTCCATCCAACAGGTGCTATTACTACCTGTGGGGGCTCAAGGAATGCCGCCATCAACATCGGAATATGCTGAGGACACTGCAGAACATGGGCCGTTATTGGGTGCAGTAAAGCATTCACGTCCAGCTGCGCACATGATGGGAGTGTCAAACAAAGGTCTAACACGCATTCTTCTCCACAAAACAGGCATTGCAGGACAGGTAAGATGCAGTCCATCCAGACTGGTCGAAATGACAAGAACCAAGATGCACTTAGTTCTCTTAGGCGAGGCGTTCCTAGATGTTGTACCATGGGGTCACGGTATTTACGCTCCAGGAGTGCTTTTTCCATCTCCTTGGTGACTGGGACATCCATTGCGTAGCAGATGGAAAAGAATCAGGATACCTGCTACTAGAAACAGGATGAGCGGAAGTCCTCCAAAGATGGTTCCGAATACCGAGTGTATGAAGTTTGGTATAACTCCAAGTACCGTCTGAAAGGTGCCTAAAAGTCCAGAACCTATGTTCTTAAATAGGTGGACTATGCCTGTCGTATCGGACATGTTAAAGATACGATTTACCATTTCTGCGAAATGGAAAGAGCAGTTTGTATGGATAAGCGCCTGTATCTCTGCCGATGACCTTGCGATCTGGAGATCAAGAGAGTCTCGAGCAGAGGTTAAGGGCACAGACTTCTGTAAAAGCATGGCTTTCATTCTGCTTAGAGTATCAAACCGTATTAAAGAAACATTCAGTGAAGGCCATAACGGCGCCTCCCTGACTGTATGTGTCGGTGGAAACAATACTTGCATACAACAAGTAACCTTGGAGCTCACGGTTACCAGATATGCGATGCCCGGGAGCATTCTGCAGCAGCCTTGACTGTTCATCATCAAGTACCTCCCATTTGAAAGTAGCCTGAATGCTGGAGTAATCACTGCAGCTGGGGCACCCCTCAAATGGCAGGACAAGGTCGCTACAGAACCATTACAAGCCCCATGCAGCATTATATCCTGGCATATGAGTGATTCACTTAAAGCATTCTCACAGTTTGTACCGGTTAGAAACACTTCTCGATCCCCACTCCGGCATCGAAATCTGTATGGTAATACCCATGATTCCTTAATGTATTCCTTACCCATTTCTTCATATCTGCCTGCCTGCTTTTGTTCAAGGCAATACTGAAACTGAAAAGTAGTGACCGGTAGAGTTATGTGGCCATGGATTAGCCATTCTGTGGACGGTAATTCTGCCACTGTAAATGCTAATCTATCCAGTTTTTTGATACGCAGCATTGTATATATCTGAAAGAGACACGTTAGTGACAGATTCCTTACCTTAGAATATCCCCAGGCGTCGGGCTGGATCCGGAAAGTTTTGCGTAGCAGTACCCTTGCGCGTCGGTAGGCGGCGTCGTGCGGCTCCGCGTCCGTCGTCGGCGTCGTGATCGCCGGGATGACGTCGCGGGCAGTACTTAGGCGCCGCCCTGCGCGCTGACGTCAGTTCTTCTTTTTCCGCGCCAGTAAGCGCAGATCCGGGAAGAGCAGTGCCCTAGTCACTTTTTGACTATCTTTTTTGGTGAATTTTTTCACTGTTTCTTCAACGAGTCTTCACGACTCCTAAGGTGTTGTAGGGATGCCCGGCTTTAAGCCCTGCGAGGAATGTGGTCGCATGATGTCGATCACGGACCCGCACCTCGAGTGTCTCTTTTGTCTCGGCCGAGACCACGACACGAAGTCGTGTCCTGACTGCCGGAAACTTCATCCTAAGGCTTTGCGAGAGCGGTCTCGAAAGCTCCTTGAAGTCCGGCATTCGGCTCCGCGCCGCACCAAGCTCCCGGTCCCGGGAGAGGTCGAGGGGCCGGACGCGGAGTCCCCGCCGTTCGTCGGATTCAAAGTCTTCGCGCTCCTCCGGTAAGTCGAAGCACAAGAAGTCTAAGCGGCGTCATCGCTCTAAGACTTCGCCTCGCCGGTCTTGCGACTCGGCTGAGGTCCCTGTCGGCACCGTCCCCGCGGCCCCGGACGTGCCTGTCGAGTTACCCCCGCAGTACCCGCCCTACCCGGGCTCGGGGGCGACTCAGGCCGATATACAGGAATTCCTGTCGGCCATGGCCCGCCTCTTCGGGCCTCAAGGTCCCTCCGGTGCGCCTCCGGGCCCCGCGGGCCCTGATGGGGTTGCTCCGGCGTCGCCGTCGACTCCGGTCCCGGCGTCGCCTGTCCCACCAGCCTTCGTCCCGGCCTCGGCTCCGGCCCCGGCCTCGACCCCGGCTCCGGTGGTGCCGCAACCCCCATCGACGCCGGTTGACCTAACCACGCCTCCGCCGACGCCGATGTCCCCGGTGCCGTTTCCGACGCCGTCCGGGGCTCCGGGCGGCGTCGTTCCCCGGTTCAACCTGAGGAGGACCAGGAGAGCTGGGAGGGGTCTGAGGACCCTCTCACACAACAGTGCGAGTTTGACCCGGACTGGGTTGAGGAACTTGGGGATGCCAGTGGTCTGGATACCTCCCCTGACTCTGGCATGCTGTCTCCTCCCGTGGCAACGGAGGAGGGGGCTAATTTTGCAACGGTGTTGCGTAGAGCTGCTGGAGCCTTGAATCTCCAGTTGCCTACAGTGGTCGTCAGGTCTAACATCCTGACTGAAGTGCTTCAGCCGGCGGCCTCCTCTTCGGAGACTGTGCTGCCGTTCAACGAGGCACTGACTGACGTTCTTTTGGGTGCCTGGTCCAAACCCACCACAGGGGCTCCTGTGGATAGGAACGTGGCCCGACACCATCGCCCTGCTCCGGGCGACCCCTGTTTCTCTCCCAACACCCCACCCCTGAGAGCTTGGTTGTCCAAGCCTCTGCCTCCCAAACCGCCTTCCCTACCGCCCCTCCGGATAGGGAATCCAAGCGCCTGGATCACTTTGGGAAGAAGGCTTCTCTTCCTCCAGTGCTGGCTTGCGGTCTGTTAATACCGCTTGCCTCTTGGGCCGATACACCCACTCCCTGTGGGATTCGGTGGCAACTGTTTTGCCGCAGTGTTCTGAGGAGGTCCAGACACTGCTTACCCGCGCCATTGCGGAAGGGCGTGATGCGGCTAAATATACCATCCGCTGTGGCCTTGATACCGCCGACTCGCTGGGCAGATCGCTTGCAACGACGGTGGCGCTGCGTCGCCACGCCTGGCTGAGAACCACTGGTTTTTCAGGGGATGTCCAGAATACACTCATGGACATGCCCTTTGATGGTGTCGGTCTTTTTGGTTCGAAGGCAGACCATGCGCTGGAGCGTTTCAAGGACTCTCGGGCTACTGCTAAGTCCCTGGGCCTTGCTGTTGTGCGCCCTCCGCTCACGTCTGCTTTTCGCCCCTTTCGTGGCCACGGAAGGGTCGCCCAGTCACGTCCGCAGCCCGGCCAACGGCCCGCGCAGCAAGCGCCTTCGCGTGGCCGAGGACGTGGATACCGCCGTGGCGGTTCGGGTAACCAGCGTGCGGGTCAGGCCACCACCTCCAACCCGTCCGCGGCCTCCAAGCCCTCCTAGTCCCTCCTTTCAGGTGCACAGTACGCCAGTCGGGGGCAGGGTCCGCCATCACCTTCACCTCTGGCGTCCCATCACCTCGGACAGGTGGGTCTTGGACATTGTCCGAAGGGGCTACTCCCTCCCCTTCGAGACCACCCCCCCAGCCATGCCTCCTCAATTCCACCGCATGTCAGGGGATCACTTGGTGCTTCTACAGAAGGAAGTCACGGCCCTCTTGGCCAAGAGGGCCATCGAGCATGTTCCGACCCCAGAAGTAGGGCGTGGTTGCTACTCCCACTACTTTCTGGTGCCCAAAAGGACAAGGAGGACATGCGTCCTATCTTGGACCTCCGGAACGTCAATCGCTTCCTCCGGAAGGAGAAGTTCAAGATGCTCACCCTAGCTCAGGTCTTGACTGCCCTCGACCCCGGAGACTGGTTGGTAGCGTTGGACTTGCAGGACGCCTATTTCCACATCCCCGTCCTGCCGGCCCACCGGCGTTACCTTCGGTTCACGGTAGGCCTCGAGCATTTTCAGTTCACCGTGCTCCCCTTTGGCCTTACAAGTGCCCCTCGGGTGTTCACGAAAGTGATGGCGGTGGTCGCAGCTCATCTGCGCCGGGCAGGGGTTTCAGTCTTCCCCTACCTCGACGACTGGCTGCTGAAGGCGGGCTCGTCCCAGGCAGTCGTCTCCCACCTCCAGACTACGGCCGAACTCCTGCACTCGCTGGGGTTCTCCATCAATGTGCCGAAGTCGCATCTGATTCCTTCTCCACAGCTCCTTTTCATCGGAGCAGTTCTGGACACGACGCAGTTTCGGGCCTATCCTCCCGAACGGCGAGTCCGGGATATTCAGGCTATGATTCCGATCTTTCAGCCTTTATCCTGGGTTTCGGTGCGGATGACCCTGAGGCTGCTGGGCCTCATGGCCTCCTGCATCCTGCTGGTCAATCATGCCAGATGGCATATGCGGGCTCTGCAGTGGGACCTGAAGTTCCAGTGGGCGCAGCACCAGGGCAATCTGTCCGATCACGTCCAGATCTCGGAGGGGACTGCAAGACAGTTGCAGTGGTGGCTCTCGAACCGGCAATGGGTCATGGGCAGATCCCTCTCCCTTCCCCAGCCAGAGCATACAGTTGTGACGGACTCGTCCCTTCTGGGATGGGGCGGTCACATGGGAGAGGCGGAGATCAGAGGCCTCTGGTCTCCGGCGGAGTCCCGGCTCCATATCAACCTTCTGGAGCTCCGGGCGATCCGACTTGCACTCAAGGCATTCCTTCCCTCTGTCAAAGGGAAGGTAGTGCAGGTGTTCACAGACAACACCACCGCCATGTGGTACTGCAACAAACAGGGCGGGGTGGGGTCTTGGACCCTTTGTCAGGAGGCTCTGCGCCTCTGGACATGGCTGGAACATCAGGGCATGTTCCTGATGGTTCAACACCTGGCAGGTTCACTGAACGCCAGGGCGGACGAACTCAGCCGCAGGTGCATGATGGATCACGAATGGCGTCTTCACTCGGAAGTGGCGCAAGGACTCTTTCTACAGTGGGGAGAGCCTTGGTTAGATCTATTCGCCACCGAAGAGAACGCGCAATGTCATCAGTTCTGCGCGTTGGAATTTCCAAGGCAGCACTCGCTCGGCGACGCTTTCGTCGCGAGTGGAGTTGCGGTCTGTTGTACGCCTTTCCGCCTATACCACTTCTACCCAGAGTGTTGAAGAAGATTCGGCACGACCGGGCCCAAGTCATTCTTGTGGCTCCGGACTGGGCTCGAAGAGTTTGGTATCCCGAGCTACTCAATATGAGCGTGGATCCCCCGATCCGTCTGCCTCTTCGGGAGGATCTTCTGTCGCAGCAGCAGGGGACGGTCCTCCACCCGAACCTGTCCAGTCTACACCTGCTTGCGTGGAGATTGAGCGGCGGCAGTTGATTCCTTTCGACTTGCCTCCCGAAGTTTGTGATGGCAGCCAGGCGTCCCTCCACTAAGGTGGTATACGCCTGCAGGTGGAACAAATTTGTGGCATGGTGCACAGCAAAGGCTGTGAATCCCCTTTCTGCCCCTCTTTCTGAGGTCCTTCTGTTCCTTCTCTCTCTGGCCCAACAGGGTTCTGCCCTGGGTACCATCAAGGGTTATCTTTGTGCTATCTCGGCCTTCCTCAGGCTCCCTGATCAGCCCTCCCTTTTCAAGTCCCCTGTTGTTAACAGGTTCTTAAAAGGCATTACTCACCTCTTCCCTCCTGTTCCGTTTGTGATGCCTCAGTGGGACTTGAACTTGGTTCTTACCTTTTAATGTGCGCTCCCTTTGAGCCTCTGCATAACTGTCCTCTTCGTCTTCTGACTCTGAAGACAGCCTTTCTGGTGGCCATCACCTCCGCTCGGCGGGTGAGTGAGCTCCAGGCTCTATCTTGCAAACCTCCCTTTCTGTCTGTTCATCCAGACAAGGTTGTTCTTCGGACGCGTCCGTCCTTCTTGCCAAAGGTGGTTACTGCTTTCCACATTGGGCAGACCATCACTTTGCCCACCTTCTTTCCGCCTCCGCATCCTTCTAGAGAGGAAGAGAGGCTCCACCGTCTGGACCCAAAACGTGCGCTCTCCTTCTATATCGACCGCACAAAACACTTCCGGGTGGATGACCAGCTCTTTGTTGGCTACGTGGGCGCCAAAAAGGTCGGGCGGTGCACAAGAGGACCATCTCCCGCTGGGTTACCTTGTGCATCAAGACCTGCTATTCTTTGGCTAAGAAGGAGCCTCCTGTTGGGCTGCGTGCCCATTCCACCAGGGCAACGGCTGCTACCACGGCCTTGGGCCGCGGTGTTCCGCTGCCGGTTATCTGTCAGGCAGCTACGTGGGCCTCGCTGCACACGTTTACAAAGCATTACTGCCTTGACAGTCAGGTCCGGAGGGACGGCTTCTTTGGCCGTTCTGTCCTCCAGGACTTCCTTGTCTGATCTTTGTTCGCAGACCCACCACCGGGGTTGGTATTGCTGGGGTATCTATTCTAAGGTAAGGAATCTGTCACTAACGTGTCTCTTTCAGATGCACAAGTTACTAACTTGTGTAACGATATATCTGTAAGAGACAGTAGTTAGTGACAGATTCCTACCGCCCACCCATCCTCCCCGTTCTGCGAACTGATTTCTAGGGTTAAGGACATCCCTTTCAGGGCCCTAGTATTTTTCAGACACCTATGTCAGCTTCTTGCATGGCTCTGCGTTCCTGGCGCGGAAAGTCGTGTACAGAACTGACGTCAGCGCGCAGGGGCGGCGCCTAAGTACTGCCCGCGACGTCATCCCGGCGATCACGACGCCGCCGACGGACGCGGAGCCGCACGACGCCGCCTACCGACGCGCAAGGGTACTGCTACGCAAAACTTTCCGGATCCAGCCTGACGCCTGGGGATATTCTAAGGTAAGGAATCTGTCACTAACTACTGTCTCTTACAGATATATCGTTACACAAGTTAGTAACTTGTGCTTTGCTCCCCTTTGTGCCATTTCTATCTGTTTATCTGTTAGATTGTATTCAGAGAACCGAGACGTGCTGTTAATATAACGCCAAGGCACATAGCCTGCACGCAAAGATTGCAGCGTCCAGCATAACAACATAATAGAACGTAATTGAGATTGCCCGTGTTGTAATATATCGGCCAAATCTTGTTCTAGTATGTCTATCGCAGAAGATACAATGTTGCCTAAAGAATATATCCTGGAGGTCAATGTAGTTAACCCAATGTCTACCACTGCTAGAGATTTTTCTAGATTTATACATCTATTTCATGTAATCTCTCTGCGGCCTCTTGTTGGGATATTTTCCATATTTCATTGTAGACCGCATAAATGAAAAGTTTCTGACGTGGTTTCCTGGGACCTAGTAAAAAATCCCTGAGATCCACATCCTGTGAAGTAAGGATAAGTGTTGTTTCACCTTTGTGAGTGTTGAGGTTTTTAGCCAATCCAGGCACAACTACCCAACACTGTAGGATGTCACTACCCCTGGATGTTCTCTCTGTACATAACGTGGATCTGGCCTATGGATACTGAACCCTTCCGTTCTACCCATGAATCTTGCCTGACAACTATTGGTGTCTGTGGGCCAAATCAACCATGTCTTCTAATCAGGGTCTGATCTGTTGTATTGTATAATGTCATGTACTGTAATCTCTTTCTGTGATGTAATGTTACCCTCGGTGTGTGATGGAGTTGGCATCCGAGGTGTGTTCAAGTCCATATTCTTGGCTAGTCCAAGGCAAGACGTTTGTTGCAATGTCTCGTTCAAAAACATGATCTGTTGCGGGATAAGGCATGCTCTAAATAAAGCTTCCGTTCCCTGAACTTGCCATTCTCTAGTACCCCAGACTGATTTTAAGTCTATGGTGGCTTTCCATAAGTCGAAACCTTGTTCAGACAACTGGGCAATAAAGGAAGCAGAGTAAATCTGTTTGGTGTTTGTTAACATATTTTTCTGTGCTGATGTTGGTGCAACCGTATAATAATATGAGGCTGGGTCAAACATATTAATTAAACCCTGAAAAATATGGACATTTTTGTACAAATGTTTTTGAACTGCCTGTCGGCGGTGTTGGACAATGTTCTCACTGGTGGTATGTGAACACATTTCTAGGATTAGCAGATTTATGCAAAAAGTGATGACCATAGTGTTGATAACAATACATTGTTTCGAAATCTGATGTGCTTTCCAATGTTTCACTATTAGACAATGCAGCGGATTTTTCTAAATCAGACATGTTATTTACAGTTTCAAAATCCCAATCATCAGAAAATGTACTTGAGGTAATGATATCGTTCAACAATATTTTAAATAAATGAGGAATTCTTAAAAGGTCGGACCAAATCTATCGAAATTAACCTTGTCCCAAACTATACCCTCCGGTATAGGAACTGCTGTAATGTTCACTGATGACAAGTCTCTTTGTTCTCGATGAGATGATTGGTGTGGTTTTAAAATTAAATTCACCTTTTGGGCTGCAGAGCTTTGTCGAAGGTGTTTTCCATTAACAAGCATGCTAAAAACTATTACTAAGCCTAACCAGAAAAGAAAGAAAAGTATCCCGGTGATTACCCATAGTTCTACCCAAGGTGACACCAGGTAAGTCTTTTTAAGAAAGTTCAGAAAGTCTTTAACTTGCTGCTTGCACGATTTCTGGGCTGGCATCATTTCAGGTTCACATCCATCCAAAGAAAACGTATCAAAGTTTATGAAGTAGCCAGAAGCAGTTCGATCAATTGTTGGGATTGCATCAGGATTTCTGGAAATCGTAGTTTGCTCTTGTTGAGGCATGTTGAAATTTGTCTTTCATTGTGATTCTGAATTTGAACTTCAGGTTCAAGGGGAACGAGTTCCATAGCATTATTGCATAGTCCATCATTCCGTGTAGGGGACTCTTCGAACGTGATGAGTCTTTCTGTTTGAACTTCTTGAATTGTAGCGAGAGGAGAGCATCTGCTACTTTGGAGTCCACGTGGCCTACTACTCAGTATCGGCCACATAGTGTGGTTTGATTAGGTTGATTGAGACAAATCTTTTCTCCTTTTTTCTGGCAAAAGGCGGTAGAAGTACAGTTCTTGTTCCTACAACTGCTAGAACCCGTACAGGCGTTCTGTATGATGGCCCAAATTCTTTCTTGTCCGCTATTTTCTCTCTGACCAGATCCCCGACTTTTGGGATCCAGACAGGTCTTGCCGTGACTGATTTGACTTCCCCAGTGGCGGTCTGCTTCATATGGACATTACTTTGTTGTGTCCTGGATTCATTTAGATCCTGTAAAACAGCCAAACGATCATGAATGTCAAAAGGCTTTTCATCCACCACTGCACCTTCACAATCAAGATCAGGTACCCACATTCTTGTCCCAAATAGGACCTCCTATGGAGTGACCCCCCTAGAGAACTTCTTGGCATGTTATTCAATGCTCGTTGCACTCCATACAGATGTTTTACCCAACTTCCACCCGAGCCTAATACTCTAGCTGTTAAAGACTGCTTTAAGCCTCGGTTTTTCCTCTCCATGACAGAATTTCCCTCTGGATGGTACGGAGAGGAGTACCGCAATGCTACACCCAATCCTCGCATGGCCTCCTTGTAAGCCCGAGAGCTAAACGCAGGGCCCTGGTCCGAATGTAATGTGCCAATTGCGTATGTCCCTATAAAGACTCGCAAGCTTTTATAACAGTTCAACCTTCAGGGCCACACCCATAGGAATCTTGAGCAGGAATCCACTGCATCCATGATATACCTGTAAGCCCCATCTCTTTGTATGGGGCCGCAGTGGTCCAAGTAAACACACGCTAGTTGTTTGTCTGATATTAATAATGGTGTCTGTGCTGGACGTGTTACAGTGGAACCTTTCATCTGCTGGCAGATTTCGCATTTCATGACATAGTCTTTAGTCTGCTTTGTTAACCCAGGCCACCTATAGCGTTGTTTCAACAAAGAAATAGTCGCCGTAACTCCCGCATGTGCAAAACCTATCCCTTCATGTGCTGCTAGAATTAAACCTAACCTACGATCCATCTTTGGAATTACTCTATCCCCCACTCCAGGAATCTGATCAAATGGAATGTTATTGGCATCTAACTTGTAGGAGTACTTGAGTGGAAACCTTTTTGGTACTGCTTTGCTGTTTTTGCGTGAAGCAATGACAGCCACCATAATCTCACCATCTATTCTCGTTTTAGAACAAGTGATTGCAGCTACGGAAGCCGTGCGTACAGCCCCCTTTTCAGCTTCATCAGCCAATGAATTCCCTTCAACGTGAACGCCATCAAGCTGATGACTTAGTGTATGTATCACGTGAGCTCTCGGTAGTTCGGTTTTCAACTCCACTACATAGCATTTTGTGCTTAATTGTGCCACCTTTTGCATCTTTGAACCTGTTTTGAACCCAGTGCTGCAAATATTCATTATATGACTACACAGTAAAATGAATCGCACACAATTAGTGTGGGGAATTCTCGATCCATATTTACCAGTGCCAGTATCAAGGCGTTTAACTCTGCCAGCTGTGCCATGCAGTCTCCTAGAGATTGCGTTTTTGTGCAACTCGGGTGGAACTTTCCATCCCGCATGCGACCTTTAACGATTGCGCATGCTGCGCTATATTATTGCTTACTTCCTATGGCCGGTTGAGCAGATCCATCAGTGTAAATTATATATTCATACTATTTCGTTTGGTAGAGGATATTCTTGTTCGTATTGCAGAAATGCTTGTGTCTTTAGATTTGGGTCGTACCTGTATTCTACATCTTTTGCAGTGAGAGAATTAGCCCATTGTATCCATCTCGGATGTAAGGCTTTAGCATTAGGAACGCTTGCCTTTGTCGCAGCCTCTAAGGCTGGAACCGGAGTCACTACTATTATTCGTTTCCCCTGAGCCAGTGCTCTTTCTCTCACTACAGCAGTTTGTACTGCTGTCCGAATCTTTTCTGTGGATGCGAAGCGCATCTCGGCATTTGTGTACAAATGTGATTTATACGCAAACCGTTTCACCATCATTATATGTTAGATAGGTGTACCCAGATTGGCCCGCAACTATACGGGTCACCAGGTTGCATACGTTTAAGCGTGTCTGTAAGTGTTTGGAAGCTATCATGTCAGCTTGTAAGGAACAAAGAATATCTGTGTGTTCCTGTGTCCATTGTCTTACTGAAAAATCAGGTTTTATTAAATCGTAGAAAGGTTTTACTCTTTCTGCGTAATCTAAAATGTATGTTCTACCAAAATGTAGAAATCCCAGGATTGATTGTACATTTTTCAATGATTTTGGAGGTTGGAGCAGCGCTCATTTTTCTAGAAAATTGGCTGCTAGGCTTTCCCCTTCACTTGAAAGCTCATATCCTAAAAACAGGACACTGAGGTGGTGAATTTTTGATTTTTTAAAGTTGAATTTGTAGCCCTCAGATGCAAATCCCAAAATGACGGTCTTCACTCTGTTCAAGTGCTCTTCTAGGTCATCGTCCGTTAGATAAATATCATCCACATAGGACAATGCCTCTTCATCCAAATTTTGAAGTAACTCGGTTACTCTGGCCGAAAACAACCCCGGGCTGTTCTTATACCCCTGGGGGGAGTCGACAAAATTGATGCTGGGACCCTAGCGCTGAGAATGCTGTTAGATACCTGCTTTCAGGTGCTATATTTTGGCAGAAAAATCCATTTGAGATATCAAGCGTTGTTTTATATTTTTCCCACACAATGTTATTCATTAATGCGGCACTGTGTGCATTTTGGACTACAAATGTCTTAGTGCACGTGTTTAAATGTCTATAATCTAAAACTAAACGATATGAATTGTCAGGTTTCATGACTGGAAACAAAGGATTATTCATTGATGAGGTGCAATTTTCGATCACTCCTTGGTATTCAAGTTGATCTAAGACCTCCCTGACCTGTTTTTTAGCTTCTTGCTTTATTGGATACTGCCTCGGTGCAGTTGGAGTATTTTTTAAAGGAATTATGTGGTGAGTTGAATCCTCATCCCATCCTACATGGTTTTTGTATAATGCAGGGGCTTGAGCTACTGCCCACCTCTGCGCATATGTGTGTTTTAGGTGCCTGGGAATATGGTCTGAGAATGCCGGTAAAATTACCGTTTCTCCTTTAGGACAATCCATGACGAATGCTGGCGGCCAATCTTGTTCAGCTAACAAAATGTCATAGCCAAACGACAAGTTCTCCCAAAAGAGACCTTTAACTGTCCTACATTTGTCCCCCTCCATTTGGAGTGTTATTTCATATAACTTATGTGGGACACTTACCCTAGTATCAGGTGTTTCCACCGTGATATAATCATTCAAGTCTGCTGTCACCAGAAATTCCATCAGGTTCTGGCGAGCTATTGTTACTTCTGCTGCACTGTCTAGCATCGTCGGGGCCCATTCCCCGTTCAGTAGTCGAGTCCTCAGAATTCAGTATGTCTGATCTTTAGACCTGCAACCTTCTTCTTTTTGAACTGTGGCTAAGTTCAGGGCAGGCTCTCCTCCGTACTCGTTTTGTATTTGTCTCAATACGTCTGATACTACTACTAATGACGGGATACCATGAGTTCTGGTATAAATGGCAGCAAAGACTGTACCCCAAGTGGTACAATCCTCTATTTGTGGTGTTATCCCCATGGGCAAGCAGATTGTTAGCATTCTGTGTTTTTCATACGGGGTAGTGTTTGGGAATACTGCCTCTAGCTGTGTTATTTTCTGAGCTACCCAGAATGGCATTTGATCACGTTTTGTGGGCATTTTACCCATCACCGTGTGTAATGTTTGTAGTGTGATTTTAGTTGCTGTACTCTGAGCTTGAGATCCATTTTCTGCAACCATTGCTGGTTGGACTGTAAGTGTCCTCATGACGAATTGCGTCAAGTTTCTGTAGATTTGTATTAATTCTTTGTGTTGTGTAAGTCTCCTGGTGGCATTGTTTCACTGTCAGGATGTGGTGTGTAGGCCGCTAATATTGGCCATATTGCCCCTTCTCTTCCGAGTGGGCCGAGTCTCGCTCTTCTTATATGGGGTAGGGCGCCTTTAAACCATTATAAGTGTTCCTGGTATGTGAACGGAACTTCAATGTCCTCAAACGGACAATATTCAGCTGGTGCATCTCCTGTGTAGGAGTGAAATGTTTTTGTTCTTGCATTTGCTGCTGGGAATGTAACCCACAAATAAAATACCTCTGTTCTATATGATTCGTGTGCCTCAATCACGAAAGCTACTATGCCACCCCTGGCTGTTACACCATGCGCAAGTAGTTTCAGGGTGACTGTATTTCTAAAATTCTCTGCAATCGGAATTGCATCTGCATTTTCTTCTTCATCTGAGAGGTGCAAACTATGCACAACTCCCCCGCGTTTTCCACGCCTTCAGTCATTTTTTAGAGGAAGAAGTATTTTTCAAGGAAACTAAGAGAAGGTATTTTGCGCAATTTTTAGGAACACTATGTCCTTCAAGCTTGATTAACCAACAGCCAATAAATAGGATTTTTTTAGCCTACTCAGCTGTGGCAGAGTTTGTGCCCACCCACTTCAGACGTCTCTGGTGTTTTGTGAGTAGGGGTCTCTGAGAATAGCACGACTGAACTACTCCGATTCTACTGTTAAATAAGTACCCAACCAACGTTGGGCGCCATGTCGTGTAGTTCCTATATAACCTATACAGGATCTGCACGTTTGGATAACATAAACTGTGGGACTGGTGGCAGACTGATTCCGTGCACCCCCACCAGATGCATTAGCCTGTTTGTATCAGCTAGCTCACAGTGCCACTATAATCTCCTCTTACCAAGGAGAGAATAGATTCTGGCAACCTCAGAACATGACAACCATGATCCCTCAGGATCATGGAAACAATGTACTACTTTTTGCTCAGTCACTCGTGCTCACTTAGTTTGTCTCAGAGAGATACACAGAATAAACAGGCTGGGCGCTTTCAATAAGAGTTTATTGAACAGTTGTTGTTCTAGTGTACAATAGATGAGCTGCAACAACCATTAGACAGTAGCAGAGATATATCATTAGAATTACTACGAAAGTAAATGGATGGTATAGCTCTACCATCTTGCAATAAACATGAATACATATGAGTATATAAAACACATGATAAAAAGTGCGTACTCCTACGATGCCTCCCTAACTAGATGTACCTAAATGTACCTAGCATCTGTGTAGGAGTTATGCCAAGAATTCCTCTAGGATCTAGTCAACCCCATTGCCTGAAAATGAGAGAATATGGGACCCTGTCCTGGTCTTGAGTTGGACACCCCGCGAGGGATGTTAGACCACTGCGAGCTGGAGTGTCTACATGCAGGAACCTCAGCGTCTGTGGTCAGTGTGTCAGCCGGGAAGTCTCAGTCTCCTCTGTCCTTCTAAGCAAGATGTGATGTATATATACCCATAGGTCTCCCCAGGGGTCCTAACTTGCTGTGTTATTGTGTCGGCCTAAAGGATGACGTCGGGCCTGAACTTTATACAGAGATGTTGGTCCTGCTGTTAGTCCTGCTGTGCTTACAAGAAGCCACATGCATAATGTATGAGATTCCAACTAGGGGGAAACCCGCGTTCTGAATGCAGTGTTGTATCTAGGTAAAAGGTCAGTCCCTAAGAACCGTTATGTATGTAATGTAGGGAAGAATATAGGTGAAAGGTTGCACTGTTACCTTCGCCTATATAGGGTACCTATATGGAATATAACAACACTAAAACGTGTAAACAGACTACCACATCATCCTTCTTTACTACGGTGTCAGACTACCTTCCGTTCTTTGCATGTTATGTCGCCTTCGTGTGCACACATCTAATGACCTATACCTTCAAGACCTGTACCAGCTAGAGGTCTTGAATCAGAATATTGCACATATATTTCCTTTTCTAAGTAGAATAAATATTTACAAACATATACATAAAAATTAAAAGAGACTCCTGTCTAAAACGGATTACTTATATCCCAAATAAATTCAATGCAGTGCCATCTATTAAAGGCTCAACCATGTTAGGCATTAAAAACAGTTTATCAATAAATTGTCTCCAAAAAATACAGTGTTACTATGATAAAATTGTTTCAACAATCCTTTCAATAAAAACTCTTCCAAATATATCACCTTTCAGGACAATAGTGAGCTACCACTTTTAGCCTGTGCTGCAAAACTATTATATATATATATATATATATATATATATTCACTGAAAAAACCATAGGTTTCAGGGACGTTATAGTTAGAAATTAGCATTTAAAAACCGTAGAAATTCACTGAAAAAAACCACAGGTTTCAGGGACGTTATAGTTAGTTGGACATTTCACTCGTACAAAACCAGTGAAATTCGTCCGTTATAGTTAGTTCAGCTAACTATAACTTGCGCCCCCGCAATGCACTGCTGATGACGTCACATATTACATCATTCATTACATGGTCAGTGACCTCACTGATGACATCATCCACGTGATAATCTGATGCACCTCCTCACACCCTAATATAACCTTTGATACACCCACTGTAAAATACAGACTACCATTTTCGAAACCATAGACACACCAACACCAGTTACTACATACTCGCTCACTGATTCCTAGGTCTACACACACATCCACTCATTCACCCATACAGTCACTCATACATGCAGTCACTCATCAATACAGCACTATCATATGCACTCATACACCTATACAGACATTCACACACCGCCACTCACCCATAGAGTTACTCACACACCTAGTCAGTCATGTAAAGAATCAATCACACTCCCATTTACTCACCTATACAGTTATACACACACCACCAGTAGGTAGTTCTAGTTAGGACCTCGTTTCTATTCAAAAAGCGTTTTTTCTTTTGCCAATATCTTTGGCGCCGGTTGACCAATCTTCGCAAAATTTTCAAAACTAATGGGGCGCTCCAGTCAGCTCCTGTCGTGAAAGTTTCGGGGTGATTCGTCAAGCGGGGGCCGAGAAAAAAGGGGGGTCCCAAAACGCGTTTTCCCCATGTTAATTTCCATAGGAACTTTAGACAAAGCTACAGCCCGAACTGCTGAACGAAATTACACCAAATTTGGCAAAAAGGTAGGTCTTGGTTCAGAAAGAGCCCTTTTTTTTTTTAAATGGTGTAAATCCGTTCAATAGTTCCTGAGAAATTAGAAAAAGAAAAGTTTCGATATCTGAGCACCGAGGAGGGCTCGCGAACCCTCCCGGGCACGAGCTTCACTCTGATTGGCTGCCAACACTCCAAACCATGAAGTGTTGGCAGCCATCTTGTGACTCGGTAACCGAGTCACAAGAAAGGAGTAAATAAGGTGAAAAACAAGAAAAGGGGGCAGGGTACAAACACCCTGAACCCCTAGGCCTGCTCAGGGGGTCCCACAAGGACCCCCAGGGCCAAAAAAAGCATTTTTTTAAAAACAAAATCGGCCGAATTCGCGCTGGGTGCGCGAATTCGGCAGAGAAAATTTTTAAAAAATGAAGCGCGGACTCCCGCGCTTCATTTAAGTGAGCCCCCGGGTGGGCCAGGTCCCGGGGGAATGCCACAATTATATCATGGGGGCCCCCGCACCCCAGGGACCGCCACCTCCCCGGGGCTTGTTTATTAATCTGTGGGGCTTTACTTAAATATGAGTGGGGGCACACGGCCCCCCTGCTGCCCCAGGGACCGCCACCTCCCCGGGGCTCAAAGAAAATAATTTGAGGGTGGGGGGGCCTCATGGACCCGCCCCAGGTACCGCCACCTCCCCGGGGCTTTCTTCAATTATTTGCGGGGGCCCAGCGGCCCCCCCCGAGCCCCGGGGACCACCACCTGCCCGGGGCTGTGCAAATGATGGGAGGGGGGCCCCGTGGCCCCCCCTCCAGGAGCCCTTGATGGCCCTGGGGACCGCCACCCACCAGGGCCAGCTCCTGCAATGTCCCGAGGTGCCCACCCCCGGACATTGCCATTTGCTATGGCAGGGCGCCCTGTCATAGCAAACTCTGCTTTGGTTTTTGGAAGCGAGAGCAGGAAACCTGCTCTCGCTTCCAAAAACCAAAGCAGAATTGCTTTTGCACAAGGGGAGCAGCATGTCAGCAGTTCCCCTTGTGCAAAAGCAATGCCGTGGGGGCATTGGGGCTCCCCCCACGTTCCCCAACGGTCAGGCCAGGTCCCGGGGGATGGGGTCCCCGGGGCCAGAAGTGGACCGGGAGGGGGGGCCACGCGGCCCCCTTCCCGTTTGTTTTTTTAAAAAAAGCCGAATAAAATGCTCAGGCCCGGGGGATGGAGTCCCCGGGGCCAAAAGTGGCCCAGGGAAGGGGTGCCACGCATCCCCCTTCCCATAAAATAGACAAAAGAAAAAAGAAACCGGCAACTCGCCGGAGGCCCCGCCCCCTCCCTGCATCACTCTGCAAACGCGCCCCCTGGCGCGTTCCAAGTTGGGGAATTAAGTCCCCTTGAATACTGAGGGTCCCTGGGGGCCAACTAGCCCACCAGGTACCTTCAGTAAGTGCCACAGCTGCCTTGCAGAGAGGTGGTCCGAGGCCACGCCCCTTTTTACACATCTCTGCAACGCAGCTCTGTGGAGCTTATTAGAGGTACCTGGTGGGCTAGTTGGCCCCCAGGGACCCTCAGGATTCAAGGGGACTTAATCCCCCAACTTACAACGCGCCAGGGGGTGTGTTTGCACAGTGGTGCAGGGAGGGGGTGGGGCCTGATATAGCAAGTGTGCAAACGCGCCCCTTGGCGCATTGTAAATTTGGGGATTAAGTCCCCTTCAATCCTGAGGGTCCCTGGGGGCCCACCAGGTACCTCCAGTAATCGCCACAGAGCTGCGTTGCTGAGAGGTGGTCCGAGGCCACGCCCCTTTTTACACCACTCTGCAAACGCGGCTTCTGGTGCACTGCTGGTGAGGTGATGAGGTCCTCTTGTGTCCTGAGGACCTCAGGACACAAGTGGACTTCATCCTCCGAGCAGCAGTGCACCACAAGCCGCGTTTGCGGCGTTGTGTAATAAGGGGCGCGGCCTCGGAACACCTCTCTGCAATGGAGTTCTATGGCGCTTACCGGAGGTACCTGATGGGCTAGTTGGCCCGCAGGGACCCTCAGAATTCTAGAGGACTTAATCCCCCAACTTACAACGCGCAAGGGGGCGCGTTTGCATAGTGGTGCAGGGAGGGGGCGGGCCTGGTATAAAAAGTTCTTAATCCTGCTGTGTGGGACTTACTGGAGGTAATAGGAGGGGTAGTTGGCCACCAAGGTTTATGTTAGGGGCTAACTACCTCTACTGTTACCTCCAGTAAATCCCACACAGTGGGATTGCTAAAAGGTGTTTGAAGGCCACGCTCACCTTTGTCCACCACTCTGCAAACGCGACTGCTATGTTATAGTTAGAAATTAGCATTTAAAAAACCTTTGAAATTCACTGAAAAAACCATAGGTTTCAGGGACGTTATAGTTAGTTGGACATTTCACTCGTACAAAACCAGTGAAATTCAGCCGTTCTAGTTAGTTCAGCTAACTATAACTCACGCCGCCGCAATGCACTGCTGATGACGTCACATATTACATCAGTCATTACATGGTTAGTGACATCACTGATGACATCTCAAATGACCACTGATGACATCAACCAGTGACTGTGTGTTTCTATAAAGTTTAAATATGTTTTATACATATGCCAAGGTGTATTGAAGAATGAGTGGGTGTAGAAGTGTCTGGGTAGAGGATTTAGTAGGTGCGTGACTGACTGTATAAGTGAGTGATTAAATGTGTCTTACTGAATGCATGGGTTGGTGACTAAACTGTGTGAATGTCTATCAGTCTATCTGTTGTTGTGTACGCTGCTGCATGGGTTGGTGAGTAGCTACATGAGTGACTATATGGGTTATTGATTGGTTGCCTGACTATTTGTATGGGTGCCTGAGTGTCTGTGTGGGTGGGTGGGGGGTGTGTGACTTTGTGCATAGATGTGTGAGTGGGTGATTCACTGGGTGTATGGGTTCAAGAGTGTGTGGAGGGGAGGGCTGTATGGGTGAGTGTGCGTATGGCTGTGTTGGTGAGTGAATGGATGTCTCAGTGGTATATGTGTGAGTAACTACATATGTGAAAGGCAGTATATGTGAGTGTTGGAGTATATACATGACTATATGTGAGAGTGAATGATTGTGAGAGTGGCTGTATGAATGAGTGTGTGCTTGTGTCAGTGATTGTATGAGAGTAAGTATGTGTTAGTATCTGTATGAATAGGTGAGGTGGTGTGTGTATAACTGTGTAGGTGAGTAAATGGGAGTGTGATTGATTCTTTACATGACTGACTAGGTGTGTGAGTAACTATGGGTGAGTGGCGGTGTGTGAGTCTGTATAGGTGTATGAGGGCATATGATAGTGCTGTATTGATGAGTGACTGCATGTATTAGTGACTGTATGGGTGAATGAGTGGATGTGTGTGTAGACCTAGGAATCAGTGAATGAGTATGTAGTAACTGGTGTTGGTGTGTCTATGGTTTCGAAAATGGTAGTCTGTATTTTACAGTGGGTGTATCAAAGGTTATATTAGGGTGTGAGGAGGTGCATCAGATTATCACGTGGATGATGTCATCAGTGAGGTCACTGACCATGTAATGAATGATGTAATATGTGACGTCACCAGCAGTGCATTGCGGGGGCGCGAGTTATAGTTAGCCCAGCTAACTATAACGGCTGAATTTCTCTGGTTTTGTACGAGTGAAATGTCAGCCTAACTATAACGTCCCTGAAACCTGTGGCTTTTACAGTGAATTTCTAAGGTTTTTTAAATGCTAATTCCTAACTACAACGTCCCTGAAACCTGTGGTTTTTTTCTGTGAATTTCTAAGGTTTTTTAAATGCTAATTCCAAACTATAACGTCCCTGAAACCTGTGGTTTTTTTCAGTGAATTTCTAAGGTTTTTTAAATGGTAATTACTAACTATAATGTCCCTGAAACCTGTGGATTTTTCAGTGATATAAATACGTGTGTATGTATATGTATATATATATATATATATATATATATATATATATATATATTCACTGAAAAAACCACAGGTTTCAGGGACGTTATAGTTAGTTGGACATTTCACTCTTACAAAACCAGAGAATTTTTTTACCATACCAGAAAGAGAGAAGAAAGTTAATGCGCACAAGGTGACATGCAACATCTGCAAAAAGGTGCTCTCTCGTGGTTCTGAGAGAAAGTATTCGTGTGGTACATCCTCGATGTACAAACATCTTAGAACCATGCATCAAAACAGGCTTGCAAGAGCTGAACTTGCAAGACAGAATTAAGGAAACAATGATGCGCAGTCTTCCACTTCAACAGTTTGCGACAGGTTGCAGTCCATCCCACCGACTCTTCCGGATTTCTCGAAAGCAGGACTTTTTTGCCCAAAGTGCATTACAGTTTTAAGCATTGGGAACAGGTTGTTCAAACAATGCTGGACACAATTAATAATCACCATTTTTAATCATTTATTTTTCCTCCATTTACGCACCCTATGTGCTTGTTTTTTTGTTTCCATTTTTTTTTTTAAAACATCAACAACAAAAAAAATTGTTTACAAAAAAAAAATATTTATATATAAATACTTTTTAGAAGGTAGAAAAACGGTTCTTACGGAACCAACTATTCTGGTTTAGAAAAGAAAAGCTATATGTAGTATGAAATCATGAGTCAATCGACAGTGTCTGTGATTGCATGAGTGTGTACGTAGAGTTTGACTGAATGGATGAGTGTATGGGTAGTGCCTGAGTGAATGGTTGAGTGAAACAGTAGTGCCTGAGTGATTGCATGAGTGCATGGGTAGTGCCTGGGTGATTGCATGAGTATAGGTGTAGTGCCTGAGTGAATGGATGAGTGCAAGAGTACTGCCTGAGGGATTACATGAGTAGCGTCAGGGTAATTGCTTGAGTGCAGGGGTAGTGCCTGGATGAGTGCATGGGAAGTAGCTGAGTGAAAGTATGAGTGCAAGGCTAATGCTTGGGTCATTATGAGTGTTTGGGTAGTGCCTGAGGGAATGGATGAGTGCATGGGTAGTGCCTGAGTAAATGGTTGAGTGCAAGAGTACTGCCTGAGTGATTGCATAAGTGCATGGGCAGTGCCTGGGTGATTGCATAAGTGAAGGACTACTGCCTGGGTGATTGCACGAGTGCATGGGTAGCGCCTGAGTGACTTTGAGTGCAAGGGTAATGACTGGGTGCTTAGATCAGTGCATGCGTACTGCCAGAGTAAAAGGATGATTGCAAGAGTAATGCCTGGGTCATTGGATGAGTGCATGGGTAGTGCATGAGTGCATGGAGAGTCCTTGAGGGAATGGCTGAGTGCAAGAGTAGTGCCTAAGTGAATGAGTGCAAGAGTAGTGCTTAAGTCGTATGAGTGCATGGGTAGTGCCTGGGTGATTGCATAAGTGAAGGACTACTGCCTGGGTGATTGCACGAGTGCATGGGTAGCGCCTGAGTGACTTTGAGTGCAAGGGTAATGACTGGGTGCTTAGATCAGTGCATGCGTACTGCCAGAGTAAAAGGATGATTGCAAGAGTAATGCCTGGGTCATTGGATGAGTGCATGGGTAGTGCATGAGTGCATGGAGAGTCCTTGAGGGAATGGCTGAGTGCAAGAGTAGTGCCTAAGTGAATGAGTGCAAGAGTAGTGCTTAAGTCGTATGAGTGCATGGGTAGTGCCTGGGTGATTGCATAAGTGGAGGAGTAGTGCCTGTGTGATTCGATGAGTGTATGGGTAGTGCCTGAGTGGAAGAATGGGTGCCTGGTTCATTGGATGAGTGCATAGGTAGTGCCTGAGTGATTGCATGAGTGCATGGGCAGTGCCTGGGTGATTGCAAAAGTGCAGGGGTACTGCCTGGGTGATTGGAGGAGTGCATGGGCAGTGCCTGAGTGCCTTCATGAGTGCAAGTGTAATGTCTGGGTGCTTAGATCAGTGCATGGGTACTGCGTGAGTAAAAGGATGACTGCAAGCGTAATGCCTGGGGCATTCGAAGAGTGTATGGGTAGTACCTGAGGGAATGGATGAGAGCATGGGTCGTGCCTGAGTGAATGGTTGAGTGCAAGAGTAGTGTCTGAGTGATTGCATGAGTACATGGGTAGTGTCGGGGTGATTGCATGAGTGTAGGGGTAGTGCCTGGGTGATTGCATGAGTGCATGGGAAAGTATGAGTGGAAGACTAATGCTTGGGTCATTGGATGAGTGCATGGGTAGTGCCTGAGGGAGTGGATGGGTTTATGGGTAGTGCCTGAGTGAATGGATGAGTGCATGGGTATTGTTTGAGGGAATGGATGAGTGCAACAGTAGTGCCTGAGTGATTGCATGAGTGCATGGATAGTGCCTGGGTGATTGCATGAGTGCAGGGGTAGTGCCTGGGTGATTGGATGAGTGTAAGGGTAGTCCCCGAGTGGAAGGATGGATGCAAGGGTAATGCCTGGGTCATTGGATGAGTGCATACGTAGTGCCTGAGTAAATGGATGAGTGCATGGGTACTGCCTGAGTGAATGGTTGAGTGCAAGAGTAGTGCCTGAGTGATTGCATGCGTGCATGGGCAGTGCCTGGGGGATTGCAAAAGTACAGGGGTAGTGCGTGGGTGATTGGATGAGTGCATGGGTAGTGCCTGAGTGTAAGTATGAGTGTAAGACTAATGCTTGGGTCATTGGATGAGTGCACGGGTAGTGCCTGTGGGAATGGATGGGTGCATGGGTAGTGCCTGAGTGAATGTTTGAGTGCAAGAATAGTGGCTGAGTGATTGCATAACTGCATGGGTAGTGCCTAAGTGATTGCATGAGTGCATGGGTGGTGCCTGGGTGATTGCATGAGTGCAGGAGTAATGCCTGAGTGAATGGATGAGCGCATGGGTACTGCCTGAGTGAATGGTTGAATGCAAGAGTAGTGCCTGGGTGATTGGATGACTGCATGTGTAGTGCCTGAGTGATTGCCTAAGTGCAGGGGTACTGCTTGGGTGATTGGATGAGTGCATGGGTTGTGCCTGTGTGAAAGAAAGAATTGAAGGGTAATGACTGTGTTTTCCTATTAGTGCAAGACCTGTGCTTTAGAGAATGGATAAGTGCATGGGTAGTGCCTGGGTGATTGTATAACTGGAGAAGTAGTGCCTGGGTGATTCGATGAGTGTATGGGTAGTGCCTGAGTGGAAGGATGGGTGCAAGGGCAATGCCTGGGTCATTGGATGAGTGCATAGGTAGTGCCTGAGTGAATGGATGAGTGCATGGATAGTGCCTGAGTGAATGGTTGAGTGGTGAAAGAGTAGTACCTGAGTGATTACATGAGTGCATGGGCAGTGCCTGAGTGATTACATAAGTGCAGGGGTACTGCCTGGGTGATTGGACGAGTGCATGGGTAGTGCCTGAGTGCAAGGGTAATAACTGGGTACTTAGATCAGTGTGTGGGTAGTGCCTGAGTAAAAGAATGACTGCAAGAGTAATCCCTGGGTCATTGGATGACTGCATGGGTAGTGCCTAGGTGAATAGATGAGTGCATGTGTAGTGCCTGAGTGAATCATGGAGAGCAACAGTAGTACCAGAATGATTGCATAAGTACATGGGTTATGCCTTGCTGATTGAATAACTGTAGGGGTAGTGCTTGGGTAATTCTATGAGTGCATGGCAAATACCTGAGTGAAAGTATGAGTACAAAGCTAATGTCTGGGCCATTGGATGAGTGCATGCGTAGTCCTTGACGGAATGGATGAGTGCATGGGTAGTACCTGAGTGACTTTGTGAGTGCAAGGGTAATTACTGGGTGCTTAGATCAGAGCATGGCTACTGCCTGAGTAAAAGGATGACTGCAAGAGTAATGCCTGGGTCATTGGATGAGTGCATGAGTAGTCCTTGAGGGAATGGCTGAGTGCACGGGTAGTGCCTGAGTGAATGGTTGAGTGCAAGAGTAGTCCCTGAGTGATTGCATGACTGCATGGGTAGTGCCTGGGTGATTGCATGAGTCCGTGAGTAGTGCCTGGGTGATTGCATGAGTGCAGGAATAGTGCGTGGGTGATTGGATGAGTGCATGGGAAGTACTTGAGTGGAAGCATGGGTCCAAAGTTAATGCCTGGGTCATTGGATGAGTGCATGGGTAGTGCCTGAGTGACTTTTTGAGTGCAACGGTAATGACTGGGTGCTTAGGTCATTGCATGGGTACTGCCTGAGTAAAAGGATGACTGCAAGAGTAATGCCTGGGTCATTGGATGAGTGCATGGGTAGTGCCTAAGTGAACGGTTGAGTGCAAGAGTAGTGCTTAAGTCATTGTATGAGTGCATGGGTAGTGCCTGGGTGATTGCATGAGCGCAGGGGTAGTGACTGGGTGACTGGATGAGTGAATGGGAAGTGCCTCCGTGAAAGTATGGGTGCAAGGCCAATGCCTAGATCATTGGATGAGTGCATGGGTAGTCTTTGAGGGAATGGACGAGTGCATAGGTAGTGCCTGTGTGAATGCTTGAGTGCAGGAGTAGTGCCTGAATGATTGCATAAGTACATAGGTAATGCCTGGCTGATTGAATGAGTGCAGGGGTAGTGCCTTGGCGATTTTTAGTGCATGGGAAGTACCTGAGTGAAAGTATGAGTGCAAGGATAATGCCTGGCTGATTGGATGAGTGTATGGGTAGTACCTGAGTGAATGGTTGAGTGCACGGGTAGTGCCTGAGTGATTGCATGAGTGCACGGGTAGTGCCTGAGTGATTGCATGAGTGCACGGGTAGTGCCTGAGTGATTGCATGAGTGCATGGGCTGTGCCTGAGTGATTGCAAAAGTGCAGGGGTACTGCCTGGGTGATTGGATGAGTGCATGGGTAGTGCCTGAGTGAATGGCTGAGTGCATGGGTAGTGTCTGGGTGATTGGATGAGTGTAGAGGTAGTGTCTGGGTGATTGGATGAGTGTATGTGTAGTGCCTGAGCGAATGGATGAGTGCAAGGGTAGTGCCTGGGACATTGGATGAGTGTATGGGTAGTGCCTGACATGATGATAGTTTGCAAATAGTGTAAAGGATCAACATTATTTATATTAGAAACAAATAACATATAATAAAACTTTCAACATTTTTTCACGTTATCATGCATATTATATTATGTATTCTTACCTTTCAAGTAATTTAGATACATTACTCAGTAAAAGTATTTTAGAGTAGTATCGTCCTAAACCGCATTAAAACTCTTTTCAAAATTCAACAGTAGCTACTATAAAGAAGAAGAAAAACTGTTATTTAATGATATATTACAGAAATTATAATATTATAATTTTAAGAACACAAAATAAATTTAGAATTACATAACATTTTCAGTTTCCCTTTTTTGCTGTTCTCAGATTCCACTTAACTTCACCATAAAAGTGAGTTCAATGTAGTATTATCATTGAACAGCGGGGAAAAAAACAAATTGATTGTAGGAAGAAGAAAAAAAAATCAGCGTAGAGAATCATTTTCAATATGTGTAGCTATGTCTTTGTCTAACTACACTTTGTTAATTACTTCCTTCATCTACATTAACTCTCTATTTATCTCAAATACATTTGCGAAAATGTAGACTCATTTACATCTGGTACAATGTAGACAACAAATATATAAACTTTTTGCTTTTAAACTGAATTTTCCAAATGCAATATCAATTACCGCAAATAATAATCCAAACACTAATTATAAATACTAATAGTTTGCATTCCTGTCTACTTTCTGTTCACATCTTCCCAATAGGCCGAATGATGTACTCTAAACTTTGGCTTCAAAAATAACAAATATGAATTTGGTAATTCATAAGGCAATCTAGGTTTGAATTCCAAGTGGGCATCATTGCAATCCATCCTGGATTTCCCTGGGTGTCTAGTTTGCAAAAATGTATAGGTTTGCTAGGTTTCCCTAGGTGCCGGCATAGCTAGAGTTCAAAATCTATAGGTAGGCACTTTGCAAAAAAAGGGTACATTTTCACTGTGAAAATGTGGTGTGTCCACGTTGCGTTTTGGGCCGTTTCCTGTTGCGGGCACTAGGCCTACCCACAGAAGTGAGGTACCATTTTTCTCGGAAGACTTTGGGGAATGCGGGGTGGGTGGAATTTTGGGGATCCACGCAGCTTCCAGAACTTTTCACCACAGAAATGTGAGGAAAATGTTTTCTTTTACAAAGTTTGAGGTTTGCAAGGGATTCTGGGTAACAGAACCTGGTGAGAGCCAGACAAGTCACCCCATCCTGGATTCCCCTGGGTGTCTAGTGTTCAAAAATGTATATGTTTGCTAGGTTTCCCTAGGTGCCGGCAGAGCTAGGGTTCAAAATCTACAGCTAGGCACTTTGCAAAAAAGGGTCAGTTTTCACTGTGAAAATGTGGTGTGTCCACGTTGCGTTTTGGTCCGTTTCCTGTCGCGGGCACTAGGCCTACCCACACAAGTGAGGTACCATTTTTCTCTGAAGACTTTGGGGAATGCTGGGTGGGTGGAATTTTGTGGATCCATGCAGATTCCAGAACTTTCCACCACAGAAATAAAGAACTAAACATGCAAACCCACATCAACACAATGGCAAAAACCGCTCGTTTCCTTCTGAGTTACCTCAAAAAATTGAAGCCGTTCATCGAATCAGATGATCTCAAAATGGCAGTCCAGGCACTGGTCATATCAAGAATTGAGTGCGGATGCGCGACCCTCTCAGGGCTTCCTAAGATCTCTATAGCCCCCCTAAAAGCATGTCTAAATACAGCAGCCAGACTTATAATGGGATCAAAAAAATATGACCACATATCTCCACATCTGAAAGCGCTCAATTGACTACCATACGAGGCAAGAATACAATTCAAGATTGCATGTATCACACACAAGGCAATACACCACAAAACTCCAAGTTACCTGGCCCAGAAAATCACGTTATCGGGAGGCAGTAGACCCTCCAGGGATCTAAAGATTTTTTGCTAAAACCAGCATTCTTCCATAAGAAGAGATCATACGATAGAGCGTTCACGGGAGCTGCACCAAGGATTTGGAATTTGCTCCCACTGAATATTAGGAGAATCACGTATGGTCCACGATTCAAAAAGGAGACTAAGGCCTTTCTGATGGGTAAATTTCTGCCATTACTAACTCCAGGCTACAATAAGACTATTTGGAGTTCGGCAGACAACCCGTCGATCCACTACAGTCTGCTGTTCAAATATACATCCGTAAGGTATAAGACAGTTAGTCCCTTGTCCATCTACAGGGATGTTGTCTACAATCCAGTAACTCGATCAATGTATATTTGTTTTAAAGTAGCAATAATATAACCATCATAGACAGCTAGGATATCAGGAGTGGACCTATTCTGGTTCAGAAGTACGTTTATGGCATGTTTTACTTTTACCTAATGATTTCCTTATTCTTCAATATGTTGCAGGTTGGACAAGGGTTGGCATCTTCCAATACTATTGAACACGTTTTTACACTTGTGGTTAAAGAATTGAATATCCTCTGATTGTGAAGGGGTGATGATGTAATGCGCTCTGACACCCAATTCTTGGGTCTTGTTTGCGCTATAAAAAACACTGAATAAATAAATAATAAATAGAAATGTGAGGAAAATGTTTTTTTTTTTTATACAAAGTTTGAGGTTTGCAAGGGATTCTGGGTAACAGAAACTGATGAGAGCCAGACAAGTTACCCCATCCTAGATTCCCCAGGGTGTCTAGTTTTCAAAAATGTATAGGTTTGCTAGGTTTCCCTAGGTGCCGGCAGAGCTAGGGTTCAAAATCTACAGCTAGGCACTTTGCAAAAAAAGGGTCAGTTTTCACTGTGAATGTGGTGTGTCCACGTTGCGTTTTGTGCCGTTTCCTGTTGCGGGCACTAGGCCTACCCAAACAAGTGAGGTACCATTTTTATCGGGAGACTTAGGGTAACACAGAATTGTAGAGCAACTGGTATTACCTATTGACTTTCGATGCATTTCTGACTTCCAAATGAAAGACAATGTGTAAAAATGAAGTCACTTTGAAAAATGTCCTATAATTCTCATGCTAGTATGGGTACTCACAGTTTCGGAAATGTGCAAATAGCTACTGTTTCTAAACTCTATATTTTGTTCCAATTTCAGAAATATATAGGTGTCTTTCATACCGATTTTTCCCTGTATATAGTTTCCCAAATTAATTGCTATATACCCGGTACATTATAAAAAACCATTGCAAGACGCTGCTCAGTTATTGGCTCTGGGTTCGTCTGGTTCTTGGTGAACCTACACGTCCTATATATCCCCATAACCAGAAAGGTCCAGCAGATGTAACAGTATATTGCTTTCAAACAGCTGTCATAATTAGAAGAAGTTACAGGTGAAAACGTTGGCACTAATGGCTGTTTTTTTCAACTCATTTTCAATTTTTCCTATATTCAACTGTTAGTTTCTATAAAGAAACTTGAAGGATCTTCACAAATTACCCCTTGCTGAATTCAGAATTTTGTCTACTTTTCTAAAATGTATAGCTTTCCAGGATCCATTATTGCTTTCACACCCATTTCTACCATTAACTGGAAGAAGGTTGAAAGCACAAAAAATAGCAAAAATAGGCTATGTCCCAGTAAAATGCCAAAACTGTGTAAAAAATGTTGGTTTTCTGACAAAAGTCTGTCAGTCCCTGAAAGCTGGGAAAATGGTGATTTTAGCCCCACAAACCCTTTGTTGATACCATTTGCAGGGACAAAACCAGACACTTTCATTTGCAGCACTTTTTTCCCATTTTTCAAAAAAAAAAATGTAGCTCTATTTTTGCTAATTTCTGGGTCCCCTCCAGGGGAATCAACAAACCCTGGGTACCTTCAGAATCCCCATGATGTTGGAAGAAAAGGACGTAAATTTGGCGTGGATACCTTATGTGGTCAAAAGGTTACAGGGGCCTAAGCGCGAACTACCCCAAATAGCCAAAAAAAGGCTTAGCACGAGGGGGGGGGGGGAGGCCTAGCAGCGAAGGGGTTAATAGCCGACTTTCTAAAGCTTGTTTACCATGTTTAGTCGAAACACCAATTCTTATGTCTTGAAGAATGTTTCCGTAATCTTCATCACTTTCTTGTCGCATATTCTTAAGTTCTTTATATTCAAAATGTAACCAAATGTTCACATTTCCGATACTTCCCAAAGATTTCCTAGATTCTTCATGGACAAGTGTTTTAAAAACAGGTTGTCCTTTTACAGGAGTAAGTTGTAGTAGATCTCCGAATACAATCAAATGTTTTCCTCCAAACAGAACATCGTAATCGGTTTTTAAAATCTGTTGCATTCTTAAATGTACAAAGGCAAGCATTACGTTTGAGACCATGCTCACCTCATTATTGATTCAAAGTTTCATTTTCTTCAGTATTCTTGACGCTTCATAACAAGCTTCTCCAGATAGATTCTGATATTCCAATTTATTATCATGTTCAACTGGTAGCATAAGTAATCTATGTAAAGTAATCCCTTTAATGTTGTGTGCTGCTAATACAGTTGGAGCTGTTACAACACAAGATAAATATGATTCTGTAGTTTTGTGTAGATGACTGGTCAAAACTTTAAGAAACTTTTTCCTGTTCCAGCTTGACCGCTGATGTACATTAGAATAGGTTTAAATGATGAACATAGGCATTCTTTTTTTTTTCGTGCAGCAAACCATGTTGTATCTATTCTTTCACTTGTAGATATATTTCTTTCTGTTCAAATTTTTGTTCTTCTAACTTTTCCAATGGAATAATATCCTGTTGTGCTTGTTGCATTGCAGTTTCTAGCTCATTCATGGCTATTGCTGCTTCGTTTTCAATAATTGATTGTCCCAGTGGATCTTGAAGTAGTGGAGCAGAACTTTGACTATCTTGAGAACTGTCTCTAGCTATTTCAGCTGCAATAGTACTTTCTTGTTCAATCTCATCATTTATCATTTGTAGATATGTAGGGAAAATTGTGCATTGAATGCTATCTTTACATGCATTAAAAGAATCTTCATAGCAGCCAAAATCTCCAAGTAATTCTGTTTCACTATCCCATGGCTTGAACAGTTGCAAAAGTGCTAAAGAACAAGTTACTTACCTTCGGTAACGATATATCTGTAAGAGACATAGATTAGTTATGGATTCCTCACCTTAGAATTACCCCCCGGGCGTCAGACTGGATCCAGAGAATTTTTTTCTTCAGCAGTACCCCTGCGCGTCTATAGGTGGCGTCGGTCGACTCCGCGTTCGTCGTTGGCGTCGTGGTTGCCAGAATGACGTCACGGTATCTACTTAGACGCCACCCCTGCGCGCTGACGTCAGTTCTTTACATGAAATTCCACGCCAGAAGCGCAGAGCCAAGCAAGACACTGACCACTGTTGCACAAAAACTAGGGCCCTGAAAGGGAGTCCCTTACCCTAGAAGTCAGTTTGCAGTACGGGGAGGATGGGTGGGGCGGTGAGGAATCCATAACTAATCTATGTCTCTCACAGATATACTGTTACCGAAGGTAAGTAACTTGTTCATCTGAAAGAGACAATTAATTATGGATTCCTCGACTTAGAATAGATACCCCAACAATACCGACCCAGGAGGTGGGTCTGCGAACCAAGTACAGAAAGTCATGGAGAACTGAAAGGCCAAAGAAGCCGTCTCTCTGGACTTGGCTGTCCAGGCAGTAGTGTTTGGTAAACGTGTGCAATGAAGCCCACGTAGCTGCCTGCAGATGTCATGAAGGGGGACTCCACGTCCCAAAGCAGTAGTAGCATCCGTCACCCCGGTGGAATGGGCACGCAACCCCACTGGAGGTTCCTTTTCCACTAAGGAATAGCAGATTTTGATGCAAAACAACAACCCATTGAGAGATGGTTCGTTTGTGCACAGCCCGACCTTTCTTGGCACCCACATAGCCAACAAAGAGCTGGTCATCCACCCGGAATTGTTTTGTGCAATCCAGATAGAATGAAAGTGCACGTTTTGGATCCAGACGGTGGAGCCTCTCCTCCTCTTTAGAAGGATGCGGGGGCGGGAAGAAGGTGGGTAAAGTGATGGTCTGTCCTATGTGGAAAGAGGTAACCACTTTGGGAAGGAAAGAAGGCCTAGTGCGAAAAACAACTTTGTCCAGATGAACAGCCAGAAAAGGAGATTTGGAAGAAAGAGCCTGAAGCTCACTCACCCTGCGAGCAGAGGTGATGGCAACCAGAAAGGCAGTTTTAAGTGTCAGAAGTCTGAGAGGACAGTTATGTAGCGGCTCGAAAGGAGCGCACATAAGATAGGTCAGAACCAGGTTCAAGTACCACTGGGGCATTACAAAAGGAATTGGAGGAACAAGTGAGTAATGCCCTTAACGAAGCGATTTACAATAGGGGACTTGAAAAGAGAAGGCTGCTCAGGAAGCCGAAGGAAAGCCGAAATGGCCAAAAGATGGCCTTTGAGAGTGCCCAGAGCAGAGCCCTGCTGGGCCAAAGAAAGAATGAAGAGGAGAACCTCTGAAAGGGGTGCAGAAAGGGGATCCACAGCCTTTGCTGCGCACCATGCCACAAATTTATTCCATCTACAGGCGTATACTGTTTTGGTGGAGGGACGCCTGGCTGCCAAGATAACGTTACAGACTTCGGGAGGAAGGTCCAAAGCTGTCAACTGTCGCCGCTCAATCTCCACGCAAGGAGATGGATGCTGGACAGGTTCGGGTGGAGGACCGTCCCCTGCAGCTGCGACAGAAGATCCTACCGAAGGGGCAGTCTAATCGGAGGATCGATGGCCATGTATAAGAGCTCGGGATACCATACTCTTCGAGCCCAGTCCGGAGTCACAAGAATGACTTGGGCCTGGTTGCGCTTGATCTTCTTCAGCACTCTGGGTAGAAGTGGTATAGGCGGAAAGGCGTATAGAAGACCGCAACTCCACTCTCGACGAAAAGCGTCTCTGAGGGAGTGCCGCCTTGGAAATTCCAACAGGCAGAACTGCTGACATTGCGCGTTCTCTTCGGTGGCGAATACATCTAACCAAGGCTCTCCCCACCGCTGAAATAGACCTTGCACCACCTCCGAGTGAAGACGCCATTCGTGATCCATCATACACCGGTGGCTGAGTTCGTCCGCCCTGGCGTTCAGAGAACCTGCCAGGTGTTGAACCACCAGGGACATGACCTGATGTTCCAGCCACTTCCAGAGACGAAGTGCCTCCTGACATAGGGTCCACGACCCCACCCCGCCCTGTTTGTTGCAGTACCACATGGCGGTGGTGTTGTCCGTGAACACCTGCACTACTCTCCCTTTGACAGAAGGAAGGAATGACTTCAGTGCAAGACAGATCGCCCGAAGCTCCAAAAGGTTGATGTGGAGCCCAGACTCCGCCGGAGACCAGAGGCCTCTGATCACGGCCTCTCCCTTGTGGCCGCCCCACCCCAGAAGTGATGCATCTGTCACCACTGTGAACTCTGGCTGGGGAAGGGAGAGGGACCTGCTGTAGACCCAATCCTGGTTCGTTAGCCACCACTGCAATTGATGTGCAGTGCCCTCCGAGATCTGGACGCAATCAGAAAGATTCCCCTGATGCTGTGACCACTGGAACTTCAGGTCCCACTGCAGAGCCTGCATATGCCACCTGGCATAGTCCACAAGCAGGATGCAGGAGGCCATGAGGCCCAGTAGCCTCAGGGTCATTCTGACCGAAACACGGGATAGAGGCTGACCAATTGGAATCATAGCCTGAATATCCCGGACTCGCTGCTTGGGAGGATAAGCCCGAAACTGCGCTGTGTCCAGAACCGCTCCGATGAAAAGGAGCTTCTGAGAGGGAATCAGGTGCGACTTCGGCACGTTGATGGTGAACCCCAGCGAATGCAGGAGGTCGGCCGTAGTCTGGAGGTGGGTAACGACAGCCTGGGGCGAGTCCGCCTTCAACAGCCAGTCGTCGAGATAGGGGGAAGACTTGAACCCCTGATCTGCGCAGATGAGCTGTGACCACCGCCATCACCTTCGTGAACACCCGAGGGGTGCTGGTAAGGCCAAAGGGGAGCACGGTAAACTGAAAGTGCTTGTAGCCTACCGTGGACCGTAGGTATCACCGATGGGCCAGCAGGACGGGAATGTGAAAATAAGCGTCCTGCAAGTCCAACGCTACCATCCAGTCTCCAGGATCGAGGGCAGACAGGACCTGAGCCAGTGTCAACGTCACTGGCGTGTCAACACGCCAGTGACGTTCCTGAGATCCAAGATAGGACGCAGGCCTTTGTCCTTCTTGGGCACCAGAAAGTAGTGGGAGTAACAACCACAACCTACTTCTGGGGCAGGAACTCGCTCGATGGCTCCCTTGGCCAAGAGAGCCGTAACTTCCTGTTGGAAAAGGGCCACGTGATCCTCCGACATGCGATGGAATTGAGGTGGCATGGATGGAGGGGTAGTCTTGAAGGGGAGGCAGTAGCCCCTTCGGACTATCTGCAAAACTCACCTGTCCGACGTAATGTTGAGCCAGTTGGGGAGGTGATGGTCGCCCACTGGCGATTGGTGGCCCTGAAAGGTCGGACTAGGAGGGCTTAGAGGCTGCTGCAGAGGGGGCAATGGTGGACTGGCCTGCCCGCTGGCTACCAGACCCATGACGGTGGGTCCCACGTCCCCGGCCGCACAGAGGCTGAACAGGTTGCGCAGGCCTGTGGCTCTGGGTGGAAAGTGGCGGGGCACCCATTCCGTAGCCACGAAAGCGGCGAAAAGCAGACTGCGCGGGGCGAGAGGTGGAAGCGAGGCCCAAGGATCTGGCCATAGCCCTGGAGTCCTTAAAACGCTCGAGCGCGTTGTCTGCTTTGTCCCCGAACAGGCGACGGCCATCAATGGGCATGTCCAAAAGTGTAGCTTGGACATCACCCGAAAAGCCAGTGGACCTCAGCCAGGCATAGCGTCTAAGGGCTACTGACATGGAAATTGTCCTGCTTAGCGAGTCGGCGGTGTCCAGCCCACATCGGATGGCGAACTTTGCTGCGTCTCTCCCCTCGGCCACTGCACTGGAGAGCACGGCCCGGGCCTCCTCCGGGTACTGTGGCAGCACCTGCGTGACTGTGTCCCACACAGAATGGGAGTAACAGCCCAAGAGACATGCAGTGTTCACCGACCGCAGTCCTAAGCTGGAGGAAGAAAACATTTTCTTCCCAAGATGGTCCGGCTTCTTGGATTCCCTATCAGGTGGTGCGGTAGGGAATGCGCCCTTGGAAGTCGAGGCTTGGACCACCAAGTTCTCAGGGGTGGGGTGTTGGGAGAGAAAAATGGGATCGCCCAGGGCCGGGCGGTGGCGTCGGGCAATCATCCTGTCCACAGTAGCTCCTGTGTTGGGCTTGGACCACGTGCCCAAAAGGATGTCCGTAAGGGCCTCCTTGAACGGCAGCAGGGGCTCCGAAGAGGCTGCTGCTGGTTGAAGCACCTCGGTCAGGACGTTAGTCCTAACTGCCACCGTAGGAAGCTCGAGGTGTAAGGCCTCAGCTGCCCTACGCAACACCACTGCGTATGACGCACCTTCCTCCGTAGATACGGTAGGGGGAGAAAGCATGCCAAGGTCTGGGGAAGTGTCCAGACCACTGGCCTCACCCAACTCCTCTCTCCAGTCCGGTTCTTCCAACTGGTCTGCCAGAGGGTCCACAGACCCCTCCCAGTCCTCCTCTCCCTCCTCTGGTAGCCACTCAGGGCGATAAGGAACACTAGGGGAGAACAGGGGTACAAAAGTACCGGTCAGCGCAGGTCCCGACGTCGGTCCGGCTCCGTGTCCACATTAAGGGGGAGACCGGGGTAGACGGCTGGGGACACAACCGGCATCGGAGGGGGCAGAGGTGTTGACAATGGATTCAGTGCTGGAGACGGTGTCACAAGGACGACCGGCGCCGATCCGGATCCAGGCCTGGATCCCTGGGGGCCCTGCAGCACCGGCGCCGAAGCCGCCGGCATTGAAGGCCTAGAGTTGGGCAGGGGTCGCCCCGGCTCCCAGAAAGGGAGGGAGGCTCGGGGTCGACCCAACAGGCTCCGCGGGCGGAGCCGGACGACTACCACCCACATCCCTAGTCGGCCAATGGACGGGGAGAACGCAGAGAGTGACGGTGCTTCTTCGCTTTCTTTTTTTGCTTCGACTTACCCAAAGATGAAGACTTCGACAAGGAGTGGTGGTGTGGCTCTGCGACCGGTCCCGCGACCTCCCTCTCAACCGGGACCTCGAGCGACGCAGAGTCGACTGCCGGGCCTCCAGAAGCTTTCGGGACCACTCCCGCAAAGACTTCGGGGCCATGGCACGGCAGTCGGAGCACGACTTCGGGTCGTGGTCGCGCTCCAGGTACCAGAGGCACACAAGATGGGTGTCCGTCACCGACATCAGCTTGTGACAGGAGTCACAAGGCTTGAAGCCGGTCCGCCGAGATGACATCCCTGTGCACCAGGAGTCGTAACGACTCAAAAAGACGTCGACAAAAAGCCGCAAAAATAGTCAAAAAGTGACTTGAGGTACTGCTCTCTCCAGATCTGCGCTGGCTGACGCGGAAAAATAAAGAACTGTCAGCGCGCAGGTGCGGCGTCTAAGTAGATACCGCGACATCATTCCGGCGACCACAACGCCAACGACGAACGCGGAGTCGACCGACGCCACCTACCGAGGTGCAGGAGTACTGCTAAAGAAATAATTCTCCGGATCTAGTCTGACGCCTGGGGGTAATTCTAAAGTGAGGAATCCATAACTAATTGTCTCTTTCAGATTAAAAAAAAATCCCTCTTATCTGGACTTTCGCAACAGAGTTTTCTGTGGTTAATAAGATTTCCTTTGGCATATTTTTCCAAACATCTATCACATCCAATTACTGCATATCTTTCTTCTTTTATATTTTCTGTAACGTTTCTTTTAAAGCTGTAATGTTGAAGTATTTCATACAAACGTATGTTTTCCAGATGTGGACTCCTTTTGGGGTAGTATGTATCCAACATATTAGTTTTAACAATATCTGTACTTTCTGGTTCATTCAGTGCTAAGTATTCGATTTCTTGTAATGTTTTCAATACTCGTGTGGAGGCAAGACCTAAACTTACCCAAATGATTCCTCTTGACTTTGAATATAAACTGGCAGAGCTCAAGCGATCCGAACATTCACAGGATCCAATCTCTCGATGGGAAAGCATTTTCAAGCTAAAGCTGTACAATTTCTTGCTGAGACTCTTTTCTTGAGAAATTTCTTCCCACATTTCTTTCATCTGTCTTTTCAGATTTGGTTATATATGATGTAACATAGCGAGCAACAGCAATTGAATTATCTGCAACATATTGAATATCCATATTTGCATTCCACATTTTCAAAATCAGTCGATTGTACTCATTAATATACTTTGAATCCTCGCTTCTTTTTAAGTTGTATGTATTCTTTGGAGATTTCCGAGTTATTGTATGCCTTACTGCTGACATAAAACTATTTACTCTTCCTTTAGAAATTATTGGACGTGGGAATCCAAAACGATATTTTGTATAAAATTTCCCTTTAGATTTGTATTTTCGGCAACAGTATTTTCCACATCGATGACTTTGAAACCGTAAAACTTGTTGTCTCAAGCTGTTTTCTCCTCCATTGGGAATGGCACAGGTAACATACTGTTCGATGAAAGACAAAACACTTTCATCAGTATCAGTTCCAAATTTTGGAGCATTCTTGTTCCATAATAGCATGTGTATATGAGGAGCACCTCTGGCTTGGTACTCTTTTCGCCAAAAGAAATCAGTAACTTCTCCAAGAGGAGGAATATTTTTATTGCAGATAAATGACATCATACTTTGAAATCTATGGTTAAAATACCTGCAGACATTTACAGGATCCAAGGAACAGAGTTCGCCAGGTGTCTTCAATTCAATATTTTTTACATTTGAATTTGCTTCTCGTAGAAATTCAAGTAAATCTTCCCACGCATATTCAGCACAGCTAAGTGTTACAAACCTTGTAGGTGTACCCAAGTTTCTTAACATACATTTAAGTTCACTGTGACGATGAAACCAATATGAAAATAAGTTACTTACCTGTAAACTGTGGTTTTCCAGTATTGGTATCTTTCACAGATTCACATGCTTGAATCATTCCCCGTCGTCGAAGTGGGAGTCCCACGGTACATAAAAAGCAGGAAGCAATGACTTTAACATTAAAGTTAATAGAGAAAAACATTCACTTCAATATCTCGTCCTAGTCATTAGGAATGGTCCAAACTCCAGCCAATCAGGCGACAGCACCCTCTAGAACCCTCTCCACAGAGGCTCCTGGCTCTCAGATTTTCGAGCACAAGTGTAAAATAAACCCCTAGGAATAAACCAGGGGAGCCTCTATGGGGAGGAGGGTGGGTCGCATGTGAATCTATGAAAGATACCAATACTGGAGAACCACAGTTTCCAGGTAAGTAACTTATTTTCTTCTCCAGTATTGGGGTATCTTTCATAGATTCACATGCTTGAATCCGAATAGATAGCAGTCCTATCCTAGGTATGTATGTTCATGAAAAGGTATGCAATACCCTGTACGCAATCCTGTACATCACCAAGCGTATTACTAGTACATATACGACTTCATATACCTATGTGCATACATAAATATTCATATGTATCTAAAAAAAATGAAAAAACACATATATATATATATATATATATATATCTACACCTTAAAACATATCTACATATATGAAAAAAGATATAACAAACATCAGTAACTGACCATGCGTATGAATGGAAAAAACAGTGACATCAACTATCACCATAGCCATTGTTAAGCATAAAAGAAGGTGGGAAGGATAGAGGCTCACCTAATTGAAAAAGATTACGTAGCACCGCCTGTCCCACAGCTGTATCTGCATTACTTGCAGCTTTCAGACAGTAATGCTTGGTGAAAGTGTGCCTGCTGGACCAAGTTGCTGCCCTGCAAATTCGCTAAATAGGCACACCGGCAAAGAGAGCTGTTGAGGAAGAGACTGCTCTCGTAGAATGCGCTTTCACTGTTGAATGTAGAGGTTTGCCCGCTTGCTGATGGCAAAACTGGATTGCAGAAGAAATCCAACGTGCTATAGTTTGCTTAGTGACCGGATATCCTTTTCTAATTTTACCATAAGCCACAAAAAGCTGATCAGCCTTACGAATGCAGGCTGTTTTTTGCAAGTAGAATTTTATACATCTCTTTACATCCAGGGAACGTAAAGACCTTTCCGCTGGTGTCTGTGGATTAGGCGAGAAAGTCTTTAGAATGACTGGTTCATTTAAGTGAAAATCCGATGGGACATTAGAAATAAAGTTAGGATTTGTCCGAAGTATAACAGAGTCTTTTAGTAAACTGGAGGAAAGGATGCCGAGTAATGAAAGCATGTATGTCGCTTACTCGTCTAGCTGAAGTAAGAGCCAGTAGAAGAGACGTTTTCCATGTAATGTATTTAAGGTCAGCCCTATGAATAGGCTCAAAGAGGGCTTTCATAAGTTGTTCTAGAACAATGTTGAGATGCCAAGGCGGAGGTGGACACCTAAGTGGAGGGAACATTCTAAACAGTCCTTTAAGAAATTGTTTTATTATTCTTGATGACCAAAGAGACTGCAATCCATTCTTTTTTCTTTTTTTTTTTTTAAACAAACTTT
Organism: Calotriton arnoldi; assembly: GCA_963921515.1. Lineage (NCBI taxonomy): Eukaryota > Metazoa > Chordata > Amphibia > Caudata > Salamandridae > Calotriton > Calotriton arnoldi. Next base: position 637,017 of record CAWUFW010002968.1, read on the forward strand.
ATTGCCTTTTACATTTCAGTCAGCCGTTTCGCTGGTGGCGGTACAGGTAAGTGCATAGCATTCTCATGAGTAGTATATCACATTCCATATTATGCATTTACATATCCGCATTATTCTTGATTCCATCTGTCTCATCTTTTACCCAGCAAAGGTTCTTCTATGCAGGTTCCGATTTCCCCTCATCCCCCTGCCCCCCACCCAACAAGATAACTAACACTCAACCCCCCCCACCCCGCACTGCTGTCTCCTAATTTCATCTATTGAGCTCAGTAATTCATTTCCACTGTGCCTTGCTGTGTGTGTTTGCGTTTCTCAGTCCCCTCTTGTCCAGGCCCTCCCTTGTCTAAGGGTATTATGTGTCTCCATCTCTCGGGATCTGCACTATTACCCCATCCTGATCTTGCCTCTGGGGGTTCTCCTGCTGTGACGGTCTCTCAGGAGTGGAGGCCTCAGTCTCGGCCATCGCTCTTCAGTTCTTCCATCAAAACCTCCCATGCCTGAGCTCTTTCCATCTTGCCTACCCCCATCTCGCGTCACGAAGCAAGACCCTGCCCTCGCATCCAGCCCATTTCACCAGCTCTCGCTTACATCTGTTAACATTGGGGCCGTCTGGAGTCTTCCATCTGCTAGTGATTTCTCGCTTCGCAAGTATGAAGGCGAGATCTTGGAACCTGTCCGTGGTCTTAGTTTTGGTGGTGTGTGGGAACAGGCTGAGCAGGACATGCGCCGGTGTACATGGGATTACCCTCCCCGTTATCCTAGCTGTCTCCCGAGTCACTTCCTGCCAGTAGTACGTCACGGATTGGCAGCTCCATATCATGTGAATGAAAGTCGCCCTAAAGTAGCAATTAATACGTTCTGGGGTCATGTATGCTCGGTGAAGTATATAAAAGCTAATCAGGCTGAAACGTGAGGTTCGGGATACTTTGGTTGTCCGTACCAGTATGTTCTCCCAGTCTTTGGACTTCCAGTGGTCTGTCAATGTCTTCCCCCCCCCCCCATTAGTTTCTCAACCAGTCCAGTGGCTGTATGGAGTCTCGCCCTATGGCCCTGTAGAGGCTTGCGACAGCTTTTATGGTCCCCCCAGCTAGGCTAATGTATTCACAGGTGGCATGTGGTGGCGGTTCAGTCGTGCCCGTGCCCCAATGTCGCCTCATGGCCCCCGTAACTGCCCTGTGGAGTAGGAAGTGTCCTTGTGGGATGTCCCATTCGGTGCTGAATTCCTCAAAGGAGAGTAGCTCACCGTCCCGGTATAGATCTCCCACCTTCGAGGCTCCTGCCTGTACCGAGTCATCTATCCCCCTCCATTGTACCCCGTTGGGAAGGGCCTCCAGTAGCATCAGTGATAATTCCGGTGAATATGGGCGTCTTGTCCTAGTCTTCTGCAGGCACCTACCCCAGCACCTTCGTATCACTCTATGTTCGTTACTGCGGACCTGTTGTGGTTTTGCTGTCCCCAACAGCGTGCGGAACACGTTCAGTTTCTCCGGGGCGAAGGGTGGCACCCCCCTAGCCGGCTCTATGCTGCCCGCTACCCACTGCGTGAATCTTTGCAACTGCCCTGCCAGATAGTCTGCCTCCATATCAGGCACGGCGAGGCCCCCATCAGACCGCAGTCTTTTCAGCGTGGTAAGGGCCACCCTCCTCCGGCCCGTCCCCCATATGAATGCGGATAGACAGGAGTCCAGCTCCCGGAACCAAGCCCCCGATATCCAGACTGGAAATGTGGTAAAAAAGTACAGCAGCCTGGGGAGAGCCACCATTTTGAGCAGAGAGATGCGGACCATCACCGAAAGGGGAAGCTTTCCCCAGAATGTCATGTTGTCCTTGAGCGAGCGCAGCGCCCTCCCTATGTTCCCTTCCTTCACATCTTCTATAGTGTGAAATATTCGCACTCCCAGGTAGCGGAAGCATCAGGGTTCCCATCGCAAATCGCCCAGGTTCTCAGGTGGCAGCATGTCTTCCACTAGCGGGAACAGTCTGGACTTCTGCCAATTTACCTGTAGTCCCGACAATACTCCGAATTTTTCCATCATATTCTTTGCCCCTGGCAGGTCCCTCCCCGCGTGCTGTAGGAAGAGTAAAAGGCCATCAGCGTATAAAACTATGTGGTGCCTCAGCTTCCCCAGCCGGAGTCCCCGGTAAGCCCTTTCAGATCGCGCCACACATGACAGCGGCTCCACGGCCAGTGCGAACAGTAGTGGGGAGAGGGGACACCCCTGGCGCGTGCCCCTCTCCACTCGGTACTGCTCTGATATCGTGCACCCCGTGCGGACCCTCGCCACCGGATCAGCGTATAACAACTGCACCCAGTGCAGGAACCCCCGTCCAAGGCCCATTTTGGATAAGACGGCATACAGGAACCCCCATTCAAGGCTATCAAATGCCTTTTCTATGTCAATTGAGAACACCGCCCCTGCCCGTTCTTCCGTCACACCTAGCTCGATGATGGATAACAGGCGGCGTATATTCAAAGTTGTATTCATGCGTGGAATGAAGCCCGCCTGATCCGGATGCACCAGGGACGTCATATGTGGGAGTAGCCTCGTTGCCAGTAGTTTACTTAAAATTTTAAAGTCGAGGTTTAGCATCAACAAGGGTCTATACGCCGCGCACTCCAGAGGGGACCTGTCAGGCTTCAGCAGTGGAACTACCACCGCCTCTCTAGTGGTGTCCGGGAGGTGGCCCCTCTCCCCTGCATCCGCATACATCTCTGCTAATCTGGGGACTAATTCTTCTACATATGCTGCATAAAATTCCTTGGGGAGCCCGTCTGTGCCCGGGGTTTTCCCTCTCGCCAGTTCCTTAATGGCCACCCTGATTTCGCGTTCGGATATTTCCGCCCCTAGTTGGTCTGCGTCCTCCTCTGCCAGGGTATGAAGAGGAAGGTCAGACAAATACTCCTCTATTTCCTCCTCCCTCCTTGGCCCTGAGCTCCTGTAGAGCTGCTCATAATAGCTGCGGATCCTATTGTTGATGGCATCTTGTCTATATAGTGATTGCCCCTCCAGGTCCGCCAGCTCGATTATTGTGTTCCCCCTGCGGGTGGGGTTTAGCAAGCCATGCCAACAGTCTTCCCACTCTGTCCCGCTCAGCGTGGGTCCTGTCCGTATAGGCTTGAAAGTCAAAGCACCGTAATCTTTCTTCCTGCACGGTAACCTCTTCCTTCGTTTCTAACAGCTCTTGGCGGAGTTCAGGGTGGTTCGGGAGTCCGAGTTCCACCTCCCTCAGCACTCGGTCAGCCCATTCCATGTCTGTGAGTAATGTTCGCCGTACCCCAATGGATAGTGCCATGCATCCTCCCATAATTACGGCCTTAAAGGCCTCCCATTCCGTCACCCTGGAGTCCGTGGACTGTGCGTTTTCTGCAAAATATGTAACAATATGGCCCCTGATCTCGTGTAAAAACACTTGATCCTCCAGGGCCTCGGGCTTAAGGCGCCACGTGGGGATGGGTTGCTGCTGGGCCCCCCAGTGCAGTCGAGTCAGAAACGGGTTGTGGTCCGACACAGTTTGAATAAGGTATTCCGTGCCGTGGAGCCGTGTATGCATGTCCGGGGAACACAAAAAGGTGTCTAGTCAGACATGCAAGTCATGTACATAGGAGAGGTGGGAATATTCCCTGTCTAGGGGGTGCGTGCGTCTCCATGTGTCCACCATCCGCCATTGAGATTGCCAGTTCCTGAACATTCTAGCTGTCCTGTGGACCGGGGCATCCAAGAGCGGTGGGTGGGACCGGTCAAGATCCGGGTCCGCAATACAATTAAAATTCCTCCCCCCCCCCCCCCCATGATGATCAACCCGGTCGTGTATGGTGCCAAAGTCCCAGACAGTTGTTCCAGGAAAGCCCCTTGTTCTGCATTCGGGCCATAAATATTTATCAGCGTTACATCCTGCCCATCCAGTCTCCCTGTGACCACCACATAACGGCCCTCTGGATCTACTTTGTGTCCGGTGTGCTGAAAGGGGACCCCCGCCCTTATCCATACCAGGACCCCTCTGGCAAATGCCGAAAATGAAGTATAGTATGCCTGACCTCTCCATCTACGTTGTAATGCCGCCCCCTCAGAAACCAAAGTGTGCGTTTCCTGCAACATTGCTATATGGATCCCTCGCATATTCAGGTGGGAGAAGATTTTGTAGCGCTTGTGCATAGAGTGCATCCCCCGGACATTCCAAGAGAGGAGGTTATATACCTTCTGATTTGGCATGACAGATTAGAGTCTCCACCTCCGTCTGACCCCCACGCCCTTGTTTTGCTTCCGGCGACATATTCTAGGTGGAGTGAACCCTCCCGCTGCAGCTCAAGTACCCGTTTATGTATAGACAGCAGTGCCCCCAACTTAAAACAATATAATCCCCCCCCCAACGCCCCCTCCGCAGGACAAGTGAGAAACTCTTCCCCCATCCAAACTGCGCTCTGGCGTAGAAACAAACAAGTATCTGAAATTCGGGTGGTGGCTAGGCTAATGTTTGCCTGGAGGAAAGCCTTCACCTCCCCCCAGCCCCTCTGGTCCCCCCCATCCGGTGGCTGGACCTCATAACGCCCGTCCTGGGCCCCTCCCTCATGCATATCAACCCCCAATCAGGGCGCCACACCCCCCTAGCTCAGGTGTCCAGCGGGCACTTGCATGCTATGTGTTCATCAGATCAAGTCGTCCGCCGTTCTGGGAGTCACTTCAGGAAGGGTCTGGCTGGCATCCTCCACGGTGCTCGAGCTGGTATAGGAGTCCGAGTCTCTCTGTTCCTCCCCGGATAGTGAGGAGGTGCCCCGTGGGCCTTGAGCGCTCAGGGATGCTATTGCCGCAACCGCACTCTCCCTGTCTCGTCGAGATTCCTCCAGTGTTGGGAGGCACTTGGGTTTCCCCCCTTTTCCAGGGGACCTCGTGGGGTCCTTCTCTGGCTGGCCCCGGCCTTCATTCCTCCGGTCTCGCGGTCCCTGCTCCTCAATCCAGTCCCACACTTCTTGGGGTGTAGTAAAGAACTTGGTCCCTTCGGGTGCACTATCGGGAGCTTAGCTGGGAACACCATGGAGTATGATACCCCCATTTGTTGCAGTTTCCGTTTGGCTGTAACAAAGGAAGCTCTCTGCCTCTGCACTTCCCGGGAGAAGTCCGGAAAGAACCGGACGGTGCTGGCTTCGATTTTGAGATGACCTTTAAGTCGCGCTTGGCTCAGCACATGGTCTCTGTCCTTGTAAAAGAGGAGGCGCACCACCACTGGCCTCGGCGGCCTCCCAGGCGGGAGTGCTCTGGCAGGAACCCTGTGCGCCCGCTCCAGGGTAAAATAAGGCGAGAGGCCCTCCTCTGCCACCTCGGTACGGATCCAGTTCTCGAGGTAGGCAACCATGTTGTTCCCTTCGACTTTTTCTGGCTGCCCAATGATTCTGATGTTGTTACGCCTTGCCCTATTTTCAGCGTCCTCGGCCCGCAGCTCCAGCACATGCACCCTTTTTTTCAATGTCCGTGAATTTGCGGGTAGACGCGGATACTTGCGGTTTCAGGTCTCTGACATCTCCTTCTACTGACGTGACACGGTCTGCCAGCTTCCTGTGATCTGCCCGCAGTAGGCCCAGATCCTCTCGGAGCGTATCAATTTTAGATTCTACGGCCGTCCTCGACGTTTCTATGGCCTGCAGGATGTCATGCAGTGATAGTTCGTCTTGGGCTGCAGTCTTTTTTCGCTACGAGCTCCTGTACGTAGTCGCGACTCACCAGCATCCTCTCCCGCTGGCTCCTGTTGCTCCGTGTCTCGCCTTTTGTGACTCTCCCCATATTGGTTGTGACCCACTGGGGAGGGCTTCCGTTCCTCCTGTCTTTCCCAGTCAGAACTCGCCATGGGGTGGATGCTCTCCCTGCGTCTTCCAGCCGGTCACTGCTGCGACTTATGGTCACAGTGTGTGCCACCTCCTAGCAGCATCTGTGCCCCGCGATGCAGCGTGGTCCCGCCTCCCCACGTGCTCTTGCTCGGTGTCACCGATCCACCTGTCGGTTGTAGAAGAGCGGGAATGCAGTTCCGTCGCTATGAGGGGATGGCGAGGGGGGCAGTCGTCTTGTTGCAAAAGGTGCAATAAGTAGAGGTTAGCAGGCCTCGTTAGAGCAAAGTGACTAAGCAGGAGTCCGCTCTGTCATGGTAGATAATAGCCACAAGTTCAGTGGCGCCCAGTCAGTGTGACAGCAGTCTGGTTAATGGGGATTGCAATTGGCTCTGATAGCGATTGTGAAGAGGGTACTGTGGGGTGTAAAAGCGGCTGAGGCCAAGTGCTTGGTGTGCGGGTACTCACTGCGAGTCTCGGAGGCAACGTAAGAGAAATGTAGAAGGTGGTGCAGGCGATGAGAAGGTCCGAAGAGTTGGCGGTAATGGCGTGTATGTCCCCCCCCTCGCAGTCAGGAGTAATCTAGGCCGGCGCGATGCTGCGTGGCTGTGCAGTAGCTTCTCTGCTGGTAGGGCGTGCAGCGCTGGCCTGAGTTGCACTTGGGGATACCCTTAGAACCCGGATTGAGGCGTTGTGGGTGGGAGTGTATCATAGGCCTCAGCAGGAGAGTGTGGCACTGTCCCGGTGGTGCCCACAGCGGTGGGCACAGTGATCAGCGCAGGGACTGAGAAGTTTGTATGGGCCAGTGCTTCATATGACGGAGCCGGGCCTCAGGCAGAAGTCAGGAGCGAGGGCGGCCAGTGCTCCGCAGGCCGCCTCCCCGGGCAAAGTGCAGGCTCCGCTGTCAATTGTGTGGGCCGCTGGTGAAGCGCCGACTCGTGGCGAGTGTATCTTGGCACCACAGGGAGGAAGCGGGGCGGGAAGGAGGCAGGAGCGTCTCGGCCTCCGGGGGCAACCCCCACAGTACCGGGCAGCCCCCACTCACCGGAAGGTTGCGCTGCTCCTGTAGCGAGAGGTGGGCTCTCCCAGGAGGCGGTGTGGCCCGCGGCGACAGGGGTCGAGCAGTAGTGTCACCGGGCACACGGGCCTCGCCGGGCAGGCAGGTCACAGTGCCTCTGACGATCGGGCTCCAGCGCCCGGTTGGAGAGATTGTAGAATGTCGTCGCGGGGACGCCCGCAGTGGTGCTCAGACCCGCCGCTGCTGGACGCCCCCAACTCCACCCGCGTTGTCGCTGCCCAGGCCCTCCTCCGTTGCACCTCCCTACTTCTCGTTGTGCTCTGCAGGTGCGAGGGCCCGGCTCTCTGTCGTCTCGTGCCTGCAACCAGCTCTACTGTATCTAGCTGGCAGCATCCGGGCGTCTCTTGGGGAACAGTTCTTGGGTCGCGGGCGCCATCTTGGCGGACCGTGCAGCTCCCCCACTATGGCTGATTCTCCGGCGAAGACTTGCCGATCTGCACTATTGGTCACAGGATTACTCGGGCCCGGTGCTCCGTCGTCTCGGGCCCGCAACTAGCTCCGTTGTGCCCAGCTGTCAGCCTCTGATCGTCCCTCGGAAGGCAGTGCTCAGACTGCAGGCGCCATCTTGGCTGACCTCGCGGGTCCTCCGTCAGGTACGATTTTGCGGCGAAGACGTGTCTTTTCGTCCCGTTCGTCCGTCTCCGTCTGTGCCCCTGCCCTTCAGAGGTCGGAGGGTAGGCGATTTGTACTGAGGGCTCCCCTATAGCGGGCAGGATGGGCTGATATGGGGGATCACCCGCAGGAGCTCTGGTTCAGGCTCCCTGCTCCCCAGACTGCGATCCATTCTGCCGTCAAAACCAGGAAATCGCGGCAAGGAATACTTTAATAGAAGAATGAGAGGCCAGATTTAGCCAGTTGTAGGAAAAAAAGGCAGTAATTGCTCCGGCAAAGACTGAATAGGGTGCACTTCAGAGCTTGCACACCAGTGGCAGAATCTCTTCCACTTGAGTTTGTAAGTCCTGATAGTGGAGGGCGCTCTGGCATTAGCCAGAACCTCCTGACAGTCAGCAGGTATTACTAGGTCGGCAAACTCAGTGTTCAGGAGCCAAGCTGCTAATCGCAGAGATGTTGGATCCGGATGGCAGACCTGGCAGCAGTTCATTGTCAGCAAGTTCTGAAATGGACGTAACACCCTGGGTTTGCACTCTACGTAGGAGCAGAAGCTCTGTGAACCAGAATTGGCGAGGCCATCTGGGAGCTATGAGAAGTATTTAGCAGGGTTGTTTCCTCATCTTCCGAAGCACCCTTGGGACTAAAGGAATCGGAGGAAAAGCGTAAGCATAAATCTTTGAACAATTTACCGAAAACGCATTCCCGTACAATCCCTGTTGGAGTAGCCAACTGGCGAAGAATTGGCATTTGCGGTTCAGACTGGTCGCAAATAGGTCTAAACTCGGTTTGCCCCACAACCGAAAGATGTGATCCTGCGTTGGCTGGTGGAGTTCCCATTCGTGGTTGGTTGTAATCGAACTGCTCAATGAATCCGCCAGAATGTTGGCCACTCCTGGAACATGTACTGCTGTCAGTGTTATTTGGTGTTGAATAGCCCAATCCCAAATTTGCTGGGCCTGTAGGTATAACTTAGTTGGTCTTGTCCCCCCTTGTTTGTTTAAATAATGCATGCTTGTTGTGTTGTCCGAATTAATACTGAAGCTCCTGATATTATTGAGAAGAAAGATTTCAGGGCCAGGACTATTGCTTTCAACTCTAAAAGGTTTATGTGCAATGTTTGTTGGTGGCTGTCCCATTTTCCTTTCACTGTCAGTCCTTCTTGATGTGATCCCCACCCCTCGAGGGATGCATCGGTAATTATTGTGAAACCTGGTGAATCCACTAGGAACGATAGGCCTGCGGCTATGTTCGGAATGCGAGTCCACCATAGTAGCACTTCTTTCATTTGAGGTGTTATCCTGATAATATCGTGGAAGGACCCTGAAATTTGCAGCCACTGACTGTCAAGCTCCTCTTGCAAGGCGACAGTTGGGAACGAGGGGAATGCAGGAGGACAACATTCCCAGAAGCGATTTGTACTTGCGGACTGAAGTGGACTTTCTTGTGAGAAGTAAAGTTGCCAACTTGTGAATCTTTTGATGTCTTTCTTGTGAGGCAAAGGCCTTTGCCTGATGAGTGTCCAAGGTTGCCCCTAAGAATGTTCTCACCTTTGAGGGGATTAACTGAGACTTTGGGAGATTTATTGAGAGACCCAAGGATTTGAAGAGAGAAAGACATCTTTGAGTATGACTGTTTGCCACTGTGAAAGATTTCGCCTTTGAGGCAATTGTCCAGATAAGGGAAGATTTGAATTCCAGCCTGACATAGAAGAGCCGCCACCGGTGCTAGGACCTTGGTGAACACTCAGGGCGCTGAATGGAGGCCAACAGGTAGGACTTTGAATTGGAAATCCCTGCCAGCCACTCTGAAGCGTAAGAATTTCCTGTGTCTGGGGAGGACAGGGATATGGAAATAGGCGTCCTGAAGGTCTAGGGTCGCCATGAAATCTTCCTGATTTATCAATTGAAGCACCTCCTGAAGAGACAACATCCGGAAGGATTGCTTTTTTAGAAATTTGTTGAGGCAACGAAGGTCCAAGATGGGACGCCACTCTCCAGATTTCTTTCTTATGAGGAAAAACCTTGAATAGAACCCTGTTCCTCGCTGTGAATTTGGCACCACTTCGATCGCTCCCTTTTTTAACATTATCTTTATTTGAGACAAAAGTTCCTTTAGATGAGCAGAAGGGGGACCTCTGGGAGGGCAGTTCGGAGGAACCTTTACAAATTCCAAAGTGTGACCGTTGGAAACTATATCCAAAACCCATCTGCCCATTGTTATTGCAGACCATTCGGGGAGGAACAAGGAAATTCTTCCACCCACTTTGACGGAATTGGTCGGAACTGTGGCCGGCAGTGGGCGTTTGTCACTGCTTCTTTGAGTTATCCCTGCCTCTGTAGGCAGCCTTTCCTCTGTAATGTTTGTATGAGGCGGCAGGAGGTTTAAACGACTGTTGCTGTTGTGAAGATGGGTACCTTGATTGACCCTGATATGGCTGGTACTGCTTGTACTGGCTGTAACCTCCCTGAAAGGAGGACGAGCCATGTCCCTTGATCCACGAAAGGGCTGCTTCTTGAACTGTAGAGTACCAATAGCCATTGCAGTATCTGTGTCCTTCTTGATGGTCTGAAGGTCTTCATCTATGTAATGTCCAAATAGGGATTCGCCATCGTAAGGCATGTCAATTATCTTAGTCTGAACCTCTTGTCTAAAAGAAGTAGCCTTTAGCCAGCCCTGACGCCTCAGGACTGCAGCCCCAGCCAGCTGGCGGAATCCCGTGGAAGAAACATTCACTGTGCAATCGATGATCTCAACCGAGATCCTTTTTCCCTCCTGCAGAATTTTGAGAGCCTCAGTTTTGGATTCCTCAGGTAGCATTTCTATAAAAGGTGAAATGTCCGACCACATTTGGCAGTTGTATCTTCCTAAAATAGCAAGAGAATTGGACGCTCTAACGGTAGTTGCCGCCATGGTGGAGTCGAGACGCCTTCCATTTCTATCCGGAGGGGCAGACAATGGAGAAGCAGGATTTCTGCCACGACGTTGAGCCGCTTGCAAAATCACAGAATCTGGCTTGGGTTGCCCGATAAGGCAGGCAGGCGAATTATCCCGAGCCTTATATTTTTTCTCCAATTTAGGCAAGACTGCCGGAATTGAGGCTGGTGTTTTCATGACCTTTAAGCCCTCTTGCCATATGAAGTCTACTATGGGACTAGAGCGAACCTGTTTCTTTATTTGTTCCTTGAAATCATACAGGAAACAATCAGCCTGCTTAGTAACCATGGGAAGCTCAAATCTCTTTGCAGCTCTCTCCATGAGGGTATGGAAACCCCCTATATCTTCAGGTGGTGAATCTATTGGAGGTGGAGTGGAAGGCGATGGTGTCTGGATCTGATAGTCATCCCATTCGTTGGGAAGGGATATCTCATCCAACTGTCCCTCTTCTCTCTCCTCATCAGTGGTATGAGCCTCCTGGTCCTGATGTTGCATTGCCGCAGGTTCTGGAGTAACCGGAGGATCTAATTAGCAAGGAAGACTGTGTAATAGGCGTCTGAGGAACTGAAGATGCCGGCTCTGAAGGAGGGAATCTGCGGTAGTAATCCTCTAACATATGCTGTAAATTTGAAACCAGAGAAACGGGCATTTGGATTGTTTTGTTCACCTTGCCTCTCCTGGTTGGGGACTTCAGGGTAATATACATAGTCCTCATCTTTATCATCGTGGCATTTAATGAGAAGGTCAGACCGACTGTGAGCCACCCCAAACATGCCCTCGTCTTCGGATTCCTCCTCATCTGCTCCATAATCAAAGATTTTTTCTGGAAGACAGGGAGACACCTTACTTGGAGATGTGTGTAAAGGTAATAATACCTCCAGTGAGGGTCTTCTATCATAAGCGGCTAGATTAGTTGACGGAACTAGCATCGACAACGATGTCAAGCAAACCACCGACGAGGATGTCATAGACTAAGTTTTCGTCGACCGTTCTTCCGTCGACGGTCTTGATGTCGATGAGGTTCATCGACGAGGATCTGAATCCGAATACTTCGGTTCCATTGACGAGGCTAACATCGATGAGGCTACCGTTGACGAGGCTACTGCCGACAAAGCCACCGTCGACGAGGCTACCGTCGACGAAGACTGCGTCGACGAGAGAGACTTGCCTTTGGGAGCCGCCGACAGCCGCAGCAGCAACAAGATTTCCATCGACGAAGGTCCTGATAGAAGTCCTTTCTTTTCATTGACTAGGAAGACGAAGTTGTAATCGGTGATGGTCTCATCCTCACAGATACTAACGTCGACGGAGAAGATGCCGACGACATGATCATCTTAGTCTGAGGAGAAGAGAAAGTCGTAGTCGTGGCGACAGAAGTTCTCGTCGACAAAGGAACCGAGGCTGGTTCTTTTTTTGAAGATGAAGGCTGATCTTCATGTTTTGAGGTGTGGTGATGCTTTTTTAAAACCTTAGCAGCCTTAGGAGATACCAGCTCCGCCTCACTAGCTCTTTTCTTAGATGCTGTAGTTTTAAGTGAGGAATCACTCTCCTAATCAGATAAAGGATTGTCTTTGGTTTTAAGCTTCTGTAGCCACAGAAGAAGACGTCCTACTCTAGCTCTCAAAGTTTTTTAAGAGAAAGTACTGCACATTTTACAGTCTCTCACCTGATGGTCAGGGTGAAGGCAGTAAATACATTTCTTGTGTGGATCATCTGAGTGAAGTATTAGTTTCACACAAGAATCACAATGCCTGAAGAGAGATCTTTTTGAAGAAGACATGTTGAACTGAAGATCTGAAGAAATTCAGAAGGCCAAGAGAAAGTACTGAGCAGAGCTCAGGGAGACTCCCTTCACACGATGTGCGGTAGAAAATCTAAGAGCCTGGAGCCTTTGTGGAGAGGGTTCTAGAGGGTGCTGTTGCCTGATTGGCTGGAGTTTGGACCATTCTTAATGACTAGGACAAGATATTAAAGTGAATGTTTTTCTCTTAACTTTAATGTTAGTCATTGCTTACTGCTTTTTATGTACCGTGGGCCTCCCACTTCGACGACGGGGAATGATTCAAGCATGTGAATCTATGAAAGATACCCCAATACTGGAGAATCATTGGTACCACGTTGACATGCCATCAAATTAATTAACTGTGATTCTAAATTTTCATCTTTGTTGAACTTTGTCCATGAATTCCTTTGCAGAAACATGTTGAAGATGAATTCCTGTTTTTAATATGTGGTTCACTGCATATGAAAGTGCAGGCAAATCACTTTCAAACAGAAGATGAAATATATATGGAATGCACTGTCGAAATCTTGGATCTTCAGAGTACAATCTTGTGGAGCGGTATTGTGAAGCTGGAATCTGTATAGCTCGCTCATCAAATCGTCCATTTTCTCCAGTGGGGAACAGCTGTGGAAAACGAGTTTCTAAACTTTTTCCCCATACACTCATGGGAGTTCCCTTTGCTTCCTTCATTTGAAATAATTCAATACTGTTTCCTATCACTTCTTTTGAATGTAGAGGATGTATAGTGTAATGTTCATAAATCTCTTCAGTCCTAGACTTGTACACTTTTTCTATTTGGCCACATGAAATTTCTGTTTCATCTTCTAAGCATATTACCTGTTCATCAACATTTACATTCTTATAATAAATATTTTTCTGTACAAGATATAATGTAGCCTTTTGAAGTTTATTAACATCTACAAACGCTTGCCATATTTTTCAACTCTTTGTTGGTACACCATTAACTAGAATAACTACTGGCTCATTTTCCTCCCTGTCTATACCAACAGTTTCAATATTTTTCTTAAAATCTAAAGGTAAGTACACAACTCTTCCTTTCAGACCTCTTTGTAAATCTGTTGGAGGCAGCTTACCTGTTTTAGGCTCCATACGAACTATAGCCTGAAATGGGTGCACAGATTGAATAAGAATGGACTCATATGCATTCAAATCTGCCAGTTCCGGAGGAATAGCTACCAACTCTAAGTTGTTATGTACTGCTCTAGCTGGCATTTTGTTTTCTTCTAATTTGTTGTGACAATATTTACAAATCAAACCAACTTTCTACCAACAAATAAGCATCAAATTGCTGCCACTTATCATTGTTTTCCTTTTCACTTTTTAAATATAAATCAACATTCCTAGTTTGACTTCTATAGTGAGTACATCGACAACAAATACAAACATAGTTTGGTTTTTCAGATGAAACTGTCTTAGACTTTGTAATTGCTTCTGCAAACTCGTCAATACTAATATCTTCCACCTCTTCTTCAACACCTACACTTTCTCTACACTCCTCTTGTGAACCAAAAAAAAGAAACTGTATATCATCACAAACTTTTTTTTACATCTGATACTGAACCGTACAAAAGAGCTGTGTTCATTTCACTTAAACATAATGCAGGACTTTTTACATAGTAGAGTCTCCTTACTAACTTCTGCATTTCTGAGTGGTGTACTGCTAACTGTCTTAAATGATGAAAAGTACTTTGACACACTTTTCTTGTAAGACAAGCCAGAGAATGACCCTGCAACTTAGTATATTTTCTTACTTTACATGGATCTAGTCCTTGTAACATCTTAATCTTCAGTTTAAGACTTTTTTGGCATAGTCTCGTAAAAACTTTTTATAATATGTCAATAGATTCCTGTTGAATACTGCAAATACTACTACAATCCCACTTATATACCGGAGCTTGTGTACGCCTCCCTTGATCTTCTTCAGCTATTACTTCTTCCACATTACTAGGAACCATTTTTTCCTTTTGGAATGGGACAACCATCTTTCATCTCATAGCATCGACCACTAGTATCAACTGCATGAACTAATATGTTCTGTTGAAAAAGGCTTTCTTCATTAAAGAAAGGCTCAGTACTAGAAGTGTGCTTCCATCCACCAGTAAAAGTTTTACAAAAGTTACTTCTATTAACCAGTCTTTTTTCTTTTGCTTTTCTCCTTCATAAACAGCATTGTTTTATTCAATGTTTTCATTCCCTTTAATACTAATATAAATAATTTCCGTTTCAATTCAAAAGCAGTATCTACTACCCTTTCAATGCGTTGCTTCTTCTTATACACTGCTGATCTTCTTTTATACTTTTTACAATCTTTTAATACATTTTGAATTACTCTACTTCAAAACATTCGTATACGTATCTCTTTAAATTGTTTTTGTCTTTTTGTGACGTGATCTTTTTCCAAAAATGAATGTTTTTTTCCATTACATCTCTTTATCTGCTTGTGCTTTGTTGTAAACATTTCCTTTTTCCTTTCATTACTATCGTCTTTCTTTAATCTCTCTACAACAGTTTTAATAAATTGTTTAGTACTCTTACCAGAACAGACTTTATCCTAAGTAACATTTTGGTCTTTTTCTAGTGCACTCTTTTTAGTTTTGTTTAAGTACTTCTGTTTTCTTTGTTCTCTTCTCTTTTCATGTTTTCTTGCCATCTTCAATTTATAATCCAAACAAAATAATTTTCAAAAAAACAAAGAGTAGTTTGTTACATCATTTAACAATTTTAAATTAATAACATCTCAATATTGAAAATAACTAGTAAGCAAATAATTACAATTATATTGCTATTGCATTTATAACAAATAAAAAAAGAAGCGTAAAAACAAGAGACAACTGCAGAAAGAGACGAAAAGGTGCTGACAGAGAATGAAAGAGACAGAAAAAAAGAAAGGTTTAGAAACAGCGAAAAGAAATACACAAACAACACAGCTACCGAAAAATATCAGAAATGCACAATGAAGTCACAGAGGTGCAAAAAGAGACAATAGTGGTCCACAAAGATATAACAGAGGAGCACAAACATGCAAGACAATGCACAAACAGGCTAGATACATGTGCAAAGAGGCAAGGCAAGTGCAATACAGGAAAGACTGGTGCAAAAAAAGCCAAAGAGGTGCAGAGAGAAGTTTGAGAGGAACAAAAAAAAGTGTTTAAAGCAACAACTGATGTTCAAAAAATGCAACAAAAGTGCAGAAACAAACAAGACAACTGTGGAAAGAGGAATAAATGTACAGAAAGAAGCAAGTGAGTTGCAGAATCAAGCAACTCAGGTGTACAAAGAACTAAAAGAGGTGCAGAAATAGTCAAAAGAAGAAGAGAAACGAGCAAGAAAAGTACAGAAAGAAGCAAGAAAATTACTAAAACACACAACACAAGTGCAGAAAGACAGAAAAGAAGAGTTGAAAAAGGCAGGAGAGGTGCATAAAATGAGTAAACAGGTACAAAAAAGGGGCAAAAGGAATGCACAAAGAGGCAAGAGAGGTGCACAAACAAGCAACAGAGGTGCACAAAGAGGAAAGAACAATGGTGAAAGAGACAAGAGGAATGCTAAAATAAGCAACAGACGTGCAGAAAAAGGCAAGACAGGTGGACATAGAGACAACGAGGTACAGAAAAACGTAACAGAAGTGCAGAAACAAACATACAGAAAGAAGCAAGAGAGCTGCTCAAATTGACAAGAGGTACCGAAAGAGGTAAAAGAAGATGCAGAAAGACTCAAGAGACGTGCAAAAAGGGGCAAGAGAGGTGCACAAACCGATGAGAGGTGCAGAAAGAGGAAAGACCGGTGCAGATAGATGTTAGAGGGTTGCACAAAGAAGCAAAAGAAGTGCTGAAAGAAACAAGAGAAGTGCAGGACAAATCAACAGAAGTACACAAAGAGATAAAACAGGCGCAGAAAGAAGCAAGATAAATGCAGAAAGAAGCAAAAGAGGTGCAGCAACAGTGAAGAGAAGCCCAGAAAGAACCAAGAGAACTCCAGAAATACAAAACAGCAATCTTTGCAGTGTTACTGTTATAAGTCTCACCATGTTATAGAAAACATGCAAATATGCGTCTCTACCTTTTGCTGGTGCCATCACACATAATAGAAACATACAAATATATATATATATATCACCACACTCCGCGTTTCCCTCGTAGCAATCCTGCCACAAATTTCAGTGCATTAAATTCGATTTATTTCTTGCGATGCCGCCATAACGTTTCGGCTCGTCCGAGCCTTGATCACATGACATCTTACTACTGGTATGCAAGCTCTTTTAAAGTGACAGGTGCTCATAAATTATCATCACGTGCAAAGTGGCTTAATAGACATGGTAAAATTACAACCTTAGCTGCAGTAAAAAACAGTGTCACATGCACAATACACCCTAAAACTAACTCTAAAATAAATTACTTTAGAGGCTAGGACCGCAATTGATAAATTAACGTTGTTAATAAAAAATTCATAAATGGTAAAATACCACATATTATATTTTAAAATTACAACACTAAAACATTTTTATAGGTAAAATACCTGTATTATCCCTATGTGTATGCGCTTCTGATATGCACAATATATCCCCTTAAATGGGTCTGCTATAATCGCGCTTGAGTGTATTGCCTATTGATACCAAGATAGCAAATTACCTATTGATAGCAGAATAGCGTGGATGAATCCACCGCTTGTTAATGCAATCCTGTTGTCTAAAACCATGTCTAAAAACTGTGTTGAAAGTGCCAAGTGCAAAGTGTATGTATGTACGATCCCCATTGTATGTGTAAAACAGTTAAAAATAGTTTTGCAGCGTGAATCTTTCTGGATTCACTATGCTGTGCATTATTCCGCCATCTCGTGGTTGGGTCCGGATTCGTAGTATTTTCTTTGTTTTTGTGTTTTTTTTTTTTTTTTGTTCTTGGCCCAGGTGGGCGGCGACGCCCCACCATTTGGTGTCTTCGGTGACGTCGTCGCGCTTCCGGCGGAAGCTCCCACCTTTGGTAGCCATCTTCAGATTCTTTTTTCCGCCGTGGGGTCTGGATCGTTGCCGAGAAGTTCCAGAAAGTTTGGACGAAGAATCTCAAAGTCGAATTTTCATCACAGAAGATATACTCCTGAGACACCGGACGACGACACTAGTACCGGAGAAGAAGGACGACGAGGTAGAAGGTCCACGACCGAAATCTCGACGCCTACAGAGAATGCGCTCACAGGGGGCTCCCTAAGCGCGGTTATGGACAAGACTCCGTTCAAGTTCTGCAGAAATTGCCACCACAAATACGCCCAAAAAGACCAGCACCCAGTCTGCAACCTCTGCTTGCCGCTCGACCACGCCAGCGAAGACTGCAACGCGTGCTCGGCGTTCACCCGAAGACCCTCCGGGTGAGAGACAGACAGAGAAGGGCGAACTACAGCATGCAGGGCCAGGGACCAGCACCATCTCTCCGAGACCTGGGTCTCTCGAGCGGAGAGGAGGACAAAATCGCAGAGGGACCAGAGGACTGCGCTGTCGTCGAAATCGAAAAGAAAACGTCGAAGGAGGTAAGGGAGTCGTCGACCCCAAAACACCAAAGCGACGCTCGAAAGAGTGAAGCCAGAATCCCTAGCGACACTCCGAGAAGTGTAGCAAAGTCCTCGAAGGGAGCGTTGCCGCCGAAACACTCGACGAAAGCAACAGCACCAAGGGACAAACAGCCGAGCGGATCCTTGGACAAGGACTCTCAATCGGCGAAAGCCTCCGAAAAAACGAAGGCGTCGAAGGTCGTCCCCGAAAAGGAAACCTCGACACCGAGAAAGGAAGGCCCGGCGTCTGTTTCGACGACCGCGACCGCGAAGAGAGGCACTGCACCACTCGACGCCGAAAAGGCCCACGAGATGGCGAAAAAGAAGAGGAGGCTCGAGGCAGAGATGGCGAGCATCCTGCAACGCAAAAAAGACTTCGACGAGAAGATGAAACAATACGCTATTCCGTCGAAGCAAGCCCACGAGGCAGTTGAGGAGTTTGAGGTCGAAGTCGACGAGGCCCCGGGGACACCCGAACAGCTCGAAGACCAAGACGAGGAATACTACTACTTCGAGGCCGAAGGCGAAGAAGAGATGCTGTCTTACAGGGACTCGGCGTCCTCTGAAGTACAAGACCTAGACTGGCAAGACCTCGACACAGAGTCACCAGAAGAAGGGGTAGACACTTACCCCTCGAGACCTTCGCCGCCAGACGACATCGGAGTCTACAATGAGGTCGTGCAGAAGGCTGCAAAGACTTATGGGGTCGAAATGCAGGAGGAAAAGACAAAAGCAGGTTTCCTCTTCGAAACCCTGCTCCCCCAACAGACAAGGAGCCAATTTCTACCCATGTTACGGGCGTTCTCGACCAGGGAAGGGAGGCCTTCAGGGAACCAGCAATCTGCAAGGCGGTTACCCCGAGAAGCGAAAAGAAGTATAAGCACTCCACAAAAGATCCTGCATACATACAGGGGTCTGTACCAGCAGACTCCATTATCGCTGCAACAGCCAGGAAGAGGGCCGGTGTGCCCACCAACACAGGCCCACCTCCAGACAAGGAGAGCAAAAGAATAGACCTCACAGGACGTAAGGTGGAGAGGAACGCAGCCATACACTGGCGTATCGCCAACTCCAACGCCCTCATCAGCAGGCATGCATACCAGCATTGGGCAGAAATGAGCCAGCTCATTAAGCACCTGCCAGAAGAATACCAACAAAGGGCCAATTACCTAGCGGAAGAAGGCAAGGCCATCGCGAACACTTGCCTAAAGTCAGCCTTGGACGCAGCAGAGAACTCCAGCAGGCAAATGATGATAGGGATGACTGAGAGGAGACACGCATGGCTCAGGATCTCCGGCTTCAAACCAGAAGTACAGAGCAACATCATCAACACACCGTTCGACGGTGAGAAACTGTTTGGAGCAACAGTTGACAACAAATTAACACAACTAAAGACGGACAACGAAACTGCAAGGTCCATGGGAGCGCTGCAGTTCAGGGGAATGAGAAGAGGGAACCCCTCAAGGCGAGCCAGTGGTAGAGGAGGCAATGCACCTACCACTTTACATCAATCACAACAACAAGGGTACCAAGGGAACAACCAGGGCCAAAACCTGCAGGGACAACAGCAGCAGAATTGGCAGTACCAACCCAGAGGACGGTCCTTTCGAGGGCGCGGGTACGGACGGGGACAGGCCCGAAGAGGGGCCAGCAGCCCGCCTCAAAGTGACTCCACACACAGAACAAGCCCCCACCGTTAACACCAAGGTTGAGGGGAAGTCCGCAAAAGGAAAAGATAAAGAGCAGAAGCACACAGCAAATAACCACCGAGCATACGACACCAGTGGGAGGAAGAATAGGAAAATTTCTCACACAATGGAGGAAAATTACCACGGACAAATGGATACTAAACACCATACAGCACGGGTACTGCATAGACCTCCAAAAACACCCGCCAGGGAGAAGACCAAGACATCGGTCAATACCCGCAAGAGAACTAGCCCTCCTCCGCCTAGAAGCAGAGGAACTGCTACAAAAAGAGCAATAGAGCCAGTTCCAAACAACGAAAGGAACAAGGGAATATACTCAACGTACTTCCTAGTGCCAAAGGTAGACGATACACTAAGACCAATACTGGACCTCAGATTCCTGAACAAGTTCGTAAAAACTCAAAAATTCAAGATGACTTCACTTCAGGAAGTAATACCCCAAATCCAAGAAGGGGATTACATGGCGACCTTAGACCTAAAAGATGCATACCTGCACATACCCGTCAACCGCAAACACAAACGGCTATTAAGATTCGTGATAGGCCACGATCACTACCAGTTCACAGTGCTAGCCTTCGGACTAAAGTCCGCACCAAGAGTGTTCACGAAATGCCTAGCAGCAGCTGCAGCGCACCTTCGGAGAAGGAGCATACATGTATACCCCTACCTCGACGACTGGCTGGTAAAAGCAGGATCATACAGACTCTGCAAAAAACACATCAAACAAGTCATAGAAACACTGTCCACATTAGGTTTCTCAATACATTGGGAAAAATCGTCAACAGAACCCCAACAAATCAAGATATTCTTGGGGGCACAAATAAACAGCACACAGTCCAAGGTGTTCACCAGCTACAAGAGAAGTATAGCGCTCCTGAGGGAAACACGTCATTACCGCAAGGGGCAAGTTCTGACAGTGAGGACGGTGAGCAGGCTAATGGGAATGATGGCATCATGCATCCACCTTGTCCCGCATATCAGACTGCACATGAGACCGTTCCAGGAATGGATACAACAGCAATGGTCACAAGCCACAGGGAGTTGGGAAGATCTAGTGGTTGTCACACACGCAGTGCAGAAAGAAATAGCGTGGTGGAAAGAAGAGAACATATTACAAGGGAAGCCATTCACACAGCCAACTCCAACAGTGACCATCACAACAGATGCCTCACAGCAGGGCTGGGGCGCGCACATGACCAGACTCCGCGTCAGGGGGCTCTGGTCACAACAAGATGCAGTGAAACACATCAACTACCTAGAACTCAAAACTGTGTTCCTAGCCTTAAAAGCCTTTCAAAAGCAGCTTTACGGCCAGCGAGTGCTGATACAAACAGACAACACAACTGCAATGTTCTACATCAACAAGCAAGGTGGGACACAATCAGCACCGCTGTCAAGTCTGGCACAACAGATCTGGAGATGGGCCATCCCTCTAAGGATAGACCTGCTAGCAATACACCTCCCAGGAATAGACAATGTAGAAGCAGACCGACTCAGCAGGCAGACGTCTGCATCCCACGAATGGGAACTGAACCAACAGGAGGTGCAGCAACTGTTCCAAAAGTGGGGAACACCACGGATAGACCTCTTTGCAACACCCCAGAATGCAAAATGCCAACATTACGCATCCAGACAGCCGGACCAAAGGTCCCTAGGGAATGCCCTATGGATAAGTTGGTCGAAGCGAATTTGCTTACGCTTTTCCCCCGATACCACTGTTACACAAAGTACTCAGCAAATGCAGGAGCAGCAGCATGACACTCATACTGGTGGCACCTCAGTGGGCCAGACAAACATGGTTCTCACAGATAATGGAAATGGCGCAGTAACCAGCACACAGGTTCAGCAGAAGGAAAGACCTCCTCACAATGCAAGACGGAAAAGTGCTCCACCCAGAACCAGACAGCCTCAGCCTAGCAGCATGGCTCCTGAGGACCTAGAATTCGCACACCTCAAACTACCTCCAAGCACCATGGCAGTACTCAGAGAAGCAAGGAGACCCACTACAAGAAAATGCTACATTGCAAAGTGGAAAAGGTTCTCACAATGGTGCATTACAGAGGGACTGCAACGAAAAGTCACAAAAGAATCAACAGTACTGCGATATTTAACACACCTACTACAAAGCGGGCTGAGCTACTCGTCACTAAGGGTTCACCTAGCAGCCATAGTGGCCTACACCAGGGAGAAGCGGTGAAAAGCTTCTTCACCTCCCAAGTGGTCAAAAGATTCCTGGAAGGGGCTAAAAGAATAGCCCCCCTAAAAGGATGCCAGCCCCAAGCTGGAACCTCAACACTGTACTGACACAGTTGATGAAATCACCATTTGAACCCATACACAAGAGCACACTGCACATGCTCACACTAAAAACGGCTATCTTAGTGGCTATCACGTCACTGCGAAGAGTCAGTGAACTACAGGCTCTCACACTACAAGAGCCCTACTTGCAAATACACAAGGATAGAATTGTCATGAGGACGGACCCACACTTCCTGCCAAAGGTGGTGTCGCGGTTCCATATCAATCAAACAATACAGATACCAAGTTTCTTCCAGAAACCTTCAACACCCTCAGAAAAGGCGCTACACACGCTAGACGCCAGAAGGGCAGTGATGCACTACATAGAAAGGACGAAGGAATGCAGGAAAACAAAACAACTCTTCGTTTCCTTCGCAAGCAGTTTCCTGGGACGACCAGTAACAAAAAATACCATTGCACGGTGGATTGCACAAGCAATACAACTCTGCCACAAGCAGGCAGGACAAGAGTTACAAGGGGCCGCCCAGGCTCACTCCAACAAGGAAAAAGGGAGCAACGGTTGCGTTCCTAGCGAACACACCTATACAAGACATTTGCCAAGCGGCAACATGGTCTTCCGTGCACACGTTCACCAAACACTACTGTGTTGATATCCAAATGAACAAAGAGGCACAAGTAGGACAGAAGGTCTTACAGCACATTTTCAGCAACCAATGCTCATCTTCCACCCAACCACCGCAATAACAAAACCGCTACTAAGTCTATGCACAGCATAGTGAATCCAGAAAGATTCACGCTGCAAAACGAATAGTTTCTTACCTGTCGGTGTAGTTTTGCAGCTTGAAGACTTTCTGGATTCACTAGCGATCCCACCCGCCTCCGCCAGGAAGATAACATAGGAGGTTAAGGGTACAACTAAACTACATACAAGGTTTAAAGGGATCAAAGAATAATTAAAGGATTAAAGGTTAAAGACATAGACAACAAAAAACTGTAAGAGGAAAAGAAAAAAGAATCCGAAGATGGCTACCAAAGGTGGGAGCTTCCGCCGGAAGCGCGACGACGTCACCGAAGACACCAAATGGTGGGCGTCGCCGCCCACCTGGGCCAACAACAAAAAAAACACAAAAACAAAGAAAATACTACGAATCCGGACCCAACCACGAGATGGCGGAATAATGCACAGCATAGTGAATCCAGAAAGTCTTCAAGCTGCAAAACTACACCGACAGGTAAGAAACTATTCGATTTATGATGTCTAGTATAATGTCATATCATTCACTTGTTGCGCATTACGCGTTTACTGCTTGTATGCAATAAACGATTTGAACAGAATTGTAAGATTGCCAATATCACATAAGTGTGTTGAGGAATGCACCATTGAGGATTTGCTAGCTTGTATTGCACCTATCCCTTGTAAAATCATTGTAATTGTATCTACCCTGTATATTTATTATTAATCTATGTTGGTGTAAGATGTCACCTATTCCAATATTTACCTAACGGTAAGAATATATAAATCATCAATCAATTAACATACGGATACAACAATATAAATATATAGATAAATAAATATATACTTAAATACATGTTATATTGAATTACATAATACAATAAAATCCAATAAAATATTGTATTAAAAAACAAATCTATAGTATATGTTAACATTTTTTTTTATATATATAGTGGATTGATACTTCCCAGAGTAATCTCTTAGATTTTCAAGGAAAGAGGGAAACCTGGCAATGAATTCTGGTTGTGTGTTTCATTACTTGTAAATATTGCTATGCCTGTGTGCTAACCTTACTCCCTATCCTAAACATGTGTGCAAATCTTCCGTCGCATTAAGGCCCGCAGGGTTCTTTGTGTCAAGTTGGATGATATATCTAGTTTCCAGTCTTCTCAGTTTGGATTCACGATCTCCCCCTCTCCTATTGGGTGGTATAGCATCTATCACAAAGTACCTGAGATCATTGTTTCTACTCTGGTGCACCTCCCTGAAATGTCTAGCTACAGGGTACGTGTTATCTTGGTTGGTAATGGCCCTGAGATGCTGCAAAATGCGCTTGTGGACAGGCAATTTGGTGCTTCCCACGTACTGGAGGCCACAAGGGCACTCAAGTACGTACACCGCATACTCTGTCTTGCATGTGAGGAGCTTCTGGATCCTATTCTCCCTGTCACCAAATGGTGTTTTGTATGTCCTGGTGTTGACACCGTGTTGGCAGGCCTTACAGGTTTTACATTTAAAAAACCCTTATTGTTTAAAAGCCAGCTTGTATTTTCAATGGCGTCTGGATTTGTATTAACCAAAGAATCACGCATGGAAGGTGCCCTGCTATAAGTGACAGACACCCTCCGTGGTAAAATTGGTCCTATCACAGGGTCATTCAGAACCAGAGGCCAGCTCCTATTAATGATTTTTTTCGAGACTATTCTGTTGTCGACTGTATCTCATGATGAACCTAACTTGGTTAGATTTCTGCTTCACGTGTGGTGCCGTCTGCCCGGTCACCACCTGCAGTTCTTTTTTATTTATCAAGAGGTCCTCTCTCTCAAGCATATTGGACTTAACCATTGCCCTGTTAATCACATCTTCCGTGTACCCTCTCTCAAGAAACCTTTTCTTACTGTTTGCCTGTGCCTCCCTCAGGTCCTGTTGGTTACTGCAAATCCGTTTAAGGCGCAGCATCTCCCCATATGGAATACTATTCAAAAGATGCTTGGGGTGTGCGCTACTTGCATGTAATGTAGAATTCCCTGATGTCGGTTTCATATACAGTTTAGTTTCTATGTTCTTCCCCATGATGTACACCTCTGTATCTAAGAAGGTGACAGACGTCTGACTCATGGTAACAGTAAAATGCAGATTGAGTTCATTTACATTCAACAAGTTCACAAAATCGTGTGCAAGATGCTGATCGCCTTTCCAAAGGATAAATAAATCATCAATATAGCGCAGCCAAGGGGGCGTGGCTTAACTGGCCATCATGGCGGATGCAGCTTAGCTGAGCTCCGTCCACCCACGCCGTAATCCGCTGAATATCCTGCATTATCCTGCCCGGAGAAGCCTATGTTCGCAGTGCTGATTGCCCCTCTCACCTAGGGGACCGGAGATCCCTACATTGTGACGATTGGCCGGGGGGCAGCGGAGATCCCAGTGCCGATCCCGGCGCCGTTTGCCGCCCCGACCATTGCGGCCATCTTGGAGCCTGTGACCCGGGGCTGCAGCGCGGCCCCCGCTTGCTGTGCGGTGAGCGGCGTCCGGGGTGAAGGTGCCCTGTGCCCCCCCCCTGTGAGCTGCATTGCCGGTGTGACCTGAGTCGGCGGGAGGAGACCGCTACCCCGCCCCCTCTACCCAGCGGCCGCCATCTTCCTGGCGCGGGGCTGGAGGTGTGGCGGTGCCTGTCCTGTGGCGCTGCTCGGGCCCTTGCCCAGTGATCCGCGGCGGGAGTGAGGCCCCGTCCGCTGCCGGCGAGATCGGACCCCGGAGGAGCTGGCCGTGTGAGGCCCTGGAGACCTGAGGCCGGGCGGCGACCACGGACCACAGGCGGTGAGCGATCCGGCGGCTACCCCCTCCCCCCTGCCGTCCCTGTGAGAGTTTTGCCAGGCCAGGAACCAGTCCTTGGGAGCACTAGTGCCTATGAGCACCCTGAGGGCAGCCTTTCATTGCCCGGGAGTATATATAGCGGAGGCGAGTCCCTGACGGTCATCCTCGGGACCCCGGAGGCCGCATGACTGACTGCACGGCCGGGTCCTGGCTGCCCGGGGGTCGCTGGGTGCTACCGCGAGTGGGCTGAGATCTGTGCTGCGGAGGGCCTGCATCTGGCTGGGGTTCGTGGCCCTGCTGCTCCCCCCACGTGGGGCTCGCATATCAACGGACGTTGAACACTCGGCCTGACCCTCAGTTTGTGCCTAGTACCTTGCCGACCGCAGTGCCTCTACGGCCCCTGTCATCCTGGTCCCGCCTGGGGAGGCGGCTGTCGGCCCGGTTGGTGTGAGCTCCTCGTCCCTTCGCCGGCTGCACGGCCCGTGGTCTTCCCTCCTGATGGGCAAGGGCGGTCCGGGCGGGGCTGGCCCCAAGCAAGGCACCATTGACCAGTTCACTACGGCTGCGGGAGGTACTGCGAGTGGGGATGGAAGTGGCTCGACCCCGGACAATGCGGCCCTTCTGGTGGCGATTAACAGTGCCCGTGATACGCTAGATGCGAAGATCAGCGCGGTGGGGTCCGAAGTCTCCTTTTTGCGCCAAGATCTCCGACGGGCAGTGGACCGGATCACCGAGGCCGAAACGAGGGTCTCGACGGTGGAAGATTCCGTGACCTCCCTCCAAAAGAAAGTGAACAAACTCACGGTCATCACGCAGGACCTGGCCTCTAGAGCGGAGGATGCGGAAGGCCGAGCTCGACGGAACAACCTACGCTTCGTGGGCCTGCCCGAGGGCTGCGAAGGGGTCTCAACGACGAATTTTATCACTAAGTGGCTCATAGATGTGATGCCTAACGATCTGCTATCCTCGGCCTTCGTGGTGGAACGGGCGCACAGGGCCCTGGCGCAGAGGCCCCCCCGGGCGCGGCCCCAAGGCCTGTCATCGCAAGAGATCATGAACTATGCCGACCGTGACGCCATACTGCGATTCGCCAGGTCACAGAAAGACAGTTTTGTACACGACTCCCGCTCTATCATGATATTCCCGGACTATACGCGCCTGGTTCAACAGCAACGCCAATCCTTCATGGCTGCGAAGCGCAGACTTGGAGAACTGAACATACAATACATGCTGCTGTATCCAGCCCGGATGCGCGTCATATACAACTCAAAGTCGTATTTCTTCGACACCCCTGAAGCGGTCTTCACTTGGACGGATGAGCACCCACAGCTTCGAGCGCGTTCTCCATCGGCAATAGACTCAGACTCCTCCCGTGGCTCACGGAGTCAGCGGCCACGACGCACCAAGTCTCAGAAGCGGCAGGGGCCGGGGTCGGACAGGGCGTCGGCGAGCCCTGGGCGGCCACCCTGACGGATCCAGATCATCCCACAGCCCATATGGCAATCTGTAAGACACTGACAATGTTTGGATCCACATTAGTAATGTTGTTCTCTGGGCGGGCGGGGGAGCTTGACTATGGGCCGCTAAGCCAAAGACCTATTGTACCCCCAGGTTTCATAGAGTTATAGGGTGGGGTGGGAACCATTGGTGCGATACTCGGGGGGGGGGCCCCCGTTGGGGGTCCGCTACTATCCGTACCGCGACAGATGCTCCTTGTTCCTGGTAGTATCGGGTGGGGGGTGGGGGGGTTTTCCCTTTGGGATTGCAGTTTTATGGTGTTTTTATGTTTTTGGTACATGCAGACGATGGGCTATTTTCCACATTTTCTTCTATGCAGATCTCCTCGCGTTATTCAACCCCTCCCAGGGACTAGATGGTGCCCGATGAAGTAGATCCCCTCGGAGACCTAATGGTAGTCTCATGGAATGTTCGGGGATTACTGAATAAAGTGAAACGCAGCGCAGTCCTACGACAGGCGAAGAGGTATGGGGCAGATATCCTGCTCTTACAAGAGACCCATTTATTGGGGACTAAGGTCCCGTGCCTCGCCCGCTTCGGCTTCTATCACATTTACCACGCAGGGTTCACGAGAGGGTCCAGGGGAGTGGCTGTCCTTATCCATCGCAGGGTTCAGTTTCAGTATATATCACATAGAGCAGATCCCGGGGGCCGATTCCTCTTTGTCACGGGTACGATCTATGGGGAACAGACCACCATTGGTAGTATCTATGCCCCTCCGCCACTAGGAGCTACTTTTGTTGAGAATCTTCTGGGGGTATGGGGAGCTATTCCAACGGGGTTGACCCTAATGGGGGGTGACTGGAACGACACCATGGGGCCGTTAGACCGACAGCGCAACTTAAATTCCCCTCAACCACCGGGCCCGACTAAACTATACACACTGGCATCAACGCTGGACTGGGCCGACATATGGCGAGAATTCCACCCTACAGAGCGGGACTATACATACCTTTCGACAGTCCATGGGTCACAATCTAGATTAGACTACTTTTTTGTCCCCCGGGTGTTTCTCCATAGATTTTCACAAATACTGCACCATCCCCGCGGTCTATCAGATCATTCCCCGGTCGCAATGCGATTTCATACATGCTCACGTAGACCTCCATTCCGCTGGAGAATGTCCCCTTGGCACCTCCGGAGTCCAGCCTATCAAGATATGCTTAATACTGCGATCACTACCTATTTGGCAGACAACGGTCCCTCGGCCCCTTCGAGTACTACTCTCTGGGAAGCCCTAAAACCGACCGTCCGAGGTCATGAAATTAGCTATCGCACAAAAGAGAAACGTACCCACCGCGAGCAGCTTGATACCCTAGAGGTACGCCAGGCGACCCTGTCTTCCCAGCTCAGTTCCAATCCCAGTCCCATCCTCCGCCGAAATCTGATCCTTGCACAACAAGAGCTGCGTCAATACTTATTAAATGAAGCCAAGGAGATTTGGGAGGCGTCACAGCATCGGATATATCTATGGGGCGATAAATCAAGTAAAATGCTCCATAGACTGTGTCAAGCAGATGGCGCCCCGGCTATTACACCTACCATTCGTGGTTTGGACGGGTCCCTATACACGGCACCCGGGGAGGTGGCGGGGGAATTTGCAAGGCATTTCACATCCGTGTACGCCCAGCAGGAGCAGATCTCTGCCGAACTCATTACGGAGTTCCTAGTGGACATTCCGCCTCGCCGGCTCCCCGACTCCGTCCGGGAGCGGCTGGAGACCCCAATTACACTTGAGGAACTGACCGGCGCCCTCAGTGCGTTGCAGCCGGGTCGTGCCCGGGTCCCAATGGGTTCCCCATGGAATTCCTCCGATCCCATATATCGCTTCTAGGGCCCCATTTATTGGCGACCATCACAGACGCTACAGACGCGGCAATTCTACCGCGGGACTGGCGACACGCGGAGATTGTGTTGTTCCTCAAGCCTGGCCGACCTCCGGAAGACCCATCTTCTTACCGCCCCATCTCCCTTATCAATTTTGAACCCAAATTACTAGGGAAGGTCCTGGCCGACCGCCTCAGAGGTGTATCACGGACTTGGTCCACCCTGATCAGTCGGGCTTTATGCCACAGAGAGCCACTAGACACAATATTAGACGAGTCCATAACGCCATCGCTGCCGCCCCTACCCTTGGCCGACCTGCTCTATTATTAGCTGATATAGACAAAGCATTTGATTCGCTGAGCTGGGTCTATCTTTTTCAACTGCTGGAGGCAATAAACTTTGGACCCCGCTTCCTGACATATATACGCCTGTTATATACAGATTTGACAGCATCAGTTCGGATTGCGGGACACCGTTCTCGCCCCTTTCCGATTCAGAGGGGTACCCACCAGGGCTGCCCACTGTCCCCATTGTTGTTTGCCTTAGCAGTCGAGCCGCTGGCGGCCTGGGTCAGAAATGACCCGGTGCTCAGGGGGTTCGACTGGTCCCGGACACGGTCAGATCGTATAGCATTGTATGCTGACGACGTTCTCTTCTTCATGACCGACCCATGGTACTCAGGACCCCGCATACTGCAAATTCTTAGGGTTTTTGGGGGCACCACGGGCCTCCACGCCAATCCTGCTAAATCCATCCTCTTTCCAGTATGCGGACTCCAAGGCCGTGATACATGGGCCGCGCAGCTCTCCCGAGCCACAGATGGGTTCAAGTATTTGGGGATCTACATCTCCCCCAGTCCCAAGATTTCATGGACGCATAATATCACCCCATTGTTGATCAGTCTCAAGAATGAAACAACGATATGGTCCGCTCTCCCTCTATCCCTCTATGGGCGCTCAGCCATCTTTAAGATGGTTTCTCTGCCTCGGATCCTATACCGCCTCCAAAATTATCCTTATCCTATCCCACGCGCTTGGTTTGCACAGGTGAATGCAATACAAAACCATTTCCTCTGGGGTGGAGGGGCCGTTCGCGTGGCACTCCGAACATGTACACAATCTACATATTGTGGGGGGATAGCGGCAGCAGATATCTATTCATACTATGTCGCGTCTCACATTCTTGTAATTAACGAATGGTGGTATAATTCTCCTACCGATCCAGCATATGCTATTGAGCACGCTGCAATGGAACAAACCCCTCTGCTCCACTTGCTTTATAGCTCCACACGGCTCGACCATCTGCCACCGGCTGGAAAGGTAGCCATACAGTTATGGAGGGCTAAGACCAGACAAATGGGATGGAAAGGGAAACTTACCCATCAAACCCCCCTGTGGCACGGTACATACCTCAGAACTGCTACCGCATTGAGTGGGTTTCAGGGGTGGGACCTGGTGGGAATTTCGACCCTAGGGGACGTAATGAGGGGCACTGTCTTAAAATCATTTCAACAATTGCAGACAGACTTTGACCTTCATAAGTCACAATTTTTTTAATTTCTACAGCTCCGCCATGCGCTTTCCCCCCAGATCCGTAATACAGAGGTTCTCCCCGAATTCCAGCCATTGGAAGGCCGTCTGCTTATGGGGGACCTTGGACCACACAAAATCAGACAAATATACCAAACACTGACGACCCACACTCCCACCACTCTCGACAAAACCCGACTGGCCTGGCAGGCAGACATTCCTGACTTAACGGACGATGACTGGACTGAAGCAATAACCAGCCCGAGGGCGCGGCGGTTTCCGCACGCTACAGGCTCATCCAGTTTAAATACTTACATAGAGTATATTACACTAGGGTACGACTGTGGCGAATGGGGGTCATCCAGTCCCCGGTGTGTTTGCGGTGCGACAGAGAGGATGGGTCCTTCCTACATACGGTATGGGCCTGCACGGCCCTACAGCCCTTTTGGAATAGGGTTCGGTCATGTCTCAGTGAGGTGCTGGGGTGGGTGCTCCCACTTGATCCACGGCTATTCCTATTGCACTCCTCTGACGACATCGGGGGGAACCGCTATAAACAACATCTGCTGTTCCTCGCCCTCACTATTGCCAAGAGGGACAACGCACAGGGGTGGAAGGCATCATCTCCCCCGACTATAGGCAAATGGAAAAGCGCCAGGGACACATGTATGGATGCCGAGATTGCAGTCTTTGAGGCCCGGGGTTGCCCCAGGAAACATCGCAAGATTTGGTCACGATGGGCGACATATCGCGGTATTGACCTACCCCCCCTACCGGAGGAGGACCTGTAGATGGCATCCTCTGCTCCCTGCCGAATATCACCCCCTGCTATATCATATGATTGTCTTATTGTCTTGTTGTAATGTATATCTTGACTCTGCTGCATTATGTACGATATCACGGAGATGGACCACAGTTTTGTTTTGCCTGCATGTTTGGCGGGTAATGTTTATCATCATGGAAATGGTTATCGATGCAAAACTTATCCCTCTGTTTACGCACGCTATGATAGGGCGAACGCCCGATATACTGCAAAATAACCAAATAAAATTTGTTATTAAAAAAAAATATATAGCGCAGCCATATCACGACATTATTATCAAAAATATCTGCTTGTACGTGTCCCTGAGGACCAACTCCTCCCAGTAGCCCATATGCAGACAGGCATAACTGGGAGAGAAGCTGGCCCCCATAGCTACTCCCCTGATTTGATGATAAATGAGTTTACAAAACATGAAATTATTGTTACACAAGCAAAATTCCAACATCTCTAATAGCATTTCATTATGTTCTTTGTCTTCCGGGGGTCTTTTAGCAAGAAAATGTGCTATAGCTCGTATACCATCTTTGTGCCTGTTACTGGTATACAGTGACGTTACATCTAATGCCAGCATCCACATGTCTTCTTGCCATATCACATCTTTGATTTTCATCAAAAAGTCACCAGTATCTCATACATATGAAGGGAGTGACTTGACATAATCCTGTAAGAAAAAGTCAATGTACTTTGAAGTGTTCTCCAATGGTCCCTCCCTGGCCGATATGATAGGCCTACCTGGTGGCTTTTTAGGGTCCTTATGTACCTTAGGGATGAAATACATTGATGGAATAACCGGGTTATCTTTTTTTAAAAATTTAAATTCATCAGACGAGATCAAGCCTTTGTGTTTCCACTCTGACAATTTACTGTTGTATACTCTGTTGGCTTCTTTAATGGTCTGTGCTGTACCTCGAGTGTAGCACTCCCTATCATTTCGCTGTGAAAATGCCTCTTTCTTATAATCCTCTAACGGCCATAGTACAATGTTGCCCCCCTTGTCACTTGCTCGTATTACTAAGTTCTTGTTATTGCGTAATTTTCTTATTAGAGCCTCATATTGTTGGTTCTGCTTATTGTAATTAAAATGCTTCACTTGAGTGGCTTTATTCAATTTCTTGATTTGCGCTATGACCGAATCGTGAAAAATATCTATGCAGTCACGGGGTGTGATGGAATTGAAGGTAGATGTGGGTTTGAATGGTGTAGAGATCTTCACACCTGTTATGCCACTATTAGCCATCTCACGTCTTCCCACATTATCACTTTGGCCTGTAGACTGTACATAGTCTGCTCCCTCTGATTCCCATAACTCTGCCAGCTCATTGAGTATGGGGACATCTGACTGTGTCAGGTTTGTAACATGGCCAAGTTCTGCCGGTTTTATTTGAGACTTGCTTTGTAGATGGAACTTCTTCAGTTTCAATTTCCTTACAGATTTGTATATATCAAGTCTTGTTGAGGCATAATCAAAGTTAATGCCTGGTGCATATGATAGTCCCAGGCATAAGATATTTTTCTCTTTTTCTGTTAGTATCACCTGGGACAAATTGACTATTGTTTTGTTTGTATTGCCAATCAATTCTGTTTCTTTTGTTGCCACAGGCCCCTTCCCCGTTTTTTGTAGTAATTTTGTGCGCCGTTTACTTGCCTAGCTCCTCTGCCTCCATTTGTAATTAATCCGGCTTCGTTGTTTATTCTTTCTGGTCTGGGGCAAAGTGTCTTCCTCCTTTTGTCGCATAAAAAATTAATCTCCTCCCCCGGTGATGGTCTAGGTTTTTGTTGATTACTCCCCGGGTTTCTCATCTCCGACTCTGATTCGCTGCCACATGCTGAACTATTGTCAGATTGGGAAGTGTCACCTGTTGCAGACGTATCCTTACTGTTTGTTTTGTCATTTATTACAGTCCTGAATTTGGATACCCTCATCGCATCATATTGCTTAGCAAAAGTAAAAATCTGCCCCAGTTCATAATCATTGCGGTCTCTTTGAAATTTATAGGCTTTTCTCTCTTTGATTTTGTCCTCTTTCTTTAGCCTTATCATCATCTCACTTCTTAATTTGTCCTTATTCTCGGTTCCTTCGCATTTGCCTATTTCATCATTAATCTCCTCTATTTCCTTAAGGAGCTGTGCTCTGTCAATGTCCGCGTATTTGATAAGTATTAATACCAATCTCCGTGAAGAATCCAAATTACTTGCTGCCCATTCTCGCATGAGCTCAGGATTGGGGTTTTCGTAGCTGGGGGCCGTGAGAATTCTTAACCCCCTCGGAATCCTGTTGACGTCAATATATCGCTATGGGAACGCGATTCCCACTATATATATATACTATATATATATACTGTTGTAAATCATCATTTGATTGCCATATCCCATTGCCGTGGGTTTTGTATATGTTTCTTTTTATGTTTATTTCATTATGGTTCTGTTTCCACGTAATTTAGTTTGTTTAAACTATCATGAGCTATAATAATGGGTATTATACCTATTTGTTCAAAACGTGATGTTAGTCTGTCTTCTTATATGAAGAGACCTTAATTACCATATATATTTTTCTTTATGTCTATGTATTTGTCATGTGACCTTTTCCATGAGCACTTAAATACAGCCACTT
Source organism: Calotriton arnoldi (assembly GCA_963921515.1). NCBI lineage: Eukaryota > Metazoa > Chordata > Amphibia > Caudata > Salamandridae > Calotriton > Calotriton arnoldi. Next base: position 670,624 of record CAWUFW010002968.1, read on the forward strand.
CCGGGTCAGGAAGTGACTTTGACAAAGACCGTGAGGTTGAAACGCGTCAGTCAATAAACTTTTGCTCTTAAAAAAACATCCTGAGTGCGACTTTGCCTTCTGTTGTTTGACTGGAGGATTTGTACACATTATTGCGGGTACAGCGCCCGCCTGCTCGCACCAACCCTGTCTGGTGGATGAGGTCGGATGAAAGGCTGGAATCTTCCTTGTACTTTTCCTTTCCCGATTCCCGCCGCTGCTGTGAAAAATCACCGTGTTCTTCGAGCCGGGTTTTGTCGGGACCGGTTGCCAGGTAACAGCATGGGCTTCGTTCCGCAGAGAGACGCAACACGGAAGTGCTGCTAGCTCCCGGTACGGAAGTTGTCCTGCTTGTGGTTAGCGGATCCCGTCTGTGACAAAAGAAAGCGGCAGGGGTGCTTCGTTTGCCTCTCTGACTAGTGGTGTTCCACTGTTTCAGAAGGCGTTCGCGGAGGAGGATATTTGCGGAAGAGCTTGGATTTTTGAAAAGCGTGGGCTGGCTGAGACCGTGAGTCGGAGACAGTGAAACAGGATTGCCACGATGAGTGAAGCAATCAGGAAGCGATTGGATGTTGCCAAATCGCTTTTTTCTGAAACGGATGTATCACCAAATTTGAGTGGTGATGGAACAGGAACGTCTACGAGTGGAACAGCAACTACGTTGAAACAGGACCTATATAGGCTTGAAAAACGATATAAAAGGAGATCAACAGAAGCTGGGAGGTTATTTCCCTTAACAACTACATAGAGGTGGAGCGCGTCCCAAGGGGTCTGCGAATCCTCATTACACCTACTTATCAAAATCCTGATCCGCAGCTCCTCGAGGAGTGGTCTGCTCTCATGGCTGCCACATGTAAAAATATGTTGGGTCTTCTTGCGAAATATGCCGCACTCGAGTTAGAGCAAATCAGTGAGGAGATTAAATCTCTGCGTGAGATGCTTGATAAACATGAGTCGCAAAGTGAAATATCCAGCTTTTTGAAAGATATGGATGGAAGATTACTGAAATATGAGGAAGGCATTAAAGCAAAGAAGCGCTGGAAGTTTATCAGAGATCGCAATGATTATGCCCAAGGACGCATACTGACTTTTGGACGCAAATATGATGCAGCAAGGAAAGACCTACTACAAACCGAAACTGTTAGGATTCGGGAATTGGAAACCTCTGAATCCAGCTCTGAGGCACCATCTGACCTGGATGAACAACAGAGTCTTTCGGCCACGGCACGAGGACCCTTCCCTTCCCACACAGAATACCGTTTTTTACGGGAAAGCGTGAGTGGAAGGAAGAAACCACCGCGAGGAAGAAGGCGCAAACAGCGAACAAGGAAAAGACAAATCAGGAGAGGAGGCGAAGGCCAAAGAAAACGAGACGCCATATGGGAGAGGACAACGGCGATCCAAGCGCAACAAGTAATGGGTGAGTTAAACCACAATAATTTATCTATTATCAATATCTCCTCACATTCCATTACCCCTGATGAACGCTCAGTGCTTGAATTAGGCCTATCCTTTTGCCCTACTGCCAATTTTAACTTTCCCAGAGCTCGCATTGACATTTTTTTATTTATAAGGAAACTGAAGCTCCTCAAAACACATGCGCTTAAACATGGCAGGGCTACTCACACTGAGATCTCCCAGCTTGAGCCTACGAGTGGTGACATGAATATACTTACCATGTCTGACATTGAGACTATTGCCACACTAAGAGAGATCGAGCTGGGTGGCAAAGATTGGGTTTCTGACCGTGAACTGTTAGCTAACATGGGGATGGAGGTCGATCGCAATTCCAGGAATGATTTTAAACCTAAATCCAGGTTTAATCCTGTGACGCTACATGATGGCATTGACGCCTTCCATGAAAGCATTGTCTTTGATCTCGTGACATTGTGGGAGAAACAAAACAATACCTTTGCTAGTAACCTTACGCCAGCTCAAAGAATGGGCCTACAGTCTCTCCAAAAGGCTGAGTCTTTTGTTATAAAGCCCTCAGATAAAGGGGGCAATGTTGTTCTTTGGGATCTTGTTAAATATAAAACAGAAGCAAGACGACAGTTGGAGTACTCAGGGAGTTACCTGAGGTCTAACCAGACAGAATACTCCAGGACTATTACTCAATACCATCTATTACTTGAGAAATGGCATGGACAAGGAACTCTGAGACGCAATGAGTTCCTGTTCCTCATGACTAAGAAGCCTATGGTCCCTGTCTTTTATATGCTCCCTAAAGTTCATAAAAGTCTAACTGAACCTCCGGGCAGACCCATCATTGCCGCCAACCAGAGCTTACTTGAAAACTCTTCCATCTACCTTGACTATTTCCTCTGTAAATATGTGTTTAACTTGCCATCATATTGCAGGGATACCATGGATTTTCTATCTAAAACGCAGGGTATTCCATGGAAAGAATCATATGTATTTGCTACGATCGATGTGGTGTCTCTTTATACTTGTATCGAGCATGACTTGGGCCTGAAAGCTTGTAAATACTTTTTTAGAGATAGACCACTCTCCATGTTTGATCACACTACCTTACTGTTGGATATGTTAAGCTTTTGCCTTCACAACAATTGTTTCCTTTTTGAAGATACATGGTATAGGCAATATACTGGGACGGCGATGGGAAGCTGCTTCGCCCCAGTTATGCCTGTATCTTCATGGGGTGGTGGGAGGCGGAGCACCTTTGGCATCCAGGTAATGAGTGTTTTATGGATAATGTGATCCTGTGGACCCGCTACATTGACGATATTTTTCTGATTTGGGATGGTCCACAGGGTTTGCTTCATGATTTTATTGCAGGTTTGTCCATCAATGAGCTCAACTTAAGTTTTACTAGTAAAATACATGCTACCACCATTGAATTTTTGGATGTTCAGGTTGAGGTGAGGGATGACTGCATACATACAAGCTTGTTTAGAAAAGCTACTGCAGGGAATAGCGTGCTACATGCACGTAGTCATCACCCTGATGCACTCAAGAGAAGCATCCCTTATGGAGAGTTGCTCCGCGCTAAACGCAATTGTAGTTCTGCTGAAGCCTATACTAGGGAAAGTTTGAATATGTTTAGCCGTTTTAAAACACGAGGCTACTCAGGTCAAACTATTAAAATAGCTACTGAAAAAGCTGCAGGGAGGGACAGAAACAGCTTGTTGGTCCCTAAGACCACTAACAAAAGAGCTCAGGAAGTAAGACTTATCACCACCTTCTCGAATGCATCACAAGCCTTACACAGGATAGTTAACAAGCACTGGCATTTAGTCAGGCAGGATGTGGTTATTGGTAGATTGGTTAGTCCCAAGCCACACATCACCTATCGCAAGTCTAAATCCCTACAAGATACCCTGGTACATAGTCATCTTACACATAGGAGCATTGGCTCGGGTTCATGGCTTAAGGAACTCCCGGTTTTTATAAATGTGGCCGGTGTAAGGCCTGTAGTAACAGCCGCAATGTGAAAAGCTACCCTTTGCCAGTGGGCAGGGATGAGAAAATCTTGTCATTTATAAATTGTAACACCGAATTTGTGGTGTATGTCATTGTCTGTATTTGTGGCCTGCGCTATGTCGGCAGCACCATCTTTCCTGTAAAAAAGCGTATCCTTGAGCACTTGCGCGCAGTGAGGAACAGGGATCAAACTTATACTGTAGCCAAGCATTGCATGTTGGAACATGGTGGGACAGTTGATGTCTCTTCTAAACTTTCTTATTTTGGAATTGACAGGGTCCCAGTACATCCCAGAGGAGGTGACCGTGAAAGAAATCTCAGGCGCCTGGAATCGGAGTATATTATTCGCCTGCAAAGCAAGACCCCCGGAGGCCTCAATTGTGAGGAAGACCTTCATGTCCATTTAGGCTAGAAAAGATACTATATACAATTGGTGCCCCCTAAATACCCTTAGGACACTGTATATATTGCTATCTTCCTTCTCCTAACCTGGGTTCTAATTTTATTTGATTTCATTTTATTTCTGTTTTCCAACGTAGTGTGCCTGAAGGGCTCCATTCCCTTTTTCCTTTATTTTTGCTAATTTTCTGGCCTTGTTTAATTTCTCCTCCTAGATTTATCTGTTTCCCTATCATCTTCCTATTTGAGGAATTCATATTTCCGTTTCAGCGTTATAGTCGCACTGTAATTCATTTTTTCAAGCGGCTGCTTGAACTTATGGTTTCTCCCACTCCGTTTTTCCCTTGCATAGCACCTAGGGTGGGTTTTAATAGTGCTCTTTTTCTTTTGTTGTCATCTAGTTATATGCTTTAGTTCTTGTTACCTTGTTGCTTTTTTATTTCTCCTGTACTTATCAAATGGGATCTGCTAGGCCTTGTATTAGGTTAAATATGAGTGCAGTGGTTTTCTTGGCCGCTATGTGCCTTTCAGCCTCATGAAACTTTTCACTTGTTTGCGCACTTGCGCAGTGAGGTTCTGTTGTAAATCATCATTTGATTGCCATATCCCATTGCCGTGGGTTTTGTATATGTTTCTTTTTATGTTTATTTCATTATGGTTCTGTTTCCACGTAATTTAGTTTGTTTAAACTATCATGAGCTATAATAATGGGTATTATACCTATTTGTTCAAAACGTGATGTTAGTCTGTCTTCTTATATGAAGAGACCTTAATTACCATATATATTTTTCTTTATGTCTATGTATTTGTCATGTGACCTTTTCCATGAGCACTTAAATACAGCCACTTCCGGGTCAGGAAGTGACTTTGACAAAGACCGTGAGGTTGAAACGCGTCAGTCAATAAACTTTTGCTCTTAAAAAAACATCCTGAGTGCGACTTTGCCTTCTGTTGTTTGACTGGAGGATTTGTACACATATATATATATATATATATATATATATATATATATATATATATATGTGTGTGTTACACACATGTACCATCTTCAGAAGCATAAGACGTATGAGAATACATGTGCAAGTAGAGACATACCTCACTCACAAGACCATGAAGTCCTTTAAACTTGTCAGACTGTACTTCCCATTTCAAAGACACACCTAAATTTATGCGGTGTACTTCAAGTGTACCTTTTCACAGACTCATACGAGGTAGCCGAAACACTAATCCCTCTGCCAACATATCTAAAACCTCACTTTTGTGCTGCAGCATCACTCTTCAACGACTACTGAGAGTGTTCGGCCTAGCCAAATATAAACAACCAACCCTTCGTATGAGTCTGTTGTAACTCTCACTATATTCCAGAAAGCAAGCATGCATGTGTCTGTACCTTTTCCTAGTGGCATCATATATAAAATAAACATACAAATAGATGTATACCTGTGTTTTATACCTCTACCATCTTCTTAGGCATAACACGTGTGAGAATACATGTGCAAGTAGAGCCATACCTCAGTCATAGGACCATAAAGTCCCTTAAACTTGACAGACTGCACTTCCCATTTCAAGGAGTCACCTAAATTTATGTGGCGTATTTGAAGTGTACATTTCTATAGACTGATATGAGTTAACCTAATCACTAATCCCTCTACCAACATATCTTAAACCTCACTTTTGTGCTGCAGCTTCACTATTTAGCAACTACTGAGAGTGTTGGGCCTAGCCAACTTTTTCAATGTGTCTGTTATAAGTCTCACTATATTCCTAAAAGCATGCATGCATGTGTCGGTACCTTTTTCCTAGTGGCATCATATATAAAAGAAACATACAAATAGATGTATACCTGAGTACTGCCTGAGTGAGTTTATTACTCCAAGGGTAATGTCCGGGTGATTACATCAGTGCATGGCTAGTGCCTCAGTAAAAGGATGACTGCAAGAGCAATGCCTGGGTCTTTGGATGAGCGCATGGGTACTGCCTAAGAGAATTGTTTTGTGCGAGAATAGTGCTTGAGTGATTGTATGAGTATATGGGTAGTATGTCGATGATTGCATGAGTACAAGGGTAGTGCCTGGGTGATTGCATGACTGCAGGGGTACTGCCTGGCTGATTTTGTAAGTGCATTGGTAGTGCCTGAGTGAATTCATGAGTGCAAGAGTAATATATGCCTCCTTAGATTAGTGCATGGCTAGTGTTTGAGTACAAGGATGACTGCAAACGTAATCCGTCGGTCATTGTATGAGTGCATCGGTAGTACCTGAGGGAATAGATGAGCACATGGGTATTGCCTGAGTGAATCATTGAGTGCAAAAGTAGTGCCTGGGTGATTGCACTATTGCGTAGGTAATGCCTGATTGATTGGATGCGTGTATAGGTAGTTCCTCCTTAACTGTATGAGTGCATGGGTAGTGCCTGAGTAAAAGGATGACTGTAAGAGTAATGGCTGGGTCATTGGATGGATGCATGGGTAGTGCCTGAGAGAATGGATGAGTGCATGAGTAGTGCCTGAGTGAATGGTTGAGTACAAGACTAGTTTTCTGTGTGATTCCATGAGTGCATGGGTACTGCCTGGGTGATTCTATGACTGCAGGGGTAGTGCCTGAGTGATTGGATGAGTGTATGAGAAGTACCTGAGTGAAAGTTTGAGTGGAATAGTAGTGCCTGGGTGATTGCATGAATGTATGGTTAATGCCATGGGGCCCGATTCACAAAAGTAATCTGAGACAAAATCATAACTTTACGACTTTTGGTATTTACAAAGGGCATGTAGGAGTAGTAAAGTTAGAATTTTGTCTCAGATTACTTTTGTGAATCGAGCCCTGAGTGATTAGATGTGTGCATAGGTAGTGCCTCCTTGGTTGCATAAGTGTATGGGAGTGCCTGAGTGAATTCATGAGTGCAAGAGTAATATCTGCCTACTTAGATCAGTGCATGGCTAGTGCTTGAGTACAAGGATGTAACTCTCACTATATTCCAGAAAGCAGACATGCATGTGTCTGTACCTTTTACTAGAGGCATCATATATAAAAGAAACCTACAAATACATGTATACCTGTGTTTTATACCTCTACCATCTTCATAGGCATAACACGTGCGAGAATACATGTGCAAGTAGAGATATACCTCAGTCACAAGACCATAAAGGCCTTTAAACTTGTCAGACTCCACTTCCCATTAGAATGAGACACCTAAATTTAAGCGCCATTTTTCAAGTGTACTTTTTCACAGACTCATACAAGGTTGCCTAATCACTAATCCCTCTGCCAACATATTTTAAACCTCGCTTTTGTGCTGCATCATCACTATTCAGCGACTACTGAGAGTGTTGGGCCTAGCCAAATATAAAGCAGCAACCCTTTGCATGTGTGTGTTGTAACTCTCACAATACTCCAGAAAGCAAGCATGCATGTGTCTGTACCTTTTCCTAGTGGCATCATATATAAAAGAAACCTACAAATAGATGTATACCTTTGTTTTATACCTCTACCATCTAAACAGGCATAACACATGTGAGAATACATATGCAAGTAGAGACATACCTGAGTCACAAGACCATAAAGAACTTTAAACTTGTCAGACTCCATTTCCCATTTGAAAGAGACACCTAAATTTAAGTGGCATTTTTCAAATGTACTTTTTCACAGACTCATACAACGTTCCCTAATCACTATTCCCTCTGCCAACATATCTTAAACCTCACTTTTGTGCTGCAGCATCACTATTCAGCGACTACTGAGAGTGTTGGGCCTAGCCATATTCCTAAAAACATGCATACATGTGTCTGTACCTTTAGCTAGTGTCATTTTCAGATGCATAGCACATGTGAGAATACATGTGCAAGTAGAGACATACCTCAGTCAGAAAACCATGCAGACCATAAAACTTGACATACTGCAGTTCTCATTTCAAGAAGACATCCACAATTATGTGGCGTACTTCAACTGTACCATGCACCAGACTCATACAAAATTCCCTAATCAGTAATCCCTGTGCCAACATGTCTAAAACCTCACTTTTCTCTTGCAGCTTCACTACTCTGTGGCTACTCAGAGTCTTGGTCCTAGGCAAATATAAACAACCAACCCTTCATATGTCCTTTTTATAAGTCTCACCATATTTTCAAAAGTATGCATGTATGTGTCGGTACCTTTTGCTAGTGTTATTATATATAAAAGAAACAAAAATAGATGTATACCTCTTTTTTATACATCTAACATCTTCAGATGCATAACACATATGACAAATACATGTACAAGTAGAGACATACCTCAGTCGCAAGATCATGCAGACCTTGAAACTTGACAGACTGCACTTCCCATTTCAAAGAGACACCTAAACTTATGCAGCGCACTTCATCTGCATCTTTCCACAGACACATACAAACTACCATAATCACTAATCCATCTACCAATGTACACATGTTACTATGCACAAACTGCTTCAATCGTCATTTCAGTACAATAAAACAAACTACAATACACATCTGTACATTTCATAACATATTTCAAACATCACACTTCTCTAATAATTTCCAAACTTGGAAAATAATGCTTTTCAAATCTAAAAATATCACTACAGAGTGAAGCACTACTGCATAATACATAACACACCTTACAAATTTGTAACTCATCTTTGAAATAGTATTGCAGAATATCAAATATCAGAAACTCATAAAAGATTGCTTTTTGCACACAATAAATGTAATGCAGCCCTCTCAACTTTCCCTCTCTTTCTGCACACAAATAAATGTAAGTAACAAATCACATTGCTTCCTACATTTTCTCAAATTGTGAAACACACTTCTATTGGTTGAGACATATTTACCCTTTCTAACTGTCTTCAAATAGTGCCCAAACTGGTTCTGTAATTTTCTGGAGTCGCGACTCCACATCGGTGCTGCAGTAAAGCATCGCGATGGACCCGCGAACCCTAACGGGAGTTCAAAAACCTATTTCTAATAATACTAGTATTTTTTTTTAACACACTACTTCTACACATACTACTGACTTAGAAAAACTTAATTTAGTAACATATCACTCATATTTAAGTTACCATTTCACATTTTAAATCCACAGTTAAGTTTCAACCCTTCCCCCATTCTGCTTAATCCCAGTTTCCATAGTAACAGTTTCTGCAACATTCAACTGAACTGTCATGTCACAGGTTCACCATATTTTCAAGTTCAGCATACTAGCTAACAAATGCAAATAGCAGGTGTGGTTGACTTTTGAAAAATATTACCTTATCCTATCTACTGTACCTTTCAAATATTTTTTAATAACCAATCAGAAACATGATTCCTCAGGAAAATAACATGCATCCTATTTTTGAGTGCACAATGTTGATGAACAGCCAATCACTTATCGGCTTTTTCAAAAACAGCATCTTCTCCACCATTTTAGATACCTCTCATTCTACCAGACATCTTTTCATTCATTCCAGACATCCCTTCAAGATGCTTACAGTATGGATTGTAGGGCACCGCTATGTTTTCTGGTGCAAAAAGTATGCTGAACACAGAGGTATTGACAAAGACTTAGGTTTGCAAAATGTGGATATTAAATGGATTGCACAGAGAGGATTAAAGTGGGACCAATTGTTGCCTTTGGTTAAAACCTTTTTTCATCTCCAACCCCCTGACCTCATGATTTTGCACTGTGGTGGCAATGTCCTAGGCACATTGACTGGGGTAGGTCTGGAAATGCTAATGAAGGATACCTTTGCACAATTGATGTTGCATTTGCCTCAAACTGTCTTTGTATACTCTAATATATGCCAAAGACAGAAATGGAAGTGGTCAAATCAATTCTGTCCACAGTTTGAGAAAGCTAGGAAGAATGTCAATAAACCTGTTTCTGCTTACCTCAGCGACCATAGGATGGGCTCCATCTTTAACAACAATCTACGTTTTGATATGGATGACATCTACAGAAGTGATGGAGTTCACTTCATAGATGAAGGAAACAGTGTATTTCTCAACAACCTTAAGCTGTGCGCCCACACTTACATGTAGCTCCAACAAAGTCATAATGAAAACAAGGGCTCTTTTTAGAGCCACCCTGTAACCCACCATTGAATCTCTTTTTTTAAAAAAACATACATACTCTTTTTATATTTATTTGGGATTCGCGAACCAGTTGCGGATTCGCAAAACAAAAGCACAAATTCAATGTATTACAACACAATACACTCTTCAAGTTTAACTTTTAATTTTTATTTTTATATATTAACTATCAAATTTAATGTGATTAATAACTTCAATCTCACTAACTTTATAAACAAAGTTCACAAATGCAACACTACCTTGTAAATTACATACTATTAAATTATTTGAGGTGGATCCGCGAATCCACCGCACCGTTACACGGGGGGCCGTGCTGAGAGCCGCGATGGGGTCGCGACTCCAAACACAAGAGAAAAAAAATGCCCCCCCAGTCCCATTACCTGATGTCGGCCCCGGGGACCCCATCCCCCGGGGCCTGGACATTTTAGATTTATTTTTTTTAAAAGAGAGAGGGGCCTCTTGCCCCCCCCCTCTTTCCCGGGCCTTTTTTTTGCTCCGGCGACCCCATCCCCCGGAGATGCCCTCACGTTGGGGACCGCGGGGGGAGCTGCTAACATGCAGCTCCCTTTGCCCAAAAGCAAATCTGCTTCGCTTCATGGCAGCGAAGCAGAAGTTTGCTATGGCATGGCGGGAGCAGTACTCCCGTCCTGCCACAGCAAACTGCAATGTCCCGGGGGTGGGCACCCCGGGACATTGCTGGAGCCGCCCCTGGGGGGTGGCGGTCCCCAGGGCCATTGAAGGCTCCTGGAGGGGGGTCGCACGGCCCCCCTCCCTGCATGTTTTAAGCCCCAGGGAGGTGGTGGTCCCTGGGGCCCGCAACGGACCCCCGCCTTTAATTTATGTTTGCCCCGGGGCAGTGTGGGGAGGGGCAGGAGCCCCCCCCCACACTTCATTATAAAAATTGAAGCCCTGGGGAGGTGACGGTCCCTGGGACTAGGGGGGGCCCGTGAGGCCCTCCCACCCATAATGAAGGTAATGCCCCGGGGAGGTGGCGGTCCCCGGGGCAGCGTGGGGGGGCAGGAGCCCCCCATGCATTTTTTATTTAAAGCCCCGGGGAGGTGGTGGTGGTCCCCAGGGCTGCGGGGGGCCTCGTGCCCCCGCATATTGTTAACAAAGCCCCGGGGAGGTGGTGGTCCCCACGGCTGCGGGTGCTCCCGCGGGCCCCAGCATAATAATTAAGGATTGCCCCCGGAACCTGGTCAGGTCCCGGGGGCTTAAAAGAAGCAAAGCGCGGGAGACCGCATTTCATTTAAAAAAATAAATAAAATTTGGGCGGGATTCGCGCACCCTACGCGAATCCGGACCAAAAAAAAACAAAAAACTTTGGGGCCCTCAGGGTCCCTGTGGGAACCCCTGAGCAAGCCTAGGGGGTCAGGGTGTTTCTACCCTGCCCCCTTTTCTTTTTTTTTTTTAACCTTTTTTCTTGTGACTTGGTTCAACCGAGTCACAAGATGGCTTCCAACACTTCCTGGTTTGGTGTTGGCAGCCAATCAGAAGTCAGCTCATGATTAGGAGGGTTCGCGGATCCACCGCGGCCACCAGATACTAATATTTTTTTAATGTATCATTTTCTCAGGAACTACTGACCGGATTTACACCATTTAAAGCAAAAAGTGCACTCTGGACCAAGAGCTACCTTTCTGCCAAATTTGGTGTAATTCCATTCAGCAGTTCGGTCTGTAGCTGCGACAAAAGTTTCCTATGGAAATTGACATGGAGAAAACACGTTTTGGGACCTTTTTTCTTGGCCCCGCTTGACGGATCACCCTAAACTTTCACGACAGGAGCTGACCGGAGCGCCCCATTAGTTTTGAAAATTTCGCAAAGATTTGTCAAACTGGTGACCGCCAGTAGGTAATATATATATGATATGTATGACAGTATGTCTTCTATGTCTAGCACTACAGCTATTGAGCACTGTCACTTTAAAAGGGGAGAGCCTGCCCTCTGACGTTGTCATGTGTACAAGGCCGGCAACGGCCGAAACGCGTTATGGCGGTATGGAAGAGTGCTGAATAAACACTTCATCGCACCAAATTGGGTCCACTCTCGTTTTTTCTCTCTGAGAGGAATAGCAGGCGAGCGTTCCAGATATTTGCCGGATTGACCTCCTCCGGCTGTGTGGACCCCCTCCCTTCAAGTTGGCTTCGTGGCTGGCAGGTCAAGCATCTGGTGGATCCTGGCCGTTGACATTGCAGCCTGGAGGCGGTTGTCAGTGACACTGGTGAACCCGGAAGCACCCGGCAAATGTTCCGGTAACGGAAACTACGGAAGCCCCCTGTGATCGCGGAATACAGCCTTGGAAGTTGGGACAGCGGGAGGCAGAGCTCGAATGACGGCGGTTGCTCGGAGGAGTGGAGCCGTACAAAGAGGCTGCATCAGCGTTTGTGTCCACCGAGAAACAAGGTACTGAACATTGCGAACTTTGAAAAGCAGGTGGGGAGGTGTGCGCTAGTTGTAACCCCATTACAATTAAACAAGTGGGTATTGACAACAAGCAGTAGTATACGGTATTAAGTGCACTCGACATGTCCGCTGGAACGCTGAGGGATCGCGAGTCGGCAGCTGAGGAGATGTTTTCGGACTCTCCTTCGGAACAGCAGCATAGAGATAGTAACGCTACTGAAGCAACAACTGGGGGAGCCAAAAGCCTAAAGGACAGTTTTCGCACCCTTGACAAACATATGCGTCAGGAACAATCCAAGTGGTGGGAAGCAAAATCCCTCCATAAGTATCTGGAGGTGGAAAGGATCCCTAGGGGGCTCCGGATTATGTTAGCCCCTAGTTATGAGACACCCAACCCACGGATGATGGCAGAATGGGCCGAATGCAACCTCGAGTCCTCTCGCAGGTTGGTTCAGATACTGGTAAAATATGCGGAGAGTGACCAGGTTGATCTTCAGGCCAAAATAGACGCCATAAATGAAGAAATCAAGGTGCAAGGTGAACCACAGCAGAGGCAGAAATTGCATGACGAAATGATTGCTAGATTAAATAAAGAGGAAGAAAAAATCAAACAGAGAAAAATATACAAATTCAAACGGGATAAGGATGACTACACAAATGGCCAAATCTTCACTTTCGCCCGCAAGTACGACTCATTTAGGAATGTCACTGCAAGCAAAAGTAAGCTTCAAACGCAAAAGAATGCTTATCAGGGGGAGATAACATCAGCATCTGAGCTCAGCTCAGCATTAGAGAGTGAATCTGAGACGGAAGCAGCAACAAGCAGACCTGACCAAAGTGCCATAAAGCCATCATTGGGGGAAGAGTTAGACTACCTAAGGAGAAGCAGAAGGGAGACGCTAAGGCCAAGAAACAACAGATCTGCAAAAAATGACGGACTGAGAGCAGGCGAGAACGAAGGCAGGCAGCCAGAAAACGCAAGCAACAGTGGCAACACAAGACCGGCGAGGGGACGGGGGCAATGGCGACGCAAATAGAAATGATATCCCGAACCCCTAAAAACGTTTCAAAAGACAATACTATCATAAATCTGGCCAATGTGAATCTGGATGCAGCAGAACGACAGTTGCTCTCTTTGGGACTTTCTTACTGCCCTGAAACCAATTTTGATTACACTAACACACGGGCGGATATATAGAAGTTCATTAGGAAGTTAAAGCTCAAAAAATTCCATCAGCTTCAAGTTAATCCGAGTGAGCGAGCTCTGGACACTCCTACCCCAATTTCAACACCAAGTAATCCCATGACATCAAATTTAACAGTAGCGGATCTGGGCTTACTAAGGGACCTTCATAAATTGGAACAGGATCAAGGAGCGATGGGAGTGGTAGTTACGGGTGAGGAGGTCGTAGGATTTTCCCAAAACCTTATGTCGCCATCACATGAAACTTGCGCAAAGCCTGATACGTCGTTCAAGATGCGATCGAAATTCGTTCCTATCATGCCAAGAGACTCGCTAGACTTATTCAATGAACAAGTGGTGGCGCAAGTGAAGAAATTGTACATAGACACCAACAAATTAAGTAGAAAAATCTCCAACCAAGAAAGAAAGTATTACCAACTGATGGAGAAACTCAAAAAAGAAAAAGAAGTAGTAGTCAGGAGTGCTGATAAGGGGGGGAATATCATGCTGTGGCCCATGAGAGACTATATGGAAGAAGCATCTTCTCAGTTAAACAATCCTGACTGCTATAGAAAAAGTTCAATGCAACGGTTCAAAAGCACACAGGACCTGTTCTTCACGAAACTATTGGCATGGAAGAGCTTGGGCCTTTTGAATTTGGAGGAATATAAATACTTAAAAAAGGAATATCCAACTATACCTGCAATATATTTTGTTCCGAAAATTCATAAGTGCCTAAACAAGCCACCGGGTAGACCTATTATAGCTGCATGCGATGGGCCACTCGAAAATATGTCTATCTATATAGATTTTTTCTTACAAGAGCATGTTAAAAATTTAAACTCCTACGTGCAGGATACAAGTGATTTTTTGCAAAAATAGAAACTATACAATGGCAAGCTGGTTATCAATTGATAGCACTAGATGTATCTGCATTGTATACATGTATTAAGAATCAAGATGGCATCAAAGCTGTGGAGTACTTCCTGGCCAACAGGCCAATGAAATTTGCCCAGCATAACAAAATGTTGCTTGACATGTTGTTGTTTTGCTTAGAGAATAATCTGTTCCTGTATAAAAATCAAATGTACCAGCAGATACAGGGTGTAGCCATGGGGGCCAGCTTCTCTCCCAGCTATGTCTATTCATGGGCTGGTGGGAGGAGCTGGTCCTCATGAAACAATATGAGCGCACTTACAACGAAAGGGTAATATCATGGCTGAGATTCATCGATGATTTATTTATTGTGTGGAATGGTTCTAAACAAAGTGCTAATGACTTTATCAGACAAATCAATGATAACAATGTCAATTTGAGTTTCACTTCATCTATCAGTAATGAGAGTATAACTTTTTTGGATGTGCAGGTATATATAGCAAACAACAGATTGTCAACATCTCTCTTTTGCAAACAAACTGCTGGCAATGCAGTATTGCATGCATCTAACTCACACCCCCCTCACCTTATACAAAGCATCCCTTACAGGGAGATGCTTAGGATAAGGCGTATCTGTAGTGAAGACAGTGATATGCTTGTCAAGCAATTTGAATGTAACCCAAGATTTTTGGAGAGGGGTTATAGTACTAGAACTCTTGATGCAGCAATCCTGAAATCAAAACGGCAAGCTAGACAGGATTTACTCCAGTACAAGTCCAAATCTAAACCCCAGGGTGCAAAAAATAAAAGATCAGACGAGCCAACAAGATTGATACTGTCCTATTCAAGACAAGAAGGACAGATTAGGTCCATCATAAGACGCAACTGGCCTATTATATTGGGGGATCCTGTTATAGGAGGTCTCCTTCCCAAAAAGCCAGCTATAACATATAGAAAACTGTGTCAATGGGCAACGCATTGGTCAGGAACAGCCCTGAGGACCAAGAAGCTGGTATGTGGTTGATAGCTAGAAAGGGGTTCTATAAATGCTCTAGCTGTAAGGCTTGTCAGTATGGTATTAACAAGACTTCATACCAGACGGCCTTCAGTGGCCATACATACATGATCAACCAGCATCTGTCCTGCAAGACTGAATATGCAGTATATGTTCTAATATGTAGTTGTAATTTGTACTATATTGGCAGTACTAAATTGGCCGTACATAAAAGGATTCTGCAACATACCAGGGCCATTGTAAATAATGACCCCCGTTACCCTGTTGCCAGGCATTTTAAGGAAACACATAACAGTAGTCTTAGATATTTTAAATATTTTGTTTTAGATGCAATTCCGCCACAGAAAAGAGGAGGCAACAGGGAGGCCAAACTCAGATGCCTAGAGACGAGATACATATTGGAACTAGATACTAAGCAGCCAGGGGGATTAAATACGAGTGAGGACATGTATACATACCTGTAGGTCCATCAGGTTTGAATAACACTGGATCAGGTTTTACCAATCGTGTTTTAGCAAATTTTATCTAATTTTATGCAGTTGGAATGAATTTATATTAATATTTATATCATATATTTATATATTAATATTTATATATTGATAGTGGGAATCAACTGTAAGAATTGGATAAATATTATGTTTTAATACTATTGGTACCTCTTTATGATATTGTTACAAATATATAAGTATGGATTTATACGAGCATTACAGAAATACAATAGAGACCAAGGCGATCATGCAATAGCCATATAGAATTTTATCCCAAAAATGTTGGGCAGTTGAAATGCATTTTATAAAGACAAGTATATATTTTATAAATTCATATTTATGTATTTATATCTGCATTTGTGGGAATCAACTATCTAAGCTGGATTTAATAATGTGATGGCATCTTTTAGGCTCCCATTTAGAAACCGTCAGATTAAGTCAATATGGATTTATCCATGTATAATATTGTTACATTATAGTAACTTTAAATATCATGCTGCTGAGATTAATATAAAATATTTTACACCCCATTTTGCACCTTGCACTTTAAATAGACTTGCACTTTTATGGGGATCAAAGCATTGGCCACTTTAATTTAATTTTTTAAATAGCTGAATGTGTATGGACAATCAAAACAATATCAGTTCACGGGGTGTTTCACCTCATGAAAATCTGTACAAAATGTAAATTTTAAGACAGGTTTGAAAGATAGGCATTTTGACTTGTTAACCTTTTACCATCTTTTTAACAATGTATTTATACTTGTTATTATTTGCATTTATGCTGATATTGATATGTATGACAGTATGTCTTCTATGTCTAGCACTACAGCTATTGAGCACTGTCACTTTAAAAGGGGAGATCCTGCCCTCTGGCGTGGTCATGTGATCAAGGCCGGCAACGGCCGAAACGCGTTATGGCGGTATGGAAGAGTGCTGAATAAACACTTCATCGCACCAAATTGGGTCCACTCTCGTTTTTTCTCTCCGTTTGGATAAGTAATTTTGAGTGAGACATTTAACATTTAAAAAGCAGAAAGTTGAACAAATATTCACTCTGTAACTTACTGGTTTCACACAGATGGCAGAAATGAAAGCGCGGCGTGGGCTAATGTTTGCTGTTTTATTCTGCTCTTTAAGTTTGCAGTTGAGTTAAATTATCAAAATTTAATGTGAACAAAGACATAAGCTATTTGAGCAATATATGAAGTTGAAAAGATGGAAATATTTTATTGTGCCAAATGATATTGCACACATAATGAAATGTTTTGTGTTGGCGGTGTTGCCAAATACTTTAAATGAATGGACTGTTTCTGTGTGGTTTGTTCCAATAAATCGACGGATTCTTCTACTCCCAAGTGCAAGCCCTCTTATTATGGTGATAGGTTTTGTTGGACATATATATATATATATATATATATATATATATATATATATATATATACATATATATACATACACATACACACATCAACAATAATCCTTTCAGTTGAAGGAAACTCAGATGCTGCTACCGTATGAAATTCCAAGATTTAATCAGCTACTCAGACATGTTTCGGCTGTAGTCTTGGCCACGTACAGAAGTGAAGCAGACAGCGGCTTTTACATGTGTTTGGTGATAGAAAGTGAAAACAAACCAGTGACAAACCATAGTTTCAACAGTGACTGAGAGTCAGCCGCCATGAATGAGCTGGCATGGTTACATGTGTTGACAATGTACAAAATCCCCAAAACTGTTTATATATGCAAACCCACGTCAGGGGCCTGTCATTGAAATAATTAAATAACGAGAATAATGAGCTCCACTAAAAACATGAAAATGGTCAACGTAAAGAAAATAGTGTTACATCACACAATCAGTTATTCTGATCACAAAATTACAAATCTTGATGATTGCTGACATGGGCCATATTGCAGTTTTTGTTGCATACATATGTATATCCAGAGATGTAGCTCCACACGCCAACACCAATGCTGTGATTGGCTGGTCGCAACCTGAGAGAAAAGTTGCAGCTGCCATTTTGTCAATCGGAACACGGTTCCGGGGGGGGCTAATTAAAATATAGGACATGAGGGGTCAGGATAGAGGTATCCTGACCCAATGAGACTGATGGAGGGATCCGTGGGAAACCCCTCATGGGAAAGAAATTGCCCTAAAAAGGAGAATCCGTGGATCCACTGCGGCACTCAGCACTTCCCCCCGTATGAATTTGCAATGGATCTGCAGATCCAGACATCAATTAAAGAAAATTCACCCACTCGTACACTCTCTCACATTCCCACACAACCACTCACACATGTACTCGCACATCCATACACCCACTCACACACACACTGAGTCACACATCCACTCAGAGACCCAGAGAACTACTCACACACCCACCCACTCACAGACCTACAGAGGCACTCGCATCTACTAACACACCCATGTACACACCCAATCAGCAAAACCACAGGCACACCGAAACAGCCACTAACACACCACTCAGAGACCCACCCACCACTTACACACCCACTTGTAGACTTACCTACCACACACACTCATAAACCCACTTACACACCCACTCACAAACCCAGGAAACCACTGACACACCCATGCAGCCACTCACACACCCAGTCACACATCCATGTAGCCATTCACACACCTACTCACACACCCATACAGTCACTGATACATCAACTCAGAGACCCAGAGAACTACTCACACAACCAGTCACAGATCCACACAGGTACTCATACACCCACTTACACATCCACACAACCACCCACAAAGTCACACAGCCATGGACACACCCATATAACCACTAATACATCCACTTAGAGACCCAGAGAACCACTCACACACCCAGCCACATACCCATACAACCACTTACACACCCTATCACACACCCATACAGCCACTTACACATCCACTCATATACCTACCCACCACACAGTCACAAGCTACTTTCACACCTACACAACCATTCAGTCACACATACCCAATCACACAACCACACAGACCCACACACCCAATCAGAGACCCAGAAAACCATGGGGCTGGCTACATGTGGGAGGGGTGTTTGACCGCAGGCTGGAGGGCCTGGCCGCGGACCAGGCTCTCGGACAACCACCGGCGCACAAGGCCAAAGGCCGTGCACAGCATGGCGTTGGCTGCATCCGGGGGGAGGGGAGGGTTGGCAAACTCCCCGCCTTGCACGGCCATTGGCTATGCACAGCGGCGGTTGGATTAACGTATGGTAATTAAGTATTAGGAAATAGCATTAAAAAATGTAGAAATTCACTGAAAAAAACAAAGGTTACAGGGACATTATAGTTAGGAAATAGAATTAAAAACCCTTAGAAATGTGCTAAAAAAAGACATATTTTTTGTTTTTTTATTTGTGGGGTAATTAGCAGTGCATGGCCCTCGCCATGTTTTAAATTTATCAGAAAATTACGATTATCCAAATTTTTCAACAGTAGAAGGACAGATATGCCAGACTACTCTCGGGATCGGGAGGATTTAGGTAATCTATCTATATCTGATTTGAATGTACTAAGGGACATGGATAGCCTATCTAGAGGGGAACGATATCATGTATCGGATGATAGGCTTATTCATGATCAAGGACTGAATGTGTTTGAGAGACCAACTACTCCCTTCAGACCTACATCCATCTTTCTACCTGTGGTCCCACACGATTCCATCAATATGTTTTCAGAATTAGTGGTACAAGACCTTAAGGTATTGCATGCTAGACAATACACTACTACATCTACAGACCCGTTTCAGATACAATACAGGAGTCTGGTGAGCAAGCTATGTCTAAGAAATGACATTGTAGTGAGGCAGGCAGGGAAAGGTGACAATATTGTTTTATGGCCACTCACTATGTATCAGGAGGAATCAATTAAACATTTGGGAGACAGGCAGTGCTACCGAAAGATTGACAAGAGTGAAGCTATAGATATTAAAATGAAATACCATGCTGAGTTATCTAAAGGGAAGTCGTTAGGACTTACTACTCAAGCTGAATTCCTGTTTCTTAAAACAAATGCACCTATTTTACCTATCCTCTACCTCATACCTAAAATTCATAAAAATGTGAGCAAGCCACCAGGCCGTACAATTATTTCTGCAATTGGCAGCCTGTTTGAAAATACTTCCAAATACATTGATCACTTTCTACAGGAATCCGTGAGGAACTAATCCTTCTATATTCAAGACACCGGGATTTTCTGAAGAAAGTATACAACGTTAATTGGGAAGAAGACTACATCTTAATGACCTTGGATGTGTCCTCTTTGCATACTAGCGTTTCCCACAGAGGGGATTAGAGCTGTAGAATATTTTCTTAGCTCAAGGCCCTCGACATTGCTCAAACACACTGAGATGCTCATCAACATGATCGATTGGTGTCTTCACAATAATATATTTCTTTTTGGGTCAGACCTTTATCGTCAGCTGAGAGGGACAGCTATGGGCACCTGCTTCGCCCCCAGTTATGCTAATTTGCATATGGGCTTGTGAGAGAAGCAGGTGCTGGCAATGGATTTTGCCCAAGAAATGATGGAGAACGTGATCATGTGGCCGCGCTATATTGATGATCTTTTTATCATATGGCGTGGCACTAAAGATTCGGCAGAGAGCTTTGTAGAGAGAATCAATGTGAATCAACTGAATCTACACTTCACCTCTCATATCAGATCACATGAAGTTCAGTTTTTAGATCTTAAGGTGTATGTTGATGAGTGCAAATTGCATACCAAAACCTTTTGGAAGAACACAGCAGTCAATACAGTCTTGCATGCCCGAAGTCTCCACCCAAGTAGACTCAAGCACTGCATTCCGTATGTGGAGAATCTTCGCATGCAGAGAAATTGTAGCAACAATGAACAACTTCTGATAGCCCAAAAACAACTACGGGACAGATTTGCTACTCGTGGGTACAGCCAACAGGGACTTTGATGGTACAAAAATCAAGGCCAATAACAAATCTAGAGAGAAAGTGCTGTTTTTAGACAGGAATACAAGCTCAGATAATAAGCAAGAGTTTCGATTCAACACAGGCTACAGCACTCAAAACCAGCAAATAAGACAGATTTTTTAAATACACTGGCACCTACTGCGTAGCGACCCAGTGATTGGTCCTAAACTACATTGTAGACCTCTCATTGCATTTCTCAGAGCACGATTAATGAGAGATGATCTTGTAACAGGGAGTCAAGAAGTACAACCACAGGGGACGTGGTTTACTGGAGGCGGAGGATTTTCGAAATATCATAAATGCAAGGCCTGTAATTACGGAGTAAATACCTTAGAAGTGGCCTTACCTTTATCTGATAGCACCTGGATAATTAAGAAAAGATTACACTGTAAGAGCGAGTTTGCTATTTATGTTGTGAGATGTACCTGCCCAAAGTTGTATATAGGAAGAACGATTTTAAAAGCTCACCAGCATATTTTACAACATGTCAGAGCCATTAAAAATAAGGACTAAACCTATCCAGTGGCCCAACACTTTGAGATAATACATGGGAGTAAGGTAGACGATCTCAGTTACTTTGTATTGGATCAAGTGCTAAATAGGATGAGAGGAGGCAACAGGGAAGGATGCCTGAGGCAACTTGAATCTAAACATAGCCTCAGGTTCAATACCAAAGTACTGGAAGGGCTAAATACAGAAGAGGATTTATATGTACATTTATAAAGTTGGAGAATCAATTTCCAGTTTTAATTAACAGCATTCAGCCAACCAATCTGTATGGCACGTATTCATTTATTATTAAAAAATATTAATGGCACTCAAGTTTTTTGTATTAATTGCCTGATGGATTGATAGATATGCTTAAAAAGAAAAAAAATGTTTTACACTGTGTATGAATCAAGAGCAGACTATAATTTGATACATATCTATAAGTATTTACCTGTCTATTGTTAATTTTGTACAATTTTTATGATAAATAGTTTCTTTTTTTCTCTTCTCTTTATGGTTGTGATTGTAGATGTTAAGTAATCTGCTGGAGTGTAGGGGCACTTGCCCACAATTCTGCACTTTATACACAGTTAATATAATCTGTCCAATTTGAAGTAGATAGCAATATGGAACATGTAAGAATTTCCAGTTAATAGGGCCTTAAAAGCCTCATATAGATGCACAATTATGCACTTTATCTTGCAGTAAGTTGCACATTGTGTGTTTGCACTTAATGTGGGTAATTGCACTTTGCATTATGCGCTTTAGGATATCAATGTACCTTGGCTTTGATGGTCAGAGGAAATGTGTCAGACTGAAGATTTTTAAGGTTCTATGACTAAACACTGGTTATAGGAATCCCTCACTGGTAAAGCTGATATTTAGTGTATTGTATGAATCTATACAAAATATTTCGTACAGTTTTAGTGAATTCGGATATACATTAATGCAGTTTGAACATGCAGGCAATATTTACTATTTGCACTATATTTAAGTTTCAGTTTATTTATGCACTGTCACTTTAAAAATGCAATTCAAAACCCACGTGTGTATAAAAAGAAAAGAATGTTGACTTACGGTTGTTGTGAGAAAGACCGCGGAGACGGTCGAAACAGGTCACCAGAAGCCACAAAAAAGTCTGCTTTTTAAGTGAACCCGAGCTTGCTGGAGACCGTTTATGAAGCGGGAACAGGCG
Source organism: Calotriton arnoldi (assembly GCA_963921515.1). Classification (NCBI taxonomy): domain Eukaryota; kingdom Metazoa; phylum Chordata; class Amphibia; order Caudata; family Salamandridae; genus Calotriton; species Calotriton arnoldi. The sequence goes on from CAWUFW010002968.1 coordinate 693,170, forward strand.
GTTTGGAGAATATATATATATATATATATATATATATATATATATATATATTACCTACTGGTGGTCGCCAGTAGGTAGTTATAGTTAGGACCTTGTTTCTATTAAAAAAGCATTTTTTATTTTGCCAATATCTGTGGCACCGTTTAACGAATCTTTGTGACATTTTTTAAACTAACGGCCCACTCACTTTAGCTGCTGTGGTGAAAATTTCACGGTGATCCGTCAACCGGGGTCCGAGAAAAAGGGGGGGGTTCCAAAACACATTTTCTCCATGTTAATTTCCATAGGAAACTGTTGACGCAGCTACAGCCCGAACTGCTGAACGGAATTACACCAAATTTGGCAGAAAGGTAGCTCTTGGTCCAGAGTCCACTCTTTTTGTTAAATGGGGTAAATCCGTTCAGTAGTTCAGTAGTTCCTGAGAAATGTAAACGTTTCTCAGATATACAAATAGGGACGCGGAGGAACCGCGAACCCTCCCGATCTCGTGCCTGAGATTTGATTGGCTGCCAACACTTCAAACCAGGAAGTGTTGGTTGAACCGAGTCACAAGAAAAAAGGTAACAAAACGTAAAAAACAAGAAAAGGAGTCAGGGTAGACACATCCTGACCCCCTAGGCCTGCTCAGGGGGACACAAAGGGACCCCAAGGGCCAGAAAAAGCATAAAAATAAAAAAAAATAGGCGGGATTCACAATTGGATTTGCCAATCCGGCCAAAATTTAAAAATAAAACAAATTGCGGGCTTCAGCGCTTTGTTTTCTTTAAGCCCCCGGGTGGGCCAGGTCCCGGGGGCAATCAAAAATAATTATGTGGGGCCCGCAGCCCCGGGGACCACCACCTCCCTAAAGCAAAATTTGGGAATGCGGCCCCCTCGCAATTTGCAAAGTAGCCCCGGGGAGGTGGCGCTCCCCGGGGCTGTGGGGCGGCTTGAGCCCCCTCACACATTATTTTGAGCAAAGCCTCGGGGAGGTGGCGGTCCCTGGGGCTGCATGGGGGGCAGGAGCCCCCCATGCCTTATTATGTAAATAGCCCCGGGTAGGTGGCGGTCCCCGGGGCTTTAAATTAAAAAATCAATGCGTGGGGAGGCTTCTACCTCCCCCAAGCAGCCCCGGGGCTACGTTTGTGAAATGCGTGGGACCACACGGCCCCCCCGCAGCCCCGGGGACCGCCACCTCCCCGACGCTTTGCTCAAAATTATGTGTGGGGGGCTCAAGACGCCCCGGGGAGCACCACCTCCCCGGGGCTACTTTGCAAATTAGAGGGGGACCATGCGGCTCCCCCACCTGGAGCTGTAAATGGCCCTGGGGACCGCCACCCCCCAGGGCCGGTTCCAACAATGTCCCGGGGTGCCCACCCCTAGGACATTGCAGTTTGCTATGGCATGGCGGGAGTGCTGCTCCCGCCATGCCACAGTAAACACTGCTTCGCTTCATGGAAGCAAGAGCATTAAAATTGCTTTTGGGCAGAGGGAGCTGCATGTTTGCAGCTCCATCTGCCCAAAAGCAATGCCGGCTCCCACAGGAGACAAGGAGCCAGCAGGGACCGCGGGGGCCTTGAGGCTCCCCCCACAGTCCCCAACGACTTGGCCAAGCCCCAGGGGTGGGGTCCCCAGAGCCGAAATCGGCCTGGTGAGGGGGGCCGCGCGGCACCCCTCCCTTAAAATAAAATATATATTTTTTTTTTTAAAAAGAAATGGCCTGGCCCCAGGGGATGGGGTCCCCGGGGCTAAAAATGGCCTGAGGGAGGGGGGTCGATGGGCCCCTTCTCCCTTAAAAAAAATTAACAAATTTGGATGGGCTTTTGGGGAAGGGGTCCCCGGGGCCATAATCGGCCTGGGGAGGGGGGACGCACGGCCCCCCTCCCTTTTTTTTAATAATGAAAAAAAAACGGGTGAGGCCCTGGGGAATGGGGTCCCCGTGGCCCAAAAGGGTCAAGGGAAGGGGGGCCACAAAGGCCCCCTTTCCGAATAACAAAATAAAAGAAATGAAGCTGGCAACTCGCCGGAGGCCCCGCCCCCTTTCTCCACTACTCTGCAAACGTGCCTCCTGGTGCACTCTTGGGTGGGGGATGAAGTCCCCTTCGCTCCTGAGGGTCCTTAGGGGCCAACTAGCCCACCTGTTACCTCCAGTAAGCCCCACACAGTGGGATTGCTAAGAGGTGGTCGGAAACCACGCCACTTTTTCCACAACTCTGCAAACGCCCCTCTTGGTGCACTGTTGGTGGGGCGATGAGGTCCCCTTGCATCCTGAGGGCCTCAGGACTAAAGTGGACTTCATCCCCCAAACAGCAGCGCGCCAGGAGGCACGTTTGCAGAGTGGTGGAGAAAGGGTGTGTGGCCTCTGACCACCTCTCAATAATCCAGCTGTGTGGGGCTTACTAGAGGTAACAGTAGGGCTAGTTGGCCCCCAGGGAACCTCAAGAGGCAAAGGGGACTTCATCAAAACAACCAAGAGCGCGCCAGGAGGCGCTTTTGCAGACTGGTGGAGAAAGGGGGTATGGCCTGCTATCAGAACTCGGCAATCCCGCTGTGTGGGACTTACTGGAGGTAACAGGAGGGGTAGTTGGCCTACAAGGACGTCCTTTGTGTCAGGACTGGCCAATTTGAGTCTCAATTAAAGGTCAAACAGCCACTCTCTGGTCAATGTAGGAAGAGAGTGTTTGATAGTTTACTCGGCTGGAGACACCGCTTTACTTCTGGGAGGTCCTTGCTATCACCCTTTAGGAGTTCTCAATCCAGATTACGGCGATATTCCAAGATGGCGGCTGCCATCTGTTCTACTCCAAGTCAGCGCTCTAGTGTTTGCCCCGAGTTCATTGAGTAGTGTACTTCGCGCGCGCTCTATGCGCGCTGCGCACTTCAACCGTTGGATTCATGTTGTGAGGAGCGTTTCTGCTTCGCGCATGAGTCTGTTAGTTATTTCCCTCAGGGGAGTAGCGTTTCGCATTACGCTGCTCAGCCTGACTTTTCTCTAGAGACTTGGCATCTTTTCCTGGAGTTTCCAAAGAATTAAAGTCCGACTCCAGGTATCTCCTTGAGAACCAGTATATTCCGGAACCTGGTGAGTTTGTCTGAAGGAAAGGAGCTTTCCTGGCATTATCCTTCACAGGTTCCCCTTGAACTTTCAAGTAAGTCCCAGTAAATTTATTCTGAGAGGAATTTCATTATTTCGTCACGCCGCCCCAAGTGAAGAGTAATTACTGGACTCGCACAGAGACTGAGATTTAAGATACAACAGAATTTTTGGCGAAGAGAATTTTCAGAGTAGAATTCCAGGCTATTAAGACTTTCAGCTTCTAGGCAGCCTTTTTTCAGTAAGTAGTTGCCGTGCAGTCAGTCTGAGCAACCTAGAACATATTGGAGCAGTAGTTATATATATATATAAATCTGCCAGGAGAGTGCTAGCTGCATAGGGAGATTTCAGTCTTCGTATCTCCTATTCTTCTCAATGTTGAATAGAAATACCTATATTAATCCTATTAATTATTTATATTAATCTGCCAGGAGAGAGCAAGCTGCACAGGGAGATTCAGTCATCTCATCTCCAATTCATCTCAACAAGTAAATAGAAATATATATATATTTATACTTACCACCTCTATCATCATTTCATCATCGTGTGAGAAAAGAGAAGAGTTAACAAACTTAAACGACACGTAACCAAAACATCATTAACAGCGCATAAGAGGCAGAGCGTATTTAAGGAAGACATTCAATAAGCAGGCCTTATCTACTAGCAATGCTAAGGAGAGAAGCTAGCTACTGTATCTAAAAGGTGTTCGTGACAATCCTGGTGGGTTTCTGGTGAGGAGAACACATCAGTGGCAGTCTCTCTTGTCATTCCCATTCCCCTTCCCCCCCCTTTACTGCGTTTGAATTTATTCGTTCGCAGTGAAGTCCGGGATTTGGGACTTGCTCTTCTGCTCCCGTGGAAATCAAGTTACAGGTGCGTGGTACTTGACTATCTGACAGATTGAAGTGCCGCATATCAATACTTCCACTTGAGCAGAATGGCGGAAGGTTTAGACGTTAAGGCTTAAGCTACAGTGTTGGAGGGGATTCAGAAAAAGTTAAGTGAAACAGTGGAAGAGAATAAAACTTTAAGAGACGAAGTTAGGAAGTCTAGCCAGCAGGCCATTTATCTCCGACAGAGTTTTGACGAATTGGTTGAAAGGGTTAATCCATTGGCTAAGGAGCAAAAGCCCCAACAGTTTTCCCCATCCCCTTCAGCTGCTGAATTAACTACGCAGGTCATTCATGCAATTTACTCCACAATACCTTTAGCGGCCCCAGAGAGGTTTAATGGTGATCCTCATAAGGCCCAAGTGTTTATCACGCAGTGCTCCTTGCATTTCCTTTGCAGGCCCATTATTTTTAAGGAGGATCAATCCAAGGTAGCCTTCATGCTGTCTTACCTGAGCGGAGATACCGCAGCCTGGTCTATGCCACTAGTAAATTGCAATGATCCCATTTTGTATAACTTCGAGGAATTTAAGAGGGAGTTTCTTTGCATTTTTGATCGCCGAACTGTATCTCAGACAACTGACAACGAACTGCTAGATCTTAAACAAGGAAATCGTGAGTTGGTTGCGTATCTTGCGCAATTCAACAAGTTGATAGTGGAAACAAATTGGCCAGAAGCCAAGAGGGCAGCTATCTTTTACAGAGGCCTCAAGGACGAATTAAAAGATGGTCTGGCCCAAATACCGAAAAGACCCACAGACGTTTCCAAATTAATAGATTTGGTTCTACAAATTGACCAACGACAAAATGAGAGGAAGAGTGAGCGTCAAAGACTTGCGTCCCATGCCTCCTAGATTTGACAGAGTTAAGCCAGACACCAGTAAAACCAGTGACTCTGCGTCAGTAGAAGACCCCATGCAGATTGGAACGGTTCGGGGGCCTCTAACCAAGGAAGAGAGAGACGTAGGAGTGGAAAATTATGTATGTACTGTGGAAATTCTAGACATTTTATCAAGGAATGTCCCAAGAAGCCTAAGAACAACACTTGGGTAAAAGACAGGCCCCACCAGTAAGAGGAGTTGCTCTGGTGGGTGCTTCTGTTAAGACTACTTCAGACACACAACTCATCACGAATACCCTACAATTTCCAGTACCCCATCTGACAATCTCCAGTTTGATTAAGTTCGGAGATACTGTGGTGGAGGAGGTTTCGGTCATGATTGATTCCGGTGCCACTGGGAACTTCTGCGATGTCAAGTTTGCTAAGTCTCTTGGAATTCATTTTATAAAGAAAGAAAGACCAGAGCCAGTCCGAGCAGTGGACGGAACCAATTTATCTTCTGGACCCATTATTTACGACACCGAAGTAATTACTCTAATTGGACCCGGGGAACATCAAAGTTTGTTGAGATTCAGTCTCATAGACACCCCGCAATTTCAGTTTATATTGGGACTACCGTGGCTCACCGAGCATTATCTGAAAATTGACTGGGCTCGTAGAACAGTGGAATTGAATTCGGAATACTGCAAGGAACATTGCTTTCATTCATGCGACACAGTCTGATTACCTTCACCATCGTCAATATTAGCTATCCAGACGCACATGGTTTGCACCATCAATTTGGGAGAGATTCCCAGTGAATAGCAGGATTTGGCCGCCGTCTTTAATGAACAAGAAGCCCAAAAGTTGCCTCCACATCGTGAATACGATTGTAAGATCGACCTGGAACCTGGAGCTTCCTTGCCTTGCAGCAGAATTTATGCCCTCTCGGAAGTTGAAAATTGTCATTTGAAGAAATATCTGGACCAGTATTTGGCTAACGGATTTATACGACCCTCACAGTCCCCAGTTTCATCTCCTCTGTTTTTTATAAGAAGGATGGAAAACTTAGGACTTGTATAGACTATAGAGCCTTGAATTTGGTCACCAAGAAGAACTGTTACCCTTTACCTTTGATTTCGGAACTTTTGGATCAGGTAAAGGAAGCTAATGTATATACCAAGTTGGATCTGAGAGGGGCCTACCATTTGGTGAGGATGGCAGAGGGCGATGAGTGGAAGACCACTTTCCGGACCCGCTTTTGTCTGTTCGAATATCAGGTCATGCCTTTCGGCTTGTGCAACACTCCTGCAGCGTTTCAGCATTTCGTCAATGACATTCTCCGAGAGTATTTGGATCGCTTCGCCGTCGTTTACATTGACAATATCCTTATTTTCTCTGCAAATTTGGAAGAACATGTTTTACATGTGCGAGCGATTTTGGAAAGATTGCTGGAAAATCAACTGTATGTGAAGTTGGAAAAGTATGTATTTCATACCTCTCAAGTGGAGTTTTTGGGTTTCATTTTGTCTCCCGATGGAGTTTCAATGGATGACGCAAAAGTGAGAGCTATCAAAAATTGGCCATCTCCCAGAAATGTAAAGGAGATACAAAGTTTTATTGGTTTTGCCAATTTTTATAGACGTTTTATCCACAACTTTTCTGAGAAGGTTAGCCCTCTTACTCGTTTGTTGAAGAAGGAGAAATTTGTTTGGAATACGGAGACAGAAGAAGCCTTTCAGTTATTGAAGGATACATTTACCACGGCACCAGTTTTGCTGCATCCAGATCCCGAAGAGCCATTTTTTGTTGAGGCTGACGCTTCCAATTTGGCCATCAGTGGAATCCTGTCTCAAAGGCAAAAGAACACTGGACAGCTTCATCCGGTGGCCTATGTTCGGGGGTGAAATTTTATGGTCTTGGGGCAGTAGACCAGGGCAGCTTAACTTGCACCGGGGTGCTGTATTTTAATGGAGAAAACACACGTGTAGACGATAGAAATTGAATCAGGTTTGTTTTGCACTTTATTACAAGGAAACCACTTCCAACATGAAGTGTAAAGAAACACTTTAAAATTCGATAATGAGATGCAGTGTCTTAGTAAAGACAAAATGGCAGAACACACATACTAAAATTATGGCAAAAGCATATAATGGAATACTTTTAGAATAATGTGAATGCAGGAGAAAGAGGAGAAACATTTGTGAATATATTAAATATATGCAACAGTGTCAAGATTGTTTTAGAGAGCAGAAGAGAAATGCCATTCAGAATACACTAGAAAATATGCAACCTTAATGAAAATTCTCTTGGAGAGCAAGAACATGCAATTGCAATAATGTTTAGAATAATGGCAATGCAGAGGAGAGAGAAAGAGACAATTTCAAAGTACAATACGCATTATAGCCTCAGCCAAGATGGTGGCTGAGGGGGGCTACACAGGCGTCAGCGACCCAAGGGGTCACTTCTACGAGGTAGTCCGGTGAATGGACTGAGGAGCAGATCTTTTATACCCTCTTGAATGACGACAGAATCACGACATTAACAGGTGCCTTGACCGCAGACCATGACGCACTTTGGTCACTTCTCGGAAATATTTAGGAACACAGAAGTGACACCCACACTAAAAAAGTTTATCAAAAGGTCACTTGATGTTTGACCGTAAATCATAATGAAATTGAACATTTATCGGAAAGGGTTTGCGTCACTTCTCAGAAACTTTTATAAGAAAGCAGAACATTTAGAAAGGTCACAGGTCACCATCTCACGCCATGTGCACGTCTTAGTTACATTAAAGCTAGCAAAAGATACAATAATATGAAAGATTGACAGGTGGCAAGTGGCCCCCACCATCATGAATCGCGTGATGTTCCTTCTTAATTTGAGTTCTGTGTTCTTGTGGTTAGCTATCTCTCAATAGATGTGAGAAGTGACAAGCTCATCTTGTGCAAGGAGAGAGTGGGGGCCTGGGGGAGCTGGGGCTTTGTGTGTGTCGCAGAAGAAATAACTTGTATTTTAGCAGAGAGGCATTTTGGGCCTACTACATTAAAAGAACAACTGAGACAGTATGGTCAACTTAACACCACTCTGTATGCTGGCTGGTGGGGCCTTATCAGGGTCTCATGCTACAGGTGTGGACAGAATGGGCCTGGGGTACTATATGATAAAAATAGACCCTGCTTCACCTATCGTTCCAGAAAGTTAACTGCAGCAGAGGTCAACTATGCTATCGCAGATAAAGAACTGTTGGCAGTGAAGGATGCCTTTTTGGAATGGAGGCATTATTTATTGGGAGCCAAGCATGAGGTTACAGTCTTTACTGACCACAGAAATGTGCAATTTTTGAAGTCGGCTAGGACACTTACTCCTAGACAATTGCGATGGTCCCTTTTCTTTGCAGATTATAATTTTGTTCTAACCTACAAGCCAGGTACTAAGAATGGAAAGGCAGATGCTTTGTCTCGTATCAACACAGGAGAAGGTAAAGAGCTCCCAGCTGAGGGATTAATCATACCTAAAGAAAAGATCATTGGAACCATTCAGTATACAGTGTTTGAAGAAAACCTTAAGGATTTCCTTTCAGAAGAAGAGAAGTTGAAATGGATAGAGGAAGGCTCTGGAAGAGAACTGAAGGATGGAAAGCTTTATTTTCAGGGAAGCCTTTACGTCCCATGTGAAGAACTACAGAAGAAGGTCATTCGACATTGTCATGATCATCTATTGGCTGGGCAGAAAGGAGTCAAAAAGACTTTGGAATTGATAAAACGAGAATTTTGGTGGCCGGAAATGGAAGCTCAGGTGAGGCAGTATGTGGCATCTTGTGAACAATGTGTCAAGGGAAAGGTCATCAGGCGAGCCCCACAAGGTTTGCTGATGCCTTTGCCTGTAACTCCCTATCCTTGGCACACAGTCTCTATGGACTTCATTGTAGATTTACCCTCCAGTCAAGGTTTCTCTACCTTTGGGTGATAGTTGACCATTTTTCTAAAATGAGTCATTTTGTCCCACTCAAATCCCTTCCCAACTCTGCACAGTTGGCCAATTTATTTTCACAACATGTGGTGAAGGTACAAGGAATACCAAAGGTGGTGATTTCTGATCGGGGTCCCCAGTTTATTTCGCACTTTTGGAGGTCTTTTTTAAAAAGATTGGGAGTCAATTCTCGTTTGTCAACTGGTTTCCATCTGGAGACTGATGGACAAACCGAGAGAGTAAATCAAGATCTGGAGCAATGCCTACGCTTATACCTGATGGAACAGGAAGGTGACTGGCCAAATTTGATTTGGGCAGCTGAATTCGCTTATAACAATGCAGTACACTCTTCCACAGGTTATTCACCATTCTTTTTAAACTAAGGCAGGCATCCAAACATGATAGTTGGGAAACAGGAGAGTGATGTTCCGGCAGTGGAGGTAGTGGTGAAAGATTTGCAGAAGGCCTATCAGATTGCCACAGATAATCTAGTGAAAGCGAAAGATTCCTTTAAGAAGAAGGCAGACAAGAAGAGAAGGGAGAATCCAATTTATGAGTCTGGTGATACGGTTTGGGTCTCCACTCGTAATATGCGCATAAAAGGAAACGGGAAATTCCAACCTAGATTTTTGGGGCCTTTTCAGGTAGAGAAAATGGTAAACCCAGTCAGTGTAAAGGTTCAACTCCCTTCTAAGTTAAGAATACACCCAGTGTTCCATGTATCTTTGATTAAGAGAAATCCACCAGACCTGAGAAAGGTTACTCCACCAGCCCCAGTTCAGTTCCAATCTGAAGAAGAATTTGAAGTAAAACGAATCTTAGATTCTAAAGTTAGGAATGGTAGATTACTTTATCTAGTAGATTGGAAAGGTTTTGGGCCAGAGGAAAGGTCCTGGGAGCCCAGTACTAATGTTCATGCCCCTAGATTGATCAGAGAATTTCACAAGACCTATCCCAAGAAGCCTAATGCGGGAGGGGAGGGGATTTTGGTGGGGGGGTACTGTCAGGACTGGCCAATTTGAGTCTCAATTAAAGGTCAAACAGCCGCTCTCTGGTCAATGTAGGAAGAGAGTATTTGGTAGTTTACTCAGGTGGAGACACCGCTTTACTTCTGGGAGGTCCTTGCTATCAACCTTTAGGAGTTCTCAATCCAGATTACGGCGGTATTCCAAGATGGCGGCTGCCATCTGTTCTACTCTAAATCAGCGCTCTAGTGTTTGCCCCGAGTTCATTGAGTAGTGTACTTCGCTCGCGCGCCCTATGCGCGCTGCGCACTTTAACCGTTGGATTCATGTTGTGAGGAGCGTTTCTGCTTCGCGCATGAGTCTGTTAGTTATTTCCCTCAGGGGAGTAGCGTTTCGCATTACGCTGCTCAGCCTGACATTTCTCTAGAGAGTTGGCATCTTTTCCTGGAGTTTCCGAAGAATTAAAGTCCGACGCCAGGTATTTCCTTGAGAACCAGTATATCCCGGAACCTGGTGAGTTTGTCTGAAGGAAAGGAGCTTTCCTGGCATTATCCTTCAAAGGTTCCCCTTGAACTTTCAAGTAAGTCCCAGTAAATTTATTCTGAGAGGAATTTCATTATTTCGTCACGCCGCCCCGAGTGAAGAGTAATTACTGGACTCGCACAGAGACTGAGATTTAAGATACAACAGAATTTTTGGCGAAGAGAATTTTCAGAGTAGAATTCCAGGCTATTAAGACTTTCAGCTTCTAGGCAGCCTTTTTTCAGTAAGTAGTTGCCGCGCAGTCAGCCTGAGCAACCTAGAACATATTGGAGCAGTAGATATATATATATATATATATATCCAAAACACAGTTTTGCCTGTAAAGGAGAGGCCACCACAGGTAAGTCTATTGCCACAATTTTGATGGAGGTTGCGGCGTGGGAAAAGAACAAACAAACTAGCCTTAAAGTACAAAGTCCAGCCCGACGTGTTTCGTGCTTCCTAGCACTTAGTCATGGGCTTGAGGCTTCCGGACTGTGGTAGGCAACGGCATTCTTTCAGCACCTGAATTTAATCACAATCTCCGCCCAGGTGGGCGTGGCCAACACAGTGGCCTGATGGTAGTTGAAGTGCTGTTAGTATTCCTCTAGTGAGTCGCTGTTCCGCCACTCTGTAAAATCCTGAAATATAATCCCCAGTGGGTTGCATGGCAGCAGTCCTAACCCACAAAGCACCTTCCTTCCTCCATTCACCGGCTCCTGTCCTCACACAAACCACAAAAAGTGTTATTTTCCCACGCCGCAACCTCCATTAAAATTGTGGCAATAGACTTACCTGTGGTGGCCTCTCCTTTACAGGCAAAACTGTGTTTTGGATGTTGAGCGGCCATGCCTGGGCCGCGGAGAGAGCCCCGCTGTTGTTTTCAGCAGTCCTCTGCTGTGCTGATGGGCGTGGCAGCTGTGAGGACAGGAGCTGGTGAATGGAGGAAGGAAGGTGCGTTGTGGGTTAGGACTGCTGCCATGCAACCCACTGGGGATTATATTTCAGGATTTTACAGAGTGGCGGAACAGCGACTCACTAGAGGAATACTAACAGCACTTCAACTACCATCAGGCCACTGTGTTGGCCATGCCCACCTGGGCGGAGATTGTGATTAAATTCAGGTGCTGAAAGAATGCCTTTGCCTACCACAGTCCGGAAGCCTCAAGCCCATGACTAAGTGCTAGGAAGCACGAAACGCGTCGGGCTGGACTTTGTACTTTAAGGCTTGGTTTGTGTGTTCTTTTCCCACGCCGCAACCTCCATTAAAATTGTGGCAATAGACTTACCTGTGGTGGCCTCTCATTTACAGGCAAAACTGTGTTTTGGATATATATATATATATATATATCTGCCAGGAGAGTGCTAGCTGCACAGGGAGATTTCAGTCTTCGTAGCTCCTATTCTTCTCAATGTTGAATAGAAATACCTATATTAATCTGCCAGGAGAGAGCAAGCTGCGCAGGGAGATTCAGTCATCTCATCTCCAATTCATCTCAACAAGTAAATAGAAATATATATATATTTATACTTACCACATCTATCATCATTTCATCATCCTGTGAGAAAAGAGAAAAAAGACAAGAGTTAACAAACTTAAAAGACACGTAACCAAAACATCATTAACAGCACATAAGAGGCAGAGCGTATTTAAGGAAGACATTCAATAAGCAGGCCTTATCTAATAGCAATGCTAAGGAGAGACGCTAGCTACTGTATGTAAAAGGTGTTCGTGACAATCCTAGCTGGGTTTCTGGTGAGGAGAACACTACAGTGGCAGTCTCTCTTGTCATTCCCATTCCCCTTTCCCCCCCTTTACTGCGTTTGAATTTATTTGTTCGCAGTGAAGTCCGGGATTTGGGACTTGCTCTTCTGCTCCTGTGGAAATCAAGTTACAGGTGCGTGGTACTTGACTATCTGACACTTGGGGCCAACTACCCCTCCTGTTACCTCCAGAGGTCTTCGGAGGCCACGACCCCCTTTCTCCACCACTCTGCAAACGCACCTCCTGGCGCACTACTGGATGGGGGATCAAGTCCACTTTAGTCCAGAGGGACCTTGGGGGCCAAGAACCCTCCTGGTAGCTCCTGTAAGTCCTACGCAGCGGAAATCCTGAGAGCAGGTTGGAGGCCCAGACCCTTTTCTCCACCACTCTGCAAATGACTGCTAGTTAAAAAACCTTAGAAATTCACTGAAAAAAACAAAGGTTTCAGGGACGTTATAGTGAGGAACTTGCATTTAAAAAACCTTTGAAATTCATGGAAAAAACCACAGCACCATGTCATGAGTCATCAGCAGTGCATTGTGGGGGCGCAAGTTATAGTTAGCTCAGCTAACTATAACAGCTGAATTTCACAGGTTTTGTACAAGTAAAATGGCAGCCTAACTAGAACGTTCCTGCAACGTGTTTTTTTCCGTGAAAAAAAAAAAATATATATATGTGTGTGTATGTATGTATATATTTTATATACATGTATATATACGTCGGGTTGCCGTCTTACATCAAAGACACTGGAGACTTTTTAACCAAACTCAATAAAGTTAAATGGAAGGAGGGTCTTTTGCTCATTACATTAGATATAACATCGCTGTACACCAGCATTGAACATCATGTGGGGCTGGCAGCTGTGAAACATTTTTTAAGCACTAGACCTATTAATATGTACAGTCACAATGTAATGCTCTTAGATCTTATTAACTGGTGTTTATGAAACAATTTCTTCCTCTTTGGTAAAGAGATCTTTAGACAAAAGAGGGGAGTAGCGATGGGAGCCTGTTTCTCCCCTAGCTATGCATGTTTACATGTGGGCAGGTGGGAGGAACAGGTTCTGAGAAAGACATCTTGAGCTATACAAAACACACGTCAGCCATTGGATGAGATTTATTGACAATATTTTTATTGTATGGAAGGGCACCATAGAGGATGTACAAAATTTCATCAGGTAAATAAACAAGAATGAAGTGAATTTTGAATTTACCTCACATATTAATAATCATGTTATAGAATTCCTGGATGTCAAGATATATGTCTCCAATAACAAACTGGAGACCACATTGCATCGAAAGCACACAGCAGGCAATTCTACGCTGCACGCTAGGAGCTTTCACCCTAAGCATCTCATAAATAGCATTCCATATGATGAATTTCTTAGACTTCGCAAAATATGTAGTACAACCGAAGACTTAAACAAGTGCCAGCAAGAAGCTAAGGAAAGATTCCTACAACAAGGGCTATGCAGACAACACATTGAAACTAGCACTTGCTAAAGCAAATACAATACCTAGGGAGAACCTCCTAACACAGAGTAGAAGCAGAACTAATGAGAACCAGGCACCCAACCATGAGATAGAAACGGGAAATACTATAGTCAGATTCATAACAACCTACAATCGTCAGAAGAGGCAGTTGATTACTATAATCAACAATTGGCCGATAATATTGACAGATGGAGTTTTGGGACGTAAGTTACTGGCCAAACCAACACTCACTTTTAGGCGAGCGCCCTCGATGAGAACCAGCCTAGTCAAAAGCAGCCCCGAAGTTAGCACAGTAACCACATGGCTAACACCCAAGAATGGGTTTTTTAAATGTACATCATGTAGGGCATGTAAATTCGGCATCAACACCACTCATTACACAACACCATTCAATCCGAGCCCTGTGGCAATTAAAGGAAATTATAACTGTAAAGCTGAGTTTGCAGTTTATGTTTTGGAGTGCACCTGTGACTTACGCTATGTGGGTAGCACAAAGCTGCAGGTGCATTTTAGAATTCTCCAGCACTTACGTGCAATAGTAAACTCAGTTGCAACATATCCAGTGGCAAGACATTTCAAGTCTGAACATCAAAATTATTTGAAATGCTTCAAGTATTATGTAATTGATGCAATACTGGTGTTGAGATGAGGAGGCAATAGAGAAAAATTGCTCCACCAACTTGAATCACGCATGATTGTAGAATTAGACTGTAAAACACCATCAGGTCTCAACAATAGTGAAGACTTACATAAATTCCTGTAAATATTAATAACATCAATTTTCACACAGATTTTATTCACTATTTTCATGTACATATTTATGTATTTATATGTATATATATATATTTATATATGCATTTATACATGTATTTTTTTTTAACGTATTTTTATTGGCATTTCAATATACATTTATCAACACATATCATTGTTCAAACATTAGACATATATGCTCTCTTGCATTTGGGATATTACAGAGTCCAGTATGATTACTAAGCACTTTGAGTCCCAAATATGTTTTCAGAGAGGGGCATAGTAGGCGTGGTCCCCATCGATTATGATTACTCATTCCGCCTATAACATGGACTGGAATTAAAACAACTGCACCCATGCCCGCCTTCCCCGTAAAATTTTGTGCTTTCCTTACAGCTCGGGATAACTATGTCTAGGTGTGTGGTGTAGCTGCCACCTCAGGATCATATATGTGAAAGTCCTACTAAATCTACGTTCAAGAACAGAACTGCTAACTGCCAGGCAGGGCCCAGCGTGGCACTATCTGCAGATAAATCATTGTTAATTACGTTGTGTACCTGGGGGAGGGGGATAAAGAAAGGAAAGAGGAAGAGGGGGGCGGGGGAGAAACTCCCCGATTTTATCGCCTCGGGGAGCAAGGGGTGGCCAGCTTCATTTCCACCATATGTCCCACATCTAATCTACTTCCGTTCCCCTTCCCTTATATGCAGGTGTGGGGGTCCCCTGTCACGCAATCTGTCTCACGGGCTAGGTCTAGTGCTCTCAAGTGGGGTCTTCCTGTCTCTCTATGTTAGGCTGAGGGGGGGTTCACTTTCCCCATCCGTGCTACTTGGGGAATTTGGATATTCTCAATACATCCCTCCATTGTTCCGCTATTGGGCGTTGACGCAGCCCCCTCAATTCTTCCCTGCGCTGTGCCCTCTCCTCTGCTCCAGCCCAGGCAGTCATCTCCCTCTCCCAGACATTCAACTGCGGCCCCACAGGCGTTTTCCACATGAGTGCTATACGCCTCCTGGCTAGCACAAGTGCCAAATCTATAAACCTGTTTCCTACCTTACGCTTAGGTGATCTAGGAAAGAGTCCCAGTAAGCAAACAGCTGCGGTGTAATTGAGCGCACGACCTAACGAGTTATTGAGTTTAGAGAGTACTTCATGCCAAAATATTTGCGTGACCCGCACTCCCAAGTCATGTGTAAGAAGTCTGCATCCTCACGACTGCATCTCGGGCATCTCCTCAGCTCCCTCCCCCCGAAGGTGACAAAGATTCTATGCGGTGTCAAGTAAGTCATGTGTACATAGTTAAATTGAACATATTTCAATCGTGTGTTCCGTGATATTTTCTTTGGGGATTCCAGAACTCTGCTCCATTCCGCGTCAGTTAAATCCCTCCCCAGGTTTCTTGCCCATTTCCCCCGCAATCTCAGCAGGGGAGCCAACGAGGCCTCACGCAAAGACGCATAAAACCATTTGATTTGGTGCCTTGCTGTGCCCATGGTAATCAGGGAGTGCAACACCCCGTGCGTTTCTGGCTCCTCTCTATTCCGGCGCCATAGTTTCCCAAACACTCGCTGGAGTGCTTCGTATACCAGGAACTGGCCCGGGGGCAAGTCGCAGCTCTCCATCAGTGCGGCAAAAGGGAGCAAGTTTTTCTTGTCGTAACAATCCCCCACGTTCTCAAAACCCACCGCCGCCCAGGGCGCCATCTGCTTCACAGTTATGATCTGTTGTGGTTCGCTGTGTGGAAACCCCACCAGAGGCAACTCCGGTGAATATTTAGGGGTATCGGGTATTTTCTTAATGCAACGCTTCCAGCACTGCAGTGCTGTGGTCTGTAATATTGAGGTATAAGGAACTTTAGTTGCATGTACCAGGAGCTTTGCCAGCAGCAAACTGGGGCTCTGACCAGGTTCCATTAAAAAGGTCCCTTCAACGTTCACTCCTTCTAGCCACTGGGCTAGCCATTGCAGCTGGGCAGCAAGCTGGTAAAGCTCAAAGTCTGGGACCCCCAAACCTCCCGCATCAATGGGGCGTCTCAGTATCTGGAGTGACACTCTGCGTTGACCATCCCCCCAGATTAAGTCTCACCAGGGAGTCCAGATTGCGAAACCATCTTGCAGGCATTAGCACTGGCATGTTGGCAAATTAATATAACACACGGGGAAGCATAACCATTTTTGCCAGGGAGATTCTAGCCATTATGGGTAGGCGTAAAGTACCCCAGAACAAGACACTAGATCTAAGCGATCGCAGCGCTTTATCCAAGTTACCCTCTTAAGTCCTCCAACGAGTGGAAGATTTGGATACCAAGATATTTAAAGGTATCTGATGCCCAATGAAGATCCGCAGGTATATCCGGGGGGGGGCGTGCTAGTGGCCCGGCCACCTGGAACAAGTACTTTTCCGTTTATTAACCCGTAGGCCGACAGCTCCCCAAATGCCTCCAAATGGTGTAGGGCGGTCTCCGCACCTTTGATGGTATCACAAAGGTAGACTAACAAATCGTTGGCATAGAGAGAGATGATCTGCGTCCTTCCCCCTATTGTCAACCCCATACCGTCCCCCCTTGTCGGAAGAACTCGGCCAGAGGTTCTATCGCCAAGGCAAATAGGAGTGGCGATAGGGGGCAACCCTGCCTGGTACCCGGTGCTATACTATATTGTGAGGAGATGGTTTTACCAGTCTTTACCCTGGCTGTAGGACGCGTATACAGCAGTCGCACCCATGCTACCCAGCCGTTGCCCACACCCAAGCATCTCATAACCGCTAACAAGTAATCCCATCCCACAGTGTCGAAAGCCTTCTCCAGGTCAATCGATAAAATGGCAGCCTGCCGGAGGGCCTGTGCCTCCGGATGGTACAGCACCGAATACAACCTACGAAGGTGGTGCGAGGTATTGCGGGAAGAGATTAACCCATTTTGGTCAGCATGAATTAGGTCCTGCATATGCGAAAGCAACCTTAGTGCCACTACTTTACTAAGTACTTTAAAATCAGTATTAAGCCTAGAGAGGGGCCTATAATATTTTACCTCTGCGTCTGGGGAGGTAGTCTTGGGGAGTGGGACTACTAACGCATCCCGTGTGGTGTCCGGCAAATAACCCAACTGAAGTGACTCCGCATATAAGGTCACCAGTCTCGGCGCTAGCTCAGACCCATACTTCTTGTAAAATTCTCCCGGCAGACCATCTGGGCCAGGGGTTTTCCCATTAGCCATGGCGGCGATGGCTCCCTGTACCTCCTCCAGGGTCACTGGTCCACCCAATTCCTCACTTGTTTCCGCATCTAATGTGCAGAGGTCGAACGGATCCAAAAAGGCACCAACAGATGCACCAGGGGTCCCAGGGGGGCAGCATAAAGGGCCCTATAGTAATTCCTGAACTGGGCATTCATTTCTCCTGGGTCATGCAGAATGAGGCCATCAGCTGTCCGTATACGCATGATCGGGGACCCATGCATTTCCAGCCGAATCAACGAGGACAGCAAACAACCCGCCCACCCCTCCTCCCCCTGCACTCTGTCCACGTATGTCTTGTAATCATAAGACCTACGCCGCTCTAGCATGTCGGTGTACTGTGTACGTTTATCCAGAAGGCGTCCGTGCGCCTGTGTGTCCTGTCCCTGGATATTATCTAGCTCCCGTATTTCTCCCTCTCTAGCCAGCAGATCACGGTGTAGTTCCCTGCGCACACCCACCACTTGTCCCATGCAATGTCCCCGCACCACCACCTTGAACGCTTCGCACTCAATGCAGAGGATGCGGATCGTTCGTTTTCAACAAAATAATTGCTAACAAGGGATTGCAAAGCATCTGCAAATGGCACGTCTTCTAAAGACACAGGATTAAGGCGCCATATGGGTATCGGGGGTCTGTCTCCATGTGGCCGGTATGTCAGCAACAGCAGACTATGATCGGACAGGGTCCGTCCTAGGTATTCCTTGTGGGTGATGGAATCACTGAGGGCGGGGGAACACCAAAAGGCGTCTAGCCGTGTATGGAGCTGGTGCATTGGGGAGTAAAAGGAATATTCTCGTGTTTCCCCGTGTTGGTTTCTCCAGATGTCTTTCAATCCTTAATGGGACATCCATTTCTCGCAGTCCAGCCGCCACCTGGCGGGTTTGGGCCCCGGACAGGGGAGGGCGAGACCGGTCTAATTCCACATCTACCACTCCATTAAAATCCCCTCCTATTAGTACTGGACCCACCAGCATGTCCGCTACGCGGGTAGAAAGATCAGCCATATAGGCCATTTGGTCTTGGTTGGGGGCATATACGAAGCCCAGTGTGATTTCCCGCCCATATAACCTCCCCAGGAGAAAGACATACCTGCTCTCCTTGTCTATAGCAGACCGAATTAATTCAAAGGGCACTCCAGGCCAAATCCATATTAACGCCCCACGGGCATATGCCAAGAAGGACGTAGCGTAGACCTGCCCCCTCCACCGTCTACGCAATCTATCCACCTCTATTTGGAGCAGGTGAGTCTCCTGCAGGAGGGCCACCTGCACGCCCCGCCGCCTAAGATAGTTATGTACATTATGACGCTTGGACATGGACCCCATCCCTTTAATGTTCCACGTGAGAAATGTTAGTGTCTGGCAATGCGCTGACATTGTTAGTCAAATGGTCCATCCCACCCCCATCCCCCCACCAACCCCTCCCCCGATAAGAAAGCAATCCGTTCTCCGCGCTGCAGGCAAGCCAGGTCTTATGCAAACAAAAACAGAAGAAAAACCAGAAAAGATCCCAACATGGACCAACTCCCCAGGGCAGTGTGACAACGGCCACCCGCCCAAACCCTTCACACATCTTTGATAGTCAATCGAGGTCCAAACCAACTATGGTAAGGTCCTACAGGGGATTGTGGCTTCGCTCATTGTCTCATATACGGAGTATCAGGGACCGTGCCAGGCAACGACCTCCACAGAAATCAAACCTGAACCATTTTACCTCTGTAGTCCAGCGCGATCCTGCCGCCTCCACAGGGCCGTGATACTTAGCCAAGGTTACTCCTTATTCCAGCCCCATCTATATAATCTCATCCGCAGTCTTCGGGGTGACCTGCTGCATGCCGAAGCTGTCCGGGTTGGAGGAGTCCGATTCCGAGCCCTCTGTGCCCCTCGGCGAGTGTGATCCCACCTCCAACTGCGGTTTGTTCTCCTGCATTATCTCGGCCACCGCCTGCAGTGCTGCCGCTCGTTCTCACTCTGTTTGTGGGATGCTCCTCGCCGGGAGTCTCCTGGTGCGCTTTCCAGCCCATCGACTCTGGCGGGGCGGTACCTGTTCTTGCGCCACTCGGGGGGGGGGGGGCAGGCTTGTACTCCTCCAGCCACTCCCATGCTGCCGAGGTGCTCTCACAAAAGTGCGTCTTGCCGTCCTCTATAATGTGCAGCCGGGCAGGGAAGATGAGGGAATATTGGAGACCCTCTGCTCTCGGCGCCCTTTTGACCTCTAGGAAGGAGGCGCGGTTCCGCTGCACCTCGAAGGTATAGTCCGGGAATATGGAGACCTTACAATTATTGATATCAAACGGGCCATCTGATCGAGCTCTTTGTAATAAAATGTCTCTGTCCCTGTAGTGAAGGAGTCTGGCCACCACCGGCCTCGGGGGCTGGCCCGGTGCCGCAAGCCGCGCCGGGACTCGATGCGCTCTCGCCAGGGTATAAAACTGTGTTAGCCCATCCGGTGCGACCACTGTACGGAGCCAGGGTTCCAGGTTCCATCATTTTGCCATTTTTGATCCCCTCCGGCAGGCCTAAAATGCGGATATTGTTCCTCCGGCTGCGTCCTTCACTGTCCTCCGCTCTGCGCTTCAAGATTCTGATCCTGTCAGTTAACTCCGCCACCTGTTTACTTGTCGCCTGGTGGGCTGGGGACAGCTCCCCGAGAATCGACTCCACCACTTTCACCCGTTCATTGAGCTTCTGGTGCTCAGCACGTAGGAGACCCAATCCCACTGACACCATGCTTATATCCTGATGTAATGTCTCTTTTGTGTCTGAGATTGCCTCCAAGATCTTGGCCAACTGCTGCTGTATAGGGTCCTCAAGGCGCTGAGCCTCAGAAGTGCTCCGAGCCTGCTCCCGCTGGTCCTCCTCCTGCTCGGGGGCAGCCCCTATTGGCTTTGTTCTGGATTTACCCATTACTGACACACAGACTGGTATCCTAGCACAGTCCTGAGAACTCCCTGGGGTAGTCCCCCCCCCCCCCGCTCTGGTGGCAGCAAGAACAGCAAACAGAGTCCCAGTGCAATTTACCACCCAATCTCCACGAGGTTCGATATCTCCTCTGACATGCCGCTCCTGCGGCCCAGTGGACGGGCCTCCGTGTCCCGAAGTGGTGTCCTATAGTGGGAGAGGCAAAGAGGCAAAAGAAAAGTAAGAGAGAAAAAAAAGGGGGGGGGGGTAAAAGGGGCTCCTCCCAATCTGTGGCCTCTATGAAGTTCCCCTAGAACAGGGAGCTAGGTCACCACGCCATTGTCCGGGGCCTCGCCACTACCCTACTCCATCTCCGGGCCGCGTGATCGTCTCAGTCTTGGGGAAGGTGCACAGCAGTTGACGGGCGTCGCGCCAAAGCCCTCCAGGGCAGCACTCACCACGGGACGCTGCCACAGGACTCCTCTCCGCAGCAGCAGGTACCAAGAGGCACAGCCAGGCCGGGCCCCACTCCAGTAGGGCACTTGTCACTGCACCCAGCCACGGCCGGTCACAACCAGGCAGGCCTCTCGCCTACAGGACCCAGGCCAGGAGCCACCGCCAGCCATCAACTCGCGCACAGCAGCCCATGGCCAGCCGCGGATCCACCATGGGCGCCACACTGCAAGCCCTCGCAGGTCCACTCCACTCCGCAATCCGCCCCCGCAGGCCCACCGCAGCCGGTCACTCCTCCGGGAGCTGGCAATCAAGGCGGGCAGCGCAGTCCTCCAGCAAGTAACACAAGGGAAGAGTCGCGGGTACTGACCCAGGCGAGTCGCGCCTCAAGGCAGACCCCACCGCGTCGATCCCAGCCTCTGATCATCCCCAGTTCCGACCACAACTCAGCCGTCAGGCCGCAGCACCACTGTCCGCACCCAGCCCGCGTCGAGTCCCAGGAGCCTTCACAAAATTGCTGCCAAACTTTGGTCCCTCACCGGGGGCAGGATAACTCCCACACAAAGCCGCTTCCTCCCGTAAAAGTTGCGGGCCTCGCAAACAGCGCCGCCCAGTCAGACGCTCGCTCCTTGTCGCAGCAGAGCGTCCCCCCACTAGGCTCAGCTACGCAGGTCCCAGGGGCTCCGGCAGGGCACGACACTCCGACCGTCGCAGGGCCTCTCCAAAAGCGGCAGGTCTCCCGAAGGCCAGCGGTCGCGCTGGGGAGGATGTTTGGCAACGGGAAACAGCACTTATTGCCGGATAATATCCAGGTCGGTCCGGAGCCACTCGCTCACGCGTCCGCCATTGCTGGCTGCTAAGCCACGCCCCCTGTATTTATACATGTATAACATGCTCAGAGAAGGTCATTCCAGTAAAGACTGAACATAGGAAGTAGTTAATACTATAGGTTGAGACATAGGTTGATTTGCTTATTCATTACTACTATATCTCAATAGCAGTGCATCGAACCTACAATCTCTAGGTAAAAGGAGTTTACCCCTATGATCGGAGTTTGTTCCCCAAGCCGACCGAGAAACTTAATTTTAAACATTTATGTGTATATATATTGTCACGTGTAAAGTTATGCACCCAGCACTTTGGTAGCACAAAGCACTTTTGTAGATTGTAAAGCACACAAAGCACTTTTAGATGGACGATAGGACTACAAACAACAAATAAAAGGGTTGTAAAAATGTTTACATTTTCGTCACGAGGCACTAATAGCATAAATAATATTTTAGGTTATGTACAACAATAAAACTGGGAAACGCATGACAATATGCATTATGCAGTTGTATATGCTATGAACCCGTTTTAAACTACGTTAAAAATAATTAGAAATTTTAAAAATATGTATCCTGGTTTACATCTATATTATGCATTGTTTTTTTATGTCCGACAGTGTTGTCATAAATGCTAGTTTTATACAAATACAATGACGATCGTAGTTACATGTTATGTAAACATAGTCTTTTGTCTATGTCCACCAAATCAAATGTCATGTGACACAACCCGGGTAATCTCAACAATTACCGCAGAGCGCTCTTTATGTGATCAAGGTCACGTGAGGTGACCGACACGCGTCATGGCATGGAGTGAGCTGAAATAAACGCACAGAAGCAAAAAGTGGAGTTTGTGCCTGAGTGTTTTTTCGAAGGAAGAAACGTAAGGGATTGTGCTTTTTCATATATATAGATATATCAAAGAAAACTTCCGGCACAGCTGATCCCTTCGCCAGATGGGGTCGGTGCGACGTCCAGGTGCCGGGACCCAGTTACAAATCCGTGTCCACGATACACCACAGAAATAGCAAAGAAAGACTATGTCCTCATTATAGCGGTTTGAACATCGCAACCAGTTAACAACCAGTTAAATAACTCATGATGAAAAAAATTATTTTTTGTGAGGTAATGCAGTTACAATAAAGAAAATTATAATACAATAAATATGAATGATATTGTGCATGAAACATCGCGAATATGAGAGCGGACTGCAAATTGATTTCTAAGCAGCTTTTCCCCTCATATCTTTGGGCTTGTTTATATTTCCGCAATCCATGCATAAACAGGGGTTTAGAATAAGAATTCTCATTTTAACAATGCCAAGTGGCTATTCGCTTCATGAGATCAGTTTCCCGATATGTTATTGTCCACATCGCCATATCACAATATACATACATTTTCAACATAGCCCCAAGCATTGTGCAGAGGTCAAAATGGCTCAGCACGTGTTCCACAATCTGAATAGTCCGGCCAAGTGGCCAATGACGTCACAATGCAATTAAACCTCAATCCCGCTAGACTGAATAAGGTAGGTTAAAGGTAGATTTAGGCTTGAACTTGGTAGGTGCCTTCAGATATTGAAGGTCTGGCATGTCTGGCTGAACTAGGTGAAGGGTTAGGTGAATGGTCTAGTGAGAGAGATCTGTTGGAGCAACTGGGTCTGGAAACAAGAGGAGCGGCACCTGCCAAGTTCAAGCCTAAATCTACCTTTAACCCCAACCTACCACATGATAGTTTGGATACTTTTCATGGGGTGGTTACACGGGACCTTATGAGAATTTGGAAGAAGACAAAAAATAAACATGCGTATAACCTGACCCCTAGGGACGTTTAATGAGGATCAAAGCTTCATCATTAAGCCATCAGACAAAGGGGGCAATGTTGTCCTGTGGGATGTAAATCTAAATAGAGAAGAGGCCAAAAGACAACATATCTCATCTGAGATCTATGTAAGATCTAATAGGGAATCATTTGATGAGGCAACCAACACCTACTACATCAAATTAACAGACTGGAGACAATAGGAGTTTCTGGGGGAGGAGGAATTCAGATTCCTTCATGTCAAAACCCTACGGCACCCTGTTTTTGCATGCTGCCGAAAATTCATAAGGACAACACTAACCCACCGGGGAGGCCCATAGTATTAGCAAATGGTAGCCTCCTGGAAAACACATCTGTGTTTTTGGACTCTTTCCCATTTCCTTATGTTCTCAGTCTCCCATCCTACTGTAGGGATAGTACAGACTTCATCAACAAAATAGAAGGTATCACTTGGCAGGAGAATTTCTGGCTGGTAATGATTGATGTGGTCTCCCTTTACACATGTATTAAACACAGCGAGGGAATTGGAGCATGCAAATACTTTTTTATGGACAAATCAATCTTCCTGTATGAACATTCGATGAGGTTAATTGACATGCTAACTTTTCGCCAGGAGAACAATATTTTCCTCTTTGAAGACAGGTGGTACAAGCAGGTAGTCGGAACTGCTATGGGAAGTTGCTTTGCGCCGAGCTATGCCTGTATGTTCATGGGTTGGTGGGAGGAACAGCTGGTATGGATAGAGAAGAATGAGCATCTGACTAGGCATATTGTATTTTGAACGAGGTTTATAGACGATATATTTATGATATGGAGTGGCACTAAAACTGACTTAGAGAGATTCTTTGGAATGATAGCGGACAATGAGGTCAATCTCTGCTTCACACACAGTTATGATCAGAGGGAGATGGATTTCTTAGACGTTTGTGTTAAGACTGAGAATGCGACAATTTTGACTGAATTGTACAGAAAAACTACTTCAGGTAACAGCGCATTACATGCGGACAGCCACCATCCACCCAAACTTAAGTGGAGTATTCCCTTTGGCGAGTTGGTTAGGGCAAAGCGTAATTGTAACACACACCAGGCCTATGAGAAAGAACAGGACAAAATGATGGGGAGGGTCAGGAGAAGAGGATATCCCTAGAAAGTCCTAAGAGTAGCACGGTAGAAGGCGGCTGCACTGTATAGATCAGCCTTATTGGTGAAGAGACCAGAGACCATAAGTGAAGGGAACAGTATTAGAAAGATCACCACCTTTAACACAGAGGCCCCAGCGATTCGCAGTACACTCCAAAAACATTGGCACATGGTGAAGAATTACTCTGTAATAGGCCCATTGGTTAGCACACACCCTTTGATCACATACAGGAAGGCTCTTTCACTGAAGGATATGCTAGAGAGCTGCTACATTGGAGCCACCAAGCAGCAAGGTTGGCTAAAACAGCAGAAGGGTTTTTTCAAATGTGGAAAATGAAAGGCTTGTAGTAGCAGTAAGAATAGGAAGACGTACCCATTACCAACAGGAAAAACGGGTGATATAAAGAAATTTATGAACTGTAATACTGATTTCTGTGTGTATGTGATACTTTGTCTCTGTGAGAAGATGTATGTAGGGAGTACTATTTTTCCTATAAAAAGAGGATATTGGAACACATGAGAGCAATCAGGAATGTGGATTTGAGTTACTCTACAGCACGACATTGGTTGAAATACCACAACAAAAATGCTAACAGCCTATCTTTCTTTGGTATTGACAGGATTGCAGCAAACCCCAGAGGGGGTGGTCGTGAGAGACAGTTAAGAATCTTGGAGTCCAGATATATCATACTCCTTGATAGCAAGAGCCCCTTCGGAATTAACGAGGAGGAGGAACTCTATGTCCACATTGGATAAGTACCTGACATGAACTGTAATCTGCTTTCACGGTGATCCATGTTTTCCCTGTGTATACTGGGTCATGATGAGGGCTCTCATCCATGATCCAGTGTTAACAGTTTAGAAAAATTTCACGGGAGGCTTAGTCTATAGTAATTTTCAGTCTCGTGAAGTCTTTTCACCAAATTCAATTATGTGATAACTGAGCTATTCAGAATAATGGAGCTGGTGCATGCAGCTCTAGATCCCCTTGTTTTTATTTCCCTTTCCCCCCTCTTTTTTGTTATAATTTTTTTGTATATACATATTACACAGTGTTCACTTTTTCGTTACCATTAATGTAACAAGGTTGGTTACGCTTATTCAGTCTAGCGGGATTGAGGTTTAATTGCATTGCGATGTCATTGGCCACTTGGCCGGACTATTCAGATTGTGGAACACGAGCAGAGCCATTTTGACATCTGCACAATGCTTGGGGTTATGTTGACAATTTATGTGTATTGTGAGATGGAGATGTGGACAATAACATATCGGGAAACTGATCTCATGAAGCGAATAGCCACTTGGCATTGTTAAAATGAGGATTCTTATTCTAAACCCCTGTTTATGCATTGATTGCGGAAATATAAACAAGCCCAAAGATATGAGGGGAAAAGCTGCTTAGAAATCGATTTACAGCTCGCTCTCATATTCACGATGTTTCATGCATAATATCATTCATATTTTTTGTATTATAATTTTCTTTATTGAAACTGCATTACCTCACAAAAAATTCTTTTTTTCATCATGAATTATTTAACTGGTTGCGATGTTCAAACCGCTATAATGAGGACATAGTCTTTCTTTGCTATTTATGCTAGTAACCAGCATTGTTTGTCTGTTTGTTATGTTGATGTAATGTGCACTACAAATGGTGGATGTAACTTGTTTGAATTTTGGCTTGTGAAGAAGACCGTCTCGGTCGAAATGCGTTGCCGTTAAATACACTTGTATCTTGAAAGTCTTTTCTGTGGCGTATCGTGGACACGGAATTTCCTGTATATATATATATATATATATATATATATATATATATATATATATATATATATATATATATATATATATATATATATATATATATATATTGAACACTCCGCTTGCACACAATTCCTTAAACTGGAAAAGACGGACACGGACCACCGTTCTTCGTGCTAGTACTTGTTTATTTTCGGACTATCCGCCATAACGTGTTTCGGCCGCCCACAGCCTTGATCACATGACAATACTGCAATGTGGGATAAAATATTTAAAGTGACATGTGCATCAACCTTATCAACGGACACAGACAACAGACTGCATCCTCATCTCAGTCAATAAATACATAAATATGTAAATATATAAATATGTAAATATAACAGTTAATGGTATACAGGGATAAATACATAAATGTGCAATTG
This sequence comes from Calotriton arnoldi, assembly GCA_963921515.1. Taxonomy (NCBI): domain Eukaryota; kingdom Metazoa; phylum Chordata; class Amphibia; order Caudata; family Salamandridae; genus Calotriton; species Calotriton arnoldi. The sequence goes on from CAWUFW010002968.1 coordinate 719,970, forward strand.
CATATAACATGTGGCACATTTTTAAAATCACGGTAAAATACCATATAAAACCTGTACTGGTAGCAATTCCAATATTGCAATATATGTTGACATCTTGTCCTATGTGTAATCCACTTCTCATGTAAAATATTGGCATAAATACTCCTTGTATCTCTGTTGTACCTGTTGTTTTAACTTAAAATTAAGCTATCTGTAGTGTTCCATTTAAAGTGCCAAAAACCATATATAAAGTGCAAATGTGCCTCACCACCATAGTAAACAATTTAAATTACTGTAAAGTGCCTAAGTGCATTGTACATCAACCTTGTTGGTAGAGAATAATTGATATCATGATTATACATACAACAGAGCCTGACCACAGACACAATCCAGAATCACAAGCAAGCATACAAATCTTCACTGGTATTGAGGCCCCCGGAATTTTGGTGTCTAATTCTAAAATATAGAGTGTTTCCAACTTTCTAAGTGCAGCCTCTCTGTTACCTCCTCTCCTAGGTTTGGGACCACATCCAATAAAAAATATTTAAGATGATTCAAATTATTGTCCTGTGTCTCTTTAAAATGGTGGGCAACAGGGTAGGTGGGATCAGAGTTGGTGATAGCCCTAATGTGTTGTAATATGCATTTGTGGGCTTGTAATTTGGTATTCCCAACGTACTGGAGTCCACAAGTGCATTCCAACACATAAACTACATGATCCGTTTTGCATGTAAGAAATGATTGTCTTTGCTCTGTCGCAAAATGGGGTTGAGAATGAAACTTTATTCTCCCCAAATTTACATGCCCTGCAAGTTGTACACTTAAAAAAGCCTTTTCTTGTGGATAACCATGTTCCCACTTCCCCTATTTCTGGACTGCTTTTCACCAAAGCATTGCTCATGGAAGCAGTTTTCCTATTTGTAATAGAGGGTACTTTGGGCAAGGTATGTCCTATGATAGGATCATCCAAAACTATTAGCCAATTACGTCTAACGATGTTCCTCAATTGTTTTTCCTGTTTGCTGTATGTGAGAATCAGTCTAATTTGGTCTATCCCCGGTGTTGTCTGTAAATGTTGACATGTTGTCTGACCTCTGGTATTGCCAAACAATAGCTCAGATCTGCTCCGTAGTTTTGATTTTGCTTTTGCTGCATCTACTGTTTTAGTGGAATAGCCCCTTGCTAGAAATCTCATTCTGCTTTCATGTTGCATGTTAGCTAAATCCGTATCGTTACTGCATATCCGCCTCAATCTCATCATTTCCCCATATGGTATGCTTTGAATCAGATGTTTAGGGTGGGAACTGGTGGTGTGCAGTACGGAATTCCCTGCAGTTTCCTTGCGATGTAATGAAGTCACTAATTTATTGTCTATGATGCAGATCTGTACATCTAAAAAATTAACTGTATGTGAACTGACTGTTGCTGTGAATTTCAGATTGATATAATTCTCATTTATCATAGAAACAAATTCCAAAACACTTTCCTTTGTGCCCCGCCACACAACAAATAGATTGTCAATAAATCTTAACCATGTAACTACATGTTCATTTAATATGGCTCCAAATTTGCCCCTGAGGGCCAGCTCCTCCCACCAGCCCATGTGAAGACATGCATAGCTAGGAGAGAAGCTGGCCCCCATAGCAAATCCCCGTAACTGTTGGTAGATATGGTTTTGAAACATGAACAGATTGTTCTCCAAACAAAACAAGGTCATATTGATTAGCATCCCACTATGTTGTGAAAGACAAAATGATCTGTTACTAAGATAATGTTCAAGTGCACAAATGCCATCTGTGTGTCTAATTCTCGTATAGAGCGATGTAACATCTAGTGACATGAGAACATATTCTTCCTTCCAATTTATATTGTGTATCCTCCGCAGGAAATCACTGGTGTCCTGAATGTAGGACGGAAGGCCTTTCACATAATCCTGCAAAAAATAATCAATATAGCGGGATGCGTTTTCCAGTTAACCCTTACATGCAGATATTATTGGTCTGTCTGGAAGCCTGTTTAAGTTTTTATGGACCATTGGTATAAAGTAAATTACTGGCATGACTGGATGCTCGTTTTTAAGATACTTTATATTCATCCAAGCTCAACAAGCCGGCACTTTTCCAGGCCAATAACTGCATAAAATTCATTGTATGTTAGTCTGGCTGCTTGTGTGGAACTTCTTTTGTAACATTCGTTGTCATTCAACTGGGATAATGCCTCCTCCATATAATCTTTTTTTGGCCAGAGGACAATGTTCCCACCTTTGTCCGAGTTCCTAATCACCACTTGCTTGTTCTTTTGCAGTTTAGAAATCAATTGGCGATATTGCCACTCTTGACTCGTGAATTTAGGTCTAGTTCTCTGGAGACAATAATTCAGTTTCTGTATTTGAGCCACAACCTGTTCATTAAAAACATCTACAGAGTCACTGGGCATGATTGGATTAAAGGTAGACTTTAACTTGAAAGGTGTATATGGTCTTGCAAATGTATCTGCCGTGGATAATGCAGTTAAATCTGTTGAATGTATGATTTCCTCATTGATACAACCTTGACTTGAATTCTCTTCCTGCAAATCATTAAGATCTTTTAATAACGGCATATCCCCAATCGTCAAATTCATTATATTAGAGGGCATGTCCTCCTCCCGCCGTGTTTTTATGTCACTTTGTTCTCTGCAGCAGATGATATTTGCTCAGCTTCAATTTGCGTATAAATTTGCAAACATCCGTTCTCGTCTGTGCATAGTTGAAGCTGCTTTCAGGGCAGAATTACAAACCCAATGAGAGTAATTGCAGTTCGGCTTCCTTCAAGTCGACTTGTGCCAGATTAATTATCGTTTTGGCATCCGGATGGTTTGAGTTAATTTGCGTCTCCACCTGACAGTCGTTGATTTCTTGCTTTTTACGGTTTCGACTTGATTTTCTCCTTTTGCGTCGTCTTTTATTATGCCTCTGCTCGGGCGTAAGGTTTGTCTTCTGTCCTGGCGTAAAAAAATCAAGTTCCTCTGCTAAAGATAATTTTTGTTTGAATTGGCAGACTCCCTCTTGATGTGTTTCTGGCTTCGACTCACTCTCAAAAGCGGAGCTCCGATCTGAAGCTGACGTCGTAGCTTGCGAGACCCTATTGCTAGTTAATCCCTGTGAGTTCTAACTTCTGCTACTTAGTTTTGGATTTCTTAAGGAACCATATTTCTTTGAGAAGGTGAAAATGTGTCCATTTTCATAGTCCGCTTTGTCTCGCTGGAATTTGTATGTTTTCCTGTCCTTGATTTTATCCTCTTCTCTGCGTAGTCTGCCCATCATCTCTTCCCGCAGTTTAGATAGTATTTAAGTGGGCCCCATTTTTTCAATTTCCTCATTGAGTGTATCTATTTGTTTTTGAAGTTCAATATGGTCAGTTTCAGCATATTTTACCAGAATTTGGACCAACCTCCTTGACGATTCTTGATTACATTCCGCCCACTCTTCCATCATTTTGGGGTTGGGATTCTCATAACTAGGGGCTATCATAATTCTTAAACCCCTCGGAATCCTACCCACATCTAGATAGCGTTGTAGGGACTTGTGCTCTCACCATTTTCATTGTTCGTGTTTCATTAGTTTTTCTAATTTCCGCAGTGCATCTTTAATGTTGCCAGGATTTTCTCGTCCCATTCTCCTGGGAGATTGTATATCGTGCGTAGGGGAGTTGTCGGCGGACATTGTCCACTAATGTCTTGTATTGCTTGGCGAGTGTGGGAATATTGGTTTATTAAAGTTCCCCACCCGTCGCACACCTCTCAACCTGACTTTGCTTGTATTGTATCTCGTACCTCTGTACTCGTCGGCGTCCTAGGGTCCTCCGACTCGAGTCACACTGCACACCGCAGAGGGGAAAGACTTTGTGCTGTCAGGGGGCCACTGCGGTATTTTCTTCCGAAACTCCACCACAGCCGATTCACCGCCTTCCCGCCAAAACGCCAGAGCCGTTAGTGGGATTTCGACTCCCATCCGCAGGCCAACCATAGAGAGGGGGTCCGTGCAAGACCGAGGAAGCCGTCCCGGTCTATAATATCGAACACTCCGCTTGCTCACAATTCCTTAAACTGGAAAAGACGGACACGGACCACCGTTCTTCGTGCTAGTACTTGTTTATGTTCGGACTATCCGCCATAATGCGGTTCGCCGCCCACGGCCTTGATCACATGACAATACTGCAATGTGGGATCAACTATTTAAAGTGACATGTGCATCAACCATATCAATGGACACCGACAACAGACTGCTTCCTTATCTAAGCCAATAAATACATAAATATGTAAATATATAAATATAACAGTTAATGGTATACAGGGATAAATACATAAATGTGCAATTGCATATAACATGTGGCACATTTTTAAAATCACGGTAAAATACCATATAAAACCTGTACTGTTAGCAATTCCAATATTGCAATATATGTTGACATCTTGTCCTATGTGTAATCCACTTCTCATGTAAAATATTGGCATAAATACTCCTTGTATCTCTGTTGTACCTGTTGTTTTAACTTAAAATTAAGCTATCTGTAGTGTTCCATTTAAAGTGCCAAAAACCATATATAAAGTGCAAATGTGCCTCACCACCATAGTAAACAATTTAAATTACTGTAAAGTGCCTAAGTGCATTGTGATATCTTTCCCAAATAAGAGGACAGCAGTAATCACCTCAAAACTCAATATTAGTTTTCCACAGGTTCCCACACCGACACAAGCTCTTAATCTCAGGTTCATTAAATGACTATGCCAACTCTCAAACTAATTTCCTACTTAAAATTACATCAACCTTGTTGGTAGAGAATAATTGATATCATGATTATACATACAACAGAGCCTGACCACAGACACAATCCAGAATCACAAGCAAGCATACAAATCTTCACTGGTATTGAGGCCCCCGGAATTTTGGTGTCTAATTCTAAAATATAGAGTGTTTCCAACTTTCTAAGTGCAGCCTCTCTGTTACCTCCTCTCCTAGGTTTGGGACCACATCCAATAAAAAATATTTAAGATGATTCAAATTATTGTCCTGTGTCTCTTTAAAATGGTGGGCAACAGGGTAGGTGGGATCAGAGTTGGTGATAGCCCTAATGTGTTGTAATATGCATTTGTGGGCTTGTAATTTGGTATTCCCAACGTACTGGAGTCCACAAGTGCATTCCAACACATAAACTACATGATCCGTTTTGCATGTAAGAAATGATTGTCTTTGCTCTGTCGCAAAATGGGGTTGAGAATGAAACTTTATTCTCCCCAAATTTACATGCCCTGCAAGTTGTACACTTAAAAGCCTTTTCTTGTGGATAACCATGTTCCCACTTCCCTATTTCTGGACTGCTTTTCACCAAAGCATTGCTCATGGAAGCAGTTTTCCTATTTGTAATAGAGGGTACTTTGGGCAAGGTATGTCCTATGATAGGATCATCCAAAACTATTAGCCAATTACGTCTAACGATGTTCCTCAATTGTTTTTCCTGTTTGCTGTATGTGAGAATCAGTCTAATTTGGTCTATCCCCGGTGTTGTCTGTAAATGTTGACATGTTGTCTGACCTCTGGTATTGCCAAACAATAGCTCAGATCTGCTCCGTAGTTTTGATTTTGCTTTTGCTGCATCTACTGTTTTAGTGGAATAGCCCCTTGCTAGAAATCTCATTCTGCTTTCATGTTGCATGTTAGCTAAATCCGTATCGTTACTGCATATCCGCCTCAATCTCATCATTTCCCCATATGGTATGCTTTGAATCAGATGTTTAGGGTGGGAACTGGTGGTGTGCAGTACGGAATTCCCTGCAGTTTCCTTGCGATGTAATGAAGTCACTAATTTATTGTCTATGATGCAGATCTGTACATCTAAAAAATTAACTGTATGTGAACTGACTGTTGCTGTGAATTTCAGATTGATATAATTCTCATTTATCATAGAAACAAATTCCAAAACACTTTCCTTTGTGCCCCGCCACACAACAAATAGATTGTCAATAAATCTTAACCATGTAACTGCATGTTCATTTAATATGGCTCCAAATTTGCCCCTGAGGGCCAGCTCCTCCCACCAGCCCATGTGAAGACATGCATAGCTAGGAGAGAAGCTGGCCCCCATAGCAAATCCCCGTAACTGTTGGTAGATATGGTTTTGAAACATGAACAGATTGTTCTCCAAACAAAACAAGGTCATATTGATTAGCATCCCACTATGTTGTGAAAGACAAAATGATCTGTTACTAAGATAATGTTCAAGTGCACAAATGCCATCTTTGTGTCTAATTCTCGTATAGAGCGATGTAACATCTAGTGACATGAGAACATATTCTTCCTTCCAATTTATATTGTGTATCCTCCGCAGGAAATCACTGGTGTCCTGAATGTAGGACGGAAGGCCTTTCACATAATCCTGCAAAAAATAATCAATATAGCGGGATGCGTTTTCCAGTAAACCCTTACATGCAGATATTATTGGTCTGTCTGGAAGCCTGTTTAAGTTTTTATGGACCATTGGTATAAAGTAAAATACTGGCATGACTGGATGCTCGTTTTTAAGATACTTTATATTCATCCAAGCTCAACAAGCCGGCACTTTTCCAGGCCAATAACTGCATAAAATTCATTGTATGTTAGTCTGGCTGCTTGTGTGGAACTTCTTTTGTAACATTCGTTGTCATTCAACTGGGATAATGCCTCCTCCATATAATCTTTTTTTGGCCAGAGGACAATGTTCCCACCTTTGTCCGAGTTCCTAATCACCACTTGCTTGTTCTTTTGCAGTTTAGAAATCAATTGGCGATATTGCCACTCTTGACTCGTGAATTTAGGTCTAGTTCTCTGGAGACAATAATTCAGTTTCTGTATTTGAGCCTCAACCTGTTCATTAAAAACATCTACAGAGTCACGGGGCATGATTGGATTAAAGGTAGACTTTAACTTGAAAGGTGTATATGGTCTTGCAAATGTATCTGCCGTGGATAATGCAGTTAAATCTGTTGAATGTATGATTTCCTCATTGATACAACCTTGACTTGAATTCTCTTCCTGCAAATCATTAAGATCTTTTAATAACGGCATATCCCCAATCATCAAATTCATTATATTAGAGGGCATGTCCTCCTCCCGCCGTGTTTTTATGTCACTTTGTTCTCTGCAGCAGATGATATTTGCTCAGCTTCAATTTGCGTATAAATTTGCAAACATCCGTTCTCGTCTGTGCATAGTTGAAGCTGCTTTCAGGGCAGAATTACAAACCCAATGAGAGTAATTGCAGTTCGGCTTCCTTCAAGTCGACTTGTGCCAGATTAATTATCGTTTTGGCATCCGGATGGTTTGAGTTAATTTGCATCTCCACCTGACAGTCGTTGATTTCTTGCTTTTTACGGTTTCGACTTGATTTTCTCCTTTTGCGTCGTCTTTTATTATGCCTCTGCTCGGGCGTAAGGTTTGTCTTCTGTCCTGGCGTAAAAAAATCAAGTTCCTCTGCTAAAGATAATTTTTGTTTGAATTGGCAGACTCCCTCTTGATGTGTTTCTGGCTTCGACTCACTCTCAAAAGCGGAGCTCCGATCTGAAGCTGACGTCGTAGCTTGCGAGACCCTATTGCTAGTTAATCCCTGTGAGTTCTAACTTCTGCTACTTAGTTTTGGATTTCTTAAGGAACCATATTTCTTTGAGAAGGTGAAAATGTGTCCATTTTCATAGTCCGCTTTGTCTCGCTGGAATTTGTATGTTTTCCTGTCCTTGATTTTATCCTCTTCTCTGCGTAGTCTGCCCATCATCTCTTCCCGCAGTTTAGATAGTATTTAAGTGGGCCCCATTTTTTCAATTTCCTCATTGAGTGTATCTATTTGTTTTTGAAGTTCAATATGGTCAGTTTCAGCATATTTTACCAGAATTTGGACCAAACTCCTTGACGATTCTTGATTACATTCCGCCCACTCTTCCATCATTTTGGGGTTGGGATTCTCATAACTAGGGGCTATCATAATTCTTAAACCCCTCGGAATCCTACCCACATCTAGATAGCGTTGTAGGGACTTGTGCTCTCACCATTTTCATTGTTCGTGTTTCATTAGTTTTTCTAATTTCCGCAGTGCATCTTTAATGTTGCCAGGATTTTCTCGTCCCATTCTCCTGGGAGATTGTATATCGTGCGTAGGGGAGTTGTCGGCGGACATTGTCCACTAATGTCTTGTATTGCTTGGCGAGTGTGGGAATATTGGTTTATTAAAGTTCCCCACCCGTCGCACACCTCTCAACCTGACTTTGCTTGTATTGTATCTCGTACCTCTGTACTCGTCGGCGTCCTAGGGTCCTCCGACTCGAGTCACACTGCACACCGCAGAGGGGAAAGACTTTGTGCTGTCAGGGGGCCACTGCGGTATTTTCTTCCGAAACTCCAACACAGCCGATTCACCGCCTTCCCGCCAAAACGCCAGAGCCGTTAGTGGGATTTCGACTCCCATCCGCAGGCCAACCATAGAGAGGGGGTCCGTGCAAGACCGAGGAAGCCGTCCCGGTCTATAATATCGAACACTCCGCTTGCTCACAATTCCTTAAACTGGAAAAGACGGACACGGACCACCGTTCTTCGTGCTAGTACTTGTTTATGTTCGGACTATCCGCCATAATGCGGTTCGGCCGCCCACGGCCTTGATCACATGACAATACTGCAATGTGGGATCAACTATTTAAAGTGACATGTGCATCAACCATATCAATGGACACCGACAACAGACTGCTTCCTTATCTAAGCCAATAAATACATAAATATGTAAATATATAAATATAACAGTTAATGGTATACAGGGATAAATACATAAATGTGCATTGCATATAACATGTGGCACGGTTTTAAAATCACTGTAAAATACCATATAAAACCTGTACTGTTAGCAATTCTAATATTGCAATATATGTTGACATCTTGTCCTATGTGTAATCCACTTCTCATGTAAAATATACACACACACACATATAAATATCTACACACACACCCACACGCATATATATTCAATTAAAAAAAAGGTTAAAATTAGTTATTGTCAGGAAAACTTATTTTTCCTATACAAACCAAGTTTAAACTACACAAACGTTCTGAAGTTATAGTTATATCTTTCATTTACAATTTATCCACCACTTTTAAATTCTTATAAGAAGCGGAACTCATCACACACTCTTCTCAGCTCACTAACCAGACAGCAGAGCTCTATCTCATAGGCATAATTTCACTGTGGCCCTTTATTGCTGGAGTCATGAACCACCTATCTCCACTTGAGCGGGGGAGCAAAAATGATGAAGTCTATTCCATTTTGCCACAAAGTTTTAGTAACCATAGTGCATTGCACTCCACCAGATTCCTGTGTCCAAAATTGCAGATTCTGATTCCATCTGATTGATACCCTAGGCCCCAGACATACTGTAGCTGGTGCAGGATTCCTGTGTGTGTCTCTTGAGGGGCCAATGTGGACAAATAAAGGAGGAGTTTTTTCAGAAGTTGTATAATCCCAGCAGCTAATCTCAGGCCCCTCTAATGTGGGCACTCCTGCCGGCTCACTGCATAACAGCTGCCCCCCCGCAGGAATCTAGGTCTCCTCATATCTGTTGGCAGCCCTCAGCGATGTGTGAGCCTAATCAGCCCCACTATGAGGATCCCTAGACGCTCTCTCACTGTTGGGGGCAGGTCTTGATTGCTATTATGGTTCACCAGCAGGGCCCTAGTCTGCTCTTTGTGATGCCTCCAATCGTAGGTGTGAGTAATGAGGTGTTAGAAATTGGGTTTCTGGGTGGCAGAGATATGCACCCTGTCCAAGCAAACCACAATCCTAGTCGAGGTAAGTGTAGTACACACTAAAAGTTTACCTGTGCTCACCCTCTGGTAGCGTGGTACAAAGCAGTGAGGCTAAATTAAAGAGGCAATGTGCAAAGTATTTATGCACACACACACACAGTAACACAATGAAAACACCACAAAAGTACTCCACGCCAGTTTAGAAAATTAGCCAATATTTATTTGAGTAAAACAGGACTAAAACGACAAAAGTCCAACATACACAAGTCAAGATATGAATTTTGCAAGATTAAATCAAAATGCAGTGCTTAGAAGTCAATAGCTTCAATTGGGGTCATCTGGTCCAGCTTGATCGGGGCAAATCCAAAAGTTCAGTCCAACTGCGACAAAGCGCGGACCACATGCAGGAGTCATGCAGACCCACTGACGGTACCTTGGATGCGTTGACGCTCAAGGATGATGCGTTGAAATATGGAGGTGATGCGCCAGCGTCACAGACGATGCATCGGTTCCGTAGTCAGGCAACGTCATTGTTGCATCGATGTCAAGGGATCACTGTGCGTCGGTTCCAAGTCGTCGATGTCGAACCATGAAGCTGAAGGCGATGCTTCGGTTAGAAGCCATGCCAGGCTGGGAACGCGTCGGAGTGAGGGACAGGGCATTGCACAGACGTCGGCGATGTGTTGTTTGAGACTCGCGCAGCAGCGGTGACTCCGAGGCACTGTGTTGGCAAAGTCAGGGCTGCATTGTAAAGTCGAGGTCGTAGCATTGTGCACTCAGTGAGCAGTGTCCACTGCTTCGGTGCAGGCAATGGCAATGTGTTGATTCTGCATGGAATGCATCGGTTCCGAACTACGCTTTGGTGTTGATGCGTTGTTTTTTTGTGTTGCAGCACCACTCGCTCACTTCCAAGGGCCCAGGACTGGATTTGGCACCACTTGGTAGTGCAGGACTCACAGCTCAGGAGCCCATGTACTGGTAGCAAGATGTAGGTGAAGTCTTAGATATCACTGAGACTTCAGAAACAAGAGGCAAGCCCAAACAAGTCCTTGGAGAACCTTTAGCGATGCTAGATGTAGAGAGTAAAGTTCAGTCCTCTCACTCCAACGCAAGAAATAGCAGGCAGAAGGCAACATAGCAAAGCAAACAGCAAAGTGGCATTCCCTCCTGGAAGCACAACAGCTATAATTCCTGCAGAATGTCCTCAGTCCAGAAGTGTTCTGAGTATATGGTGTCAGAGGTCCAGTACTTATACCCATTTTAGGCTTTGAAGTAGGGAGACTTCAAAGAAAGGTCTTTATAGTGCACACAACTCTGCCCTTCTTGGTCCTGGCTACAGACACACTATAGGGGGGTATGCAGCTCTTTGTGTGGGGACAGGCACAGCCCTATTCAGGTGCAAGTGTCAACTTCTTCCACCACTCTAGCTCAGGAAGACCCATCAGCCTGGTGATGGGCCATCAGGATTTGCAGGGCACACCTTAGCTCCCTTTGTGTGTGACTGTCTAGAGCATGGGTACTCACAAACTTTCTCTCGGGGGCCAAATTTACAGTGTGGTTTGTGGCCGAGGGCCGCACCGGTGTGGGCGGGGTCATTGGGGGAGGGGGCGGGGCTAGAGCAAAACAAAACTGACCATGAGGTGGAACACAGGCCCCTGCAGCGGACGCCTTCGTCCACAGAGCCACCGGACCCGGCATACACATCTCTCTCTCTCTCTAACTCCCTCCGTCTCTCTATCTCTACCTCCCTCTCTCTGTCTCTCTCCCTCTCTCTGTCTCCCTCCCTCTCTCTCTGTCTGTCTCCCTCCCTCTCTCTATCTCTCTCTCTCTCCCTCCCTCTCTCTCTCTGTCTCCCTCTCTCTGTCTCCCTCCCTCTCTCTGTCTCCCTCCCTCTCTCTCCCTCTCTCTCCCTCCGTCTCCCTCTCTCTCCCTCCGTCTCCCTCCGTCTGTCTCCCTCCGTCTGTCTCCCTCCCTGTCTCCCTCCCTCTGTCTCCCTCCCTCTGTCTCCCTCTGCCTGTCGCCCTCCTCCCTCTGCCTGTCGCCCTCCTCCCTCCCTCTGTCTCCCTCCCTCTGTCTCCCTCCCTCTGTCTCTCTCCCTCTGTCTCCCTCCGTCTGTCTCCCTCTGTCTGTCTCCCTCTCTGTCTCCCTCTGTCTCCCTCTCTCTCTGTCTCCCTCTCTCTCTGTCTCCCTCTCTGTATGTCTCCCTCCCTCTGTCTCCCTCCCTCTCTCTCTCTGTCTCCCTCCCTCTATCTCTCTCTCTCTCCCTCCCTCTCTCTCTCTCTGTCTCCCTCTGTCTGTCTCCCTCCCAGTCTCCCTCCCTGTCTCCCTCCCTCTGTCTCCCTCCCTCTGTCTCCCTCCCTCTGTCTCCCTCCCTCTGTCCCTCCGTCTGTCTCCCTCCGTCTGTCTCCCTCCGTCTGTCTCCCTCCGTCTGTCTCCCTCTGTCTGTCGCCCTCCTCCCTCTGCCTGTCGCCCTCCTCCCTCTGTCTGTCTCCCTCTGTCTCCCTCTCTCTCTGTCTCCCTCTCTCTCTGTCTCCCTCTCTGTATGTCTCCCTCTGTCTCCCTCCCTCCCTCTCTCTCTCTGTCTCCCTCCCTCTCTCTCTCTCTCTGTCTCCCTCTCTCTCCCTCCCTCTTCTCTCTCTCTGTCTCCCTATGTCTGTCTCCCTCCCTGTCTCCCTCCCTGTCTCCCTCCCTCTGTCTCCCTCTGTCTCCCTCCGTCTGTCTCCCTCTGTCTGTCGCCCTCCTCCCTCTGCCTGTCGCCCTCCTCCCTCTGTCTGTCGCCCTCCTCCCTCTGCCTGTCGCCCTCCTCCCTCTGTCTCCCTCTGTCTCCCTCCCTCTGTCTCCCTCTCTCTGTGTCTCTCTCTGTCTCCCTCCCTCTGTCTCCGTCCCTCTGTCTCCGTCCCTCTGTCTCCCTCCCTCTGTCTCCCTCCCTCTGTCTCCCTCCCTCTGTCTCCCTCCCTCTGTCTCCCTCCGTCTGTCTCCCTCCGTCTGTCTCCCTCTCTCTCTGTCTCCCTCTCTCTCTGTCTCCCTCTCTGTATGTCTCCCTCCCTCTGTCTCCCTCCCTCTCTCTCTCTGTCTCCCTCCCTCTATCTCTCTCTCTCTCTCCCTCCCTCTCTCTCTGTCTCCCTCTGTCTGTCTCCCTCCCAGTCTCCCTCCCAGTCTCCCTCCCTCTGTCTCCCTCCCTCTGTCTCCCTCCGTCTGTCTCCCTCCGTCTGTCTCCCTCCGTCTGTCTCCCTCCGTCTGTCTCCCTCCGTCTGTCTCCCTCCGTCTGTCTCCCTCCGTCTGTCTCCCTCTGTCTGTCGCCCTCCTCCCTCTGCCTGTCGCCCTCCTCCCTCTGTCTGTCTCCCTCTGTCTCCCTCTCTCTCTGTATGTCTCCCTCTGTCTCCCTCCCTCTGTCTCCCTCCCTCTGTCTCCCTCCCTCTGTCTCCCTCCCTCTGTCTCCCTCCCTCCCTCTCTCTCTCTCTCTCTCTCTCTCTCCCTCTCTCTCCCTCCCTCTCCCTCCCTCTCTGTCTCCCTATGTCTGTCTCCCTCCCTGTCTCCCTCCCTCTGTCTCCCTCCCTCTGTCTCCCTCCCTCTGTCTCCCTCCCTCTGTCTCCCTCAGTCTGTCTCCCTCAGTCTGTCTCCCTCCGTCTGTCTCCCTCTGTCTGTCGCCCTCCTCCCTCTGCCTGTCGCCCTCCTCCCTCTGTCTGTCTCCCTCTGTCTCTCTCTGTCTGTCTCCCTCTGTCTCTCTCTGTCTGTCTCCCTCTGTCTCTCTCTGTCTGTCTCCCTCTGTCTCTCTCTGTCTGTCTCCCTCTGTCTCTCTCCGTCTGTCTCCCTCCCTCTGTCTCCCTCTCTCTGTCTCTCTCTCTGTCTCCCTCCCTCTGTCTCCCTCCCTCTGTCTCCCTCCCTCTGTCTCCCTCCCTCTGTCTCCGTCCCTCTGTCTCCGTCCCTCTGTCTCCGTCCCTCTGTCTCCGTCCCTCTGTCTCCGTCCCTCTGTCTCCGTCCCTCAGTCTCCCTCCCTCTGTCTCTCCCTCCGTCTGTCTCCCTCCGTCTGTCTCCCTCCGTCTGTCTCCCTCCCTGTCTCCCTCTATCTGTCTCCCTCTGCCTGTCGCCCTCCTGCCTCTGCCTGTCGCCCTCGTCCCTCTGCCTGTCGCCCTCCTCCCTCTGTCTCCCTCCCTCTGTCTCCCTCCGTCTGTCTCCCTCCGTCTGTCTCCCTCTGTCTCCCTCTCTCTCTGTCTCCCTCTCTCTCTGTCTCCCTCTCTCTCTGTCTCCCTCTCTCTCTGTCTCCCTCTCTGTATGTCTCCCTCCCTCTGTCTCCCTCCCTCTGTCTCCCTCCCTCTCTCTCTCTGTCTCCCTCCCTCTCTCTCTCTCTGTCTCCCTCTGTCTGTCTCCCTCCCAGTCTCCCTCCCTGTCTCCCTCCCTGTCTCCCTCCCTCTGTCTCCCTCCCTCTGTCTCCCTCCGTCTGTCTCCCTCCGTCTGTCGCCCTCCTCCCTCTGCCTGTCGCCCTCCTCCCTCTGTCTCCCTCTCCCTCTGTCTCCCTCTCCCTCTGTCTCCCTCTCTCTCTGTCTCCCTCTCTCTCTGTCTCCCTCTCTCTCTGTCTCCCTCTCTGTATGTCTCCCTCTGTCTCCCTCCCTCTGTCTCCCTCCCTCTATCTCTCTCTCTCTCTCCCTCTCTCTCCCTCCCTCTTCTCTCTCTCTGTCTCCCTATGTCTGTCTCCCTCCCTGTCTCCCTCCCTCTGTCTCCCTCCCTCTGTCTCCCTCCCTCTGTCTCCCTCCCTCTGTCTCCCTCCCTCTGTCTCCCTCCCTCTGTCTCCCTCAGTCTGTCTCCCTCCGTCTGTCTCCCTCTGTCTGTCGCCCTCCTCCCTCTGCCTGTCGCCCTCCTCCCTCTGTCTGTCTCCCTCTGTCTCTCTCTGTCTGTCTCCCTCTGTCTCTCTCTGTCTGTCTCCCTCTGTCTCTCTCCGTCTGTCTCCCTCCCTCTGTCTCCCTCTCTCTGTGTCTCTCTCTGTCTCCCTCCCTCTGTCTCCCTCCCTCTGTCTCCGTCCCTCTGTCTCCGTCCCTCTGTCTCCGTCCCTCTGTCTCCCTCCCTCTGTCTCCCTCCCTCTGTCTGTCTCCCTCTGTCTGTCTCCCTCTGTCTGTCTCCCTCTGTCTGTCTCCCTCCCTGTCTCCCTCTGTCTCCCTCTATCTGTCTCCCTCTGCCTGTCGCCCTCCTCCCTCTGCCTGTCGCCCTCGTCCCTCTGCCTGTCGCCCTCCTCCCTCTGTCTTCCTCCCTCTGTCTCCCTCCCTCTGTCGCCCTCTGTCTCCCTCTGTCTCCCTCTATCTGCCTCTCTCTGTCTCTCCCTCTGTCTCCCTCTGTCTGTCTCCCTCTCTCTGTCTCCCTCTCTCTCTGTCTCCCTCTCTCTCTGTCTCCCTCCCTCTCTCTCTGTCTCCCTCTCTCTGTCTCCCTCTCCCTCTCTGTATGTCTCCCTCTCTGTATGTCTCCCTCTCTGTATGTCTCCCTCTGTCTCCCTCCCTCTGTCTCCCTCCCTCTCTCTCTCTGTCTGTCTCCCTCTCTCTATCTCTCTCTCTCTCTCTCCCTCTGTCTCTCTCTCTCTCTCTCTCTGTCTCCCTCCCTCCCTCTCCCTCCCTGTCTCCCTCCCTGTCTCCCTCCCTGTCTCCCTCCCTGTCTCCCTCCCTCTGTCTCCCTCCCTCTGTCTCCCTCCCTCTGTCTCCCTCCCTCTGTCTCCCTCCCTGTCTCCCTCCCTGTCTCCCTCCCTCTGTCTCCCTCCCTCTGTCTCCCTCCATCTGTCTCCCTCCCTCTGTCTCCCTCCCTGTCTCCCTCCCTGTCTCCCTCCCTCTGTCTCCCTCCCTGTCTCCCTCCCTCTGTCTCCCTCCCTCTGTCTCCCTCTGCCTGTCGCCCTCCTCCCTCTGCCTGTCGCCCTACTCCCTCTGTCTGTCTCCCTCTGTCTCTCTCTGTCTCCCTCCCTCTGTCTCCCTCTCTCTGTGTCTCTCTCTGTCTCCCTCCCTCTGTCACCGTCCCTCTGTCTCCGTCCCTCTGTCTCCGTCCCTCTGTCTCCGTCCCTCTGTCTCCGTCCCTCTGTCTCCGTCCCTCTGTCTCCGTCCCTCTGTCTCCCTCCCTCTGTCTCCCGCCCTCTGTCTCTCCCTCTGTCTGTCTCCCTCTGTCTCCCTCCCTCTGTCTGTCTCCCTCTGTCTGTCTCCCTCTGTCTGTCTCCCTCTGTCTGTCTGTCTCCCTCTCTGTCTCCCTCTCTCTCTGTCTCCCTCCCACTGTCTCTCCCTCTGTCTCTCCCTCTATCTCTCTCTCTCTCTGTCTCCCTCCCTCTGTCTCCCTCTCTCTGTCTCCCTCTCTCTCTGTCTCCCTCTCTCTCTGTCTCCCTCTCTGTCTCCCTCCCAGGCCTGAGCTCCCTGGCCTTGGCTCAACTCTCTGACTACAGGCTGGCGGGAAACATCACATCACAGGCTCTTAACGCACACCTCACCTGGCTCTCACTCCCTGCTGCCCTCTGCCACCCTCTGCCATCTCACCCGGCTCTCACTCCCTGCTGCCCTCCGTCACCTCACCCGGCTCTCACTCCCTGCTCTCTGTCACCCTCTGTCACCTTACCCGGCTCTCACTCCCTGCTGCCCTCCTTCACCTCACCCGGCTCTCACTCCCTGCCCTCTGTCACCTCACCCGGCTCTCACTCCCTGCTGCCCTCTGTCACCCTCTGCCATCTCACCCGGCTCTCATTCCCTGCTGCCCTCCGTCACCTCACCCGGCTCTCACTGCCTGCTGCCCTCCGTCACCTCACCCGGCTCTCACTCCCTGCTGCCCTCTGTAACCCTCTGCCATCTCACCCGGCTCTCACTCCCTGCTGCCCTCTGTAACCCTCTGCCATCTCACCCGGCTCTCACTCCCTGCTGCCCTCCGTCACCTCACCCGGCTCTCACTCCCTGCTGCCCTCTGTAACCCTCTGCCATCTCACCCGGCTCTCACTCCCTGCTGCCCTCTGTAACCCTCTGCCATCTTTCCGGGCTCTCACACCCTGCTGTCCTCTATCATTCTCTGTCACCTCACCCCGCGTGTGTGGCAACCCGGGCTGAGACAGCTTCCCAGGCACACACACAGCCGCACCCAGTACTTCACAGGTCTTTAAAAGACCATTTGCATGATAACGAGGCTTTGTTGTATTTCACCTCTTCTTAGCGCCCCTGCAGCTCCACTCGGACTATCGCTGGAATCGCCCGGCCCCCATAGAACAGAGTCTGTGTTTGCTGACACTCTGTAAAAAAAAAAAAAAACACAGGTACGATGTCTGCAAGGTCCGCGGGCCGCAAAGGAAGGCTTGCCGGGCCGCTGGCGGCCCGCGGGCCGTACTATGAGTACCCGTGGTCTAGAGTAAATTCACAAAGCCCAGCTGTAGGAAAGTAGGATCTGCTTTCATGGTTCCCCACACTTTTTGCTGGAGTCATTATGTTTTTCTGACTAGTCTGACTGGGATCCTGCTAATCAGGACCCCAGTATCTGTGCTTCCTCCCTAAATTGGACCATTGTGAGTACTTAGGTACCCACCAGATTGGCTACTGGTGCACCCTTATAAATCCATAGTATATGGTACTAAGGTACCAAGGGCATAGGTACCTGAAGCATGTATTATGCCACCCATGGGAGACCACTCAAATTGTTTATTTTTTATTTTTTATTTATTTCTGTTCTTTTTCTTAGCCATAAAGTATAATACAATACACAAAAAGGAATTACGAAAAAACCAATAACAAGAAATAAAGCATAGATAACATAAAGGAAATAAAGAAATAACATCAATCAAAGCTTAATACAATTACCATAAGCGTACAGGGAGAAGACAGCATCAGCAAGAATGACAACACATTTTAGAATAAGAATCTAGAAAGACTAATACAAAGGTCCAGAAAAAAGAGAGGATAAAAGATAATATATTAATCCCATTGGAGGCTAGACCAGACCTTTTTAAATTTTAACCAAGATCGTGGACCTCTAGCCTTGGCTAATGCTAATTTCATTTCATATATTTGTCTAAGTAAGGCCCAAAATTCATTGATGCTTGGGCTCGTGCTTTGAATTCATACTCGAGCTAAACATAGGCGAACACATGCTATAACAATTGAAACTAGTAGTCTCATATAACTGCCCATGTCTCGTATTACCCCCAATACTACTTCCTTCTCTGCGATCTGGACGTCATAGCCGACCAGTAGTGTAAGTATAGACGTTACATCTGTCCAGAATGTGTTCAACCTTGGACAAGTGACGAACATATGTCTTAGATCTGCAGCATACACATGGCATTTTGGACAAAGTGATTTAGCCGAGAGTTGAGTCGTAGTCCATTTGGAAATAAACTCAGGAGTGTAATACAGCATGAAAACTATCCTATGTTGTTGAAGTTTCAAATTAACAGAAGTTACAGCTGCGTCAACGGTATCCAATGAAGCCTGTATTTCCTCACTTGTTATATCGGTTTGGAAAATCCGACTTAATTTCGCTGCTACCTGCATACCGTCGTCGCTAGCGGCTGCTAATAGTTTCTGATAGACTGTACCGATAGTTCCTCGGCCTGAGGTCTGAAAGAGTGCAGATAGTACTTCAGAGGGACTCACCATCTCTAATATCCTCTGACCCCGTAAGAAATAGTCCCTTACTAGTAAATACTTAAAATAATTACTCTGTAGCAGCCCAAACTCGTCTTTCAAGGCTAAAAAAGATCGAAACCCTTGTCCATCAAAAAGCTGACCAAGTTGGGAAATACCCTTGTGCTGCCAACATCTACCATTGTGGTCATGGAATATGTCGGGCAGTATAGGATTGCCCCACAACATCGTATACTGATGCAGCACTGACAGAGTATTCCTTACGAATGTCTTGCCATATCCTGGTAATATCTCTGATTATCTTAAACCTGACCCATTTGTAGTAATTGGGGTCAGCCGTTTTATAAAGCAGGAACCCAGTATTTGGTCCACAGGCCAGTTGGTATGACAGCCAAACGGTACCAGTATCAGGCCCACTAAGCAAGCTTCGGATTCGACCAACAAATGCGGCCCAAAAATAAAGTTTAAAATCTGGAAGCTTAAATCCACCTTGTTTATATGGTAGTTTGATATAATGGAGAGCTCTCCTTGCACGTCTGTAACCCCATATGAAGCTGCCTACGACACTATCTAGGTGCTTGAAAAACGTCCAAGGAACTCTTACAGGGATTGTAAGATATAAATATAAAACTTTTGGGAGAATGTTCATTTTCACTATGTTGCACCTTCCATATATACTAAGAGGAAGCCGATGCCAACTGCGTAATTTTGCCATAACTATTTTAAGCAGTGGCTCATTGAGACCACATCGTCCACTCGGCTACTAAGACAGACTCCCAAATGTGTTGTTGTAATCCCTAGTATTGATGGAGCCGTTTCAGGTTGAAAATTTTAAATTGTCTGGGTCTTATTCAGATTTAATTTGTAGCCGGAAAAAGAGCCAAAAGGCTGTGCCTCTTGTGTGATTTCGACTATGGCATCTACCAGGTTAGAGGAAAAAATAGCAATGTCGTCCGCATATGCAGTTAATTTTAATTCCAGACCGCTAAGAGACACTGGAGAAATCCTGACGTTTTGCAACAAGTGCCTTATAAAAGGCTCAATATAAAGAGCGAACAATAATGGGGATAGGGGACAGCCCTGCTGGGTACTCCTTTGAACAGTGAAATGAGCTGAAGAAAGGCCGTTCACCTTGACTGCTGCTGTCAGGTTGCTATACAATTTCTGCAGAGATAAACCTTTGACCGAGGCCAAATGATGACACAGTCGGCCATAGTGCTCCCCAGGCAATTCGGTCAAAGGCCTTTTCGGCGTCCAGCATCACCATCCCTATATGTTGATCTAATTGTCCAGAGACATCAAATGCGGCAATAGCTGTATTAATAATGGCTGCCGTGTCTCTACCTGGGACAAAGCTGTGCTGTTGTTCCGAGACTAACTGATGAATAAGAGGAGCCAACCGCGAGGCAAGAATTTTAGAGAAAATTTTAGCATCAGCATTAATCAATGATATAGGACGATACAAGCTCATATCCTCTACCGATTTCCCCTTCTTAGGAAATACAATGATGTTAGTGATATTCCAAGAGGAGGGGGCATCTTCTGCATGAATAATATTACTAAGTAATATGGAAAAGACAGGTGCCAAAATATCCTTAAATTTTTTATAGAATTCCAGCGGAATAGTGCCTCACCAACAGCCTTGCCTGATGGTAGAGCGCTGATCGCATCCTCGACCTCCCCGAGTTCAATATCTTTTTGCAAAGACTCACAGTCCAATGGATTTAGAAGCATGTATTATGCCACCCATGGGAGACCACTCAAATTGTGACTACGGGCCTGCCATTGCAGCCTATGTAAGCTGGTGCTAGCACCACTTACGACAGATATAAGTTTTCTCATATCTGAGGTCACTACATTTAAAACCTATAAGTCACCACTAAGGCAGGCCTTTCAATCCTGAAGGCAGGTGCTCGGTTATAAGTGTGAGGGTGACCCTGCATGAGCAGGACACCCCTACAATTCTCGGAGTCCATTCTCCAGGCGTTGTAAGTGCATAAGCCACTATGATACATAGAGTGGCCACGTGTCATTACGCGATGGTTAATTCTTAACAGGCTGTAACGAACCCTAGCGTGTTTGATATCAAACATGTTGGAATCATACCCCAACACCGTAAACAGTGTTGGAGGTATGATTCCATGCACTGTGGGGCTCCTCCGGGGAGCTCTCCATGCTCTAGGTACCAGTCTTCCAGACCCGGGCAGCAAACTATGGTTGCTGCCAACCAGAGACACGATTCTGCCCTCCTGCTGCTGAGCCAAGCTAAAGCAGGGGAAGGCAGGACAAAAGGTTTCCTGTCACAGGGAGGTGTGACCACCTCCCAGACAGGACTAGTGTATTGGGCCAGGGTGGGGACACTTGCCAGCGGCACTAGACTGCTTTGAAGGGCACATTTGGTGCCCTCCTTGCATACTCCAGTTGGAACCAATTCAGGGAGCTCTCAGCTCCCGCTCTTGCGCAAAACTGGACAAAGAACATGGGAGTATCCTTCCCACTGTCCAGACAGTCCTGTGGGAGGGACCCCTGAATCGTCCCAACCCTTTCCTTGGGGTACTTAAGGGCTTACCTGTGGGTGGCTCTTCAGATTCGTGGGACAAGATTCAGATCCGAAACCACTTCATCTTCAACCATCTGGGAACTTTGGACTTCGCTTTGGGAACCAAGACTGCAACTGGGAAGACTCCTTCTGCTCCTCGTCTCGTCGTCCTGTCAGTCTTCTGCATCGTCAGGCACCACAACAAAGCTGACAGGTTTGCTGTTCCTGGGCTACCACAGACTCCGAAAGGTTCAGCAACACTGGTGGTGGTTCTGCAACTCCCTCGAGGCCTGCACTGTCTTCACAGCAAGTTTGAAGCCAGTATCCCTCGCCGGAACCGCTGGAGCAGTACCCCTGTGCACAGCGTCGACTTGCCGTTGCCAAGGCTTGTTGACTCTCTTCACCAGAGATCTTCAGGCTCCAAGAAGCTCCAGCCTCTCTTGCAACCAAGATCTTCGTCCTCACCGCATCCTCTGCACTGTGGGCCTGCTTCATTGCTGAGCTGCTCGAGGTCTTCTTGTGACTCCTGTGCCTCTGACCTGTGAGTCCTCTTGAGGGCCATCTGTGGCTCCAGTGGGCTCCTCTGTTTGCTTGGTGCCTACTCTGACTTACCTGCTTGTGGTGAGTCCCTTGGACCTTGCTGGTACAGATACTGCGCCTTTTTAGTCTACTACATTTGTTACCATTGCCAAGGCTTGTTGGTTTTCCCGCAGGACACAGACCCCCCTGGCTCTTGACATCCGAAATGGGACAGCTCGTGAATGGCTCCTGGTCTTCCACAGCGTCGCCTGGTCTGCACAGCTACAACGCCATGGTCACTGTCAACTCTCCTGCCTCTTCCGACATCGGTGGGCATTCGTCTTCCGTGCCTCCTGGTCACTCCTGAGTGGCATAGACTCTGCCCCTCTGCTTGCAGGTACTTCTTTTCCTGAATCCACCTTTGGGTTCCACCAGACTCTTTCACCTTCTTCGCCAACGGCATCTTCACTGAAGTCCTCCATTGTAGTTTTCGGCGGTTTCTGGCGTCACTTCGCACCTATGCACCCGGCTTCCCTGGTGTAGGTATCCTGATTCCCAGGGTATCCACGGGTGGGGTGACTCTCTAGTTTTCGGCGGTTTCTGGCGTCACTTTGTCACGCCTGCAGATCCAGGGGCCTCTGAACTACAAAGATGGCCGTTAGTCGAATGACGCGCAGGCGCAGGTAACGTAAATACCGGCTCCATTAGAGTGACGGCGCTTCGCGTCTGTTCTTTCCTGCTCGCAATTGCTCGTTCACTAACTTCCGGTCCGTCGCGTTCCCTCACTTCCGCGTCGCGTCCGTCGATGCCGGCGGCTCGCGTCTACGCTGAAATCCTCTCCTGCTCGTCTCCTGGATTCTCCTGCGCTACCAGGGAGGCAAATTCACTTACCTGCTACTTCTCTCCGCCTGGATCACGGATTCCCTTTCTCTGGATCAATCTTCACCAACCCTTCAGTCCGGTTCCTGGAAACCTTGCCAGAAGATAAAAGATGGACTTTTAGAGACCTTTTTCACCGTGGTTACGGTAACAGCGCCGAAGCGCTGCCAGTTTCTTTTCATAGTTTGTTATTGGATGTGTATTTATATTTCTCTCGCTTACCTGATGTGGGGACCAGCATTATCCGGGGTTGCTCCCTTTTTGAAGGTCCTGTTAAGTCCTCAAAGGAAGCGTTAGAGAGAAAACAAAAGACTATTGTTATGTTCAGACACACCGCTCCACAAGTCCTTTAGATTGAATTAAAGTCTACTAGAAAAGGTGGGCAAGGTGCTCTTACTTATAGTTTTAGTTCTGAGGGTATTCCAGTACATTTCATACCTGTTTTCTCTTTACAGTAGGACATAGTGGTTGGGACACCAGGACATTTCACTGCTACCTGTAACAGAAGAAAGGGATGTTTAGGTAAAAGCAGCTCGTACACATAAGGTAGAATAGAGGGTGTGCTTTGTTATAGTCCTAACGTATATTCCCTCTTATTTCACAGCTCTTTACTTCTCTTGGTGCACTCTGGCTGCTACTGAACTACGAAGAAGACTTGTTTTCCCCTCCTTCCCTTGTTTTGTTTCCCTTCTTCCCCGAGTCACCTGTTATGGTTCACTTCTACATTGAGCGTGTAGGTGATTCGGGGACGTTGTGGACCATTCTTCAATTTCATGGCGTTCCTGTGGAAATACAGGTGAGATTTTGACAGAACGCGAAGCCTTGAAAAAGAAATAACCTTTCTTTCTACCCGAGCGCCATGGAATTCAGTCAGGTGACATTGGCTGATTTAGCTCACATGATGGGAAGTTTGCAGGCTGAAACTCAAGCCCTATCCACTAGGTTAGATGTATTACAGCAAGGAAGAAGTTCCGAAACCAGGCAAGAGATACCGAGTACTAGTGTCCACAATCCTGTGATACAGGTGTCAACCCCTCAGTCTATTCCTTTGGCACCACCGGAGCGTTTTTGGGTGATACCACTAGATTCGCAGCTTTCATAAGCCAGTGCCAGCTTCACTTTATGTGTAAGGCTAACTGCTTCCCTACTGATCAAGCTAAAGTGGCTTTTATCATATCATATCTTGGGGGTCTGCGGCTAATTGGGCAATACCATTAATAGAAAGGAATGATCCTTTGTTGCAGAATTATAACGCCTTCAAACAGGAACTCAAAAAACTTTTTGATAGACACACATTCACTCACTCAGCTGACACTGAACTACTGACCCTGAAGCAAGGCACCAAGGACTTAACAACTTACATATCTACGTTTCATAGACTAGTAGCAGAAGCAGGGTGGCCCGAGGAAAACGCAGTGCTCTGTTTTACAAGGGGCTAAGGGACGACCTAAAGGACGCCCTTGCCCAGGTGGTAGACCCTCCAGAATCCTGCCCTGCTCTTATTGATTTGGTGGTTAAATTGGACCACCGAATCAGTGAAAGGAAAAGAGAGAGGGGCAAGTCAGAGGCCAGATGGGTGTCTTATCGCGAAAGGAAACCAGAGCCGGATAAAATGGTAGAGGAACCTGAGCCCATGCAAATTGGGAGTATAAGAGGTCCTCTCTCTAATGAAGAGAGACAAAGAAGGCGTGAAAGACGATTGTGCCTGTATTGTGGTAAGCCGGGCCATTTTCTTAGGGAATGTCCCGTCAAACCTAAACAAAGAGGGTCGGAAAACTAGCACGCCTGAAGTCTTCCGAGACAGAGACTTCGGGTAGTTCAGGATTACTTGTCTCATCTTTAGACATACCGTTAAACCAGTCTCGCCATTTCATGCTCACCTCCCGCATAGTATGGGAACAGCAGGCGGTGGAGGTGCAGGTGATGATAGATTCTGGTGCTTCAGGTAATTTTATGGACACCCAGTGGGCACAAAAGTGGAAAATACCCCATGTTTCTAAACCGCTTTGGGAAGAAGTCACAACCATTGATGGTAGTACGCTAAAATCTGGGCCCATTACACACTCCACTGTAGAGTTGTTTTTGGTTATTGAGCAGAAACATCATGAATACATAGCCTTTGATATCATTCAGTCCCCCAATTCCCTGTCATATTAGGGATACCATGGCTAAGTCGGCATGGTCCTTCGATTGACTGGAAGGCTATGACTATTACCTTCGATCATGACTCTTGTAGGGATCATGTTGTTCCCGCTGCAGAAGAGCCGAGGAACAGTGGTTCTCTAGCCGTTATTGTTGACAGCCCATTACCTACAGTCTATCAAGATCACAAAGCAGTGTTTGACGTAGAGCAGGCCACACGTCTTCCACCGCATCGAGTCTATGACTGCAGGATTGACCTGCAGCCTGGTGCTCGCATACCCTGCAGCAGAGTATACTCTTTAACAGAAAAGGAGAATGTGTATCTACGAGACTACTTGGATGAAATGTTGAGGATTGGCTTTATTCGTCCTTCTAGATCCCCTGCTTCATCCTCTCTTTTTTATACCTAAGAGGGAAGGGGGCCTTAGATGTTGTATAGATTATAGAGCCCTTAATGCGATCACAGTGAAGAACAGATACCCGTTGCCGTTGATTTCCTCCCTCCTTGATCAGATCAAGGACGCACGTGTGTTCACCAAACTAGATTTACGTGGTGCCTATCATCTGGTGCGCGTCAAGGAGGGAGATGAATGGAAAACGGCTTTTGCACTAAATACGGTTTATACGAGTACCTAGTGATGCCTTTTGGGCTCTGTAATGCTCCTTCAGCTTTTCAGTTTTTGATCAACGAGGTGTTGAAAGACATGCTTGATAAATATGTTATAGCCTATATTGATGACCTCTTGATATTTTCCCCAACTGTGCAGGAACATGAGAGACACGTAAAGAGAGTTTTGGAAAGATTACAGGAAAACCAATTATATTGTAAATTGGAGAAATGCCAGTTCCATGTGCAAGAGGTTAGCTTCTTGGGTTTCGTTATCTCTCCTCAAGGACTTAGCATGGATCCGCACAAGGTAGAAGCAATCCATCGGTGGCAGGCCCCTCAGACAGTGAAAGAGACACAGAGTTTTCTTGGTTTCGCCAATTTTTACAGGCGATTTATATGTAATTTCTCCGACCTCGCTTCTCCTATCACTAAGTTGCTAAGAAAAGGGAGTGTTTTTCACTGGTCACTTGAAGCAGAAGACGCGTTCAACAGACTAAAGAAGGCTTTCACACAGGCTCCTATCCTAAATCATCCTGACCCCTCTAGTACCTACGTAGTTGAGGCAGATGCGTCCCAAGTGGCAGTTGGGGGGGTTCTGTCTCAAATAGAACGCACTACAGGAGCCCTTCACCCAGTGGCATATTACTCCAAAAAGCTGACATCTGCGGAGATGAACTATTCCATAGGGGACAAAGAACTATTAGCCATAAAGAAGGTCTTTGAGGAGTGGAGGCAGTACTTATTGGGTGCAAATCACACTATTACAGTTCTTACAGATCATCGCAACTTACAATTTCTGAAGTCTGCGAGAGCGTTATCCATGAGACAGTTGAGATGGAGCCAGTTTTTTAGCGAATATGACTTTATTATACAATTTCAAGCTGGAAAAAAAAACGGCAAAGCAGACACCCTGTCTCGTTTTGGATACGAACCCATGCCTGTTTTAGAAGAACCACCCCTATCATTCCCCAAGATCGCATTGTAGGAGTTCTATGTTCTGATGTAGATTTTGTAAGGCAGGTCCATGAAGCACAGACATCCCCAGGTATGGAAGAAGTAGTGAGCACACAGGAGGTTACCATAGAGCAGGAATTGGCTTATGTACAAGGTGGGTTAGTACTCCCCTCTCAAAACCTGAGATCACAGGCCTTAGAATGGTGTCACACACATCCTCTTGCTGGGCACCCTGGATACAAGAAAACCATGGACTCACTCAAGAGGTATTTTTGGTGGCCCACGATGGGAAGGGATACAAAACATTATATCTAGACATGTCATGTGTGTGCTCAGGGTAAAGCCTCTCATCAAAGACCGGCAGGGCTCTTACAACCACTACCTAACCCCCCTTGTCCTTGGCATACAGTCTCCCTCGACTTCATAGTAGAATTACCACGCACAAAGAAAGGAAACACTACCCTCTTGGTGGTAGTGGATATGTTTTCGAAGACAGCACACTTTATCCCCATGACGGGGCTTCCCTCTTCAAGACTATTGGCCTCGATATTTCTACAACAGGTGGTGTGCTTACATGGGCTCCCTTCAATCCTAGTATCCGATAGGGGGGCTCAGTTCATTTCCAAATTTTGGGCAGGGTTGTGTACTCTCTTACACATAGACGTACGATTGTCATCTAGTCACCACCCACAGACCGATGGGCAGACTGAGAGAGTAAATCAGTGTTTCGAACAATATATCAGGTGTCAGGTCTTACACTCGCATGAGGAATGGGATGACTTAGTATGGCTAGCGGAGCTGTCCTACAATAATAGCTATCATTTTTCCACGACATATACACCCTTTTATTGCACATACGGGTATCATCCCAGACTACTGTCTATTCCCCGGCTTTCTTCTTGTTCCATACCGGCAGTGGTAGATATGGTACAAGATATACAGAGGGTACACAAGTCCACACTGATAAATCTTGACAGGGCCAAGGCTAGCTATAAGAAAGGGGCGGATGCTCACAGAAGCCTAGAACCATCCTACAAACAAGGGGACGAGGTATGGCTGTCATCAAAGAACTTAACCCTGAGAGGGTCCTGTAAATTTAAACCCAAGTACATAGGGCCATATAAGATCTGTAAGATAATAAACCCAGTGGCCATGAAGCTGGATCTGCCTGACTCTTTAAAGTGTCACCCGGTTTTTCACGTGTCCCTTTTGAAACCTGTAGTCCCAGGGACTCGTATTCCTGCTGCTCCTGGTCCGGTCATGGTGGACAATGAACCAGAATATGAAGTAGGAGCTATCATTGACTCCCGGAGAGTGAGAAACAGACTCCAGTATCTTATACATTGGAAAGGATATGGAGTCGAGGAACGCACTTGGGAACCTGCCGGTCAGATACACGCCCCTCGCTTATTGCGGGCTTTTCATAGACTCCATCCCGACAAACCCAAGCCGGTGGGGGGGGCCGTGGGGGGGGGGGTGCTGTCACGCCTGCAGATCCAGGGGCCTCTGAACTACAAAGATGGCCGTTAGTCGAATGACGCGCAGGCGCAGGTAACGTAAATACCGGCTCCATTAGAGTGACGGCGCTTCGCGTCTGTTCTTTCCTGCTCGCAATTGCTCGTTCACTAACTTCCGGTCCGTCGCGTTCCCTCACTTCCGCGTCGCGTCCGTCGATGCCGGCGGCTCGCGTCTACGCTGAAATCCTCTCCTGCTCGTCTCCTGGATTCTCCTGCGCTACCAGGGAGGCAAATTCACTTACCTGCTACTTCTCTCCGCCTGGATCACGGATTCCCTTTCTCTGGATCAATCTTCACCAACCCTTCAGTCCGGTTCCTGGAAACCTTGCCAGAAGATAAAAGATGGACTTTTAGAGACCTTTTTCACCGTGGTTACGGTAACAGCGCCGAAGCGCTGCCAGTTTCTTTTCATAGTTTGTTATTGGATGTGTATTTATATTTCTCTCGCTTACCTGATGTGGGGACCAGCATTATCCGGGGGTTGTTCCCTTTTTTTGAAGGTCCTGTTAAGTCCTCAAAGGAAGCGTTAGAGAGAAAACAAAAGACTATTGTTATGTTCAGACACACCGCTCCACAAGTCCTTTAGATTGAATTAAAGTCTACTAGAAAAGGTGGGCAAGGTGCTCTTACTTATAGTTTTAGTTCTGAGGGTATTCCAGTACATTTCATACCTGTTTTCTCTTTACAGTAGGACATAGTGGTTGGGACACCAGGACATTTCACTGCTACCTGTAACAGAAGAAAGGGATGTTTAGGTAAAAGCAGCTCGTACACATAAGGTAGAATAGAGGGTGTGCTTTGTTATAGTCCTAACGTATATTCCCTCTTATTTCACAGCTCTTTACTTCTCTTGGTGCACTCTGGCTGCTACTGAACTACGAAGAAGACTTGTTTTCCCCTCCTTCCCTTGTTTTGTTTCCCTTCTTCCCCGAGTCACCTGTTATGGTTCACTTCTACATTGAGCGTGTAGGTGATTCGGGGACGTTGTGGACCATTCTTCAATTTCATGGCGTTCCTGTGGAAATACAGGTGAGATTTTGACACACTTCGCACCTATGCACCCGGCTTCCCTGGTGTAGGTATCCTGATTCCCAGGGTATCCACGGGTGGGGTGACTCTCCAACCTTCCATCTTCCACGGGGTTTCTCCAGGGCCCTCTGAGAAGGGTCTTCTTAAAAACGGCAACTGCGACTTACCCATTGACTTGTATTGAGCACACGGTTGTGTTCCCACTATGCACACGGCCTCCGTGGGGTTCCTGGGTACTTACCTTGGGTGGTTCCTTGGGTCCCCAGCTCTTCTAAGTCTTCTGGGTCCAGTCTCGACTTGAGTCGCGATTCATATTCCGCTATTTTAGTATATGGTTTGGTCTCCCCCTGGAGACCACTGTGTATTTATGCTACTTACGTGTTCCATTACTAAAGTATTGTGTGCATTATGATTATATCCCCGGGTAGGAGATATTGCAATGTGCTAGTGAGTGTTTATATTAAATACATATTTTCATAACTACACTGTTTTTTTCTCTTAACCTACACTATATGATTAGTACTGGTGAAACAAGCTGCTTTACACTCCTTCTGGACTAATCCTGAAAGCTGCTCTCCACAGCTACCACTTAGAGAGCTTTCTAAGGTTGTCTAAGACCACTAAAATCACCACAAGGGTTGTCTGGATTAGTGCAAGGTGCTTCACTTACATAAGTGTGCACCATATAGTAAGCCAGACTTCTGTATTGGTATGCAGTGGTTGGGATTCAAGCCTGCATTGTTTTACCAGCTAATCTAGGTGTGGATTAATTGAAAAACCATCACTAGCATTAGGCACATATAATATTTTTATAGACAAAGTAAGTTCTGCTGAACTTTTAGATTGGTTGCTAAGGGTCTAGCACAAGCCTTTCTCCAATTTCAGGAAGTTTAGTTTGCACCGTGGGCCTGCATCATTGGTGAACTGCTTGAGGTATTCTTGCGACTCCTGTGCCTCCGGCCTGTGGGTCCTCCAGAGGGGCTTCTGTGGCTCCAGTGGGCTCCTCTGTTTGCCTGGGGCCTACCCTGACTTACCTGCTTGTGGTGAGTCCTTTGGACCTTGCTGGTACCGATACTGCACCTTTTTAGTCTACTACGTTTGTTGCCATGGCCAAGGCTTGTTGATGCTCCCGCAGGACACCGACTCCCTGGCTCTTGACATCCAACATGGGACAGCTCGTGAATGGCTCCTTGTCTTCCACAGAGTCGCCTGCTCCGCACAGCTACAACGCCAAGGTCACTGTCAATTCTCCTGTATCTTCCGACATCGTTGGGCATTCGTCTTCCGTACCTCCTGGTCACTCCTGAGTGGCATAGACTCTGTCCCCTCTGCTTGCAGGTACTTCTCTTCCTGAACCCACCTTTGGGTTCCACTGGACTCTTTTACCTTCTTCGCCAGCAGCATCGTCACTGAAGTCCTCCATTGTGGTTTACGGCGGTTTCCAACGCCGCTTCGCTCCTAGGCACCTGGCTTCCCTGCTGTAGGTATCCTGATTCCCGAGGTATACACGGGTGAGGTGACTCTCCAACTTTCCATTTTCCACAGGGATTCTTCAGGGTCCTCTGGGAAGGGTCCTTCTTCTTAAAACTGTAACCGCAACTTACCTATTGACTTGTATTGAGCACGCGGTCGTGTTCCCACTATGCACACGGCCTCCGTGGGGTTCCTGGGTACTTACCTTGAGTGGTTCCTTGGGTCCCCAGCTCTTCTACGTCTTCTGTGTCCAGTCTCAACTTAGGTCGTGGTTCGCATTCTACTTTATTAGTATATGGTTTGGTCTCCCCCTGGAGACCACTGTGTATTTGTGCTACTTATGTGTTCCATTACTAAAGTATTGTCTGCAATGTGTTAGTGAGTGTTTATAATAAATACATATTTTTATAACTACACTGTGTGGTTCTTTTTCACTTAGCCTACACTATATGATTAGTACTGGTGAAACAAGCTGCCTTACACCCCTTCTGGACTAAGCCTGAAAGCTGCTCTCTACAGCTACCACTTACAGAGCTAGCTAAGGTTGTCTAAGACCACTAAAATCACCATAAGAGTTGTTTGGATTAGTGCAAGGTGCTTCACTTACATAAGTGTGCACCATATACTAAGACAGCCTCCTAAACCAGCTATCACCCTAACTCAGACGTGTATTCTAGGGACAGGCAGAGGCACAGAATGGTTAAAGTAAGAAAACTGCAACTTTTTAAAAGTAGCATTTTCAGACCTGCAATTTAAAAAACAATTTTACTAAAATATGTGTTTTTAAATAGTGAGCCCGGAGACATCAAAAGTTACAGTTGTAAAGTGTTATAAGGTAGCTCCAAAGCTAACCTATGGGAGAGATAGGCCTTGCTGTGGTGAAAAACGAATTTAGCAGTTTTTCACTACCAGTACATGTAATACTCAAAAGTGCATGTCCTACCTTTTAAATACGCTGCACCCTGCCGATAAGGCCACCTTGGGCCTACCTTAGGGGTGCATTACATGTAATAAAAGGGAAGGGTTGGGCCTGGCAAGTAGGGGAAATTGCCAGGTCGAAATGGCAGTTTACAACTGGACACACAGGCTCTACAGTGGCGGGCCTGAGACAGGTTTGAAGGGCTACTCATGTGGGTGGCACAATCAGTCCTGCAGGCCCACTAGTAGCATTTGATTTACAGGCCCTGGGCACATGTAGTGCACTGCACTCGGGACTTACCAATAAATCAAATATGCCAATCATGGCGAAACCAAATTCGATTACATTTTAGACTCGGCGCACATGCGCTTTAGAAGTGGTCAGCAGTGGTAAAGTGCCCAGAGTCCTAAAACCAGCAAAAACGAAGTTCAGTACACAGTCAAAAGCAGGTCAGAAGCAAAAAGAATGGGGAAACCATGGCAAAAGATCTCAGGTCTAACACTAGGTAATTGTTTGCGTGAGGAGAAAACCCTGCTCGAGCAACAGCCTCAATCCCTGTCAGGGTGAACCACTAAAGTCATTAATTTAACCCATGCTTAACACTCTGGTAACTTGACACAAAAGGAGTCAGGCTTAACTTAGTGGCAATGTGTAACATATTTATGCAGTTCACAAACACCAATAAAAGAAAAACAGAACACAATAAAAATCCCACACCAATTGAGAAACATAGTGTAGATTTTAATAACTTATTTGACCCAAAACGACAAAAATCCAATCAAGAGAAACCAAGTTAAGAGTTTTTAAAGTTTAAAGTGTAAAATAGCAACCGCAGACATCTAGTCACAAAAGACCAGGTCAAACTCAAAAGTTATTGCCGACCATGATGGAGTGCAGGTTAGATACAAGAAGCAGATTGGGCAAAGTCTACGTTTACCTTCGGACTTAGAAGAATTTTCAAAGAAAATTGTCTGAGAAGGTAAAGTTCAGCAGGGCAAGGCAGAAGATTTCTACCTACGGCCTTAGTATCTTTTTTGGAAGCTGAAAATTTCCAGTGGGGCAGTGCTCCAGGCTATAGCCAACGTGGGCTCCACGAGGCTGGATACCCCTTCTGCGAGGAGCCGCTGAACAGAATTTGCTACTGCCATGAATTTAGGCCAACCGTTGATGCACTTTGGGTGGATTGACGAGCGGGCAGGTCGCAGTCTCTTCTTGGGTTTCAGAGCACTTTTTAATCAAAATATTTTAAGTCTGAAGTTATGGATTTTCTGGACACATTTAGCAACACTTCCAAGGGTCCAGGACTAGATGGGCACCACTTGGAGGGTCAGGACTCACTCAGGAGGGGTCCAGGTGCTGGTTCAAAATGGTTGGAGCCTTTTCTGTCCCTTAGGCTCTGAACTGGAAGCTAGCCAATTAGCCCTTGGAGTCACTCTGGTAGTCCTGTGTTCAAGAAATGTAAGAGGGCTCAAGAAGCAGGACTGGGCTCTGAGGGTTCAAGGCAGGCTTCAGGCAGCAAAGCAGTCCTTCCACCTGCAGGAAAGCACTCTACTGAGGTACACATCATGCCACAGTAGCAAGCAGTCCTCTGAGAGTCCTTCTGAAATTCCAGAAAGTGAACTTAAGAATGGGGGTCTGAGGGTCCTATTTTTATACCTGGTGCCTTCCTTGAAGTATGAGACATATCAAGAGATTCAATATGAAGAGTGCTTGGAATTTCATGCCTCCCTGCCCTGGCTCCAGGCACAATAGACTAGTGTGAAGATCTTTGTGTGAAGGCAGGGCACAAACTATTGACTTGCAAGAAGGACTGTGCCCAGCTCCACTCCACATCCTGCCAAAAATGGCCCATCCAGACACACAAAATCCCTCTAATGTGTGGCTGTCTGGGAGGAATAATCAAAGCCCAACTGCCAACTACACCCACTTATGTGACCCAGGTAGGCCTCACAGTAGTGAAAAACAAATGTAGGGGTTTTTCACTACCAGGACAGGCAAACCTTAAAAGTACATGTCCAACCTTTTAATTACAATGCACCCTGGCCTATGGGCTGTCTAGGGCCTATTTTAGGTGTGACTTAAATATAATAAAAGGGGAGGCTAAGGCTGGGCAAGGGAGTTATTTTGGCAAGTCTAATTGGTAGTTTAAAACTGTCAGCAGGCTGCATTGGCAGACCAGAGACATGTTTTAATGGGCTACTTAAGTGGATGGCACAATATGTGCTGTAGGCCCACTTGTAGCATTTAATTTACCAGTCCTGGGTATATGGTAAACCACTCTTTAAGGGAGTAATAAGTAAATAAATTATGCCAATGAGGTGCAACCCAATTTTACCACGTTTTGGGGAGTGAACACTAGCACTTTAGCACTGGTTAGAAGTGAACATAGTCTTAAGGCCAACTGTTAGAAATGGGGTTTCTGGTTGGCTAGGGCTCGTGCCTAAGCCAGGCAGAAACCACCACTCTAGTCAGGTAAGGGAGTTACACACTGAAGATAACCCCTGCTCACCCCCTTGGTAGCTTGGCAAGAGCAGTCAGGCTTATTTCAGAGGCAATGTGTAAAGTGTTTGCGCACCACACACTCACGCATGCACCAATGTCACCTTAGACCCACCACAAAGGACACTCCACACTGAGGTATGTAAAAAAATATATATATCCTTTATGTTGCTTTTAAAAAGAATGCAGTAGTTTCACAAATCACGTTGGCAAAGACCTGTTCCTTGTACTGGGGCCAGGGATGTAACCACTGTCCTGGGTTACCCAAGTAAGAGCAAACTCTGGGTGTCAGGTAGCCGGGATGCAGTCCTGGTCTTAAGTCCCACGCGGCACAAAGGTCCTAATATCCGCAAAAAGATCTTATCTGCCCCTGAGTAGTTAGCATGTGTCCCACCAAAGTTTCAGGCTACACAATTCACAGTCCCCACAAAGGCATGCCCCCGTGCGATGCCCGATCTCAAATAATGTGGTAACAAGTAAAACAGGCCCTCGCATGATGTTGATGAAGAAAATATGCCCCCGTAATTACTTCACTGCAAACAGGTAAAACAGGCCCGCACGATGTTGAAGAAGAAAGTATTCCTCCGTAATCACTTCACTGCAAACAGGTAAAACAGGCCCCCACACGATGTTGAAGACGAAGATATGCCCCCGTCAAGTATCACAGCTCAGAAGGGAGAACAGGGCATCGGGGCTCAGTCCGCTGGGCTGAGCGTTACCTGGGTTTGAGACGCACACCTCCCGTTCTCCTCGTGCTCAGCGGGGTTGTCGTGCGGCCCGCACTCCTTCCACTCACGACCGCCGGTGCCCCAGTTGTCACTCCGGCGGCGGGAAGGCTAATACTACTCCAGGGACGGCTGGAGTCGCACCGGCCCAAGGCTCCCTCGATCCTGGGGCAGGGCGGTGCAGGTCTCTCACGGCAGTCAGTCGCGGTCGGCGGCGGGGGAAGCGCGGCACCTCCTTCTGGCACAGAGCACGCTCTCGCGGCTCGGCTTGGCTTCCTGCTGGGCGGCTCTTCAGCGCTGGGGACTGTTGCCAGGCAACGCCTCGCGACCGGCCGTGCCACTTCCTCAGCACACCAGGGGAGCTGGAATCCCGTACTCGGGCCGAAGGCGGTGATCGGATCAGATTTGCTCAGACGGCCTCTTCCTCGAAAGGGAGCACGAACAGGCTCCCAGCGCTTCCAAGCCCCACGGAGGCACACAGTCACGGAGCACTGCACAGATGCACACACAGTGCAGATTGAAAAACAGAACTTGGAAACTTTGATGTCCCTGAGTTTCCTACAACAGGAGGCCAGCACGCACAGGCCCTTGGAGACTCCTCTCAAGCAGGGGGTGGACACAGCCCACAGCACAGTCCTTTTCCTTTCCTTGGCAGAATCAGCTACTGCAGGACAACCCCAGACAGCACACAGCAAAGGGGCAGCGCTTCGCCTTCAGTCTCTCCAGCTCTTCTCCTTGGCAAAGGTTCCTCTTGATTCATGAAGTAGTCTAATTTACTGGGGGTTTAGGGCACATACTTATACCCCAAAATGTCTTTGATGTCTTTGAAATAAGGTTCTCTGAACCCAGTCCAAACCAGTTCTGCATTCACTTGGTGCAGCATGACCACAGGGGGTGGAGACAGCATTGTGCAAGGGAGACAGGCTCCATTCAGGTGTAAGGTAAATCTCCTCCCACCACTCTACATGCATCCAGGGTCTATTCAGCTCAGGGCTGGGTCATCCTGGAAGGGCCAGGCACACCTCAACCCCACCAGAGGCTGTCTACGGGGAATGCACATCCTCTGTCTCTGTCACACTGAAACCAGACAGTCAATCCACAAACAGGCAGTGGCACAGAGGATAGTTGGACAAGAAAATAGCCACTTTCTAAAAGTGCTATTTTCAAACGCACAATTTAAAAACCATCTTTACTAAAAGATGTGTTATTAAATTCAGGGATACCAAACTCCACTTTTCTATTATGTTCCTATGGTAGGATATGCTTGTCGGATGTCACAAAGCATTCCCCATTCTGTCCTATGGGGTAAGATAGCCTTTCAATAGTGAAAAAACAAAATTGGCATTATTTCACTATCGGGACATGTTACACACACCAGTACATGTCCTACCTTTCACATACACTGCACCCTGCCCAGGGGGGTACCTTGGGCCTACCAAAGGGGTGTCCTATGTGTACTACAAGGGAAGGGTATGGCCTGGCAAGTGGGTGCACTTGCCAAGTTGACATGGCAGTTAACAAACTGCGCACAGTCACCTCGGTGGCAGGCCTGAGACATCTTTTCAAGGCTACTCAGGTGGGTGGCACAATCAGTGCTGCAGGCCCACTAGTAGCATTTGATTCACCAGCCCTGGTACACTCAGTGCACTTTACTAGGGACTTATTGGTAAAACAAATATGCCAATCAAGGAGAACCAATCACCATACCAATTTATACAGGGAGCACTTGCACTTTGACACTGATCAGCAGTGGCAAAGTGCCCAAAGCATCTAAGCCAGCAAAAACTAAATCCAGCACAGCATCAAAAACACAGGAGGTAGAGGCAAAAGTCAGGGGAAACCACGCCATGGATGCCAGGTCTAACACGTGTCCCCTCCAGCTGAAAAGTGGGGAGAACTACCCAACCTTTTGGGAGTTCTCATCACTAAGGCAGAAGAATCTGGACAGACCATCAGCATTGGCTTGCTGTGTACCAGGGCGGTGTTCCTCCGTATAGTCCATTCCCTGTAGGGAGATGGACCACCTCAACAGTTTTGGATTTTCACCCTCATCTGCATCAATCATCTGAAGGGCCTGTGGTCGGTCTGAACCCAGAAGTGAGTCCCAAACAAGTAGGGCCTTAGCTTCTTCAGCGCCCAGACCACAGCAAAAGCTTCCCTTTCAATTGCACTCCACCTCTGTTCCCTGGGAAGTAGCCTCCTACTGATGAAAGCTACAGGTTGGTCCAAGCCCTCGTCGTTCAATTGTGAGAGTACTGCTCCTACACCATGCTCTGAAGCATCTGTCTGCACAACAAATTCTTTGGAGAAGTCAGGTGCCTTAAGCACGGGCGCCGTACACATGGCAGATTTCAGGGCATCAAAAGCGGTCTGGCAGGCATCAGTCCAGATCACCTTCCTGGGCTGCTTCTTTGAAGTCAGCTCTGTCAAGGGGGCAACAATGGTGCCATACCCCTTGACAAATCGTCGGTAGTACCCGGGGGGATCTAAAAGGCTCTCACCTCTGTCTGGGTCTTGGGGGGCTCCCAAGCCAGAATGGTGTCAATCTTTGCTTGTAGGGGTGCCACCTGGCCGCTTCCTACCTGGTGTCCCAAGTACACCACAGACCCCTGCCCTATCTGGCACTTACTAGCCTTGATAGTGAGGCCTGCCCTTTGCAGATCCTTCAACACTTCACAGAGGTGTTGCAAATGTTCCTCCCAACTGGAGCTGAACACAGCAATGTCATCCAGGTAAGTGGCGCTGAATTCCTCTAGCCCGGACAGTACCTGGTTGACCAGTCTCTGGAAGGTGGCGGGGGCGTTCTTCAACTCAAAGGACATAACCCAGAACTGGTTATGCCCCTCTGGCGTTGAGAACGCAGACCTCTCCTTGGCCCCATCGGTTAAGGCAATCTGCCAGTACCCAGATGTTAAATCAAATGTACTGAGGTACAGGGCAGCTCCTAACTGATCAACGAGCTCATCAGCTCTGGGGATGGGGTGCGCGTCAGTCTTGGTGACCACGTTGAGTCCACGGTAGTCAACACAGAACCGGAGTTCTGGAGTGGCACTGGGCACAGCAGCCTTTGGCACTAGAACCACTGGGCTAGCCCAGGGGCTGCTTGAGGGCTCTATCCCCCCTAGCGCCAATATCTTGGAAACTTCTTCCTTGATGCTGGCGCTGACTTTGTCAGCTACCCTTTGAAATTTCTGTTTCACAGGTAGACTGTCTCCAGTGTCCACATCATGGAAGCACCAATTGGTGACTCCTGGTGTCAGGGAGAACAGGGAGGCGAACTGTCCCAGCACCTGGCGACAGTCCCTCTGCTGCTCTGGGGTCAGGGTAGGAGAGCGGTTCACCCCATCCACTGACCCATCATGTTCCTTCGCTGACAGGAGGTCAGGAAGAGGCTCACTCTCCTCCTCCATTCCATCAGCTGTTGCGAGGAGCATAGTTACCTCGGACCTCTCAAAGTGCGGCTTGAGACGGTTTACATGTAGGACCCTCAAAGGGTTCCTGGGAGTCTGTAAGCCAACCAAATAGGTCACCTCACTCTTGCGCTCCACCACCTCATAGGGACCAGTCCACTTATCTTGGAGCGCACAAGGCTCCACTGGTGCCATCACCCACACTTTCTGACCAGGCTGAAATTCGACCAGAGTGGCATTCTGGTCATACCATCTTTTCATTTCTTCCTGACTAGCTTCCAGGTTCGCCTGAGCGAGTTTCCTGAAGCGTTGAGTCTGGTTTCTGAAGGCCAGCACATAGCTGAACACATCTTGTGGAGTCTTACCAGGAGTTCTCTCCTACCCCTCCTTCACCAGACTCAGAGGTCCTCTCACAGGGTGACCATACAGTAGTTCAAAGGGACTGAACCCCAAGGACTTCTGCGGTACCTCCCTGTATGCAAACAACAGGCATGGCAAAAAGACGTCCCACTTCCGTCTCATGGGTCGGTTGAATCTCTCAACCAACCGATTCCCTTGAGGATGGTAAAGAGTGGTGAACTTGTATGCCACACTGCACTCCTCCCACAAAGATGTCATGTACTTCGAAATGAAGTTTGTACCGCGGTCGGAGACCACCTCCCTGGGGACCCCATGCGGGAAAAGATCCCCATCAATGCACGGCCCACCACGGGGGCTGTGATTGACTGGAGAGGGACAGCTTCCGGGTACCGGGTGGCATGGTCCACCAAGACCAAGATGAACTTGTTGACTTAGGCTGTCTTGGGTTCCTGTCGCCCCACATTGTCAATGCCCACCCGCTCGAAAGGGGTGCCCACCACAGGAAAGGGTTGGAGGGGGCCTTACACTTCCCTCCACTCTTGCCACTTGCCTGGCAAGTTGGGCAAGACCTACAGTGTGTACCAACGTGCCTTCTCATTTAGGGCCAGTAGAAGTGGGTGACAAGCCTCTGAAAGGTCTTGTTGCACCCCATATGTCCTGCTAGAGGCACGTCATAAGCCAGCCCCAGTAGGAAGGTCCTGAAGCGCTCGGGTACCACCAGCACACAGGCTGCACCGGGCTCAGCGACCTTAGGCTCACTATACAACAACCCATCTTCACAGTAAATCAGATGTGATCCGGACTGATCACCTGCTGCCTGGTCTGCAGCCTGTTGCCGCAGACCAATAAGAGTAGGGCACTCCATCTGCGATCTGCAGAACTCCTCCCTGGAGGGACCTCCCTCCTGCTGCCAGCGAGTCAGCTCAGGCAGGTCTCCCAGTTTTGCCACTTGTTCCCCTGTAGGTTCCAGGGCATCCCCCTCAGGTTCTGCCTCCTCATGGACCGTGGGAACTTCTGGGGCTGGTTTCCCCCGCCCCCTGCCCTTCCTCTTCTTGGCAGGCACCTGGGCCACTGTTTCAGGCTCCAGGCCCTCCTGATTACCCCTACTGGCTGCCATTGACCGAGTGGTCACACAGACCCACTCAGGCAGACCCAACATTTCCAAATGAGCCTGGTGTTCCACCTCCTTCCATGGGGAACTCTACAGGTCATTGCCCAGCAGACAGTCTACAGGCATGGATGGACTAACTTCGACCTTCAAGGAACCTGAGACCCCCCCCACTCAAAGAGAACTAGCGCCAACTTACACAGGCGCTCAGAGTTGTCTGCTGCAACTACAGGGTGAAGTGCATTGGGAATAACCTGCTCCTCAGACACCCATTGACACCTGACAGATGTCACGCTGGCTCCTGTGTCTCTCAGAGCCTCCACCCTCTTTCCATTGATGGTCATCCACTGCCTGTACTTCTTAGTGTTCTCAGGCAGATAGGATCCCTGGACCATCTCTCTGTCTCCTAATGAGACAAGGGTCATAACTGCTGGCTCCCCACCTTCACTAGGAACCAACTCCTCCCTCAGCGCTACACTCACTAATCCTGGTGACGGTGCACTAGTGGGTGCTGGGTTTGCCTTAGGGCACTTGGGGTCCCGCGCTATGTGGCCCTCCTGACCACAGTTGTAGCACCGGCGAGAACTCCGGTTGTCGTGCTTGCCCTTAGGGGGCCAGGACACTTTAGGCTTGGGGGGCTGGGATTCCTTACCCTGGGAAATGTTTTGGGACCCTTTAGAGAACTCCTTTTGGTTACCCTTGTCGCCCCCACTCTTCTGCTGGGGACCCTGCCCACCCTTGGCTGGGTTACCCACAATCCCCTTGTGGACCCGGGTGCTAGTCCAGCGGTCCGCCTCCTTAGCAAGCTCCCTGGGATCAGTTAGCTTACTATCCAATAGATGCTGGCGCAGCTCTGGAACACACAGACTACTCAAGTGCTCCCAACTAATCAAGTTGTACAGCCCCTGGTAATCAGCTACCTTGCTGCCCTTTATCCAACCATCCAGTGCACGGCTATACATGTTCACACATTCAACCCAAGTATGAGAATGGCGATTCTCAGATTAACATGACAAGAGAATCTGGATTTCATTAAAGACAAGGAGGCTAACATTATGCATAATCTCTTTATTATGCCACTCCTCAGCAGCCCCTTTAAAGAACACTATAACAACAACAATCCAGAATTGGAACAATAAAGAACCAACCTAAAGTCTCTAGCATGGAACTTTCTGCCTCTTTTAAATGCGAAACTGTGAAGATAAACACTCCTTCTTCTCCATCCCGCCTATCCACGATTCCTGTTGTTACACTTGTGCATCTGCAAACAAAAAACAATATTAAACCCCAAAAAAACTTACAAACTCTTAAAACTTCACTTAATCCTAATGCATCAAAACTTCATAAACTTATCCTTAAACACAAAACACATTTGTATTCTTTTTTTAATTATTATTATTTTTAATTTAGAACAAACAAACAAAATACTCCTAGGGAGTGGTGGGTGGGATAATGTTAGCCTCCGTGTCTTTAATGAAATCCAGATTCTCTTGTCATGTTAATCTGAGAATCGCCATTTCATTACAAGACCGGAGGCTAACATTATGCATGTTGAAAGCCCTTCAACACAACATCCAACATATGCTCGATTGGTCTAAAGTAGTGACTTGCAAAAGTTCCCACATTAGACCAATCTGCTGCCTTCAAAATCCTTTCCAAACTTACGTCAGACCAACAAGCTTTACTTGCCATTGCACCTCTTACCGAATGCGCTTTAAACTTCTCCACATCCACTCCAGCTTCCTTCATAGCAAATTTCACCCATCTTGAAATCGTAGCCGTACTTACCGCACCAAAAGGTTTGACAAAAGAAATCAATAACTGATGCACCCCATGACCTCTCTTCTCCTGCATCCTGCACTCGTACTCCTTTAAACACTTAACCACGCAAAGCTTCTTACAATCTTTGTAATTAGGATTAAAAAATCGAACTTGTCATGGTCTTAGTCCTCTTTCTTATCTCAAAGAAAACACCATCAGGACCAAACACTCTATTACTTACCTCCAGACACTTTACATCCGAAACTCTTTTACATGAAATTAAACACAACAAAGTAGCTAACTTAGCTGAAATATACTTATTTGACAAATACTTGTTTGAAGACCAATCCATAAAAAGTTTTAAAACTAAGCTCACATCCCATAAAACCTCATACCAACTCTAGGCGGTCTCCTAATTTGCATACTTTTTAAAACCCTACAAACTAAAACATTACTACCTACTGACTTTCCACCAACCACCGAATGACCTGCTGAAATTGCAGACCTATAACAATTAATAGTCCTATAACTTAAACCCTTCTCAAAATTTTCCACCAAAGAATTAACCACTTCTACCACAGGCGCTTCCACAGGATCCAAATTCCTTTCCAAGCACCAACTTTCCCAAAACTTCCAAACTCCCTTATACCTTCTCCTAGTACCTGGAGCCCAAGACTCCTCGAGTAACTCTGCAGCCCCCTGCAAAAGTCCTCTGAATGCTCCGGAACGCCTGACACCTTCCAAACAAGAAGGTTCAACACCACTTCTAAAACAAGAGGATGCTCCTCTCCCAACTCGTTGCTCAGTAAACCTTCTGATGACGGAATCAACCCGGGTACCTCGCATGCTAATTCCAAGACACCTGGAAACCAAGCCTGGGAAACCCAAAAGAGAGTCACTAGGACCAATTGACATCTCTCCTTCCTCACCTTCAGAAGAACCCTCTGAATCATTGCAAAAAGGAGGGAAAGCATACCCCTCACCACTGTCCAACTCTGCTGAAATGCATCCACTGCCTCCACTTCCGGATCTGGCAACCAACTGTAATACCTCACCTTCTGACAAGTCAGCCTTGTCGCAAACAAATCCACCTCTAACGGACCCAATCTCTCTTCTATCTTTGCAAAACAGACTCGATTCAGCATCCAATCGCTGTAGTCTTTCACATATCTTGAATTCCAACCCGCCACTACATTCAAATTCCCTGGAAGATACTCTGCTCTTAATGCAATCTTGTGCTCCAGACAAAAATTCCAAAACTCCTTTGCAATATCCGAAAGATCCTTTGACCTGCAACCTCCCAACCTGTTTATGTAACAAACTGCAGAAACATTGTCCATCTTTAATAATACTGTACGACCCTGAATTTTCTTCTTGAAACATTTCAAAGCGAATAATCCTGCTGTTAATTCCAGGCAATTTATGTGCATCTTCCTCTCCAAATCCGTCCAAACATCTCTTGTGTCCATCTCTCCCAAACGTGCTCCCCATCCGGAGCCACTTGCATCCGTCTCTAAGACAAAATCTGGGACGCAACCAAAAATCGCCCTTCCATTCCATGCATCCAAGTTGTTTAATCACCATTCTAATTCCTCCTTTGCATCCATATCCAATTACACTTGGTCTCCATACCATAAACCTCTTCTCAATGCATCTGCCTTCACCCTCTGCAAGGCACGATAATGCAAAGGACCTGGAAAAATCGCTTGGATCGAAAAAGAAAACAAACTTAAAACTCTTGCCAAGTCCCTTAAAGACAAAGTTTCCCTGCGCAAAACACGAACAACCTCCTTCTTTATCACATTCACCTTCTTCACAGTAACCTCAAGATCTCCTCCTTGGAATCTATTCTGAAACC
This sequence comes from Calotriton arnoldi, assembly GCA_963921515.1. Lineage (NCBI taxonomy): Eukaryota > Metazoa > Chordata > Amphibia > Caudata > Salamandridae > Calotriton > Calotriton arnoldi. The sequence goes on from CAWUFW010002968.1 coordinate 762,626, forward strand.
CAAAAACTCCATACTCTGTGATGCAACCAACACAGACTTCTCCTTGTTGAATAAAAAACCCAATTTCTCCAAAAGATTGATTGCAATCTGCAACTGACTCCTCAACACCTCTGCATCCTGAGACATAATCAAAATGTCGTCCAGGTAGACAATCAACCTGAAAACTCTCTCTCTTAAATATGCCATGACAACTCTCATTACCTTCGTAAAACCCCACGGTGCCGAAAAAAGCCTGAAAGGAAGACAAACAAATTGGTATAATCTTCCTCTCCACCTAAACTGCAAATAACTCTGACTCTCCTTCTTCATCGGAATTGTAAAATATGCGTCCTTCAAATCCAACTTTACCATCCAATCTCCTTTCTGCAAAATATCTCTTAAAAGATGGATACCCTCCATCTTGAAATGCCTGTAAACTAAATTTTGGTTAAATCTCTCAAATTTATTACTGGTCTCCACCCTTTGTCCTTTTTTTCTACCAGAAACAAAGTGCTCACATAGCCTTTCATTTCCTCCTCTACCAAACAAATTGCACCCTTTTGCAAAATTGCTTCTCTTTGTCTGCTAGCTCCATTTTCTTCTTGCTAAAGAATAACTCTTTTGGATCAATAGTTTGCTCTGGAATACTTATAAATTCTGTCTTGAACCCTCTGACGGTCTCCAGAACCCAAGGATCCCTTGTGATCTTTTTCCATTCCTCCAGAAATAACCTTAATCGACCTCCTACTCTTCCTTGGGAAAAACCAATAGAAAACTCTGTACTCACCTCTTGTACCCGACGTTGACTGGCCTCTTCCACGAACTCCACTCCTTGATCTTCCAAATCTACCGCGCTGAGGGAAGAATACAGAGGAGCCTTGAAATCCTCTTCCTGCACCTCTGTGCAAGAAATTGTACTGGGATCTTTGGAATCCACGACCGACATAAGGCACCCGTCTGCCGGCCCTGCCAAAAACCCCACCAAACACCTTTCTCATATTATTCTGCGCCTTATCCAAGGCAGTATATGTTGCAACATGCTTACCCAATCCTTTCACCATACCTTCTCCAAATAATAAACCTTTTGCATCTAAACTTGTTTCCTTCTCTGCCATTTCACCCAACTTAGGGTTAATCTTCATCAACACATTTTTCTCCTCTCTGCTAACAAACTAGCATTTGCGTTTCCCAAAAACACCATTGCTCTCTGACTCCAGCCTCTAAGCAAGTCAATATCCACCTGCTCACCATTCATATGAGCCTCCTCTGCCATGTCCATAATCTTGGCCAGGGGTCCTAGTGTATCAAGCAATTTGTCTTGGCACTGCTTTAGCGAGCGCTCAAGCCCCTTGCGAGGGTCTCTGCCCAACTTTTATAAATAAGTTCTTAGCTCCGGGTCCAAGTTTGGAGTGTAACAGACCTTATTCTCTATTTGCGGCCTAGAACATTCTGCCTTCAATATATTTCTGACTTCCTTCTCTAGTGGCTTCCTAATCCATTTTTTAATGAATTTACTGACATGGTCCAAAGGCCACCAGTCAGCACTCCTAGTATGACGTAGTTCAAATGGGTTAAACATTTTGCCTCCTAAAGGATCCCTAATTACTGATTTGCATGATGTAGCTACATCATCCCTCAAGTCACCGTTAAGGTCGTCATCCTGGTCCATGTCAAACACAAATTCATCGTAAAATCTACCTGACCCTCCATCTCTGCTTCCATCTGAGCATCATCATCAGACAGCTCCTGCGTGCCGCCTTTTCTCTTTGTGCCGCCAAGGACACCACTCTTTGTGATGGAGTTAAATCCATCCTTTCTTCCTTTATCTAAATGTCTAGACTTTCTTAGTCTCTTGCCACCTTTGGATACATCCTCGTCAGAACAAGACCAAAAATCTTCCTCTGATCTGTTCCCCTTTCTTTTACTATCCAAAACTATCTCCACCACTTCTCTCATGGAAGACTTTACCTCATTCTGTATAAGTCTCCTAAGGCTATCCTCACTAACCCTACCTTCCACAACTTGTGATTGTACAACATTCTCCTCAGTATTCATTTTATTCTCCTTTAATTTAAGCTTTAAACTGCTTTAAAACTCCTCAAAATCAACAGCCCACAAGATTCTGCCAAATGCTAATGCGATCGGTAAAACTAACCGTTACCTGCAACTGTGCTGCCTCGTTACCTAGCAAAGCTCTCTACCCTTCAAAACTGTTCATTTCTATGAACTAATTCCCAAACTAAAATGGCTACTGTGATCTCGCGAGATCACGAATAGCCAATCATTTCCTTACACTGCGCTCGCGTCAACAGATGCGAGCACACACGTCACCAGAAGAAGATAGAGCAGCGCGAGATAACAAACTCCGTTACCGCCGCCTTCAAACCTGCACGCAAAGGAGAGCGTGCACGCCAGCTTCTACACGAGAGGGCTGCGCGAGCTAACAAGCTCCGTTACCGCAAGCCTCAATTCTGCACGCAAAGGAGAGCGTGCACGTCAGCCTGAACATGAGAGGGCAGCGCGAGCTAACAAGCTCCGATACCGCTTCCCTCTATCCTTCACAAGCTAAAAACGGCAAGTGATACTCTTCTCTTTAAAGCATACAATACTTCAGTATTCTGTATACACTACGCAAGAAATAATGAATAATCCTAAACAGTTTCCACCTCTTTTTTTAAAATTAAAAAATCAAACATCTATAACATTTACAAATTTAAATACTAATCCTTTAAAACATCACTCGTACACACACACACTCTGCTTCTGAAAACTAGAAGCAATCAACACCCTGCACATCCTCTTAATCAGAAACATACAAGATATAACGATTGTAAGGCTACTTGTCTCATCAGGAGCAGCATTTAAAAGAGGCCGAACGTTCCATGCTAGACACTTTTGTTGGTTCTCTATTGTTCCAATTCTGGATTGTTGTTGTTATAGTGTTCTTTAAAGGGGCTGCTGAGGAGTGGCATAATAAAGAGATTATGCATAATGTTAGCCTCCAGTCTTGTAATGAAATCAAGCTTCTTGAAGGTCCTGAACTTCTCCCTGTACTGTTCAGGTGTGAGCCCATACCTGAGGCATAAAGCCTCCTTCATGTGGGGATAGGTCAGGTTACCTGCCTCCTCCAAAGGTGTCAGGGTGTTCCTCCCAGTGGCCTCAAAGTGTCTCCACACACTCAAGCATGCACCAATGTCACCTTAGACCCACCACAAAGGACAATACACACTGAGGTATGTAAGAAGAAAAATAAATATCCTTTATGTGTGTTGCTTTTAAAAAGAATGCAGTAGTTTCACAAATCATGTTAGCAAAGACATGTTCCTTGTACTGGGGCCAGGGATGTAACAACTGTCCTGGGTTAACTAAGTAAGAGGAAACTCTGGGTGTCAGGTAGCGGGGATGCAGTCCTGGTCTTGAGTCCCACGGGGCACAAAGGTCCTAATATCCGCAAAAAGATCTTATCTGCCCCTGAGTAGTTAGGACGTGTCCCACCAAAGTTTCAGGCTACACAATTCACAGTCCCCACTAAGCCATGCCCCCGTGCGATGCCCGATCTCAAATAATGTCGTAACAAATAAAACAGGCCCTCACACGATGTTGATGAAGAAAATATGCCCCCGTAATTACTTCACTGCAAACAGGTAAAACAGGCCCCCGCACGATGTTGAAGAAGAAAGTATGCTCCCGTAATCACTTCACTGCAAACAGGTAAAACAGGCCCCAGCACGATGTTGAAGACGAAAGTATGCCTCCGTCAAGTATCACAGCTCAGAAGGGAGAACAGGGCATCGGGCTCAGTCCGCTGGGTTGAGCGTTACCTGGGTTTGAGACACACACCTCCGGTTCTCCTCATGCTCGGCGAGGGTTGTCATGCGGCCCGCACTCCTTCCACTCACGATGGCTGGTGCCCCAGTTGTCACTCCGGCGGCGGGGAAGGCTAATACTGCTCCAGGGACGGCCAGAGACGCACTGGCCCAAGGCTCCCTCGATCCTGGGGCAGGGCGGTGCAGGTCTCTCACGGCAGTCAGTCGCAGTCCGCGGCGGGGAAGCGCTGCACCTTTTTCTGGCACAGAGCGCGCTCTCGCGACCCGGCGTCTCGGCTTGGCTTCCTGCTGGGCGGCTCTTCAGCGCTTGGGACTGTTGCCAGGCAACGCCTCACGACTGGGCGTGCCACTTCCTCAGCACACCAGGGGAGCTGGAATCCCGGACTCGGGCCAAAGGCGGTGATCGGATCAGATTTCCTAAGACGGCCTCTTCCTCGAAGGGAGCACGAGCAGGCTCCCAGCGCTTCCAAGCCCCACGGAGGTACACGGTCACGGATCGCTGCACAGATGCACACACAGTGCAGATTGAAAAACAGAACTTGGAAACTTTGATGTCCCTGAGTTTCCTACAACAGAAGGCCAGCACGCACAGGCCCTTGGAGACTCCTCTCAAACAGGGGGTGGACACAGCCCGCAGCACAGTCCTTTTCCTTTCCTTGGCAGAATCAGCCACTGCAGGACAACCCCAGACAGCACACAGCAAAGGGGCAGCGCTTCGCCTTCAGTCTCTCCAGCTCTTCTCCTTGGCAAATGTTTCTCTTGATTCATGAAGTAGTCTAATTTACTGGTGGTTTAGGACACATACTTATACCCCAAAATGTCTTTGATGTCTTTGAAGTAAGGGTCTCTGAACCCAGTCCAAACCAGTTCTGCATTCACTTGGTGCAGCATGACCACAGGGGCGGAGACAGCATTGTGCAAGAGAGACAGGCTCCATTCAGGTGTAAGGAAAATCTCCTCCCACCACTCTACATGCAGCCAGGGTCTATTCAGCTCAGGGCTGGGTCATCCAGGAAGGGCCAGGCACACCTCAACCCCCCCCCCCCCCAGAGGCTATCTACAGGGAATGCACATCCTCTGTCTCTGTCACACTGAAACAAGACAGTCAATCCACAAACAGGCAGAGGCACAGAGGATAGTTGGACAAGAAAATAGCCACTTTCTAAAAATGCTATTTTCAAACATACAATTTAAAAACCATCTTTACTAAAAGATGTGTTATTAAATGCTGAGTGCAGGGATATCAAACTCCACTTTTCTATTTTGTCCCTATGGGAAGATATGCTTGTCAGATGTCACAAAGCATTCCCCATTCTGTCCTATGGGGCAAGATAGCCTTTCAATAGCGAAAAAACGAAATTGGCATTATTTCACTATCAGGACATGTTACACACACCAGTACATGTCCTACCTTTCACATACCCTGCACCCTTCCCAGGAGGGTACCTTGGGCCTACCATAGGGGTGTCCTATGTGTACTACAAAGGAAGGGTAGGGCCTGGCAAGTGGGTGCACTTGCCAAGTTGACATGGCAGTTAAACGGCGCACAGGCACCGTGGTGGCAGGCCTGAGACATCTTTTCAAGGCTACTCAGGTGGGTGGCACAATCAGTGCTGCAGGCCCACTAGTAGCATTTGATTCACCAGCCCTGGTACACTCAGTGCACTTTACTAGGGACTTATTGGTAAAACAAATATGCCAATCAAGGAGAACCAATCACCATACCAATTTATACAGGGAGCACTTGCACTTTGACACTGATCAGCAGTGGCAAAGTGCCCAAAGCATCTAAGCCAGCAAAAACTAAATCCAGCACAGCATCAAAAACACAGGAGGTAGAGGCAAAAAGTCAGGGGAAACCACGCCATGGATGCCAGGTCTAACACGTGTCCCCTCCAGCTGAAAAGTGGGGAGAACTACCCAACCTTTTGGGAGTTCTCATCACTAAGGCAGAAGAATCTGGACAGACCATCAGCATTGGCTTGCTGTGTACCAGGGCGGTGTTCCCCCGTATAGTCCATTCCCTGTAGGGAGATGGACCACCTCAACAGTTTTGGATTTTCACCCCTCATCTGCATCAATCATCTGAGGGGCCTGTGGTCGGTCTGAACCCAGAAGTGAGTCCCAAACAAGTAGGGCCTTAGCTTCTTCAGCGCCCAGACCACAGCAAAAGCTTCCCTTTCAATTGCACTCCACCTCTGTTCCCTGGGAAGTAGCCTCCTACTGATGAAAGCTACAGGTTGGTCCAAGCCCTCGTCGTTCAATTGTGAGAGTACTGCTCCTACACCATGCTCTGAAGCATCTGTCTGCACAACAAATTCTTTGGAGAAGTCAGGTGCCTTAAGCACGGGCGCCGTACACATGGCAGATTTCAGGGCATCAAAAGCGGTCTGGCAGGCATCAGTCCAGATCACCTTCCTGGGCTGCTTCTTTGAAGTCAGCTCTGTCAAGGGGGCAACAATGGTGCCATACCCCTTGACAAATCGTCGGTAGTACCCGGGGGGATCTAAAAGGCTCTCACCTCTGTCTGGGTCTTGGGGGGCTCCCAAGCCAGAATGGTGTCAATCTTTGCTTGTAGGGGTGCCACCTGGCCGCTTCCTACCTGGTGTCCCAAGTACACCACAGACCCCTGCCCTATCTGGCACTTACTAGCCTTGATAGTGAGGCCTGCCCTTTGCAGATCCTTCAACACTTCACAGAGGTGTTGCAAATGTTCCTCCCAACTGGAGCTGAACACAGCAATGTCATCCAGGTAAGTGGCGCTGAATTCCTCTAGCCCGGACAGTACCTGGTTGACCAGTCTCTGGAAGGTGGCGGGGGCGTTCTTCAACTCAAAGGACATAACCCAGAACTGGTTATGCCCCTCTGGCGTTGAGAACGCAGACCTCTCCTTGGCCCCATCGGTTAAGGCAATCTGCCAGTACCCAGATGTTAAATCAAATGTACTGAGGTACAGGGCAGCTCCTAACCGATCAACGAGCTCATCAGCTCTGGGGATGGGGTGCGCGTCAGTCTTGGTGACCACGTTGAGTCCACGGTAGTCAACACAGAACCGGAGTTCTGGAGTGGCACTGGGCACAGCAGCCTTTGGCACTAGAACCACTGGGCTAGCCCAGGGGCTGCTTGAGGGCTCTATCCCCCCTAGCGCCAATATCTTGGAAACTTCTTCCTTGATGCTGGCGCTGACTTTGTCAGCTACCCTTTGAAATTTCTGTTTCACAGGTAGACTGTCTCCAGTGTCCACATCATGGAAGCACCAATTGGTGACTCCTGGTGTCAGGGAGAACAGGGAGGCGAACTGTCCCAGCACCTGGCGACAGTCCCTCTGCTGCTCTGGGGTCAGGGTAGGAGAGCGGTTCACCCCATCCACTGACCCATCATGTTCCTTCGCTGACAGGAGGTCAGGAAGAGGCTCACTCTCCTCCTCCATTCCATCAGCTGTTGCGAGGAGCATAGTTACCTCGGACCTCTCAAAGTGCGGCTTGAGGCGGTTTACATGCAGGACCCTCAAAGGGTTCCTGGGAGTCTGTAAGCCAACCAAATAGGTCACCTCACTCTTGCGCTCCACCACCTCATAGGGACCAGTCCACTTATCTTGGAGCGCACAAGGCTCCACTGGTGCCATCACCCACACTTTCTGACCAGGCTGAAATTCGACCAGAGTGGCATTCTGGTCATACCATCTTTTCATTTCTTCCTGACTAGCTTCCAGGTTCGCCTGAGCGAGTTTCCTGAAGCGTTGAGTCTGGTTTCTGAAGGCCAGCACATAGCTGAACACATCTTGTGGAGTCTTACCAGGAGTTCTCTCCCTACCCCTCCTTCACCAGACTCAGAGGTCCTCTCACAGGGTGACCATACAGTAGTTCAAAGGGACTGAACCCCAAGGACTTCTGCGGTACCTCCCTGTATGCAAACAACAGGCATGGCAAAAGACGTCCCACTTCCGTCTCATGGGTCGGTTGAATCTCTCAACCAACCGATTCCCTTGAGGATGGTAAAGAGTGGTGAACTTGTATGCCACACTGCACTCCTCCCACAAAGATGTCATGTACTTCGAAATGAAGTTTGTACCGCGGTCGGAGACCACCTCCCTGGGGGACCCCATGCGGGAAAAGATCCCCATCAATGCACGGCCCACCACGGGGGCTGTGATTGACTGGAGAGGGACAGCTTCCGGGTACCGGGTGGCATGGTCCACCAAGACCAAGATGAACTTGTTGACTTAGGCTGTCTTGGGTTCCTGTCGCCCCACATTGTCAATGCCCACCCGCTCGAAAGGGGTGCCCACCACAGGAAAGGGTTGGAGGGGGGCCTTACACTTCCCTCCACTCTTGCCACTTGCCTGGCAAGTTGGGCAAGACCTACAGTGTGTACCAACGTGCCTTCTCATTTAGGGCCAGTAGAAGTGGGTGACAAGCCTCTGAAAGGTCTTGTTGCACCCCATATGTCCTGCTAGAGGCACGTCATAAGCCAGCCCCAGTAGGAAGGTCCTGAAGCGCTCGGGTACCACCAGCACACAGGCTGCACCGGGCTCAGCGACCTTAGGCTCACTATACAACAACCCATCTTCACAGTAAATCAGATGTGATCCGGACTGATCACCTGCTGCCTGGTCTGCAGCCTGTTGCCGCAGACCAATAAGAGTAGGGCACTCCATCTGCGATCTGCAGAACTCCTCCCTGGAGGGACCTCCCTCCTGCTGCCAGCGAGTCAGCTCAGGCAGGTCTCCCAGTTTTGCCACTTGTTCCCCTGTAGGTTCCAGGGCATCCCCCTCAGGTTCTGCCTCCTCATGGACCGTGGGAACTTCTGGGGCTGGTTTCCCCCGCCCCCTGCCCTTCCTCTTCTTGGCAGGCACCTGGGCCACTGTTTCAGGCTCCAGGCCCTCCTGATTACCCCTACTGGCTGCCATTGACCGAGTGGTCACACAGACCCACTCAGGCAGACCCAACATTTCCAAATGAGCCTGGTGTTCCACCTCCTTCCATGGGGAACTCTACAGGTCATTGCCCAGCAGACAGTCTACAGGCATGGATGGACTAACTTCGACCTTCAAGGAACCTGAGACCCCCACTCAAAGAGAACTAGCGCCAACTTACACAGGCGCTCAGAGTTGTCTGCTGCAACTACAGGGTGAAGTGCATTGGGAATAACCTGCTCCTCAGACACCCATTGACACCTGACAGATGTCACGCTGGCTCCTGTGTCTCTCAGAGCCTCCACCCTCTTTCCATTGATGGTCATCCACTGCCTGTACTTCTTAGTGTTCTCAGGCAGATAGGATCCCTGGACCATCTCTCTGTCTCCTAATGAGACAAGGGTCATAACTGCTGGCTCCCCACCTTCACTAGGAACCAACTCCTCCCTCAGCGCTACACTCACTAATCCTGGTGACGGTGCACTAGTGGGTGCTGGGTTTGCCTTAGGGCACTTGGGGTCCCGCGCTATGTGGCCCTCCTGACCACAGTTGTAGCACCGGCGAGAACTCCGGTTGTCGTGCTTGCCCTTAGGGGGCCAGGACACTTTAGGCTTGGGGGCTGGGATTCCTTACCCTGGGAAATGTTTTGGGACCCTTTAGAGAACTCCTTTTGGTTACCCTTGTCGCCCCCACTCTTCTGCTGGGGACCCTGCCCACCCTTGGCTGGGTTACCCACAATCCCCTTGTGGACCCGGGTGCTAGTCCAGCGGTCCGCCTCCTTAGCAAGCTCCCTGGGATCAGTTAGCTTACTATCCAATAGATGCTGGCGCAGCTCTGGAACACACAGACTACTCAAGTGCTCCCAACTAATCAAGTTGTACAACCCCTGGTAATCAGCTACCTTGCTGCCCTTTATCCAACCATCCAGTGCACGGCTATACATGTTCACACATTCAACCCAAGTATGAGAATGGCGATTCTCAGATTAACATGACAAGAGAATCTGGATTTCATTAAAGACAAGGAGGCTAACATTATGCATAATCTCTTTATTATGCCACTCCTCAGCAGCCCCTTTAAAGAACACTATAACAACAACAATCCAGAATTGGAACAATAAAGAACCAACCTAAAGTCTCTAGCATGGAACGTTCTGCCTCTTTTAAATGCGAAACTGTGAAGATAAACACTCCTTCTTCTCCATCCCGCCTATCCACGATTCCTGTTGTTACACTTGTGCATCTGCAAACAAAAAACAATATTAAACCCCAAAAAAACGTACAAACTCTTAAAACTTCACTTAATCCTAATGCATCAAAACTTCATAAACTTATCCTTAAACACAAAACACATTTGTATTCTTTTTTTTAATTATTATTATTTTTAATTTAGAACAAACAATCAAAATACTCCTAGGGAGTGGTGGGTGGGATAATGTTAGCCTCCGTGTCTTTAATGAAATCCAGATTCTCTTGTCATGTTAATCTGAGAATCGCCATTTCATTACAAGACCGGAGGCTAACATTATGCATGTTGAAAGCCCTTCAACACAACATCCAACATATGCTCGATTGGTCTAAAGTAGTGACTTGCAAAAGTTCCCACATTAGACCAATCTGCTGCCTTCAAAATCCTTTCCAAACTTACACCAGACCAACAAGCTTTACTTGCCATTGCACCTCTTACCGAATGCGCTTTAAACTTCTCCACATCCACTCCAGCTTCCTTCATAGCAAATTTCACCCATCTTGAAATCGTAGCCGTACTTACCGCACCAAAAGGTTTGACAAAAGAAATCAATAACTGATGCACCCCATGACCTCTCTTCTCCTGCATCCTGCACTCGTACTCCTTTAAACACTTAACCACGCAAAGCTTCTTACAATCTTTGTAATTAGGATTAAAAAATCGAACTTGTCATGGTCTTAGTCCTCTTTCTTATCTCAAAGAAAACACCATCAGGACCAAACACTCTATTACTTACCTCCAGACACTTTACATCCGAAACTCTTTTACATGAAATTAAACACAACAAAGTAGCTAACTTAGCTGAAATATACTTATTTGACAAATACTTGTTTGAAGACCAATCCATAAAAAGTTTTAAAACTAAGCTCACATCCCATAAAACCTCATACCAACTCTAGGCGGTGTCCTAATTTGCATACTTTTTAAAACCCTACAAACTAAAACATTACTACCTACTGACTTTCCACCAACCACCGAATGACCTGCTGAAATTGCAGACCTATAACAATTAATGGTCCTATAACTTAAACCCTTCTCAAAATTTTCCACCAAAGAATTAACCACTTCTACCACAGGCGCTTCCACAGGATCCAAATTCCTTTCCAAGCACCAACTTTCCCAAAACTTCCAAACTCCCTTATACCTTCTCCTAGTACCTGGAGCCCAAGACTCCTCGAGTAACTCTGCAGCTCCCTGCAAAAGTCCTCTGAATGCTCCGGAACGCCTGACACCTTCCAAACAAGAAGGTTCAACACCACTTCTAAAACAAGAGGATGCTCCTCTCCCAACTCGTTGCTCAGTAAACCTTCTGATGACGGAATCAACCCGGGTACCTCGCATGCTAATTCCAAGACACCTGGAAACCAAGCCTGGGAAACCCAAAAGAGAGTCACTAGGACCAATTGACATCTCTCCTTCCTCACCTTCAGAAGAACCCTCTGAATCATTGCAAAAAGGAGGGAAAGCATACCCCCTCACCACTGTCCAACTCTGCTGAAATGCATCCACTGCCTCCACTTCCGGATCTGGCAACCAACTGTAATACCTCACCTTCTGACAAGTCAGCCTTGTCGCAAACAAATCCACCTCTAACGGACCCAATCTCTCTTCTATCTTTGCAAAACAGACTCGATTCAGCATCCAATCGCTGTAGTCTTTCACATATCTTGAATTCCAACCCGCCACTACATTCAAATTCCCTGGAAGATACTCTGCTCTTAATGCAATCTTGTGCTCCAGACAAAAATTCCAAAACTCCTTTGCAATATCCGAAAGATCCTTTGACCTGCAACCTCCCAACCTGTTTATGTAACAAACTGCAGAAACATTGTCCATCTTTAATAATACTGTACGACCCTGAATTTTCTTCTTGAAACATTTCAAAGCGAATAATCCTGCTGTTAATTCCAGGCAATTTATGTGCATCTTCCTCTCCAAATCCGTCCAAACATCTCTTGTGTCCATCTCTCCCAAACGTGCTCCCCATCCGGAGCCACTTGCATCCGTCTCTAAGACAAAATCTGGGACGCAACCAAAAATCGCCCTTCCATTCCATGCATCCAAGTTGTTTAATCACCATTCTAATTCCTCCTTCGCATCCATATCCAATTACACTTGGTCTCCATACCATAAACCTCTTCTCAATGCATCTGCCTTCACCCTCTGCAAGGCACGATAATGCAAAGGACCTGGAAAAATCGCTTGGATCGAAAAAGAAAACAAACTTAAAACTCTTGCCAAGTCCCTTAAAGACAAAGTTTCCCTGCGCAAAACACGAACAACCTCCTTCTTTATCACATTCACCTTCTTCACAGTAACCTCAAGATCTCCTCCTTGGAATCTATTCTGAAACCCAAAAACTCCATACTCTGTGATGCAACCAACACAGACTTCTCCTTGTTGAATAAAAAACCCAATTTCTCCAAAAGATTGATTGCAATCTGCAACTGACTCCTCAACACCTCTGCATCCTGAGACATAATCAAAATGTCGTCCAGGTAGACAATCAACCTGAAAACTCTCTCTCTTAAATATGCCATGACAACTCTCATTACCTTCGTAAAACACCACGGTGCCGAAAAAGCCTGAAAGGAAGACAAACAAATTGGTATAATCTTCCTCTCCACCTAAACTGCAAATAACTCTGACTCTCCTTCTTCATCGGAATTGTAAAATATGCGTCCTTCAAATCCAACTTTACCATCCAATCTCCTTTCTGCAAAATATCTCTTAAAAGATGGATACCCTCCATCTTGAAATGCCTGTAAACTAAATTTTGGTTAAATCTCTCAAATTTATTACTGGTCTCCACCCTTTGTCCTTTTTTTCTACCAGAAACAAAGTGCTCACATAGCCTTTCATTTCCTCCTCTACCAAACAAATTGCACCCTTTTGCAAAATTGCTTCTCTTTGTCTGCTAGCTCCATTTTCTTCTTGCTAAAGAATCAACTCTTTTGGATCAATAGTTTGCTCTGGAATACTTATAAATTCTGTCTTGAACCCTCTGATGGTCTCCAGAACCCAAGGATCCCTTGTGATCTTTTTCCATTCCTCCAGAAATAACCTTAATCGACCTCCTACTCTTCCTTGGGAAAAACCAATAGAAAACTCTGTACTCACCTCTTGTACCCGACGTTGACTGGCCTCTTCCACGAACTCCACTCCTTGATCTTCCAAATCTACCGCGCTGAGGGAAGAATACAGAGGAGCCTTGAAATCCTCTTCCTGCACCTCTGTGCAAGAAATTGTACTGGGATCTTTGGAATCCACGACCGACATAAGGCACCCGTCTGCCGGCCCTGCCAAAAACCCCACCAAACACCTTTCTCATATTATTCTGCGCCTTATCCAAGGCAGTATATGTTGCAACATGCTTACCCAATCCTTTCACCATACCTTCTCCAAATAATAAACCTTTTGCATCTAAACTTGTTTCCTTCTCTGCCATTTCACCCAACTTAGGGTTAATCTTCATCAACACATTTTTCTCCTCTCTGCTAACAAACTAGCATTTGCGTTTCCCAAAAACACCATTGCTCTCTGACTCCAGCCTCTAAGCAAGTCAATATCCACCTGCTCACCATTCATATGAGCCTCCTCTGCCATGTCCATAATCTTGGCCAGGGGTCCTAGTGTATCAAGCAATTTGTCTTGGCACTGCTTTAGCGAGCGCTCAAGCCCCTTGCGAGGGTCTCTGCCCAACTTTTATAAATAAGTTCTTAGCTCCGGGTCCAAGTTTGGAGTGTAACAGACCTTATTCTCTATTTGCGGCCTAGAACATTCTGCCTTCAATATATTTCTGACTTCCTTCTCTAGTGGCTTCCTAATCCATTTTTTAATGAATTTACTGACATGGTCCAAAGGCCACCAGTCAGCACTCCTAGTATGACGTAGTTCAAATGGGTTAAACATTTCGCCTCCTAAAGGATCCCTAATTACTGATTTGCATGATGTAGCTACATCATCCCTCAAGTCACCGTTAAGGTCGTCATCCTGGTCCATGTCAAACACAAATTCATCGTAAAATCTACCTGACCCCTCCATCTCTGCTTCCATCTGAGCATCATCATCAGACAGCTCCTGCGTGCCGCCTTTTCTCTTTGTGCCGCCAAGGACACCACTCTTTGTGATGGAGTTAAATCCATCCTTTCTTCCTTTATCTAAATGTCTAGACTTTCTTAGTCTCTTGCCACCTTTGGATACATCCTCGTCAGAACAAGACCAAAAATCTTCCTCTGATCTGTTCCCCTTTCTTTTACTATCCAAAACTATCTCCACCACTTCTCTCATGGAAGACTTTACCTCATTCTGTATAAGTCTCCTAAGGCTATCCTCACTAACCCTACCTTCCACAACTTGTGATTGTACAACATTCTCCTCAGTATTCATTTTATTCTCCTTTAATTTAAGCTTTAAACTGCTTTAAAACTCCTCAAAATCAACAGCCCACAAGATTCTGCCAAATGCTAATGCGATCGGTAAAACTAACCGTTACCTGCAACTGTGCTGCCTCGTTACCTAGCAAAGCTCTCTACCCTTCAAAACTGTTCATTTCTATGAACTAATTCCCAAACTAAAATGGCTACTGTGATCTCGCGAGATCACGAATAGCCAATCATTTCCTTACACTGCGCTCGCGACAACAGATGCGAGCACACACGTCACCAGAAGAAGATAGAGCAGCGCGAGATAACAAACTCCGTTACCGCCGCCTTCAAACCTGCACGCAAAGGAGAGCGTGCACGCCAGCTTCTACACGAGAGGGCTGCGCGAGCTAACAAGCTCCGTTACCGCAAGCCTCAATTCTGCACGCAAAGGAGAGCGTGCACGTCAGCCTGAACATGAGAGGGCAGCGCGAGCTAACAAGCTCCGATACCGCTTCCCTCTATCCTTCACAAGCTAAAAACGGCAAGTGATACTCTTCTCTTTAAAGCATACAATACTTCAGTATTCTGTATACACTACGCAAGAAATAATGAATAATCCTAAACAGTTTCCACCTCTTTTTTTAAAATTAAAAAATCAAACATCTATAACATTTACAAATTTAAATACTAATCCTTTAAAACATCACTCATACACACACACACTCTGCTTCTGAAAACTAGAAGCAATCAACACCCTGCACATCCTCTTAATCAGAAACATACAAGATATAACGATTGTAAGGCTACTTGTCTCATCAGGAGCAGCATTTAAAAGAGGCCGAACGTTCCATGCTAGACACTTTTGTTGGTTCTCTATTGTTCCAATTCTGGATTGTTGTTGTTATAGTGTTCTTTAAAGGGGCTGCTGAGGAGTGGCATAATAAAGAGATTATGCATAATGTTAGCCTCCAGTCTTGTAATGAAATCAAGCTTCTTGAAGGTCCTGAACTTCTCCCTGTACTGTTCAGGTGTGAGCCCATACCTGAGGCATAAAGCCTCCTTCATGTGGGGATAGGTCAGGTTACCTGCCTCCTCCAAAGGTGTCAGGGTGTTCCTCCCAGTGGCCTCAAAGTGTCTCCACACACTCAAGCATGCACCAATGTCACCTTAGACCCACCACAAAGGACAATACACACTGAGGTATGTAAGAAAAAAAAAAATATCCTTTATGTGTGTTGCTTTTAAAAAGAATGCAGTAGTTTCACAAATCATGTTAGCAAAGACATGTTCCTTGTACTGGGGCCAGGGATGTAACAACTGTCCTGGGTTAACTAAGTAAGAGGAAACTCTGGGTGTCAGGTAGCGGGGATGCAGTCCTGGTCTTGAGTCCCACGGGGCACAAAGGTCCTAATATCCGCAAAAAGATCTTATCTGCCCCTGAGTAGTTAGGACGTGTCCCACCAAAGTTTCAGGCTACACAATTCACAGTCCCCACTAAGCCATGCCCCCGTGCGATGCCCGATCTCAAATAATGTCGTAACAAATAAAACAGGCCCTCACACGATGTTGATGAAGAAAATATGCCCCCGTAATTACTTCACTGCAAACAGGTAAAACAGGCCCCCGCACGATGTTGAAGAAGAAAGTATGCTCCCGTAATCACTTCACTGCAAACAGGTAAAACGGGCCCCAGCACGATGTTGAAGACGAAAGTATGCCTCTGTCAAGTATCACAGCTCAGAAGGGAGAACAGGGCATCGGGCTCAGTCCGCTGGGTTGAGCGTTACCTGGGTTTGAGACACACACCTCCGGTTCTCCTCATGCTCGGCGAGGGTTGTCATGCGGCCCGCACTCCTTCCACTCACGATGGCTGGTGCCCCAGTTGTCACTCCGGCGGCGGGGAAGGCTAATACTGCTCCAGGGACGGCCAGAGACGCACTGGCCCAAGGCTCCCTCGATCCTGGGGCAGGGCGGTGCAGGTCTCTCACGGCAGTCAGTCGCAGTCCGCGGCGGGGAAGCGCTGCACCTTTTTCTGGCACAGAGCGCGCTCTCGCGACCCGGCGTCTCGGCTTGGCTTCCTGCTGGGCGGCTCTTCAGCGCTTGGGACTGTTGCCAGGCAACGCCTCACGACTGGGCGTGCCACTTCCTCAGCACACCAGGGGAGCTGGAATCCCGGACTCGGGCCAAAGGCGGTGATCGGATCAGATTTCCTAAGACGGCCTCTTCCTCGAAGGGAGCACGAGCAGGCTCCCAGCGCTTCCAAGCCCCACGGAGGTACACGGTCACGGATCGCTGCACAGATGCACACACAGTGCAGATTGAAAAACAGAACTTGGAAACTTTGATGTCCCTGAGTTTCCTACAACAGAAGGCCAGCACGCACAGGCCCTTGGAGACTCCTCTCAAACAGGGGGTGGACACAGCCCGCAGCACAGTCCTTTTCCTTTCCTTGGCAGAATCAGCCACTGCAGGACAACCCCAGACAGCACACAGCAAAGGGGCAGCGCTTCGCCTTCAGTCTCTCCAGCTCTTCTCCTTGGCAAATGTTTCTCTTGATTCATGAAGTAGTCTAATTTACTGGTGGTTTAGGACACATACTTATACCCCAAAATGTCTTTGATGTCTTTGAAGTAAGGGTCTCTGAACCCAGTCCAAACCAGTTCTGCATTCACTTGGTGCAGCATGACCACAGGGGGCGGAGACAGCATTGTGCAAGAGAGACAGGCTCCATTCAGGTGTAAGGAAAATCTCCTCCCACCACTCTACATGCAGCCAGGGTCTATTCAGCTCAGGGCTGGGTCATCCAGGAAGGGCCAGGCACACCTCAACCCCCCCCCCCCCCAGAGGCTATCTACAGGGAATGCACATCCTCTGTCTCTGTCACACTGAAACAAGACAGTCAATCCACAAACAGGCAGAGGCACAGAGGATAGTTGGACAAGAAAATAGCCACTTTCTAAAAATGCTATTTTCAAACATACAATTTAAAAACCATCTTTACTAAAAGATGTGTTATTAAATGCTGAGTGCAGGGATATCAAACTCCACTTTTCTATTTTGTCCCTATGGGAAGATATGCTTGTCAGATGTCACAAAGCATTCCCCATTCTGTCCTATGGGGCAAGATAGCCTTTCAATAGCGAAAAAACGAAATTGGCATTATTTCACTATCAGGACATGTTACACACACCAGTACATGTCCTACCTTTCACATACCCTGCACCCTTCCCAGGAGGGTACCTTGGGCCTACCATAGGGGTGTCCTATGTGTACTACAAAGGAAGGGTAGGGCCTGGCAAGTGGGTGCACTTGCCAAGTTGACATGGCAGTTAAACGGCGCACAGGCACCGTGGTGGCAGGCCTGAGACATCTTTTCAAGGCTACTCAGGTGGGTGGCACAATCAGTGCTGCAGGCCCACTAGTAGCATTTGATTCATCAGCCCTGGTACACTCGGTGCACTTTACTAGGGACTTATTGGTAAAACAAATATGCCAATTAGGGAGAACCAATCACCATACCAATTTATACAGGGAGCACTTGCACCTTGACACTGATCAGCAGTGGCAAAGTGCCCAAAGCATCTAAGCCAGCAAAAACGAAACCCAGCACGTCATCAAAAACACAGGAGGTAAAGGCAAAAAGTCAGGGGAAACCACGCCAAGGATGCCAGGTCAAACACCAACAAAACCAAATTCAGCAATATGCATGCGTGTGTCTACAAAATGACAGAAAGGTAATGTCACCATGCCTTTTGTAACCATCTTTTCCTCATGCGCGACAACATTGGCACTCATGCTGTACTACAAGAAATAAAGACATCAGCAGAGCCAGTAGGTCTCCAAGGCAAGACCTACTGGCTTTGCCTTAAACATATTATGTGAACTGTTGTCCTTTCACTTAGGTAATGTTTGGGCTCCTAGTGCGAAGCCATTCGCCTGGCTCTCTATCTAAATTAATAAAGTAGGGAGGGAGAAGCGGAGATTAATTTGGCTTCCCGGGTTTATATATTCATAATCAATGAGAATGAACCACGTAAGTCATTTTTCCAGAGTTTTAAAGAGATTTGTGATGGAGTCCCTCAACCACACTAGCACAGTGGGCAGTATATCTTGATTCTCTGAAGGTGTGGTTAGCTGGATAGCATCATCTTCAGGTCTTAACACCTGAGTGTTCAGTTCTCCAGGTGCTCCGCTGTCTGGTTCCCGACAGTCGTGAGCGAAAAAGTAAATAACATTATCTACTATCCTGTGTGTTGTATCTTTATTGTTGAAGAGACTGATAAGGTTAAAAACTGCAAAAGCAGGTGCTTATATGGATGCTTTATTGGTCAATTGCACCTAGTGAAGGGTCGACATGTTTCAGCCAGGTTATGTACGTGCGGGTCAGGTGGCTTTCATCAGGACCAGGAGGGAGCGGTCTCTAATGTGAGAAGGCTGTGCACAAGAACAGGTGAGTATACAGGTAAGTCGGGTCACTCACCTCTCTTCATTAGTGAGCTTAATGGCTTAGAAGCGGACAGTGGTTGCCATCTTCGCCTATAACTGTGAAAGATAAGAGATACTAGGTTAAAAAGCATGCATCAATATCTAATATGCTGCCCAATGTGAATACCTGAACCATCAACATTCTGAGGGGTGTGGGTCCTGTTGATCATATGTACATAGAGAGAAGGTGAATGGTATTCATTGTGAATGAGACGTCGATAGTCTGTGGTTACTAGGGGTTACTATCATGGATCTCAAGGGTCCTTTGCGTATTGATGTTTTCACGTATGTGTATAACCCATTAACTACTGTGCGCGCCTATTGGAATGCGTGTCTCCTGTGGTACTTAGTCTGTATAGTATATAGCGCGGTGTGGTTAAGGGGAAGAGGCGTCTTTGTGGCTACACTACACTTAGCCTCCACCGCGTGGTGCAGGATATGCCACATTGCTCCAACAGAGCTTCGGAGAGCGGGGATTCTGTGAAGATATTGTTCCAATGCAAAGGCGCTGTCGAGAGGGGAGAGAGTTATTGTGTATTCGCGGAGTCTCGACCGCTTTGTGTGGAATGTGCTAAACGGAACCTGCAGAGCTTCCCGAGTGCGGGGCTACTGCGATGATCGTGGCCCCAGTACCTAAGGCGCTGTTAAGGGGGGAGAGAGTTATCGTATCTACAGTACTTGTGTACTGCCCGTCACAGAATTTAAGCCATGGTATATATAGTGCACATGCGCCATGTGTAAAGCTCCATGCGAAGTTAAAGACAAACCCGAGCAGTTCAAAAACAGGTACATATGTTTTAATCTTTAAGGGGGTCAAATTCACTCTTAAGTTTTCTAAGAGAATCCCTCTAGAGTTACACAAGTTTAAAAGCAATGAAAATGGCATGCATTGGAGAAAAAGGTTTAAAGTAGCGAAAACAGTGGAAAGATTTTAACTAGGGGCAGCTCTGTCCCCTGGTCGTCATACCTTGATTGTGGATTTTTCGGTAGGTACTGCTGCCGTTCTTTATGTCCCCAAAGTAATATATATAATACCGGACTCAGCCTGTGATTGGCAGGGGAAGACTGTTCACTCGCTCGTGATGAGCGACACGTTTAAAGCATACAAGTGTGTTTTTCAATAATGATGCGTTGATAGTCAGCACATAAATGAGATATTATGGCTGGTGAAGTAACGTAGCTGCAAAGGTGGTGGAAGCCAGCTGCCTCCCATGCGTGAATATGGGTACGGTATTACATACAGTGTCATTGCCGAGGTTCGGGTTTCCTCTTCGATTTCATGTTACATTCTATCAAGACCTAAGCTGGAAGAGGTGCTAGTGGTGATCCTGCTAGACAGTTGGAAGTGTGGCATGGATAGTGTTCAGGGTTTGGGTGTTTTTCTTGGAAGAGAAAAGTGAAGGTCAGCTGCATGTAGGCAGACAGTTTTTTTCACGGAGATGTTTGTGTCTCAGTCTTTGTCTAGATGAGGCGTACCGAGGGCGAGAGGAGGTTTTAGTTCTTAAAAGATAACCATGGGATTTCATCGTTCAGTCCTTGGTCATAGGTCTTCAAACGGTGCACCCATCTTTGTTCTTTTTCAAACAGGATGCGTTCAGCATTTTCGTTAGTTAAGTCTAGGGTTTCCAGGATGACCCAACGTAGGTCGTTGGTCATGTGTTGTTAGGTTATGTAGTGGTTACTCATCTGGGTAGTGCACTTCTTGCATCACACGTTGCTTCGATACTCCCCAATTCGTTGATTCACCTTCCGGCAGGTCATTCCAATGTATTTTAGATTACATAGAGAGGTGATCATATAGATTGCTTGGGTTGTGTTGCAATTTGTGTGGTGTCTCAGGGTCCACTCCAGGTTGTTAGTCAATTTTAATGTTTTTGTGGGTTTTGTGAGATGACACACAGAGCAAGAACCGCAGGGATAATGGCCACAGATGGGTGTCATGCCCCAGGTTGTAAGTACTGTCTCTTTTTCAGTCTTCCTTAGTGTAGGTCTTGTATGGACTAGGAGATCCCGGATGTTTTTGCTCCTTTTTTTGGCAAATCTTGGTTTTGGCCACTTGAGAGGTCCATAGGTAAGGATACTCCAGTGTTTGTTGATCGCTTGTTTGACACAGTTAGTTGCTGTGCTATATGTTATCATGCAGCTTAGGACATCCTTTGCTTGAGTTTTTGTGACGGTCTCAAGGAGGCTCTCCCGGTTTTGGTTGCAAGCTCTTTTTTGGCTTTTGGATATTATTTTGCTTGGGTAGTCTCTCTCTTTTAGTATTGTACTCAGGTCCTGTGCCTGTAGTTTGTAATCTCGTATTTCCCTGCAATTCCGTTTTATGCGTTAAAAATTGCCTATAGGGGAGGTTTTCTCTCAACGGATCTGGATGAAAACTGTTGAAGGACAGGAGACTGTTTTTGGCAGTGGGTTTATAGTAAGTTTTGGTTTTCAGGTTATTTTCTGCGAAGATGGTAATGTCTAGGGAGTCCAGGGTGGTACTGTGGTCCATGTAAGTGAATCTGAGTAATTTGTCACAAGAGTTTAGCCATGTGTGGAACTCTGGTAGGCTGTCTGGGTACCCTTCCAGATCATCAGAATATCATCTATATGCCTCTTCCAGAAGTGTATCTTGGATCTGTATGGGTTGGTGTTGTTAGGGATATGCCTTTCTTCGAATGTGTTGACATAAAGTCCTGCCAGACTGGGAGCGAACGTGCTCCCAATTGAAGTTCCGTGGGTTTGGAGGTAAGGGGTGCCTTCATATTCAAAAAAGTTCTCAGGGAGGGCCAGGCGGAGCTCTCAAGGATGAAGTGTCTGGTACGTCCAGTTTTGTTGGAACAGAATGTTTTCAATGGTTTGAAGAGTGGCCTCCTGAGGAAGGCTAGTGTACAGGCTTTCTACATCGAGGCCCACTATAAACTCAGTCTCTGGTTCATAGTTGATATCTTTTAGCTGGCTCAGGAGGTCTTCGAGGCCCATGTTGAACTCAGTTCCTGGTTCATAGTTGATATCTTTTAGTTGGCTCAGGAGGTCTTGAGTCTCTTTTAAGTAAGTATATGTTTTTGGACAATTGGTCTGAGGAAAAAGTCCACAAATTGTGACAGGGGTTCTAATATGGAACCAATACTTGACACAATCGTGCGTCCTGGTGGTGGGAATCTGTTCTTATGCATTTTAGGCAGGGAGTAAAAGTAGGGTGTTCTAGGGTGTTTTGCTCGCAAGAAGTCAGATTCTTTTTTTGATATCCATGAGTTTGTTTCCGCTTACTCTACCATAATGTTAATGGTATATTTTAGTCTTGGGGTAGGGTCTGTTGGCTGAATTCTGTAGTATTTGTCATTGGATAATAAATCCAGACACTGTTGTTTGTAATTCTCTGGTGTCAAAAGCACTATTCCTCCGCCTTTATCCGCAGGTTTTATGATTAGACTTCGATTCTTCTTGAGTTCGTCCAGTGCCAATCGTTCTTTTTTTGTTATATTGACAATTGGTTTTCTGTTTTCATTTAAAAATTCAACCTCTTTGAAGAGGTCCTGTTCGAAGGCGAGTATCTCTACTAGTACGGAGGTAAGGGGGGGCAGAAGGTAGATATTCTCTTGAGGTCAGTATCCCCTTCTTTCTGATTTCTGAAGTGCGCCTTCAATTTAAGTTTCCGTCAAAATTCGGCCACTTCACAGTGGAGTTTGAAATTTTTGAGAGTTTGTGTTGGGACAAATCCTAGTCCTTTGTATAGGAGTTTATGCTGGTCTTCCATCAGTGTGATGTCTGTCAAGTTGAATACTAGCGATTCGCTATGTTCGGTCCTGGTTTGTCCTGGTCCTTTGACATGCTGTTGGTCAGGATTCGCTGTTCTTCGTCATTCAACATCACTTCTTTCTTTCTGCTACCTGTCGAGGTGGCCTCTCCCTAAAAAAGGAGGTCTGAAGGTGGGAAAATTGTGATAAGGGCCTTGCATAAAAGGATTCAACCATCCTGCGTATTGAGGTGTGTAAGATTAAAAAAAAAAAAAAGGGGGTGGGTGTTCCTGAAAATGACGGGCTCTCCGATTGGTATGCCAGCCTCACGCACATCTTTTTCCTCGACCTCTTCCATGTTGTTGGTGCTGGTTGTCTTCTCCGCTGCTCCATTCTGGCATGTCAGAGGGACTGCCTCCTGTGGATTCGTTCTCGCTGTGATTTACTGGTGGGGTGTATTCATCTTTTATGTATGGATATATCTTTTCTTGTGCAAAGCATTTAAAATCTTTCCCTAGTTTTTGTATTTTGCTCTGGGTGATGAAGTCTTTCATATCGTTCATCTCTTTATTGATTTCCTCTAGTCTTTTTTTGTAGACTGAGATTTGGACTGTTGTTTTTAGTTTTGGCTTCGCTTACTTGGATTTTGATAGTTAAGGCCTCCGATAGTCTAGTGGCTGTTTTAATGATGAGTACTAAGTAATCTCTGGTGCATTTCCAGGATATAGCTGCCCAATCCTTTCTAAACACGATGTCTTGTAGGAAGATTTTAGGGGCATTGTGGACCCAGAGGCCTTAGGTGCGGCATTGACCCGAAGATATTCAGTCATTATGAGTCATGAATTGTGGTTTTTACTTGTTCTTTTTTGTAGTTTGATAAGGATTCCCAATTGTTTGGGCCAAAGTCTGTGTTAATTCTGTGTTTTGTAATAGCGAGGGACCAGAAAGAATAGAGTTGATTTCATCATCGGTGTAACTTGGGGCCAGATGTACAAAGGTTTTTTGTGGGCGCAAATGTGTTTTAGACCCTTTTGCGCCCGCAAAAAACCTGTGGCCCATGTACTAATCCTATCTTGCCTAATCGCAAATCAATTTGTGACTCGCAAAATAGGATTAGCGACTTGCTATTAGGAAGGGGCGTCCCTTCCTAATAGCGACTCCTTAAGCTATGTAAGAATGTTTTGCGACCGCAGTTGCGGTCGCAAAACACTCGCAGTTTACCACCCTTCTCAGAAGGGTGGTAAAGCACTCGCAAACGGGAATGGGTTTGTGAATGCATGCACAAATATTTTTTAAGGGCAGGCAGTGGTCCCGTGGACCACTGCCAGCCCTTAAAAATTGAAACTGAAAAGTTTCATTTTTATTTTTTAAATGCATCCCGTTTTCCTTTAAGGAAAACGGGCTGCATTTAAAAAAAAAAAAACTGCTTTATTTAAAAGCAGTCCCAGACATGGAGGTCTGCTGACCCCAGCAGGCCACAATCCCTGGGAGCGCCAGCCATTCCAAATGGGGTCGCAAATTGCAACAGCCTCATTAATATGCATGAGGCATGCAATTTGTGACCCCATTGAGAATCGCAAAGTGTCTCAGACACTGTTGTGGATCCAAATTAGTGAGCCGCAAATGCGACGCAATTTGTGACTCGCTAATTGGCGGGTCGTACATCTGACTCTTAGTCCTTGATTTTCTGCCATAGTTAGAAAGCTGTTATGATTTTAGTTCTCATGAGAGAGAGTCTATGATTCTGTCAGGACCTTGTGGTGCTTTTGAATGTGATGGGAACAATAGGTCTGCTTCCAAGTGCAGAGCTGAAATATTTTTGAGTTTCACGGAGATCGATGAGGAGATATTTTCCCCTTTTCTTCTTGATTCTTCGTGCATCACTCCCACAGCTGTTCGCTGCCAATATAAAATCAACAAAGAAGAAGAGGGAGGGAGGGAGAAGCGGAGATTCATTTGGTTTCCCAGGTTTACATATTTATAATCAATGAGAATGAATCACGTTAAGTAATTTCTCCAGAGTCTCAAAGAGCTTTGTGATGGAGACCCTTAACCACACTAGCACATTGGGCAGTATATCTTGATTCTCCCCTGGTGTGGTTAGGTAGATAGCATCATCATCGGGTCTTAACACCTGAGTGTCAAGTTCTCTAGGTGGTCCACTGTCCTCCACCAGGAGGGGAAAAGTCTTATTCGTGACAGTCGTGAGTGAAAAAGTAAATAAAATTATCTTCTCTCCTGTGTGTTGTATCTTTATTGTTGAGGAGAGTTATAAGGTTAAAAACTGCAAAAGCATGTGCTTATATGGATGCTTTATTGGTCCATTGCACCTGGTAAAGGGTCAACATGTTTCTGCCAGGTTATGCCCGTGCCGGTCTGGTGGCTTTCATCAGGACCAGGAGGGAGCAGTCTTTAATGTGAGAAGGCTGTGCAAAAGAAAAGGTGAGAATACAGGTAAGTTGTGTCACTCCCCTCTCTTCGTCAGCGAGCTTAATGGCTCAGGAGCTGACAGTGTGTTATAGTTGCCATCTTGGCCTATAACTGTGAAAGATAAGAGATACTAGGTTAAAAAGCATTCATCAGTATCTAATATGTTGCCCAATGTGAAGAATACCTGAACCATCAACATTCTGAGGGGTGTGGGTCCTTTTGATCATATGTACATAGAGGGAAGGTGAATGGAATTCATTGTGGACCAGACGTCAATAATCTGTGGTTACTAGGGGTTAAGATTGAACTGATGTTACGATTTTAAGTTAATATCATGGATCTCAAGGGTCCTTGGCATATTGATCTTTTCACGTATGTGTATGACCCATTAACTACTGTGCGCATCTCCTGGGAGTGCGTGTCTCTTGTGGTACTTGGTCTGGACATATATATAGCATGGTGTTGTTAAGGGGAAGAAGCATTCACAGCTACACTGAGCCTCTACCGCGTGGTGCGGGATATGCCACATTGCTCCAACAGAGCTTCGGAGAGCGGGGATTCTTTGAAGATAGTTGTTCCAATGCCAAAGGCGCTGTCGAGAGGGGAGAGAGTTATTGTGTATTCGCTGTGTCTTGACCACGTTATGTGGAATGAGCTAAACTGCACCTGCAGAGCTTCTTGAGTGTGGGGCAAATGCGATGATCTTGGCCCCAGTGCCTGTTAAGTGGGGAGAGAGTTATTGTATCTACAGTACTTGTGTACTGGCCATCACGGAATTTAAGCCGTGGTATATGTGTTGCACATGCGCCATGTGTAAAGCTCTGTGCGAAGTTAAAGACAAACCCCAGCGGTTTAAAAACAGATACATATGTTTTAATCTTTTTGGGGTTCAAATTAACTCTAAGTTTTCTAAAAGAATATCTCTAGAGTTGTAAATTAATGCTTACATTAGTTTAAAAGCAATGAAAATGGCATGGTTTTACCTTAAGTGGTGAGCGGTGCAGCTTTCTTCAGGGAACCGGCAGTATGGGTGATAATCCTGCATGCATCAGAGAAAACGGTTTAAAGTAGCGAAAACAGTGGAAAGATTTTAACTAGGGGCAGCGCTGTCGCCTGGTGGTCATATCTTGATTGTGGATTTTTCAGAAGGTCCTGCTGCTATTCTTTACGCCCCGGAAGTAAAAGAGGGGGTGGGGTCACCTTCCTTTATACTACATGACTCAGCCTGTGATTGGGACAGGAAGACTGTTCACTCACTTGTGATGAGCGACCCGTTTAAAGCATACGAGTGTGTCTTTCAATAATGATGTGTTGCTAGTCAGCACATAAAGGAGATTTTATTGCTGGTGAAGTTATGTAGCTGCAAAGGTGGGGAAAGCAAGCTGCCTCCCATGTATGAATACGGGTACGGTATTACATACAGTGCCACTGTCAGGGTTCGGATTTCATCTTCAATTTCATGTTAAATTTTATCAAGAACTAGGCTGGAAGAGGTGCACGTGGTGATCCTGCTAGACTGTTGGAAGTGTGGCATGGATAGTGTTCAGGGCTGGGTATTTTTCTTGGAAGAGATAAGTGAAGGACAGCTGCATGTAGGCAGATGGAGTTTTTCTCACGGAGATGTTTGTGTCTCAGTCTGTATCTGGATGAGTACAGAGGGCGAGAGGAGGTTTTAGTTCTTAAAAATAACCATGGGATTTCATCATTCAGTCCTTCGTCATAAGTCTTCAAACAGTACACCCATCTTTGTTCTTTTTCAAACCGGATGCGTTCATCATTTTCATTGTTTATGTCTAGGGTTTCCAGGATGACCCATCTTAGGGGCCTGGGCAGGTATGAGAGGAGGGCTCAGTGTTGCTTGGGATCTAGGGAGCCAAAAAGCAAGCTCAGTCTGTTGGGCAAGGGGCTGGAAGCTCCTCCTCAGTTCAGAATCTCCTAGGAGACAGACCGGCTCAATCCACACTCTGGAGTTCTGCAGGTAAGGGCCTTAAAAATATTGCTCTCTAACAACACTGCTTTTCCAACACTTAAACAACTCACTCTCCTAGCCAAAAAGACAAGTGTTACAATTCCTTTCTAAACACAGCTTAAACAACTAACAGCAGATTATTGCAGTCTCAGAGCAAACTCTGTTCTGTCTCTGATCTATAATATCTGAGTTTCTAAGGGGGGTAATCTGGTTTCACTCACTTGCTAAGACAAAATGGGAGCTGAGGTGGATTGCTTAACACACAGGTCTGAGCACAGATCAAGGGAGAAACTAGGAAGGAAAATGAAGTAGTCACGGGCAATTTGCAAATACAACAGATTTTGGACTGCAAAGCTCACAATGCAACAGGTAAAATGAGACAGGCACGGGCAAGTAAAACTTCAAATTTCTAAACAAAACTGGTGAAAACTTATGCAATCATGGGCAGGTAAAAGCTTAAAATTTTAAACTGTGACAACCGCAAGCAAAACAGGTGAAAATGATGCAGTCACGGGTAGAAAAAAAACACTTTTAAATTTCAGGAAAGAGACAGCGCAAAATCTGCCTTCTTACCAACTCCTGGTCCTTGGTTCACTGCAATCTTGGGCACAGGGAAACTGCAGCTCAGAAAATGGAGGTGAATGCTTTGGGGTTCACCCAACAAACCCTTAAGGGGCCTGGGCAGGTGTGAGAGGAGGGCTCAGGGTTGCTTGGGAGCTAGGGAGCCAATCAGCAAGCTCAGACTGCTGGGCAGGGGGCTGGAAGCTGCTCCTCAATTCAGAATCTCCTAGGAGATAGACAGGCTCAATCCACACTCTGGAGTTCTGCAGGTAAGGGCCTAAAAACTTTGCCCTCTAACAATACTGCTTTTCTAACACTTAAACAACCCACTCTCTTAGCCAAAAAAACGAGTGTTACAATCCTTTTCCAAACACAGCTTAAACAACTAACAGAAGATTACTGCAGTCTCAGAGCACCCTTTGTTCTGTCTCTGATCTATAATATCTCTGTTTCTAATGGGGTGAGGTGTGATTAATCTGGTTTCACTCACTTGCTAAGACAAAATGGGAGCTGGGGGTGGATTGCTTAACACACAGGTCTGAGGAATGATGTAACAAATGTGAAAAGATATTGTAGTCTGCTATCAAATAAAAGGCAACTTCAACTGGTCAATGTCTAAAGGATAACCCGTGAAACAGAGGGGATACGAGATATTACAGCACTGCGTGAGCCATATTTGGTATACCGACAGAAAACGATGTTGGAAAACAAGGAAGGGGGCTATTTGGGATAGAAATACAGTGCTCACCCTTCCAACATACCACCATGTCAAATAGACTCCTGGTAAGTTCTAATCCGAGAATCATAGGGGATACCAAATATTATAGTCGGTATAGGCCATTATATATGGTATCCCCTAAAGGAACTGGATGTAAAATCTTGCTGAATGACATAAAAAAAATCTGAAAAGATACTATAATCTGCTATCAAACAAAAGGTCACTTTAACTAGTCAATGTCTAAAGGGTAACCCATGAAAGGTAGGGAATACGAGATACAGCAATGTGCGAGCCATAATATTTGGTATCCCCATTGTAAACTATGTTGGAAAGCAAAAGGAAGGGTGTTATTTGGCATAGAAATACTGTGCTCACCCATCTAACATAAGACCATGTCAAATAGACTCCTGGTAAACTCTAACCCGAGAAACATAGGGGATACCAAATATTATAGGCAGTATAGGCCATTATATTTGGTATCCCCTATAGAAACCGGATGTAAAATCTTGTGGAATGATGCAAAAAATGTGAAAAAGATACTGTAGTCTGCTATCAAATAAAAGGCAACTTCAACTGGTTAATGGCTAAAGGGTAACCCTTAAGACATAGGGGATACGAGATATTACAACAGTACGTGAGCCATAATATTTGGTATCCCCATAGTAAACGTTGTTTGAAAGCAAAAGGAAGGGTGCTATTTGGCATAGGAATACTGTGCTCACCCATCCAACATAAGACCATGGCAAATTGAATCCTGGTCAGTTCTAACCCGAGAAGCATAGGGGATACCAAATATTATAGCCAGTATAGGCCATTATATATGGTATCCCCTAAAGGAACCGGATGCAAAATATTGCTGAATGATGTAAAAAATATGAAAAGATACTGTAGTCTGCTATCAAATAAAAGCAACTTCAACTGGTCAATGGCTAAAGGATAATCCGTGAAAGGGAGGGGATACAAGATATTACAGCAATACGTGAGCCATAATATTTGGTATCCCCATAGTAAACGTTGGAAAACACAAGGAAGGGTGCTATTTGGCATAGAAAAGCTGTGCTCACCTATCCAAGATAAGACGATGTCAAATTGAATTCTGGTAAGTTCTAACCCGAGAAACATAAGCAGATACCAAATAATATGGGCAATATATGCCATTATAAATGGTATCCCCTAAAGGAGCCGGATGTACAATGTGGTGGAATGATCTCAAAAGTGTGAAAAGATACTGTAGTTTGCTATCAAATAAAAAGCAACTTCAACTGGTCAATGGCTAAAGGGTAACCCATGAAATGCAAGGGATACAAAATATTTTTGCAATGCATGAGCCATAATATTTTGTTTCCCCCATTGTAAACAACGTTGGAAAACACAAGGGAGGGTGCTATTTGGCATAGAAATACTGTGCTCACCCATCCAACATAAGAGCATGTCAAATTGAATCCTGGTAAGATCTAACCCGAAACACACAGGGGATACCAAATATTTTAGGCCGTATAGGCCATTATATTTGGTATCCCCTAAAAGAAGCAGATGAAAAATCTTGTGGAATTATATTAAAAATGTGAAAAGATACCGTAGTCTGCTATCACATAAAATGAACTTTAACTGGTCAATGGCTAAAGGATAACCCATGAAACAAAGGGGATACGAGATATTAAAGCAATGAATGAGCCATAATGTTTGGTATGCCCATAGTAAGCTATAACCCTAGCAATCTAGGGTTTACCAAATATTATAGTCCTTATGAGACATTATATTTGTTATCCCTGAATGGAACTGGGTATTAAAGAGTGTGGAATGAAATCAAACAAGCGAAAAGAGACTGCAATCTGGTATCAAATAAAAGCCAACTCCAGTTTCTCAATGGCTAAAAGGTAACCCTTGAAAAGTAGGGGATACCACAAATAACAGCAATGCATAAGCCGTAATATGTGGTATCCCCATAGTAAAAGGTGTTGGAAAACTCAAGGAAGAGTGCCTGTTGAAAGAAAAATACTGTGCTCACCCAGCCAACATAACATCATGTCAAATTGTATCATAAAAACCTAGGGGCATACTAAATATTATAGTGTGTGTGGGTCATTATATTTGATATCCCCAAAATGAACCAGATGTGAAAGCTTGCGAAATGCAGTCAAAAGTACTAAAAGATCCTGTAATCTGCTGTCAAATAAAAGGCAATTTCAACTTGTCAATTGTTAAAAGGTAAACCTTGCAAAGTAGGGGATAGCAGATATTACATCACTGCATGTGCCACAATATTTAGTATCCCCATTGAAGGAGACAGTGGAAAACAGAAGAAGGGTGTGATGTGTCAGAAAAGCACTTTGTTATCCACACCATTATAAGACCATTGTATCCTGGTACACTTTAACCCAAGAAACATAGTGGATACCAAATACTATAGCCCATATGGGCCTTCACATTTGGTATTCCCTAATGGAACCAGAAGTGAAAGCTTGTGGATTGATATGAGTAGTGCTAAAAGATTCTGTAATCGCCTATTGAATAAAAAGCCATTTCAGCTGGTAAATGGCTAAAAGGTAAGCCTTGAAATGTAGGGGATACAAGATATAGCAATAAATGAGCCATAATATTTGGTGTCCCTGTAGAAGATGATGTTGGAAAACACAAAGAAGGGTGTGAGTTGGTAGAAAAATACATTAGTCACCAGGCCAACATAAAACTGTTTCAAATCTTATCAAGGTCAGCGTTAACTCTTTAAATGTAGGTGATACAAAATATTATAGCAGCGTACGGGTCATTAAATTTGGTATTCTTCACAAGAACTGAATGTGAGGGTGCATTACAAATTTCAAATGTGGATAGACCTGCTGTATTCTCCTGCCACATAAAATGAAATTTCAAATAATCAATGGCTAAAAGGTAACCCTTAAATAGTAGGGGATACGAGATACTATAGCAATTTATAATCTGTAATATTTGGTATTCCTATAAAACAGAGTGGCAATTACTAGGAAGGGTGTGATGTGATCGAGAAATACTGTGTTCACTTAGCCAACAAGTGAAGAGCATGTAAAATTCTAAGCCGGTAAGTGTTAACACTTGGTACATGGGGGCTACCAAATATAGCCAGTATGAGCCATTATTTTTGGTACATTGTTCACTTAGCTTATATGGCTATGTCATGTTATCTACCAATTTTTAATTTTTGCAAAATATCAAAAAGACAGTGCTCGAGGGCATAGCAAGTGTGTGCTGTAACCAGTGGCAAACCAGACTAGCTGCCATTAACTAACACGGCATCATAAGCAAAGCAAATAGACGATGCATCCAACAACACATCTAGACTAAGGATGGGTTTTTTTGTTTGAAAATGTTTCCCTCAAATTTGTCATGTACTTCTCTTGGCTCCTTAAGAAGTCATCTAGTACCCTGTGTAGGTAACCATGCACAGGTATACTAGTGTAGCTGACTGTAGCTATTCAGTGTTTGACTGAGGCTTGCGCAGCAGGTGCCTGAAAAGTACGGATTCTCATCGAGTTTTTGACTATTGCACTATTGATGCCCACACAGAATATTTAGTGTCCTTCTCATTTAGCCACATCAGCACTTTGTTTGCTTTCATTTTTCAGCTATACTGTCAATCTTAAAAGAGAAACTACAAGTCAGAGAATGCAACGTGGTGTAAATTAAAATGTGAAGACTGCAATCTCACATGACATACAGCTACTTGATAATCGAGTTACACTAGAAAAAAAATATCATTTGCTTACGTTTGCTATTTTGAAACAGCCAAGAGCAGGCAGGTGAAAATGAATGTGTAAAATGCACAGTCCTCATTTGCAACAATCATGCCTCCATTTCCTTTAGTAAGAATTAAAAAATTAGACACTTTAAAAAAAAAAAATGTTTTAATTTATTTTCCAAGAAAAATACACCTCAGTACAGTATCTCACTTTAGCACAGCAGCCATAACAGTGCTTAGCATTTTACATGTGTCTATTACATTAATTCACTGTGATATTTAATTCTGGCATATCATGCACAATCCATTACCGCAGTTACTGTGACTCAGTGGTGGGGGTTAGTAAATAAGTTGTGAATGGGCTCCAAATATCCCTCGATCTTGAAAATCATGGGAGCTCCTCTGCATATAGTTCAAGCTACTCTTGGCAGTAACTCATATCTTTCAGCCTCTGTTCTAGGCTAGGGTCAGATCTCTTACCCCAATGCATCGCTACCCTTCTTTTAGCCAGTAACATTGACCCCAACGAATAGGAAACTAGTGGCAGTGGCAGAGGTTACACCAATCCAAGCAAGCATACTTGTGGCGTGCATTCCACTGCTTTTATTACCATTTCCGTGAGAGCCTTAATCATCTGTAACCAAAAGTGGCCCATCCTCCCACATTTCCATATCATATGTAAAAATTCGGCTTCCTCTTTCCCTCATCGTTCACAGCTGGCATTCTCCTGTAACCCATATCAGAACAACCTAGTAGGGGTGTAGTACATTTGGTGCAAGTATTCGAAGTGAATAATACATAAATTACAATTCGCTGGGAGCATACCCGTTAGGGTGCAGCAAAATCTCCAGTCCTCAGTGCTCAAGGGAGTATCTAGCACCGCATTCCATTTCTCCAGAGCAGACTGTGTTACATTCTGATGCTCTCATTGTGATATAGGTGTGTAATTAGTTTCCTTTGGGATCTGCAGGTGAGGAGGGCCTGCAATGCATTTAACGTTGGGGGTTCATCTGGGAACTGTAGGTACAAATCTTTCATAGCGGGCCTCAATCCGTAATACGTAGAGACCAGGAGGGGGGCCTGTCCACTTTCCCATGTCAAATCTGCTAGTTCCACAAATTGTTCCCCCAGGTACATGTCCCCAAACTTTGTCAATTTCTTAACCCTTAATGCCGTAAAGCTCTTTCCTCATGTGTAACCGATATTGGTGGGTGATATCCCAGTTACAGCACTGGAGCATATAGCGGAAGCTTCCCAGCATGGGCTCGCAAAGATCTCCAGGCGTCAGTGGTGCAATCAATAGTGTTTATCTCTCTAAGGGTTCTCGACTGACATCGATTTGTTGCCATTGCTGCTTGAGGAATTGATGT
Organism: Calotriton arnoldi; assembly: GCA_963921515.1. NCBI lineage: Eukaryota > Metazoa > Chordata > Amphibia > Caudata > Salamandridae > Calotriton > Calotriton arnoldi. The sequence continues at coordinate 795,926 of CAWUFW010002968.1, forward strand.
GCATCGTCGCTTTCAATCGTCAAGTGTGGCATATGTGGCGGGGGATTTAGCCAGTAATATGCAAAGTGCGTTTGTGCACAATAGTAGTATAACTGAAGGTCCAGGACCCCAAGCCCACCTGATTCGTATGATGGAGTGAGTATATTTCATTTAATTCTAAGTTGTTTACCACCCCAATTCAAGGTGATCCTGTGTCATCTAAGGTTTTTGAAGAAGCAGTGCGTTAAGATGATAGGTATATTCACAAACAGGTACAGAAATTTCGGAAGGCCAATCATCTTTAACAGAGCTGTTCTATCCGCCAGCAGTAAAGGCAAACGTATCCATCGGGCCACTTGATCTTCAAGCTGGGCTATAGCCCTTCCATATTTGTACCGGAACATGAGGTCCGGATCTCTGTGTATCCAGATCCCCAGATATTTAACGGGTTCTGCACTCCACTCTAATGGGAAATCTAAAGGGTATGGAAATGTGCTTTGAATCAGCGGGAATATGGTTGATTTACCCCAATTGATACTTAGACCCGAGTAGCTCTCATAATAGATATATTCCCTTATCACCGGTGCCGAATGTGTCCATGGGTTCCGGATATACAGTACCAGATCATCCGCGTATATTGATATGATCAGAGGGCGTTGATGGAATCTCAACGAGGCCGCTGCGTGGCGCTGTCTAATAATACATGCTAAGGGTTCCAGGGCCAGCGCAAATAAGATCGGAGACACAGGGCTCCCCTGCCTCGTGCCTCTTGATAAAGCCAGTGGGTCGGACGTAATGCCATTTATCCGTACATAAGCTTGCAGGGCTGTGTATAAGAGCTGTATCCATCTAGGGAATGTTTGAGGATCCCAAATTTGTTGTAGTACTGTAGGCATGTATACCCATTCTATAGAATCAAACACTTTGGCCGCATCGAGGAGAACCGCCACTGCCTGCATTGTTAGGTCTAGTTGATCTAAGGTTGCAAAAATAGTTGGTAAATTATGCACTGTGGACCTGGTGGGAATAAATCCCGACTGGTCTGGTAGTATCATGTTTGTGAGTAAAGGCTGAAGACGGGTAGCCAGCATTTTAGCCAGTATCTTTGCATCTATGTAAATGAGCGATAGCGATCTGTAGGAGTCACAGTCCTCGGATGCTTTGTCTGGCTTCAACAGGGTAATTATGAGAGCCTCTCTAAGCGAAGGGGGCAGCGTCTGCTTATTATAGGCCTCTTCATACACATTAAGTAAATATGGGGCCAGCATGTCAGCGAATTCTTTATAGAACTCTCCAACAAGACCATCCGTTCCAGGCACTTTCCCGTTAGGCAACAAATTAATAGCTTCCTTTACCTCTTCAACTGTAAATGGCTGTACCAAATACTCCCACTGACCAGTGAAAGCCACACACCAGTGATATGTCTGCAGGATAATCCGAGGTCTCCGTCGCCAAGGCAGTGCTACGCTGTTTATATAGCTTAGCATAGACATTTTTAAATGTAGTCAACATATTCGGGGTGTCTTACGCACGCTACCCATCTGGCTAGTCTACATGTGTTATATGCAATGTTGCCCAGGGCTCTCTGACCTTGAATGCCAAATTCTTACCAGGCCTTCCTCCTTCCCCAAATGATCTAACCACATAGCATTTAGACAAATGTTGCACTTCTTGCTCCACTATGTCTTTATATTCTGTAATTTGCTCTCTTATGTAAGCTAAAATATGAGGTCTGGGTGCCCTTTTGTATTGGATTTCTAAAGAACGGAGGGTCTGCTCTATTGCTTGCAGCCTCGCGTGCAATGTCTGCAGTACCCCAGCCTGTATGCTTATGCATGTGCCCATTATGGTCACTTTAAAGGCTTCCCACAGCACATTTGATCCCTCCACCGATCCCACATTGTTAACAAAATATTCCTGAATAGCGGCTCTTAGACTATCACAGACCAATGGGTCAAGCAGGGACGTGGTTTGGAACGTCCAGGTGAAAGGTGCGGGACGGCAACTCCACTGCTAGCTTGACTAGTGCATGGTCGGACAATGTTCTGGGCGTGCGTTGGACCATGATCGTCCATGTGGCTACTTCCTTGGTTAAAATGTTCCCTCAGAATTCCGTAATCTCCATAGATCTACTGATCCCTTATCTACCATCCCTGCACTGAGTACTCTAGCTGAATGTTTACTGTGCCAGTCTCCCGCAGCTGACATATCCATCTAAGGGTCCAAGTAGAGATTAAGATCGCCCCCCCCAGATTATGGGTGTGGGTTGCAACTTGTGCCACAGATGCGTGTAAAAGTCTGAGTCGTCTATGTTCAGCCTATACATAGCTATTAGGGTGATCAAGGTGCCATACAGCAGCACAAACCAGCCTGCCTCATCTGTTTCTGAATGCATGAGTGTGAATTGGACTCCCTTTTTAGGTCTCGCGCCTAGCGTTGCAGTGCGCAGCACTGCTCGCGCAGCGCGAGACCTTTAGAAAGGGCTTCTGAAAACGACCTACACGCTCGTGCGTGTGGTTTTGTTTTCAGAAGCCCACATTGGCTGGTGCGTCCGTTTTTTTTATGGGGACGGCACGCCATTGGTCAAAGGTGGGCGCATGTCCCGCCTTTGCCGCGCCCATTCCCGACGGTGGCCAGAACGCGCAGCAGCGCGCGTTCGTCTGCTGCCGCGCTCCCTCCCCCCGCTCCTCTGTGTTGCGCGCGCACCACTGGTTTGTTTACGCAGCACCCCGCCCTTTCAAAGTTAGCAAGCTGAGGGCGGCCTTATAATAATGGAGATATCTGTCTTTTTCTGAGGGTGATCCTGATTGAAAATTGGGCGACAGCCACCAAAACAGGGTGAGTTGACATTGGCACTTTTTAAGTTCACATTGCTGTAGCGCCGTCCGCACTTTCCATAATATCGTAAAGTGTACGTGGAAAATTCCTATGTTGAGCAGAACATTTCAGCGCCAGGTCCAGAATTTGATTAAGTGCCCCTTGCTGCTGGTAACCTGAAGACAGCCCAGTGGGTAGTTCCACACTCTTCCCTCGTTGCCTCCTTCCTCACGCACTGTGCACCCCCAGTGCAATTCCACCTCACTGCCCTCCCCCACCCTTGTCACCTCAGACTTGTGCACGCGTCGGTTTGACTGTGCCCCCTCACCCTCCCTCGTCCCCGCAGTCCTGCACGTACCTCTCGCAGCGGGCTCCTGTACCAGCGCTCCTCAAAGCCCCGGTTTCGGCTCTCGGAGCTGTCAGGCCGGAAGCTCCAGACCCCTCCGAGCTCCTTCAGCTCCCGGCTCTTACTCTCCCGGGGGCTGAGGAGACCCCTGCAGGGCCCGGCTTGGGGCTCCGAGGAGGAAGCAGCCCAGCACGGCGAGGAACAGCCGGGAGGCGCCCGGCATGGTGCACGGAGGCAGCAAGGGTAGCACTAAGCTGGGTGAGCGAGCCTGGCAGGGAGAGAGCGGGGCAGCTACGAGATCTGGGGGTGAGTTTGTGAGGGGGTGCAACCCAGAAAGGATAAGGGGAGATGAAGCACAGCGTCCTGCTCTGGGCAGGGTAAGCACCGCACTGTGTAATCTCCGCTTCCTCTCAGACTCACTCACACAGCCCGCGAAGAGTCATCTGACACCAGCGGGCTGCACATGACTGGCCACAGATGTGTACATGCACGAGTACTAACACACCACCTATGGAAGTGCATTTGAAGAACGTATTTGGCACTGTGATCCTGAGTACAGTAGGGGCGGGGTCAAAGGCGTGGCTAAAAAATCAAAATATCCTGTAACTGTTTTGTCGGTCTTTTACCTTCTAGTGACTGCATATAAAATAAGGAACACTGTAAATTAACAAGCATTTGCAATGCAATAGGTCTCGCATTTACGCGACTTTAAGCTATTGGCATTGTAAATGACAATGCTTTTATTTGTTTAAAAAACAAAAGGCATTGTCATTTACAATGCCAATAGCTCAAACTTGCATAAATGCGAGACCTGTTGCATTGCAAATGCTTGTTAATTAATATGATTACCCCCAGAGTAAGAGTAGGAGGTCACACATACACTTGCGCATTACTCCCCCACTCCACCCTCCGTCTGCTTCGTCAGATGTGTTTCTTGCAGGTGGGCAATTTGCACATGGTGTCCATCTAAATAGGCCAATACCTGCCTCTTTTTCCTAGGATTGTTTAGCCCACGTACATTCCATGTTAAAAATGTCACCAGCTTCTCATTGGACTTCATCCCCTCGACGACAGATGCTGATCTTGGATCGCTCTACTGCTATGCTACCAAACTGAGTTTTAGGTTGCGCAACTGCGACTGCCCTGAGGTGTAAACAGAAAACCAACCTAAAACCCCCCTCTCACTCTAGCATCCCAAAACTGCTAAAGACAATTTCCCCACCCCCTGTAACATACAAAACAAACCTACAACAGTGATACTAGTCTGTGTCATCAGTACCACACAAGTACAACAAAGAAGTATGGGGTACACCCTCATGAGGAGGATCACCAGGTCACCAATAACCTCCGGGTGATCAGGAGTTGGTGAGGAATAATTAGTAATTGGTCCCTAGGCATTAGTTTCTCAGGTGTGTCAACAAGCCGCCCTGCTGATCACAAGGACTGTGGTTCACAATATCCTATCCCTCGCCCGCAACTTAGAAGTAATAGGTCTCAGGGCATCATTTCCAGAATGTCCGGTGTGTCCAACAGGGGTCACCTCCAGCACTGATCTACCTATGTTCATCCCATCATGGCTCTCGTTATTTGTTGCAGGTCTGTGGCGCTGTCCTGCCAAGAATCACGTCATCCATGTTGCTGCCAGGTGTGGCATGCAGCCGTTTAGTTATCCTTCTCCTCTAGGTCTGTGGTAGCCTTATCCTGCTGCGAGGACTGAAGAGTTTTGATATATGCCATTGCTTCCTTGGAGGTTGTCAGTATTCTGGACGAGTCTCAGTGTTCCACCCTCAGTCTGGCTGGACAAAGCATGGTAAACTTGATCACAAGTTGTTAGTCTTTTTTTTTTACTGTGACGAATTCTCTGCATGCTGCTTGCACCGCTGCAATAAAGTCTGGAAAGAATGCCACGGCGTTGCCTTTTTATTGAAGTTCGCCTTTATCTCTCGCCATGCGGAGCACCGCAACCCGATCTCGATAGATAAGAAGGCTGGTGACGATTGGTCACAGACCTGTAGGCCCGTCCCACCACCAGCATGGCCAGCAAGTTTTCCGCTCCAAACAACGTTAAGCATTCCTTTCAGATATCACTCCATCTGGCCCGTGTTCGTGAATTTTGGTGTCCTGGTAATTCTCAGATTATTACAGCGGGAGCACGCCTTGAGATCTTCATTCTTGGCTTGTATGACCGCCAATACATTTTCTATATTTAGGCACTTTGATGTTAAAGCCTGCACATCATATTCCGTTATGTTTATCTAGTGTGGATGCCATGTGGTGCATGCGGATATTGAGACAGTCTATCTTTCCATCTACGGATTGAAGACTTTGCTGCATGGCAAGCAGCGTACTCTCCAGGGTCGTTGAGCCTGGGAGCAGTACATCCCCTTCATGGTCCGGTGGGGTATCAAGTTGAGACTTGGTGGGCCGCTGAGATTCAAACACCAGGCGAGGTTGAGCTTTGTCTGCCTTTCCCATAGCCAGCGTGCCTGAGGGGTACACCTCCTAATGATCCTTAATCTCAACCGCCTCCTACTGAGTAGCATGCAAAACGGGCTCCGACAGTTCTTTGCCCTCCTTATTAGTGTACCAGATTTCTTTTATTATGTCAAGTGCTCCGTGTTTTAGTTCATGATCATCCAAGTTCGTAAGCACCCGTGCCCCTCTGTTGACCAGAATGCAGACGAGTTCCCGTTCTGCGCCACCCCCTACAATCCACGTGCTACTGAGGGCACGCCATCTCAGGACAGCACAGCAGTAATTGTTAGATGCTCTACTGCCTCTTACTCTGTGGATATCCATCTTAGCAAGCCCCAATGGGAGACAGTAACGTAGTGTACTCGCTTTACATCTTCATTTGCTGTCCTAAGGAGCTTTGCCCAACAGATTTAGACCTCTTTGGGGAAATTACTTGCAGTTTTAGCAGTCTGGTGTGCAATCAGGGAGTGTTAGTGCAATGCAAGGTGCCCAGCCCTGTGCAGTCTCGGCGCAGGTTTGTGCAGTCTTTGGCACGTGGGTACACAAAAAACCCTTCTCTTGAGCCTCTTGCGCAGCTTTATGGCCTTGTCAGTTCTCAGTGCGCAGAGGCTAGCCACGGCCCCTCCGCCACGCGAGTGCCACCAGACGCTAACAAGCCGCACTCCGCCTTGCACTCAAATCGGCAGCGGCACCTCACTGTTCCTTGACCCCTCAGTGCTTATCTCGTTGTCAGTCTTTCTACCAACTACCCTGTTGGTATTACAAGCTCTCACCTTTCCACAAAGCTCTCTCTCAGCTCTGGCTGCTCCACGCCTGCTCTAGCCCTGTGTCGGATCTCCACACCTGGGGCGTATTCCTACACTATGTCGTCTCCAGCCACGCCGCTCCAGCAGCCCAGACGCAAAGTTCCTGACCTCGCCTCTGCCAGTGCCCACCTTTGCTATTGTTTGTGCACTCTGCCTCCTGCCAGATGCGCACCGCGGCGCAGGCTTCTCTTCAATCCCAGGCTCTCACTGGCAAGTGTACCGATGCAGCCCGGGCGGCTCCCACGTCTCTGCCTCAGCCGCACTCCGCCTCTCCATCCAAATCAGTTCTGACGCAGCACATGTGTGGGCCTTCCACTGCAGCTCACAGCTCCTCTGCTTGCCCTACCGGGTTACAACTCTCCTGGCCTAGGACATTCCGTTATACACGGAGTCTCTTTCTTGGGATTTTATGGTGTCGCTCATCCACGGCTCTGCGCCCACGGCCTGGTTCACAGCAGCTCATGTTTCCCTGGCATGACAGTTGCCACTAATACCTGCGCTCACCGTGTCCTACATTCCAGGGTCGGATGGCCACCAATTAGCCTGATTCTTAACAGATTTTGAGTCCCCACCAGCAGAGCTGCACTAGAATGCGGCCATCTTGCCGTGAGCTCTCTAGCGCCACGCAAAAAATTTGACACTTTTTAATGATTTATTCACATGCTTGCTGTTTTAGTTATATATGTCAAAAGAAAACATACAAAATTGTATGCATTTGCTTTGTAGGTCTCGCCTAGACAGCGCATGCGCCTTGAATTGGAGATCTTTTGTTTTCGAAGAGTGGGCTTAGAGCCCGCTCACTGCTTATCATTGTTTGGCTTCATTGTCCCTCATCTGTTTGCTTTTTTTGGTAAGATGCCATAGGCTTCCTTTCTTTTTGCGTGTTTGTCCCTCGACTCGAGTATGGCCACATTACTTGTGTCCTTATACTGCCCATGTTTATTAAGCACTACTTTTTCTTTGTCTTTCACCAGAGTGCGTATTGTGCAGCTGGCTCCCTCATGTACTTCTCCCCCTCAGGGTCCCTCCCTCATACATGTTGCATACCCACACTCCATCCTTCCATTGTTGTCCATGTTGTTGCTTGCCCCACCCATCCAACTTCCTTTTGCTGTTGCCCGTGTTTTTGCTTGCAACACCCACCATTCCTACTTCTGTTGTTGCCCATGTTGTTGCTTCCTCCACCCACCCACCCTCCTTCCTTCCATTGTTGCCAGTGTTGTTGCTTGCCCCCACCCTCTCTCCTTCCATTGTTGTACGTGTTATTGCTTGATTCTACCTGCCCACCTAATTCCATTGTTGCACTTGTTGTTACTTGCTCCCGGCCCTCCCTCCTTCCGTTGTTGCCCGGGTTGTTGCTTGCAACATCCACCCTCCATCCTCATTCCATTGTTGCTTGCTTCCACCCACCCTCCCTTCTTCCGTTGTTGCACCATCTATTTTTGCTTTCCCCCCACCAACTCTTCCATTGTTGCCTGTGTAGTTGCTGCCGGGGTTGTTGTTTGCCTCCACCTACGCTACGTTCTTCTGTTGTTGCTTGTAACCCCACCCACCCTTGCTCCTTCCGTTGTTTCTTGTGTTGTTGCTTTCCCCACTTACCCACTTCAGTTGCTGCCTGTATTGTTACTTACCTTAGGCCCACCCTCCCTCCTGTTGTTGCCAGTGTTTGCTTGCACCAAACTCCCACCATGCGTTGTCCATGTGCTTGCTGTGAGCTCCTCCCTTCCACCATCCATTGTCCGTGTTGCCCCCGACTCACCCATGTTGCTTCCATAGCAGCTTATGTGCTGCTTATCTGTGACATTTCCATGGCTTAAGGGTACTTATGAGAGACATTCAACGACCAAATATGTGATACTCAGAGTGACATTTTCTTGTGAGTAAAAACAAACACTGAATTGCATGGAAAGCGAAATGACAGCCTTTTGAAAAGTTCTAAAACAATCTTGGAACAGCTGCTGAGTACTTCCAATGGACGGTCACTATCCCAACTTTCCTCCACTATGAAAACGTGAGAAACTCCTGAAACCGCCACTATTTACCAGGGCTGCTCCGACCCTTGCAGCTGCTTGCAGTACCATGGACAAATTATAGCATTCTGTCTCTGAAAAGTGTAGAATTGCCAGGCCATTATGTAACTTGGCTACATAAACACATCTTTTATCACAACTTAGAAATTAGATTTGAAATCTCCTTTTCTCATTGTTTTAGAGAACCACAATATCACAAGTGATAAATACCGCTCTTGAGGAAGCTGTTCCCAAAGGCCCCACACCAGCTTCACCCGTGCAACTCAATTCTTTTATGCTTCGTACTGAAGAAAGGGTGGATGCCCTCCTGAAAACAACTAAATCTGGATTACCCACAGATCCATGTCCTCTGGAGGTTCTCCACCCAGTATCTAAAACTATTGCCACTCACCTGGCCGCAGTTTTAAACCTGGTCTTGGAATCAGGCTCCTTCCGTAGAAGTTGGAAAACGGCCTCAATCCTCCCACTGATAGAAAAAAACTTCATTAGACGCAGAGAAAGTGAAGAACTATAGGCTGATCTCTCGCCTACCTCTTCCAGCAAAAATACTGGAAAAAGCTATGAACTAGGAGCTTATTTCTTTTCTAGAGACTAGCAATAACCTTGACTCAGTGCAACACGGATTTAGACCAAAACACAGCACATCTCTCTTAATAGCTAGCGAAAAATCAGGCAAATTGTAGATAGAGGAGACAGTGCGGCCATGATCCTGTTGGACTTATCAGCCGTTTTCGATACAGTGAACCATAGCATTTTGGTCAAACGTCTCAAGGCCATGAATATAAAGGGGCTAGCTCTCAAGTTAATTGAATCATTCTTATTTAACAGAGAGCAATTAGTGACCTGGAGCGACTCCTCCTCCTCCCCTTTCAATCTCCCATGTGGGGTCCCTCAGGGATCCTCACTAAGTCCCAGCCTGTTTAATGGTTACATCTCCCCTCTAATCCATTTGATTAGATCCTGTGGGTGTTCAATGTGTTCCTATACCAATGACGCACAGCTAGCTGTGTCTGTCTCATCTGGCCCAGAACAGGTAGGTCTACAATTTAGATCATGCATAAGCAACATTGCACACTGATTGCAAGCAAACTATCTAAAGCTTAACTCAGATAAAACTGAGGTGTTGCAGTTCGGTCACAACACATCTCTCTGTAACCAGTCCTGGTAGCCATCAAATCTTGGCCAACTCCCAATCCATGTTCAGAAAGCAAAAAAACTAGAGGGTTTTAATGGACTCCAAACTGACCTTTATTGAACATTCTAAAAAGATCACAACATCCTGTTTCCTAATGTTGCGAATTCCAAGAAAAATCCTCCCTTTGAAGATAAAAAAAACCCAATGATATTAGCACTGGTAATCACCAAAATTGATTACAGCCACTCTTTGTTTGTTGGCGCTCAAGAACCTCTGCTTAATAAGCTTCAGACGATCCAAAAGGCTGCAGCTAGGGTGCTCCTAAACCTTCCCAAGTTCTGCTCAGTTTCCTCCATCATTAAAAAGCTTCATTAGCTTCCAATCAGATCTAGGATACAATTTAAGGCACTCTGCTGGACGCATTATCAAGAAGATTCTAGCTTCTTTCAAAAAACCTTCAAATGGTACTCCTCCAGCCATGCCTTACGATCCAGCTCAGCAAAAAAAGTAATGGTCCCCAAAATAAAAAAAAAATCAAAGTGGGGAGGGAGAAGTTTTCTTCTTTCAACCTCCAGGTGGTGGAATGTCTTACCTTTTCATCTGAGAAATCAACCCAATTTATTAAAGTTTAGAAAAGACCTTAAAACCTGGCTTTTCTCAAATTTCTAGTATCCCGCTGGGACGCCTGTACAGTCCTTCTCTCCTGGGATACTGACCAGTAACTGCTATATCATGCTTCATTACACTAGCCCCAAGACACCTTTAGGTATAAGTGCGCTTTACAAGCCATATAACATAACATACAAACATGATCACCCGAAACAGCACAGTGACAGACAGATCACTTAGTCTTTCTCTTAATGGTAACCCTGCCTGCAACTTACCAACTCTCTTTGCTGGCCGACACTCACGCTATAGCTGCCCCTGTGTGTGGACTCACACTAGCTGCCTTTTGACACTCTGCCGTTGTGCTCTGCTTCTCAGTGTTGCTGGTGACGGAGTGGAGTAAGAATAGGTGGAGCCCTTGTACTCTCTCTCATGGGTGTACACGGGGACTAACTCGCTGCGCATGAAAGTCCGCCACACTTTGTACCCGCACCAGCTTTTTAAAACATGACAGCGTGGCACATGTCATTGACATGACTGGACACAAGCAGAGGGCCATCCTGTGCCCTCCCACACGTGGATGCCTTTCCAGAGAAGCAAGTATGACACAAGTCACTTGTTTTTCTGGTCCCAACAGGTGAGCCCTGTGGCCCTGGCGGCGATGCTTTCCTGGGGGCTGGCATGAGGATTTTGGAAAAAAAAACATTCTGGTGCCAGTCTGTCAATGTGTCGACACACTAGCACACAAGGTAGTACAAGCACAGCACAGCCAAATGAGGTCGGGAGGTCTGTAGTGCTGCGTGGAGTGAGATGTGCTGGCAGCCCCACTCACTCTATGCCTGCGGGGGTGCACACAACGTGCCGCAACACAAAAACATAGTTTTGCACCCCAGGTAGGTAGAAAAACATGTTTATTTAGACAATTGTCCATAAAACATTCTAAAAACTCAATTGATGATTAAAATCATTAAAAGGGCCCAATCCTAACTACCCAACACCCCCTACAGTTCATCATTAAAACTCTGTTTAACAGACCGTAAAAACTGAGCAATTCCAACTGCCACATCGAAGTAACACATTTCTGACAACAGCTCCACAGCTTCCCTCCTATGAAGAACATCATATTAAAAAAACAGAGGTCTTAAAAACTCAATTCAATTTGCAAGATAAAAGACGCAGTCCATAAGTATATGCAGTAGGGAGCATTTAACTTTAAAGGAGGCAGGGGCAGAGACCACTATTATCCTGAACCCTGGCCCAGTATGGGCGGGATGAATAGATTGGATTACATCCCACCCTAACCCTTAATATTTCATTTCGCAACCCTGGGTCTGGTAACTGTGATAAGTAAGGGAAAACAGTGTCCTGGCCCAGAGTAGAGATTGAGAAACTGATGGAGGGTTTCTTGCTCAGGTAAAATAGGTCATTTGATTCAGACACCAAAGCGACAGATTCTTTCAATGCGTGCTTGCCTGGGAAGGGGAACCAAGATGTGATTGTACCACTATCTGAATGGAGATTCCTAAGAGCAATTAATCTAGTTCTTACGTCCTTTGCCCACATTCTTTCACTACATTGAATCTCTTCCCAGCACAATTTGGAGACTTTTGACACCTCATCATCCTTAAAGGAGTGTATTAAAGTATCTTAGGGCCGTCAGGTTCCAGGAGACCAGATTGCACTCTCTCCTTATGCCATGAACCATGGGGGACTGATAAAAGCCTTTTAGCACTACCCCATCTAATCTATCCCATTCATATGTTGGATCAAGTGAAAAAAAACTCCTCCATACAGACCCAGCGGAGGTATCTTCCCTTCGTAAGCCCTTAGTAGTGGAATATGGGAAAGCCCCCCAAATCTACTATTAAATCTTGATAGACAACTGGCCTGCAATAGGGCCTTCTGCTTGATGTCATCCAAATGCATACCCCAATTCAGGTTCCTCCTGAAGGTTAAACCCAAATATTTATATTGGTCGACTTGCTCCACCTCCTGTGTGTCTAAGTGCCAGCTGAACTTCTTTACTTTTTTCCCAAAAAACAAAATCTTGGTCTTTTTCAAATTAATGTGAAGCTGGTTCTGCTTACTATAAGTTGCTAAAGCATTTAGTTTCCTCTGTAGACCAATAGGGGTATAATCCAGTAATACCAGATCGTCTGCATAAAGCAGACAATGTGCTGTTTCCCGATTTTTGGGGAAAAAGAATTAGATTGGATAATAAAGGTGGGAAGGTCGGCTAAAAACAGATTAAAAAGCAGGGGTGCTAAGACGCACCCCTGCCGGAGGCTATTGTCATTAGGGATTCTTTGAGATAATCAAACCGACTTATCTAACTCCACCTGAGCCCAATTACCAGAGTGCAAGGATTGGAGTACACTAAGGAGGTTGAACGTTAGCTCCTAGGCGACAATTTCTCCCACAGGATATCCCTATCCACAGAATGAAAGGCTGTCCTGAAGTCTACAAAACAACAGCACAGCCTTTGATTTTTCTCCAGGGCCTTCCGTAAAATGGACCATAATGCAAACCAATGGTCTATAGTGGAATGACACTCCCGAAAGCCCCCCTGTTCTACTGAATTCTCTTAGGGCCAGATGCATCAAAGGGTTTTGCCCATTTTGTGTCTATGGGAAAATGTGTTCATGCATATGGCCCCTAGTTTCTATAGCCCAGCCTTCAAGTTTGGATAAGATAATCTTAGAAAAGATCTTTAGTGAAATATCAAGAAGGCTGATAAGCCTATAATGTATGCACCACTCCCTTTTTTTAAAATAGGTTTCACTATAGACCCTTTCCAGGAAAAGGGGTAAAGGCCGGACGTGGCAATCCAACTAAACAAGGAAGAGTAAACCGTGGCCCACCAAACACTGTTCATCTTAATTATTACGGATGGAATGTTATCGGGGCCAGCGGCTCGGGAGAGCTTTACTCTCTCTATAACAGCTTTTACTTCCTTTATTGAAAATCATGTAACGGGGAGTTTTTGTCCAATAATTCTATGGGGTCTATCTGAGCAGGAAGGTCCCATATAGATCTGTTAAATAAGTAGCCCACTGAGCTTCCGGGATCGTACAAACAAGAGTGCCCCTATTTTGACCACTAAACTCATTGACCTTTGCCCAGAACTTTTGCTGATCCTTCAGGAGAATAATTTCCTGCATCTCATCCCACTTGCTGTGGTAGAAGGCGGTATTTTTCGTCTGCACAAAAGATTTATATTGACGTTTAAGCTGAACCAGCTCCTGGGAAGCTAAGGGACCTGGATGACGCCTAACACTCCTGGCTCTCTGTCTCACCAATCGCCCGGCCCCCAACCCTCTTAGGACGAGGGTCTGCTTGCACACCCTTCTCACATATATTTACAGATACAACCCAAAGAACAAGTTACTTACCTTCGGTAACGATATATCTGTAAGAGACATAGATTAGTTATGGATTCCTCACCTTAGAATTACCCCCAGGTAACTGGACTGGATCCGGAGAATTATTTCCTCAGCAGTACCTCTGCGCGTCGATCGGTCGACCCCGCGTTCGTCGTTGGCGTCGTGGTTGACAGAATGACTTCGCGGTATCTACTTAGACGTCGCCCTCGCGCGTTGACGTCAGTTCTTTACACGACATTCCACGCCAGAAGCGCAGAGCCATGCAAGACACTGACCACTGGTGCACGAAAACTAGGGCCCTGAATGGGAATCCCTTACCCTAGAAGTCAGTTCGCAGAACGGGGAGGATGGGTGGGGCGGTGAGGAATCCATAACTAATCTATGTCTCTTACAGATATATCGTTACCGAAGGTAAGTAACTTGTTCATCTGAAAGAGACAGATATGGATTCCTCACCTTAGAATAGATACCCCAGCAATACCAACCCCGGTGGTGGGTCTGCGAACCAAGTTCACACCAGAAAGTCCTGGAGAACCGAACGGCTATAGAAGCCGTCCCTCCGGACTTGGCTGTCCAGGCAGTAGTGTTTGGTAAACGTGTGCAGTGAAGCCCACGTAGCTGCCTGGCAGATGTCAAGAAGGGGGACTCCACGTACCAAAGCAGTAGTGGCTGCCGTCAACCTGGTGGAATAGGCACGCAACCCAACTGGAGGTTCCTTTTTTGCTAAGGAATAGCAGATTTTGATGCAAAGAACAACCCATCGGGAGATGGTTCGTTTTTGCACGGCCCGACCTTTCTTGGCGCCCACATAACCGACAAAGAGCTGGTCATCCACACGGAATTGTTTCGTGCGATCCAGATAGAACGAAAGCGCACGTTTTTGATCCAGACGATGGAGCCTCATTCCTCTTTAGAAGGATGCAGAAAGAAGGTGGGCAAAGTGATGGTCTGTCCTATATGGAAAGAGGTAACTACTTTGGGAAGGAAAGAAGGCCTATTGCGGAGGACAACCTTGACCGAATGAACAAACAGGAAAGGAGGCTTAGAAGAAAGGGCCTGTAGCTCACTCACCATGCAAGCAGAGGTGAGGGCAACCAGAAAGGCAGTTTTAAGGGTTAAGAGTCTGAGAGGACAGTTATGTAGCGGCTCGAAAGGCGCACACATCAGATAAGTAAGAACCAGGTTCAAGTCCCACTGGTGCATCAGGAAAGGAGTTGGAGGAAACAAATGAGTAATGCCCTTAAGGAAGCGATTTACAATAGGGGACTTGAAAAGAGAAGGCTGGTCGGGCAGCCGAAGGAAGGCCGAAATATAGCCTTTGAGAGTGCCCAGAGCAGATCCCTGCTGGGACAAAGAAAGAATGAAGAGGAGAACCTCTGAAAGGGGGGCAGAAAAGGGACCCACAGCCTTTGCTGCGCACCATGCCACAAACTTGTTCCATCTACAGGCGTATACGGTTTTGGTGGAGGGACGCCTGGCTGCCAAGATAACATTACAGACTTCAGGAGGAAGGTCGAAAGCTGTTGACTGCTGCCGCTCAATCTCCACGCAAGGAGGTGGAGGCTGGACAGGTTCGGGTGGAGGACCGTCCCCTGCTGCTGCGACAGAAGATCCTACCGAAGAGGCAGTCTTATCGGAGGATCGATGGCCATGTGCAATAGCTCGGGATACCAGACTCTTCATGCCCAATCCGGAACCACAAGGATGACTTGGGCCTGGTCGCGCTTGATCTTCTTCAGCACTCTGGGCAGAAGTGGTATAGGCAGATAGGCGTATAGAAGACTGCAACGCCATTCGCGATGAAAAGCGTTGCCTAGCAAGTGCCACCTTGGAAATTCCAATGCACAGAACTGCCGACATTGCGCGTTCTCTTCGGTGGCGAATAGATCTAACCAAGGCTCTCCCCACTGCTGAAAGAGACCTTGCACCACCTCCGAGTGAAGACGCCATTCGTGATCCATCAACACCTGCGGCTGAGTTTGTCCGCCCTGGAGTTCAGAGAACCTGCCAGGTGTTGAACCACCAGGGATATGCCCTGATATTCCAGCCATGTCCAAAGGCGGAGAGCCTCTTGACATAGGGTCCACGACCCCACCTGCCCTGTTTGTTGCAGTACCACATGGCGGTGGTGTTGTCTGTAAACACCTGCACTACTCTTCCCCGAACAGAGGGAAGGAATGCCTTTAGCGCAAGACAAATCGCCGGACGCTCCAGAAGGTTGATGTGGAGCCCGGACTCTGCTGGAGACCAGGGACCTCTGATCTCCGCCTCTCCCATGTGGCCGCCCCACCACAGCAGTGATGCATCCGTCACTCTGTGAACTCTGGTTGGGGAAGGGAGAGGGATCTGCCGTTGACCCAATCCTGGTTCGTTAGCCACCACTGCAATTGGTGTGCAGTGCCCTCCGAGATCTGGACACAATCAGAGAGATCCCCTTATGCTGTGCCCACTGGAACTTCAGATCCCACTGCAGAGTCCACATATGCCACCTGGCATAGTCCACCAGTAGGAGGCAAGAGGCCATGAGGCCCAGTAGCCTCAGGGTCATTCTGACCAAAACCCGGGATAGAGGCTGAAGGATCAGAATCATAGCCCGAATATCCCGGACTCGCTGCTCGGGAGGATAAGCCCGAAACTGCGCTGTGTCCAGAACCGCTCCGATGAAAAGGAGCTTCAGAGAGGGAATCAACTGTGACTTCGGCACATTGATGGTGAACCCCAGCCAATGCAGGAGATCGGCCGTAGTCCGGAGGCGGGAGACGACAGCCAGGGGCGAGCCTGCCTTCAACAGCCAGTCGTCGAGATAGGGGAAGACTGGCACCCTGATCTGCGCAGATGAACTGCGACCACAGCCATCACTTTTGTGACCACCCGAGGGGCGCTGGTAAGGCCAAAGGGGAGCGCGGTGAACTGAAAGTGCTCGTGGCCTACCATGAACCGCAGCTAACGCCGGTAGGCCGGCAGGACAGGGATGTCCAAACCCACTGAGCTATGGAATAACTGCGATCTGATCGCTGACCTCTCATTGAAATACGCAAACTTCTTATGGACAACACGCAATGTCCTTTGGCCTCAACTAGATGACACACTCAAAGGATTAAACCTCAACCAATTGGTCTCTATGCCTACACATGTGGCAGGCCACATATTGGATCTTATCTTTACCAATATCTCAACCGTAACGACAGAAAACCCCATCCCTCTTGCATGGTCGGATCACAGTCTGATTCCGTTCAACCTAACCTCCACCACAAACCATAGCCACAGGGAAATTAAACATGAAGCCCGAAGAAACTGGAGGAAAGTCACCCTCGAAACCATGGGCCCAGCATTACTTAACACCCCCCTACTACTTACTGGAGAACCTAACAGTGATGCGGCAACTTTCAATCACTGGGTCACCTCTGCTATAGACAAAATAGCCCCCATGAAAGTTATGAAATTAGCCAGGAATAAACCCTCACCCCCTTGGTTCACGCCAGAACTGCAAGCAGAAAAAAGCCACTGCAAAAAGCTTGAGCGGAAATGGCGCAAAACCTACAGCATTGAGATGAAAAACACCTATAGGAAAGCAGTAAAACAATTTCATGGGCTAAAACGCACTTCCATAAAGGATTATATTGCCAATCAAATCAAACGATCAGACAATTCGACTAAAGAAGTCTTCAAAATTGTCCAAGACTTCCTGAAACCAGGGACGATGAAAAGCAATATATCCCCGTCCGATACTCTCTGTGAGAATCTTTCGATCTATTTTCAAGAAACAATTCAAGACATTTACGCCTCATTCACTGAAACGGATACCCCCAACATACCTTCCTCCCCCCCCCCCCCCCCCACACACACACCTGGTCGGAATTCAGCCCTTTTGACCCCGATACCTCTCTCAGGCAGTTAGAAAAAATAAAATCTGGATCCCCTATGGATCCCTGCCCTGCTAGGTTTTTAGGTCTCGCCTGAGCCAGCGCGCATGCGCTGCTCTGGCGAGACTTTTAGTAAGCGGGTTTTGGAAGTGCAAACAGTGGCTTTTGCTGCGGACTAGCCTGCGTTCACGCGAGCGGGCACGCGCGATCAGGCGCCATATGGCTTCCCTCGCCATCTGGACGCTCGCGTGAACGCAAGCTGGTCGCCAGCAAAAGCCACTGTTTGCACTTACAAAACCCACGATTACTTTCACGGCCGCGCGGCCGTGTCAGTTTCACGGCCGCGCGGCCAATGCTTGTTGCTCGCGCTTCTTGTGGCGAGACTTTTAGTAAGCGGGTTTTGGAAGTGCAAACAGTGGCTTTTGCTGCGGACTAGCCTGCGTTCACGCGAGCGTGCACGCGCGATCAGGCGCCATATGGCTTCCCTCGCCATCTGGACGCTCGCGTGAACGCAAGCTGGTCGCCAGCAAAAGCCACTGTTTGCACTTACAAAACCCGCGATTACTTTCACGGCCGCGCGGCCAATGCTTGTTGCTCGCGCTTCTTATTGGGTTGGTCTTGAGTTTAGCATGTGTGCACAGAATGAAATTCTCCTTAATGCAGCTGCTTGTGGTGATTTCTGTCATTTTCAGTTTCAGGTTCCTGCTAGAGCTCCCGGATTTTAAAGCGGCTCTTCGTGTCTATTGATTTCCTCTCATACTGCTTGGCAGGATATCAGTGAAAAACAAGCAGTCAGCTGGCTCATTGTAGAACAACACTTCCTTTCACGTCACCCTGCAACCTCTTCTCCTCGCCCTTAGCAAGTCTTTCATGCAGTTTCCTCCCTTTTCCCTTTCCCATTTCCATGTTTTTCTAATTTCTCTCTTCTTGCCCAGCTCTCAGTTCTTTTTTCTCATCTCCCTGATCTCCCATCAGCATTTTTCCAGCTGTGCTCTTTCCTTCTTTCCGTCTTTTACTCTTTTTTTCTCTCTCTCTCGCTCTTTTCTGTTTCTCCCACTCTCTCGCACTGCATTTCTCTAATATGTGCTCAATTTCTCTTTTCTGTCTCTCTTCCCTTCCCTTCTCTCTCTCTCTCTCTCTCTCTCTCTCTCACTGCCTCCTTTCTTTTTCACTCCCCCTATCTCTCTCTCCCTGTATTTCTTTCTGTCTCTTACCTCTCTCTCTACCGCTGCTGCTAGATTTTCTCTTTCCGTCTGTATTTCTCTCTCTTTCTGCTTCCCTTTCTGTCTCCCACCCTCTCTCTCTTTGTCTTTCCCTCCTCTGCCTCTCCGTGCCCCTCGAACACTCTCTTTCCTAGTTGGCTACTGGGCTAGAGTCTCTCACCATCTCCTCCTTCCTGTCTTCTTCCTCTCCAGTCTGTGCTTCTTTCTTTCCTGCATTCCCACCACCCCTCGCTGTTCTTCACACTCAGCCCTTTTCCATGCAAACAATCCAGCTTGCTCTGTCATTTTGCAAAGCTCACTGAAGTTGTGTCTCAGTTCCATTCAGTTCCACCACAATCCTGTATCGGTCAGATCTTTGCAGATTCGCAGGTACCGCAGACTGGATTTGGATGAGTCTTTGAGTCTCTCCTGGCATTGAGGCTGTTAAGGGTTCTCTCTCTTTTCTTCTGTCCTGTTCGTCCTTCAGCTTTCTGAAGCTGATGATCTTTCTGGAGAATTACCCCTGCCAATAGTTTTATTTCCTTCTATTTGTGGCCGTGTTCCACTGTCTCTTGCCTCTCCCCCTCTGTACAGAACGGGTCTGCGCACACAGCACGAGATAAAGTATCAAAGAGGTCCTTCAGGAGGCGGTTTTCAGTTCTCTTCTGAAAGGTGACAGCCAATGGGTGGAAGGATGGGGTTCTAGGTCCTCATGTGTGCCTAGAAACCACTTGGTTGCTGATTCATTTTTTTTCTTTTTAATTTTCCTTCATTTCTGATCTAATGGGCAAAGTGGGTCTTGGTGGCGAGAGTGATATGATCGGATATCCTTAAGCCTTTGATGAGGGGGGCTACAACGTGGACGATGCCGTTCAAATCGGCTGGCAACCAGCTTGAGTTCACGATGGCGTGCACGCGCAGCTGCCATCTGTTGTTTCCTATCTCTTCCTCATTTCCTCGTCATGGCTCATTAACTCTCTGGACTCTGATGTTTCAATCACAGCAACAGCTCACATTACCAACTGAGGGCCCTGGACTACAGTCACATGAAAAACAACAGCGATTAGCATTGAAATGCAAGCTTTTTAGGTCTCGGCCTGCACCAGCGCTTGCGCTGGTCTGGCCGAGAGTTTTAGTAAGCGGGTTTTGGAAGTGCAAACACTGGCTTTCGGCTGGCGACCAGCTTGAGTTCACGATGGCGTGTACGCGCAGCTGCCATCTGTTGTTTCCTATCTCTTCCTCATTTCCTCGTCATGGCTCATTAACTCTCTGGACTCTGATGTTTCAATCGCAGCAGCAGCTCACATTACCAACTGAGGGCCCTGGACTACAGTCACATGAAAAACAACAGCGATTAGCATTGAAATGCAAGCTTTTTTTGTCTAGTTAGAAATATTGCTTCGGTGGGTTGATTTCACCTTATATCGCTATTTGTTTTATATTGGGAGTCACAGCCTAATTACCAGTATTTTTGTCTCTCACTGTTTTTTTAAAAATATTTATTCGCGCAAAGCACAAAGCTATATTTAAGGTTACTTTTTCCGCGTCACTTCTTCACTCTATTTAAACTCCACACCCCCACTCTTATTGTCTCTCTCCTTCTCTCTCCCCTCTCTAATTCTCTCTCTACTTAATTAACTCTCCCCTCTCTATCTTTTTTAGCCTTTCATTCTCTCTCACCCTTTATCTGTTTCTCTTTCAAACTCCTTCATTCACTCTCTCTCCCCTTCTTTCTCTCTCTCTATCCCGCTCCACTCTTTATTCTATGTACACCCTTTCTCTCTCTCTCTTTCTCTCTCACCACCCTCTCTAATTGGGCATTATATCTTCACTCTATCTCTCACTCGGCAACACCACAGCATCACTCAGCGCAACCACAGCATCAATCAGAGCCAGCACAGCATCACTCAGCACCAACACTCAGCACCACCACAGCATCTCTCAGCAGCACCACAGCACCACTCAGCACCACCACACCACCACTCAACACGACCACAGCATCACCACTGCATCACTCAGCACCACCACAGCATCACTCAGCACTACCACAGCATCACTCAGCACCACCACAGCACCACTCAGCACCACCACAGCATCACTCAGCACCACCACAGCACCACAACAGCACCACTCAGCACCACCACAGCACCACTCAGCACCACCACAGCATCACTCAGCATCACCACAGCATCACTCAGCACCACCACTCAGCGCCACCACAGCATCACTCAGCACAGCACCACCACAGCATCACTCAGCACCACCACAGCACCACTCAGCACCACCACAGCATCACCACAGCCACACTCAGCACCACCACAGAATCACTCGGCACCACCACAGCATCACTAAGCACCACAACAGCGTCACTAAGCACCACCACAACACCACTCAGCACCACCACAACACCACTCAGCACCACCACAGCATTACTCAGCAGCACCACAGCATCACTCTGCACCACCACAGCATCTCTCTGCACCACCACAGCATCACTCTGCACCACCACAGCATCACTCTGCACCACAACAGCATCACTCAGCACAACCACAGCATCAATCAGAGCCAGCACAGCATCACTCAGCACCAACACAACACCACTCAGCACCACCACAGCATCACTCAGCACCACCACAGCACCACTCAGCACCACAACAGCATCACTAAGTACCACAACAGCATCACTAAGTACCACCACAGCATCACTAAGTACCACCACAGCATCACTCAGCACCACCACAGCATCACTCAGCACCACCACAGCATCACTCAGCACTACCACAGCATCACTCAGCACTACCACAGCATCACTCAGCATCACCACACCACCACTCAGCACCACCACTCAACACGACCACAGCATCACCACAGCATCACTCAGCACTACCACAGCATCACTCAGCACCACCTCAGCACCACCACAGCACCACTCAGCACCACCACAGCATCACTCAGCACCACCACAGCACCACAACAGCACCACTCAGCACCACCACAGCACCACTCAGCATCACCACAGCATCACTCAGCACCACCACTCAGCGCCACCACAGCATCACTCAGCACAGCACCACCACAGCATCACTCAGCACCACAACAGCACCACTCAGCACCACCACAGCATCACCACAGCCACACTCAGCACCACCACAGCATCACTCGGCACCACCACAGCATCACTAAGCACCACCACAACACCACTCAGCACCACCACAGCATTACTCAGCAGCACCACAGCATCACTCTGCACCACCACAGCATCTCTCTGCACCACCACAGCATCACTCTGCACCACCACAGCATCACTCTGCACCACCACAGCATCACTCTGCACCACCACAGCATCACTCAGCACCACCACAGCATCACTCAGCACCACCACAGCATCACTCAGCACCACCACAGCATCACTCAGCACAACCACAGCATCAATCAGAGCCAGCACAGCATCACTCAGCACCAACACAACACCACTCAGCACCACCACAGCATCACTCAGCACCACCACAGCACCACCCAGCACCACCACAGCATCACTCAGCACCACAACAGCATCACTAAGTACCACAACAGCATCACTCAGCACCACCACAGCATCACTCAGCACCACCACAGCATCACTCAGCACCACCACAGCATCACTCAGCACTACCACAGCATCACTCAGCATCACCACACCACCACTCAGCACCACCACACCACCACTCACCACGACCACAGCATCACCACTGCATCACTCAGCACCACCACAGCATCACTCAGCACTACCACAGCACCACCACAGCACCACTCAGCACCACCACAGCATCACTCAGCACCACCACAGCATCACTCAGCATCACCACAGCATCACTCAGCACCACCACACCACCTCTCAGCGCCACCACAGCATCACTTAGCACAGCACCACCACAGCATCACTCAGCACCACCACAGCACCACTCAGCACCACCACAGCATCACCACAGCCACACTCAGCACCACCACAGCATCACTCGGCACCACCACAGCATCACTCGGCACCACCACAGCATCACTAAGCACCACAACAGCGTCACTAAGCACCACCACAACACCACTCAGCACCACCACAGGATTACTCAGCAGCACCACAGCATCACTCTGCACCACCACAGCATCTCTCTGCACCACCACAGCATCTCTCTGCACCACCACAGCATCACTCTGCACCACCACAGCATCACTCTGCACCACCACAGCATCACTCTGCACCACCACAGCATCACTCTGCACCACCACAGCATCAATCAGAGCCAGCACAGCATCACTCAGCACCAACACAACACCACTCAGCACCACCACAGCATCACTCAGCACCACCACAGCACCACTCAGCACCACCACAGCATCACTCAGCACCACAACAGCATCACTAAGTACCACAACAGCATCACTAAGTACCACCACAGCATCACTAAGTACCACCACAGCATCACTCAGCACCACCACAGCATCACTCAGCACCACCACAGCATCACTCAGCACTACCACAGCATCACTCAGCATCACCACACCACCACTCAGCACCACCACAGCATCACTCAGCACCACCACAGCACCACTCAGCACCACCACAGCACCACTCAGCACCACCACAGCATCACTCAGCACTACCACAGCATCACTCAGCATCACCACACCACCACTCAGCACCACCACAGCATCACTCAGCACCACCACAGCACCACTCAGCACCACCACAGCACCACTCAGCACCACCACAGCATCACTCAGCATCACCACAGCATCACTCAGAACCACCACACCACCACTCAGCACCACCACAGCATCACTCAGCACCACCACAGCATCACTCAGCATCACCACAGCCACACTCAGCACCACCACAGCACAACCACAGCATCACTCAGCACCACCACACCACCACTCAGCACCACCACAGCATCACTCAGCACCAGCACAGCACCACCACAGCATCACTCAGCACCACCACAGCATCACTCAGCATCACCACAGCCCCACTCAGCACCACCACACCACCACTCAGCACCAGTAAGCACCACAACAGCATCACTAAGCACCACCACAACACCACTCAGCACCACCACAGCATCACTCAGCACCACCACAGCATCACTCAGCACCACCACAGCATCACTCAGCACCACCACAGCATCACTCAGCACCACCACAGCACCACTCAGCACCACCACAGCACCACTCAGCACCACCACAGCATCACTCAGCATCACCACAGCACCACCACTCAGCACCACCACAGCACCACCACTCAGCACCACCACAGCATCACTCAGCACCACCACAGCATCACTCAGCACCACCACAGCATCACTCAGCACCACCTCAGCATCACCTCAGCATCACCAAGCACCACCTCAACACCACTCAGCACCACCACAGCATCACTAAGCACCACCTCAACATCACTCAACACCACCTCAGCATCACTAAGCACCACCTCAACATTAGAATAGGCAGGAAGAAGTTGCCAACATTGCAACGACAAAATAAACGACAAGACCTTTCTTATGTTTATTCTTTTTTTAATTGGGTCATTCAGTTGTACATAATGTCGTCTTAGTTATATATAAAGTAACAAAAATGCTTATAAGTCTTTTTTATTATAACTTTTCAACATGCTGCACAGCAGCCACAATGCTCTTAAAAACATTGGCAAAGCCAATAGCTCTGCCTAAACACTTATAAGGCCAATAGGTCTCGCCTTTGGGACCGTATATGTGTTTAACCAGGTGTCAGTTATGCAGCACAATTGTTGCATGGCTAAACACTTATAAGGTCCCAAAGGCGAGACCTATTGGCTATGCCAATGCTTGTTTAAACTACTTGCCCCACTGATTAACCCTCCACTGAATCTGCTTTGGGACGCATCCCTAAAATCAGGCACTTATCCGTCCATCTGGAAAACTGCACTTGTCCAACCTATCGTCAAGAAAGAGGATGCAGATCCAGCTGTACTAAAAAATTTCAGACCCATCTCCCTTTTGCCAGCCCCAGCCAAGATCCTTGAGAAAGAAGTGCAGAAACAGCTATCCAACTACCTAGAAGCTAACAAACTACTACACGATTCTCAGTCCAGATTTAGAGCTGGCTACAGCACTGAGACAGCTCTGCTGGAGGTAGCTGAAACAATCCGGGAAACCTTAGATAAGGGTAGCTGTGCAATGCTGGTGCTGCTAGACCGGTCAGCAGTGTTTGACACGGTGTCACATAAGATCCTCCTCGACAGGCTCAGGCAACTGGGAGTAAATGGGACCACCTTGGCCTGGTTCAGTTCCTTTCTTGAGGGGCGGTCCCAGAGAACAAGGCTGCATCCTCATGTCTCATCACCCCGCCCCGTGATTTGTGGAGTACCACAGGGCTCGGCTCTCAGCCCGACCCTTTTTAACATTTATCTTGCCCCCCTAGCCCCACTTGTAGAGCAACATGGCGTAAGTGTCATCTCATACGCTGATGACACCCAGCTGGTGTTCTCCTTCAAAGACCATTCGGAGGCCGCATTCACAAACTTTAAGCAGTGTCTGATAGATATATCAGCCTGAATGACTAAGAACTGTCTACGGCTGAATGCCGATAAAACGGAGGTACTGTTTTTTAATCAGCCTTCCCCTCCCCAATCTGATCTTTGGTGGCCTTTACAGCTCAATCCTCCTCCACTTCCTGTGTCCTCGGCCAGGAATCTGGGTTTTAAATTTGACAAAACCCTCTCATGCAAAACCCAGATAGGACATGTGTCCTCATCCTGCTTCTGGAAAATGAAGGCGTTACGAAGATTTCTCCAGCTCCTACCAATGGACTGTAGGAAAACAATTGTCCACGCACTTATAACATCACAACTAGACTACGCTAATAGTCTATATCTGGGCTTACCAGCCTATCTGTTCAGGAAACTGCAAACAATACAGAATGTAGCCGCAAGGCTTATCAGAAATGTCCCGCTAAGGCATCACATCTCCCCCATCTACGTAGTCTACACTGGCTGCCCGTGAAAAAACGAACAGAATTCAAAGCGCTCACCCTTGCTTACAGGGCAATAAACGAAGTTGGCCCCCTCTATTTACGGAAAAGAATCCGTAAATCCCATCAAACAAGAAACCTAAGATCCAATCATCTTGAACTCCTCGTCACCCCTCGCTTTCCCAAAGCTAGAATAGGATGGCGGTCCTTCCCAGTCAGAACAACGACCCTGTGGAACTCCTTCCCTGAACACATCAGAAAAGCCAACTAGGAGTCTAGCTTCCGGAAATCCTTGAAGACGTGGCTCTTTAGTCTTCCTTAGCACCTTGCGGATTCCAACATACTCACCCCTCCTCTTTCTATGTCTCCGCTGCCAGCGCCGGGACACTCCCATTGGGGGTAGCCGCGCGCTCTATAAGCTACATAATAATAATGTGAAAATAAGCGTCCTGCAAGTCCAACGCTACCATCCAGTCTCCAGGGACGAGAGCAGACAGAACCTGAGCCAGTGTCAACATCTTGAACTTCTCCTTCTGGAGGAAGCGGTTGACGTTCCTGAGATCCAAGATAGGATGCAGGCCCTTGTCTTTCTTGGGCACCAGAAAGTAGTGGGAATAACAACCACAGTCTACTTCTGGGACAGGAATGCACTCAATGGCTCCCTTGGCCAAGAGAGCTGTAACTTCCTGTTGGAGAAGGGCCAGGTGATCCTCCGACATGCAATGGAATTGAGGTGGCATGGATGGAGGGGTAGTCTCGAAGGGGAGGGAGTAGCCCCTTCAGACTATTTGCAAAACCCACCTGTCCGATGTGATGTTGAGCCAGTGGGGGAGGTGATGGCGAATCCTGCCGCCCACTGGCGATTGATAGGCCTGAAAGGTCGGACAAGGAGGGTTTGGAGGCTGCTGCAGAGGGGGCGCTGGTGGACTGGCCCCCCAACCCACGGCAGTGGGATCCACGTCCCCGGGCGCGCAGAAGCTGGACAGCTTGCGCAGGCCTGTGGCCCTGGGCGGGACGTGGCCGGGCACCCCTTCCGTAGCCACGAAAGGGGCGAAAAGCAGACTGCGCTGGGCGGGAGGTGGAAGCGAGGCCTAAGGTTCTGGCCGTAGCCCTAGAATCCTTAAAGGGCTCGAGCACGTTGTCTGCCTTGTCGCCAAACAGGCGACGGCCATCAAAGGGCATGTCCAAAAGCGTTGCTTGGACATCCCCGAATAGCCAGTGGACCTCAACCAGGCGCTGTAGCGTCTCAATGCTACTGACGTGGAAATAGTCCTGCCCAGTGAGTCGGCGGTGTCCAGCCCACACCGGATGGTGAACTACGCTGAGTCTCTCCCTTCGGCAACAGCACGTGAGAGCACGGCCCGGACCTCCTTGGGGCACTGTGCTGCCACAGTGCGCAACCGTGTCCCTCACAGAGTGGGCGTAGCGGCCCAATAGACATGCGGTGTTCACCGACCGCAGTCCCAAGCTGGGGGAAGAAAACATCTTCTTCCCAAGGTGTTCCAGCTTCTTGGATACCCTATCAGGAGGTGCGTTAGGGAATGCGCCTTTGGACGTTGAGGCTTGGACTACCGAGCTCTCAGGGGTAGGATGGGAAGAGAGGAAAATGGGGTCACCCGGGGCCGGGCGGTGGCGTCGGGCAATCATCCTGTCCACAGAAGCCCCTGTGTTGGGCTTGGACCAAGTGCCCAAAAGGATGTCCGTGAGGACCTCATTGAATGGCAGCAGGGGCTCTGAAGAGGCCGCTGCCGGCTGAAACACCTCGGTCAGGAGGTTAGTCCTGACCGCCACCGTAGGAAGCTCGAGGTTTAAGGCCACGGCTGCCCTATGCAACACCACTGCGTAAGATGCACCCTCCTCCGTAGCCACGGTAGGGGGAGAAAGCATGCCAAGGTCTGGGGAGGTGTCCAGACCACTGGCGTCACCAAACTCCTCTCTCCAGTCCGGTTCCTCTAACTGGTCTGTAAGAGGGTCCACAGACCCCCTCCCAGTCCTCCTCACCCTCTCCTGGTAGCCACTCAGGGTGGTAGGAAACATCAGGGGAGAACAGGGGTACAAAAGTTGGGCGACATCGGTCAGGCTCCGTGTCCTCATTGAGGGGGAGGCCGGGGCCGACGCTGGCTGGGGACACAACCGGCGTCAGAGGCGGCGGGGTGTCATCACTGGATTCAGCGCCGGAGGATTTGTCACGAGGTCGACCTGCTCCGATCCGGATCCAGGCCTGGATCCTTGGGGGCCCTGCGGTGCCGGAGCCGAAGCTGCCAACATCGAAGACCTGGAGCCTCCAACTGAGTCTGCGGAGGCCGAGGGCGCGCCAGCGGAGTCGGGCTGCCCGAAGATGGAATGCAAGGTTTCGTAAAAGCTTCGAAGCTGGGTAGGGGTCGCTCCGGCTCCCGGAAAGGGAGGGAAGGCCGGTGTCGACCCAACAGGCTCCGCGGGCGCCGCCGGACGACTACCTTCCGCTTCCCGCGTCGGCCGACTGACGGGGAGAACGCGAAGAGCGGTGATGCTTCTTCGCCTTCTTCTTGTGCTTCGACTTTCCCGAAGACAAAGACTTTGATGACGAGTGGTGGTGGTGGCTCCGCGACCGGTCCCGCAACCTCCCTCTCGACCGGGACCTCGAACTGCGCAGAGCGGACTGCCGGGCCTCGAGAAGCTTTCGGGACCGCTCCCGCAAAGACTTCGGGTTTATGTCCCGGCAGTCGGAGCACGACTTTGGGTCGTGCTCCAGGCACCAAAGGCACACGAGGTGCATGTCCGTGACCGACATCAATTTGCGACAGGAGTCGCAAGCCTTGAAGCCGGTCCGACGTGACATCCCTTTGTGCACCAGGAGTCGATCGACTCAAAAAAGGTGTCGACAAAAGTCGCAAAAAACGGAGTAAAAAACGTGACTCGAGGTACCGCTCTCTCCGGATCTGCGCTGGCTGGCGCGGAAAAAGAAATAACTGACGTCAGCGCGCGAGGACGGCGTCTAAGTAGATACCGCTACGTCATTCCGGCGACCACGACGAACGCGGAGTCAACCGACGCCACCTATCGACGCGCAGAGGTACTGCTGAGGAAAAAATTCTCCGGATCCAGTCTGACGCCTGGGGGTAATTCTAAGGTGAGGAATCCATAACTAATTGTCTCTTTCAGATACTTGTTTTACAATATTATTGTACCACACAATGATATCATCAACATAGATAGAGGGGATATCAATCTTCTCCTCAAATTGAAAGGTGGCTAGCTATTGGAGATGAATTGGATCCAAGCGTGTTGAAAGCCTACGTGGATAGGGCATTCCTAGAGGCAGAACCCTCTCTAGGAACACTGGCTCACACAGGTCAAGACTGCTGTAATTGCCCAGTGACCACTACCCTCATATTTTGACACCTCAAAATTCTTAAAAAGGTTGAATTGCCAAAAAGACATAAATATGTAATCAATAGGGCTTAAGGACTGACCCTGCTGGAAAGTTGTTGCTGCTGCTGGCACCCCAGTTCCCAGGTCACTGCCCAATCATCATCCAATCACTCACTTCTTTGTGGACTTTAGTTAACTGTCACTGACTGTGCCGTGAAGGTGGCACCAGTTTCCGAAATACAAGGCAAGTCGCCGCCCCTGGATGGATCATCGCTTTCAGTCTCTGCCTGGGCAAGGGGCGGTGTACTGCTGGGTGGTCTCAGGGTGATTGTCATTCTCCAGAAAGGATGTAATTGTCAGTCTGTTTGACAGCCTGGGCCATGGCATGGCATGTGGTTGAGTACATGAGGACTGGCTTTATTGTGCACTGCAGCCAGAGCCTGACACAGGCGCTGTGCAGTGTGATGACAATTTTTATTCATTTTTTAGAGTGAAGAAACACCCTTGAGGGCGGCCTGCAGGGATCCCCCACTGTTTTCCTACTCAGAATCCCCTGCAAATCACAAATTTAGCTAACAATAAATCACATTTTCCTCACATCTCTGGCTGGGATCATCGCGCCGGCACAAATGTCCTACCACTCAGCGTTCCCCTCAGTCTCCCGAGTAAAATGATACCTCACTTTTGTGGGTGGGTCAAGGGCCCGAGACTGGGAAGGGTCAAAAACATAAGGATTGAAGGGATAGCACACGAACTCTAAGCGCTATATTTTCTTTTAAATATGATTTTAGGCGATTCTGCATTGGACACCCACACAAATGAGGTATCATTTTTATCGGGAGACCAGGGGGAACGCTGGGTGGTAGGACATTTGTGCCAACGTGGTGATCCCACACAGAAATGTAAGGAAAAGGTGATTTTGTATTAGCTAAATGTGAGGTTTGCAGGGGATTCTGGGAAGGAAAATGTTTGGGGATCCACACAAGCCACACATTCCTGGACTCCCCCGGGTGTCTAGTTTTCAGAAATGTCTGGGATTGGTAGGTTTCCTTAGATGGCTGCCGAGTCTAGGATCAAAAATGCAGGTGACTCCCTCGCAAAACAAGGTCTTTTTGTAATTGATAATTTTGAAGTCTCCACAGTATATTTTTGGCTGTTTCCTGTCGCGGGGACTAGGCCTATCCACACAAGTGAGGTACCATTTTTATCAGAAGACTTGGGGAAATGCTGGGTGGGTGGAAGTTTGTAGATCTGTGCAGATTCCAGAACTTTCCATCACAGAAATGTAAGGAAAATGTGTTTTTTTTCTGGAAATTTTGAGGTTTGCAAGGGATTTTGGGTAACAGAACCTGGTGAGAGCCACACAAGTCACCCCATCCTGGATTCCTCTGGATGTCTAGTTTTCAAAAATGTACAGGTTTCTCTAGGTGCCGTCTGAGCTAGAGCCCAAAATCTATAGCTAGGCACATTGCAAAGAAAGGGTCAGTTTTCTGTGGAAAAATGTGATGTGTCCATGTTGCGTTTTGGGCCATTTCCTGTAGCGGGCACTAAGCCTAAGACAAGTGAGGTACCATTTTTATTGGGAGACTTGGGGGAATGCTGGGTGTGTGGAAGTTTGTGGCTCCACGCAGATTCCAGAACTTTTCATCACAGAAATGTGAAGATTTTCTTTTTTTTTTCCTACAAAGTTTGAGGTTTGCAAGGGATTCTGGGAAACAGAACCTAGTGAGAGCCACATAAGTCACCCCATCCTGGATTCCCCTGGGTGTCTAGTTTTCAAAAATGTATAGGTATGCTAGGTTTCCCTAGGTGCTGCCTGAGCTAGGGTCCAAAATACACAGCTAGGCACATTGCAAAAAAAGGGTTAGTTTTCACTGGAAAAATGTGATGTGTCCACGTTGCATGTTGGGCCTTTTCAAGAGACGTAGGGGAACACAGAATAGTAGAACAAAAGTTATTACCAATTGACTTTCTTTGCATTTCTGCTCTCCAAAAGTAAGACAATGTGTAAAAAAGTAATTTTGAAAAATGTCCTCTAATTCACATGCTTGTATGGGTACCCACAATTTCAGAGATGTGCAAATACCCACTGCTTCTAAACACTATATTTTGTTCCCATTCCGGAAATATATAGGTTTCCTTGGTACCTATTTTTTTGCTCTTTATATTTTACCAAATGAATTGCTATATACCCAGTACACAATGGAAAACCATTGCAAGACGCAGCTCAGTTACTGGCTCTGGTACCTGATGAACCTACAAGTCCTATATATCCCTGCAACCACAAGGGTCTAGCAGACATAACGGTATATTGCTTTAAAAAATCTGCCATACATAGAAGAAGTTACAGGTGAAAATGTTGGCACAAATGGCTGTTTTTTTCAACTCAATTTCAATATTTTTTTTATTTCAATTGTTAGTTTCTATAGAAAAACCTTGAAGGATCTACACAAATGACCCCTTGCTGAATTCAGAATTTTGTCTACTTTTCAGAAATGTATAGTTGGAAATGTATAGTTGTCCGGGATCCATTATTGCTTTCACACCCATTACTACCACTAACTGGAAGGAGGTTGAAAGCACAAAAAATAGGAAAAATACGCTATGTCCCAGTAAAATGCCAAAACTGTGTAGAAAATGTTGGGTTTCTGACAAAAGTCTGTCTGTTCCTGAAAGCTGGGAAGATGGTGATTTTAGCACCACAAACCCTTTGTTGATCCCTTTTGCAGGGAAAAAACCAGATGCTTTCTTCTGCAGATCTTTTTCCCCATTTAAAAAACAAAACAAAACAAATTAGCTGTATTTTGCCCAATTTCTCAGTTTCCTCCAGGGGAATCTACAAACCCTGGGTACCTTTAGAATCCTCAAGATGTTTGAAGAAAAGGACGCAAATTTGGCGTGGATACCTTATGTGGACAAAATATTACAGGGGCCAAAGCGTGAACTAGCACAAATAGCTAAATAAAGCCTTAGCACGAGGGGGGGGGGTACGAGGCCTAGCAGAGAAGGGCTTAAGTAGGCATCAAAACAACAAAAATCTAATGAAGGGAACCAGAGTTATGAATTTTCAAAGGTGTTCATAAATCACTGTTTTTCAATCAAAAAGTTTCATAAATCACTGCTTCTCATTCTAGCTGTAGTCTATGAGCCTCGAACGCGAGGGTCCAGGATGAAGTCAAAAGTTTCAGGTTGACTGCAATGGAGCTCTGGGTCAGAAGCAAGGGCCTGGTTGGTCCTGGTCAGAGTTTTACCTTCACACTTAGAAACCTTTCTGATTCTTTTTCTAGTCAACGGGCTGGTCGGTGGGATTCTCAGCAGCTTGAGTCAGACGTTGGGTTTGGCATCAGCAGACAGGCGATGTCAGCGGTCCAGAGGAAGCCATGGTTCATGACAGGTGTTGAGGCTGCCTATGACAGGCAAGAAGCAGTAGTGTATGAGCCTCGGATTCTGTGCCAAAATCTGTTATCTATTCATTTCAGGTTCACAAGTTGCAGTTCTGGGGGAATCAAGAGTACACTCCAACACCAGTCAAAGGTCCAGAACCTGGGGGGGCACCTCTCAGCAGCTAGGACTCCATCTCATGGGCTGCACCAGTGGAATCCTGGGCAAGTCCAGTGGCAACTGGTTAGCTGGGCACTTTGCAGGTGCAGGGCTGCCTTAGCTTTTGTGTCCCTTGAAGCTTAGCAGGAGGCTAGCCAACTAGCCCTTGGAGTCAACTCATTGGTCCTTGGCATAAAATGGAGAGCAGGCTCAGCCTCCGGGATCTCTCTCTCCCGATCTCAACAGCAGGAGCAGCCCTTCTCTTTCTGAAGTCCTGTCTGTGGTTGAGCGGGTGCTTTCTTTCTTGATGCAGCCTTTCTTTCTGAGGTCCAGCAGGTGCAGTCCTTCTTCTGTTCTATTTGAATCCAGTAGTGTTCTGAGGCTGGTAGCCAGGGGTGCCGCTTTTAAGGCAATTTCGAGTTTGTGGGTGGGGAAGACCCCCTTACTAATGGGGGCAAAAATTCCCATGGGAAGCCCTACCTGCTATTACATCACTTCCTGGGATATTGACACTAAACAACTTCACACTGCATCACTTTTTTTTATTCCCCGTTCCTGGGAGCACTTCGCACCTCCTGGCATGAGGATAGCAGGCTGTCTCATGTGACAACTGCTGTAGTTAATCGGAAACAACTACTAGAAGGTTGGGGCAAGAAAGAGGTAACTTTCTAAAGTCACCTTTATATTAAAAGTTACTGTAAATCCAATGCTATCACTATGTTGGGTTTCATGTAACAATTGATTTCAGACTTTGAAGTATTATAGTTGGTGGCCCCAAATGGAAGTTAGCACGTAGCTGTTGCGCTAGTGGCCCCCGATGCTATCCAATGGGACTACTAGTCTTTCTACAGTGAAAACGATGAGGGAATTCTCACACGTAAAATATAAACTGATTATGTCCTTCTTAATATCCAGCACCCGGCCTGATAGGTTTATAAGGCCTGCTTTAGGGGTGACTTATAAATATTAAAAAGGAACGTTTGCACTCAGAAAAAGTTTTTTTTGCCATGTTGATTTGACAGTTTAAAAGCTTCCAAACTAGGCTTCAGTGGCCGGTGGCCTGCAGCCATGTTTTTACTTTGTCACTGTGGTGGTGGCACAATAAGTGCTGCAGCCACTGGTGACATTTAACTTTCAGGCTTTGAGTACACTGGGCACCATATACAAAGGACTTGCATGTAATTGTATAGTGCTTACTACCCCGGATGTGGAGTTGAAGCGCTTTTCGCCGAGTATCACGCTACTGTGGACCCCAAAATGTATTAGTGGTGGATTAGTATAAAATAAGTTGTTAATTCGAGCTGTTGACATGCAAGACTGTTAGTTGGATTGAATAGGATTAGGATAAAGGAAAGATAGAGGGAGGAGTCTAGAACGTGTTATTTGGGAGATCATAGTAGCAAATTGAGGTTTGGGGTGAGTCAAAGGCAGGGCAGAGGAGGGAAGAGTCTTGAAAGGGTTTTTAGGGTGATCACAATAGTACAATGAGGTTTGGGATGATTCAGAGAGTGGAGGACAATTGAGAGGTATAGGATGAGACAGAGTAGTGCATTGGAGAGAGCTGTAGTTTTTTTTCCTACAGTAGTAGTAAAGTAATAAATATATAGATGCACAACTACACAGAAAAGTTTAAATGTATATGAAAAATATTAAAGAGATATAAAGTTGTATTATAGAAAGTTCCATATGTGCCTGTATGGATAAATAGTTAGAAACTCATGGCCTTATTCACACAGGGCCTCCACACTAGTGGCAGGGGCACCGCAGTCAAGAGGGAGTCTCTGCATTCGGGGGATAATCTCCGCAATGAGAATTCACATTGTGGAGATTCCACTCATAGGGGCTTATTTGCAAGACATTGGCATTGGGCAGCGCCGCAAGGCATCTTGGTGCGCTGCCCTACCCCAATTCGAAAGGGCAGGAATGCACCGTATTTACAAGATACAGTACATTCCTGTCCTTTCAGCTGGCGCACATTTTGCAGCTGTGCGCCAATGCAGGCACCCTTGAACCATACTGCAAGGGTGTCTGTGTTGTTGGCAGGATTGTTTTTGTGCAGGAAGGGGCACGTTCCTGCACAAAAACAATCCTAAGATGCATTTTCCTCTTTCTACAAGTGCTGCAAAATAGAGCACACACAGAAAGAGGAAGAAACAAAATAAAGAAATTTCTCCTAGTTATGCCACCCCTGGGGAGGGGCATGGTTTTGACGCATTTCCAGATTTATGCTATGCTGTAAATCTGGGAATGCATCAAAATTCATGGGCGTTGCTTGGGAGCACTCACAGCAATGCCCATGGAATGCCTCTTTGACTCAGTAAGGCAAGGAAGCAACTTTTGCTGCTTTGCCTTACTCCAGATCTATAAAGCCATGAAAAGCCACGCAAAGTGGCTTGGCGTGACCTCGTAGATATGGGTCTGCACGCTGCACCTCAGAAGCATCACAAAAGCGACGCTCCAGCGGCAGAAATATGCTGCAAGGGGCTTGCAAATAAGTCTGCGAGTTCAGAGACTTCCACACGACTGCAGGGCCTATGCTACGAGTGCAGAGTCCCTTTGTGAATCAGGCCCTCAGACTTTCAAGTGTTGCTGTACATAAAGCTAATTTATTTGTGTATTTTTCTTTACTTTTTTGGAGACATTTTATGTTGTTTATTTATATTAATTTATGTTTATTTGATATTTTCCTCAATATTTCAGCAGTAGTGAAGTACTTACAGATACAATTGTTATGATCGTATTTACACATTGTAATAGATACAATAAAACAGAGACCAATAAGTATCTAATCAAAAAACGTATATAACTTATCACACAATGTGATAGATAAGATAACATAAAATAAAACAGACCCATAAGCATATAATTAAATAACTTATATGTAAATTATGCAGTGACCTCTATACATGTTAAGTATAAAAAAATATATATTTTAATCCTAAGTAATATATACATTTGTTAAACCATAAGTATTATATATATCTGTACAAAGAAATGCATGTATCTAAATACATACCTACATATAATCAAATTATACATGTTTACATACACATGAATATGCTGTACATTTGTGTTTTGAGTATGGTGGTCATGTAGGAAAGAGACAACTTTTGAGTGGGCTTCTGAAGATAAGTTAGTTATTCATAAATGTTATGTTTGGGGGTAACAAGTTCCATAGTTTGGCTGCTGGAACAGAGAAAGATGTACTGCCCATGTTTTTTTTCGTGTATGCTGGGGTTTTAAGGCGTGGTGCCAATCTGGAGCGGAGGTTCCTTTGTTATACGCATTTGGTGATTTTATTCCTGATTAAAAGTGGTCCTGTTCCATGTACGGCTTTGTGGGTGATACACAGCAGCTTGATAGTGGATCTTATGGCAAATAGTTAAAGTTAAATATGCCAATTAGGGATTAGCCCACTGTACATAGTTCTGAGGGGTCAGAGCAATTGAACTGGTGTCTGGGCAGAAGAGCCCAGTGCACTTCAGAATGAAGAAAAACCAGCAAAATCAATCCCACAACTTGGGGGGAGGGGGTGATCATACAAAAAGAAGCATTTCCTTACATATATCTACAAGATACTAGAGAGGTAGCTTTCTGCACCTTGTGGCTACTATTCACAGTTAGCTGTAAGCAATGACATGTAGGGGAACTATATAACTTCGGTGCTTGTTTGAAGCTAAAATAAGAGTTGTGGAGGGAATGTTATCAGTCTGACTCCATGTCTACCCATGATGCATCCAAGAGCTGTTATAATGTGATAGCATGTGAGTAACTTGGTGTATTCCTTTTCCTGTGTAACCCAGATTATAATAAGAAAATCAATAAAGTAAAAAAAAAAAACAAAGAAAAAAAGAAGAGGAAGGTTCAGGTCCATCCTTCTTCACCACAATATGGTGACATCTGACTCGATCAACCTGATCAAATCCACGACTGCAGACATACCCCCGTCCACTGTGGAAATGTTAATGCAGACCAAATCGAATGCCATCCCAATGCCAAGACTACATGTACCATAATATGGTAGTTGGTACCAGTACTTTGCTTCAGCTCAACATCACACATTGCAGTTCATGTTCTCTGTTAGATGAATGAATGAATGCATTTATAAAGCGCAACGTTCACTCCAAGGAGCATCTTGGCGCTAGCGGAAAGACTTGGAGATCTGAGGTGGGGAAACTTAGCGGGACATAGGAGAAAGGGATCAGATGAGAGATAGCACAGTGTGATCTGGGGCAGCAAAGATCCAGGTTTTTAGA
This sequence comes from Calotriton arnoldi, assembly GCA_963921515.1. Classification (NCBI taxonomy): domain Eukaryota; kingdom Metazoa; phylum Chordata; class Amphibia; order Caudata; family Salamandridae; genus Calotriton; species Calotriton arnoldi. The sequence goes on from CAWUFW010002968.1 coordinate 832,693, forward strand.
AGTTTTTTAAACATTAGTTCAGACTGTGCCAGTCTCAAGTGAGTGGGCAAGCTATTCCAGTCTTTCGTTCCCAGGACAGCCATTGACTTTCCCCCCTCTGGATGTCAGATGAAAGGGGGGGGGGGATGCTACAAGGTTTTCCTAGGAAGACCGCAAGAGTCGTTGGGTGATATAGGGTCTAATTCTGGACCTTAGGTATTTTGGTCCCATTGCCCTGATGGCCTTGAAGATGATTATTAAAAAATGTTAAAGGATCCTTTTATGTATGGGTAGCCAGTGCAGGGTTCTAAGCGCTGCTACTGAAGACCCCTTAGGCAGTTAAAACCAGCCTAGCTGCCACGTTCTGGACTACTTTACATTTTTTCAGAACAGCCTTTTTAGCACCTGCATACAGGCTGTTGCAGTAACCCAGACGTGACAGGATTAATGCTACTGCGACTGTTTTCCTAGCAGTGACAGGAAGTAGATCCAAAACTTTTTTGAGGGTTTTTATCGTGTGGAAACACCTGCCCGCCACAGCGAGGGCTTGCTTGTGGAAGGATAGGTGGAATCAAACCTGATCCCCAAATTCCTCACAGTATCTACTGTGTTGGGAGGTGCAGCGGTGTTCGGCGGCGACCACTGTTTGGGCATAAAGAGATTAGATTTTCCAAGCAGCATGATTTCAGTTTTTTGGCTGTTACATTTGAGGTGGCTTAGTTTTATCCAGTCCATAACTGCAGATAGACAATAACGAAATTTTTCTTCAGCTGCTGTGGACTTTTTACCAAGAGTGAGAATTAGCTGAGGGTCGTCCGCGTATGAAATGGATTCGATGTTGAATGAGGCGATCAAGGTGAGCAACGGTAACATGTAAAGATTAAAAAGAGTTGGGCTCAGGGACGAGCCCTGTGGGACCCCTGATATCTACAAGTGCATGTAAAAACTTTGGGGGGCAGGGATAGAAGGGTGAACCTGATTTGCAAGAGAGAATAGCTTGCCAGGACTGTTCAAGACTAATCTCCTTGAAACAGGTTAGCTCTCTTCTGTTTCCTAAAGTTTCTGCTTCAATGGACGAGGGGATCATTTCCGTAAAGTCTTTTTTTAAGTCTGCGATTTTATTTGAAAAAAATTCGGCAATCTGATCACATAAACCCTGTGACGGAGGGATTTCTTGTTCTAAACTTTTCGGATCCGTGAAAGATTTAACGATATTAAAAATGGTTTTCCGATTAGACGCTGCCTTATTAATAAGACTGGAATAAACTGCCTTCTTTTCTATTTTGATTTGCTGGTGGTATAGTCTGAGAGCTGTTTTGAAAGATGAAAGTTCTTTTGATTTGTAGCTTCCTCCATATTCTTTCCAATTTTTTGCATTGGCCTTGTAATTCTTTTAGGCAAGAGGTGAACCAGGGAGCAGAATTTTTATTGAAGGTGCTTTTCCTAGAGGGGGAAAATGGCGCCAAGATATTGGCTAGAGAGGTCATCCAATCATTAAACATGTCGGTGTCTATCGAGGGGTCCCCAGTAAGAATGGGTTTACCCACTTCTGCCATGGCAGATAAGTCGGGATTAGTGAGCGTTTTATTCCACTTGCGTCTCAATGTGGGACCAGATTGCCTGGGGTTTTTCACCGGTTGTGCAGTAGTATAGCCAATCCTAAAAGGAATAAGCTTATGATCTGACCAGGTTATAGTGACTGGTGGGTCTGTTTTGAGACAGACTGCGTTGGTGCATATACCATCCAGGGTGTGCCCTGCACAATGTGTGGGCCCCTCTATCTGTTGTTTTAGACCCAAAGTTTATATAATTTCTGTGAAATCTTTTGTGCTAGGGGTATCATTTGATTCTAGGTGTATGTTGAAATCACCCAGGATGGTGAAGTTGGAATATCTGACCACTAGAGAACTCATGTTTTCCCCCAGGGTATCTAAAAAATTTAAGACTGGAACCAGGGGGTCTGTAGATCAAAGCCCCAGCGAACGACATTGAGCTGTCTGGTTGGAAGCAGAAGCCGAGGCTTTCAGCTCCTTTTACTTCTGTAATATTAAATATAGGACATTTCAGGGAGCTCCTGTATATTATTGCTAAACCCCCCCCCCCCCCCCACTTTATACCATTCCCAGACAAGACAGAAATGGGCAATCTGGTGGGAGGGCTTACACAACATCAGGGTTTGAGCATTCTCGTAGCCATGTTTCAGTGATAAAAAGACAATCTAGATTCAGATTTTCTAACATGTCATAAATATGTAGCGCATTTTTGGCTAAGGATCTGGCATTGACAAGGCCGCAGCGCAGCTGCTTAAGGTAATTTTTGCAGACCGCAATGGGGGCATGGCCAGATACGGGGCTGCGAGCATATTTAAACGTATGTCTACATCTAAGGCAGGTTAATGGGCCATTTATTTTATCAGTCTGGAGATAGACTTTGCACTTAATAGCTTTTGTCTTAAGCGCCAGTAGTTCCTCTCCTGTGTAGAGGAGACCTGAACTGGAACCTGCAGCATTTCTGGCCCTGGCCGCGTTCCGGACGCGGACAGGCACAGACAGGATTGCCTTCGGCGCATCCGCTGCACGCGTCCGGCGCAGCATGCAGCTTAAATAGTATAGAGGAAGGCGCTTAACAGCCACTAGCACGGCAACCTGCCGGAAGTGGGTGTAGCCTGAGTAGGTGGAGCTGCGTACCTCCGCTCAATCGGCAGAAAACTGCCACGGCGGACCAGGAAAGCAGGTCAAAGAAAGTGCAATGTGCAATGAAGCGCTCGCTGGAGCTGGAGCAAGAAACAGGTATTTGTGACCTCCTTAGTTCAGTAATAAAAACAGTATATCCCCAATAAAATGAATAAAATAACAGTGGTGTTGTTACAAGTACCTGCAAAGCAAGTAGTCTAAGATCAGTTTAAAAGTCCCTCTCCCACGCTAAACAGACTACCAGTCCGCTGCGCGTCCGGCGCAGCATGCAGCTTAGATAGTATAGAGGAAGGAGCTTAACAGCCACTAGCAAGGCAACCTGCCGGAAGTGGGTGTAGCCTGAGTAGGTGGAGCTGCGTTCCTCCGCTCAAATCGGCAGGAAACTGCCGTGACGGACTGGGAACGCAGGCCAAAGAAAGTGTAATGTAGCGCTCGCTGGAGCAAGAAACAGGTATTCGTGACCTCCTTAGTTCAGTAATAAAAACAGTATATCCCCAATAAAATGAATAAAATAACAGTGGTGTTGTTACAAGTACCTGCAAAGCAAGTAGTCGAAGATCAGTTTAAAAGTCCCTCTCCCGGGGGCGTGGCTAGCGGCCGATGGAAATGGTCGCTTGCTGAAGCGGCTCCACAGCCCACGCCGTAAAATCCGATAAAACATCCGCAAAACACACCAGAGACTTCCCCAAAACAACAGGGAACGTTTCGTATACCAGTCCCCATCGGAGGCATCACTTTCGAGGCAAAACAACGGGAACTGGAGTCTAGCGAAACAACGGACTCAGAGCGGCCCCGGAGACATCAAAATGGCGGCCAAGAACAAACAGCTCTGGCGGCCAAGATTGTGATCTGCATGCCGTGACCGCCTTGAACCAAAGCAGTGGCTGGACACAGCTTGCGACTGCTGCGGCCCCTGCGACCCTTTCCCGATCGGCGCTGGAGTGGACTCACCGGGTGCGGAAGTGGAGTGCGCAGGCTGCGGGGAGGACCGGCCGCGTGTGGCTCTCCCGTCCGGGAGCTGCCCGACCGAGGTCCCTAGCCTGGGGGCCTCTCTGGGGGACTGCTGAGCGGGATCGGGCTGCGCTGAGCTTTCCGGCAGCCTAAGGTGAGGAGCTGTGTGCTGGGGGTGGCGGCGAGTGGAAGTGCGCGCGGCGCTCGCCCCCGCCGCTCAGACTGTGTACTGAGCAGCCGGTGGGGAAATAAAATCGAGCCCCCGGCCCTGCAGCCTGTTATCAGCGGGGCGGTTCAGACGTGGGCCCTCCTGACGCAGACCCCGAGAACCGCTGCTACAAACACGCCCTCGCCGGCGAACACACCTGCCCTTGGACTTGCTTTCTCCCCGGTGTCCCGGACAACAAACGGTGCGGCTTACCTCCCGGGTGAGATATGTGCGGCCGGGCGGCCAAGCGGCCCAAATTAGCATAGCCCCAGCAGAATACCAACAGCAACAAATCTTACCCCACAGGGACACTACCTAAAGGACGCTCTTGCCTGCGGCCACGCCCGGTCCTGGACCAGCTTCCTCCCCGAGGGCCTAGACGGTGGGGGGCGTGATGTTGGGCCCGAGGAGACACACGCGGCCGGACAGCCGCACGACCTTGATTGTCACGGCACCCAGCAGGGAATCAATAGTGGCAAGCCCTACCTCCGCAGAGGCGGCGGCGAGGGGCGCGAAGAACTGAGAGGTTCCAAGATACCCGGATTAGCAACTGCCCCGACCGCAGCAACTGGGACCCGAGGCTCACATGACACCATCGGTGCCCACGAACTAACGGGGTGCACAGTCGATCAACCCAGACAACCACCAACTACGGACAGGAGCCGCAGAAAGAGACCAGCGCAAGAGCCTAAATTCGTCTCCTGGCCTACAGGTTCCACCTGGAACACCGACAGGCCGGCAATGGACTTCCCTTCCCACGCGCAGGCGGCGGCCATTACAGGTGTGATGCCCCAGAACAACCCCATGGCTAACAACAGAGGCCGCAAAACACAAGTTCAAAAGCAACTGGAGAAGTTTGCCTGGACGAAGAAAGGTGAGGAAACCAATATGGCTCCTGGAGATGATCCTAAAACATCCCAAACTCGCTCCCAGGCTAAATCTCTTACCCTAGAAGATGTCATGGAGGCTATAGCAGGGGTGCGAACATCCCTGGAATCGCGCATCGATTCCGTGAACATAGAGGTGACTCTTCTGAGAGCAGATTTGAGGAAGATGGACTCTCGAGTTCGAGAAGTTGAGACCACCACGGCAACTCTGGTGACTGATACCTCTGCCCTCCAAGATCAGATCGCACAGCTACAACACCAACAGAAAAGGATGGAGGAGCTCCTCGACGATTATGAAGGGAGGGCCAGACGGAATAACATCCGCATCCTTGGCGTACCCGAACGAATGGAGGGACCAGCAGCTGACCTCTTCGTTGAGGACCTCATCCTCAAACTCCAACCCAAACGTCTCTCAAGTTATTTCTCTATCGAGCAAGCCCATAGGGTTCCCGGCGGGCGCCCTAAACCCGGAGCTCCTCCACGTCCGCTGATTGCGAAAGTATTCAACTTTCGGGATAGAGATGTGATCCTACAAACCGCCAGAATCGGACCTCCACTGAAAATAGATAATGCCAACATCACATTCTTTCCGGACTACACGGTCAAGGTGCAAGCACAAAGACGTAGCTTCACAGCACTAAAGAAAGCCCTCCGTGATAAAAATATCAAATACTCCATGCTATTCCCGGCCAAACTCCGAGTGGAGTCCGAAGGTAAGACTTGGTTCTTCTTGTCCCCAGAAGCGGCCTGGGATTGGATAGAAGGCTGGCGCAGAGCGGGCAAACACCCAGATGGACGGAATAATGGTGGCACCGCTGGTGGCCGACGGATACTTCCTGCAACGGGGGACAAACAGTCGGAGGGAGACCCGAAAGACACACATTGACTCAATCTGCACGGTCCCATGGACCTCACTCGGAGGATAGATCCACACCTACTGAATCGTGAACCCTTAAACTCTAATAAAGACCCCGCGAGACTACATCAAACCAAGTATTAGCTGGGGGACTTACGAAACCAAACGGAGTTCCACTGTTTTGACAATATCGGAAAAAGTTACTATTGGATTGGACTGTATTGCAAGTCGTTTAATAGCTTAACACTAATATCATGAGGGACGGCGAGGGCTGGAAGTGGTTAGCCAGGCACCTCACGAATGGGTGGGAGGGCGACAGGCACTCTGCCTTGTTGGGGAGTGGATAGTTCAGATTCCACTGGCAGGGGGCTGGGTGGGGGGCACAGAGGGGGAAGGGGGATTAGTTGGGGTTTTGATAGTTTGGTTTTTGTTGCACGATACACACAAAGCAGTGGGGTATTTTTGACTCACCATAGCACACGACGACATCTGTTGACAATCAAAAGCTGTAGAATGGAGGGGTGCCCAAGGACAACTCGGTCACATGCAGCTCTTTACCACCGAGTCCGTTGCCAAAGCCGCAACTCTTGGCTAGCGGCTTCATACTCACCGCCCTGGAATATTGGACATGGCTGACTCTACAGATAGGAAACTATCCATACTGACGTGGAACGTCAATGGACTGGGTAGCAAGGTTAAGAGGGGGATAGTCCTGCAATATCTTAAACGACATTCACCAGATCTGGTATTACTGCAGGAAACCCACCTAGTGGGCAATAGCTGCAAAGCACTCCACCGATGGGGTTACAAACTTGTGGCCCACGCAGGCTTTACATCTGGTTCTAGAGGCACCGGTATCCTCATACGTAAGAACCTAGCCCTCACTCCCACCCGTGTTTGGGCTGACCCACAGGGCAGATTCGCAGTACTAGAGGCCACCTGGGAGGGAAAACAACTAAACATAATTTCAGCCTATCTCCCACCAGCCCTGGAACTGGCACTACAAGAACTGGGCAATATACTCATAGATCTTACTCCGGGCACGCTTGTTCTAGGTGGAGATTTCAACATGACTATGGACAATACGGTCGACAGATACCCCCACAAAATCTCTCCCGGATGCCACACACCCCTAGCAAACTTTGCCCACGCCATGGGACTTACAGACTTATGGCGCTCATTGAACCCAGATCGAACTCACTTCACGCACTACTCTAATGCACATAACAGCATGTCCCGCATTGACTATTTTTTCACCCTCCTCCCAGATGTAGGGAACTTCCAACATCCTCAGGGACTCCCTAGGGGAATCTCCGACCATTCTCCCCTCAGGGTGGAACTCACCTTCCATCGACACCTGGCTCGTGGCCCTATAATTATCAATCCATGGCTACTCACTATTCCTGACATTAAAGAAGACCTAGCCGAACACACAGATCACTACTTTACTGAGAATCTAGGCTCGGTGGACTCGGCGACTACCATATGGGAGGCTTATAAGGCGGTCATCAAGGGTCGCGCTCTGGGTTTAAAAATAGGATACCTCTGGAACTATAACGAACAGCTAACCCGGCTAGAGAGTGACTTGCTCCTTTTGGAAGAAGAGCATAATACCTCTCCCACTGACGACACAGCCCACAAACTCCGCAATAAACAATTAGAGTACAAAGAGCTAGCAAGAGAAAAAGCCCAAGCCAGGCTGCTTCACACTAGACACAGGGTTTATGAACTCGGGGAAAGGGCTGGGAAAATGCTGGCCTGGCTAGAGAAACGGGATCAAGAGTCGCGATGGGTCCCAGAAATCATACTAGAAGATGGGAGGCGGGTGACAGACCCCCAAGAGGTAGCGGATACGTTTGCAAACCACCTGGAAGACATATACACCTCCAAAACCTCATACTCCTTTGAGGAATCTCGCCAGCTTTTAGAAGAAATGGTTCTGCCACAACTATCAGATGCTGACAAGGACGCCTTAGACGCCGACATTACGGCGGAAGAGGTTTGTGGGGCTATCTTTGCTATAAATTCGGGAAAAGCGATGGGACCCAATGGAATCCCCATTGAATTCCTCAAGGGGATGGCTCTTAAGGTTGCTCCACATCTCAAAAACATGTATGATGAGAGTAGAGAGAGAGGGATCCTTCCCTTAGATCAAAGATTAGCTAACATAGTGGTCATCCGCAAACCAGGTAAACCAGCTACAAACTGTGGTTCGTATAAGCCTATTTCGCTAATCAGTTCAGAAGCCAAGGTGCTGGCCAAACTTCTGGCATCCCGACTAATTGCTGTGCTCCCCTCTCTGGTCCATGAGGGCCAATCAGGCTTCATACCAGGTCGAAACACTGCCCTCAATATTCGACGGGTCCAGAACGTCTTGGGTAGGCAACCCTACCTGCGTGAAGATGCGGTCATACTATCTTTAGACGCCACCATGGCTTTTGATTCGATAGAGTGGCCTTATCTGTTCGAGGTACTATCTCAGCTGGGCTTTGGCCCCAATTTTAGACGATGAGTGGCACTACTATACAAAGACCTACTGGGACAGATTAGGGTAAACAATCACACCTCCCGCACATTTGCCTTGCAAAGAGGTACCAGATAAGGCTGTCCTTTATCCCCCTTATTGTTACCCTTGAACCATTAGCCCACTGGATAAGACGGGATGTTTCAATACGGGGACTAAAATGGAGTGAGGATATAGAAGACAAAATATCACTATATGCAGATGTCATCCTTATATATCTCTAAAAGAAATGGGGCGAATTGACACCCCACTCTGGGCGCACAGCATTGCTTCGTGCATTACAAAGGTACCACAGTTAATCCAGTTTCTCAAAAATTTATTTTCATATAGTCCACAATTAGTCATATGTTTTTCTGTTGTTGTTCCAGTCACATGATGGACACTTGTGTTTACAATCTCCTTAATGCTGTAGACATGCCGATACGGGCCTTATTCTAGAGCATGGAATGTTACATAGGTGCTCCTCAATAAATGATTATCATTACCCAATGCATTTCGGGCCTTTCCTGGCCCTTCGTCAGGGGTTTGCTACAAATTAAAAACATTACTGTTAAATTATGTCTTTAAATAATTCATGCTTGTCGAATTTCACAAATGATGTCAAAAAATGTAAGAACATATATACTTATGACTTAAGTTTACCCCGTTATCAACGTTATGCCCGCTGAATTCATAGTATATTTACCTGAAATACATGTCCAGTCCTTCCTTTCCCACTCGTATTTCCTTTCCCACCTCTTCCGTGCTAGTTTCTCAATTCCCTCATCCGTATGAAAACAACCTCTTCTAACACTGCTGTCCCTCTAACAAAATCATGTCAAACGAACCCATACCTTCAGCCTTCTTGTAACTGCTTCCTCCCGTGCTCAAAACCATTCTCAATGTCTCACTTTCTCACTCCATTTAAAACACCTGAGGCGTGACCCCACCCGTACGTGTTTCTTTAATTAACGCCCGCCGGTTCATCCAACTACCAGACCCTTGATGCACCACAACTGCTGTTGAAATGATCTTCATCTACATATTTTACTGTCTCAAATTCATCCCCATACGCATTTTGCTATCTCATATTTACGTTGTGTTTAATTCAAATGTGTCAACCTTAAACATTCCCCTATGTGTCTGTAGCACTCTAACCTGTACTGCTGTATTCCTCATCAATTATGATTTAATCACTGCGTTAATTTCTATGTGGGCCCTCTCTTCTGCATCTCTTATTGACGTTACTCGCCACGATACATTCTGCCAATTTTATAACACGCTGTGTTTGCCTTCTAAAAGTGTTAACCTGCCATTCATATGAAACATTGAACTCTCATATTTCCATCACCATCCTGGACATTTAAAAAAAAAAATGAATTCCCCGCCCACCCATTGATGTCATTTTCAACGTTGACCAAACAACATGTTTTTAAATCACTGATCATGCTACTATTCTATACAAGTTAATGTTCTAATATGAAATTAACCATGAATCTAACCAGTAATCATCCATTGTTTTGTCTTCAAAAGTAGTCCATGAACTTCACTTTTGAGGAAAGATGTTGTGGTAGTCCAGCATGTGACAATGTACTTTTATCCTTTTATAATTTGTAATCCATGGGTGCCACTCGTCCGGCAGGCAGTGCGGTAATAATTCATGAAAAAGAAAGTGACAGAGTGCACTCCTGTTTCTTCCGTATTTCATCCGTAATCTTGTTCTTTTCGTTTGCTTGCGTGCTGGCCCGGTATCGTGGACTGCCCAGCCACGTGTGCATAAATCACTAAAAGAAATGGGGCGAATAGACACCCCACTCCGGGCGCACAGCATTGCTTTGTGTATTACAAAGGTACCACAGTTAATCCAGTTTCTCAAAAATTTATTTTCATATAGTCCACAATTAGTCATATGTTTTTCTGTTGTTGTTCCAGTCACATGATGGATACTTGTGTTTACAATCTCCTTAATGCTGTAGACATGCCGATAGGGGCCTTATTCTAGAGCATGGAATGTTACATAGGTGCTCCTCAATAAATGATTACCATTACCCAATGCATTTCGGGCCTTTCCTGGCCCTTCGTCAGGGGTTTGCTACAAATTAAAAACATTACTGTTAAATTATGTCTTTAAATAATTCATGCTTGTCGAATTTCACAAATGATGTCAAAAAATGTAAGAACATATATACTTATGACTTAAGTTTACCCCGTTATCAACGTTATGCCCGCTGAATTCATAGTATATTTACCTGAAATACATGTCCAGTCCTTCCTTTCCCACTCGTATTTCCTTTCCCACCTCTTCCGTGCTAGTTTCTCAATTCCCTCATCCGTATGAAAACAACCTCTTCTAACACTGATGTCCCTCTAACAATATCCATTCTCAATGTCTCACTTTCTCACTCCATTTAAAACACCTGAGGCGTGTCCCCACCCGTACGTGTTTAAATCATAATTGATGAGGAATACAGCAGTACAGGTTAGAGTGCTACAGACACATAGGGGAATGTTTAAGGTTGACACATTTGAATTAAACACAACGTAAATATGAGATAGCAAAATGCGTATGGGGAAGAATTTGAGACAGTAAAATATGTAGATGAAGATCATTTCAACAGCAGTTGTGGTGCATCATGGGTCTGGTAGTTGGATGAACCGGCGGGCGTTAATTAAAGAAACACGTACGGGTGGGGACACGCCTCAGGTGTTTTAAATGGAGTGAGACATTGAGAATGGTTTTGAGCACGGGAGGAAGCAGTTACAAGAAGGCTGAAGGTATGGGTTCGTTTGACATGATTTTGTTAGAGGGACAGCAGTGTTAGAAGAGGTTGTTTTCATACGGATGAGGGAATTGAGAAACTAGCACGGAAGAGGTGGGAAAGGAAATACGAGTGGGAAAGGAAGGACTGGACATGTATTTCAGGTAAATATACTATGAATTCAGCGGGCATAACGTTGATAACGGGGTAAACTTAAGTCATAAGTATATATGTTCTTACATTTTTGACATCATTTGTGAAATTCGACAAGCATGAATTATTTAAAGACATAATTTAACAGTAATGTTTTTAATTTGTAGCAAACCCCTGACGAAGGGCCAGGAAAGGCCCGAAATGCATTGGGTAATGATAATCATTTATTGAGGAGCACCTATGTAACATTCCATGCTCTAGAATAAGGCCCGTATCGGCATGTCTACAGCATTAAGGAGATTGTAAACACAAGTGTCCATCATGTGACTGGAACAACAACAGAAAAACATATGACTAATTGTGGACTATATGAAAATAAATATTTGAGAAACTGGATTAACTGTGGTACCTTTGTAATGCACGAAGCAATGCTGTGTGCCCGGAGTGGGGTGTCAATTCGCCCCATTTCTTTTAGTGATTTATGCACACGTGGCTGGGCAGTCCACGATACCGGGCCAGCACGCAAGCAAACGAAAAGAACAAGATTACGGATGAAATACGGAAGAAACAGGAGTGCACTCTGTCACTTTCTTTTTCATGAATCCTTATATATCTAGCATCCCCCCCGAACTTCCCTTAACAGCTTATTTAATATTATCACAAACTTCGGCAAATACGCAGGCTACTCTATCAACTGGTCAAAATCAGTATTATATGTGCTCCATGGCCCTCCACCTCGTCTACCTTGTGGATATTCAATCCAGTGCACATCGGCAGGCTTTAAATACCTGGGCATCTTCATAACATCCAAACCCAAATTGTTCTATGAACACAATCTCCTAGGTCCCCTAAAGCGGCTTCAAGAAGACGTGCGACACTGGCGATCGCTGCCCCTGTCCCTCCTTGGCAGGGCGGCTCTATTTAAAATGCTTTCCCTTCCCCGATTCTTATATGTCCTTCAGAACTGCCCATTCCCCATAGCAAATAATTATTTCACCACCATAGAAGGAGAGCTCCGTACCTTACTATGGGACGGGAAAGCCCCACGGATCGCTCTTCAGAAACTCACCAAGGGATGGTATGACGGAGGAATAGCCCTTCCAGATCTCCGCCTTTACTACTGGGCCTCCCAACTAGTACCCGTTAACCAATGGATCCATGGACCCCCAACAAACCCAGCCTTTCATTTAGAGAAATACCAGACAGGCCAAGAAGGGTATATGGGAGCTCTCCTTAGCAAAGTCCGCAATAGCCGATACTTAGGACCCATGTCACATACGGTGGCGGTTTGGCATAAGGCCAACAAACGCCTGGGTTGGGCGGACAAATTCACCAAGTCTACTCTGTTGTGGTCCTCGCAACGATTGGGGTCGCTCTGCTTTCACAAAGGATTTGATAGATGGGATACTATCGGAATCACCAATTTGGGGGACCTAGTTGCCAAAGGGAAACTCCTCACATTTAAAGAACTGCAAACCAAATACACACTTGCACGAGGAGAGATCTTCCGATACTTACAAATCCGACACGCCATTCTTACCAATATCCCCGACCTCTCTTCCCTACCAGACGCCTCCCCTTTAGAGGACCGATTACTTACCGAACCACTTCTGACTAAAGCCATCTCTTGCACCTATCGCAAAACTCTGCAACAACTTACCTGACACCTTTCAAGTTCTGAGAAATCGCTGGCAAGCAGACTTAGGGGAATTGGACGATGAAGACTGGCAGACCGTCTTAATGTCCCCCAGAGAAACAGCCGTGAACCACCGCTTCCGCCTCATACAATTAAAAATACTCCATAGGACATATCTCTCTGGCATCCTCCTGGCGAAAATAGGTAACAGGAGTGAGGCGGACAAGACGGCTCCTTTTATCACATCCTATGGGATTGTCCCCATATACGCCCGTTTTGGGTTAGAACCACCACAAAGAATAAAGATACTCTGGGCAAACACATTCAACTGTCGCCAAAAATGGGGATCCTAAATATATGGGAGCCTACCGACCGAACGGAAATCGAGCAGCAATGGGTGGCGTTGGGATACTTATTGGTAAAACGAGCCGTGGCAATGTCCTGGGGCTCCAGCACACCACCACTTACGATAGGATGGGTAGCAGAAATGGACAAATGCATGATTGCGGAGAAAGAGGTTTACAAAAGAAGGGGCTGCCCTAAGAAGTGGGATAAAAAATGGGGAGGTTGGAACACCTTTAGGGGGGAAATATGTACTTCTCCCACAGAAGATATGGCAATGAGACGGACCAGAATTGAGAACCCATAATGCCTTAATGTGTGATATGTTTGACGCCAATTTACTGTGCTGCTTCAGTAATGTACCCCACAATTGTACTGTAATAATGATATTGTGCTTTAACTTAATAAAAAGTTTAATAAAAAAATAAAAAAAAGTCCCTCTCCCACGCTGAACAGATGACCAGTCCGCTCGGTGGCATTCAATGTCCACCAAGGGTCAGAAAAGCATCCTCTTCTCCCATGGGCAGTAGGAGGTTTAAGAGCTTCAGAAAGGTGTACTGCATCATTACTTCCTACTACCTTAGTGGCAAGTGCTGCTTATTCAGTAAAGTTCGTAGCCAACTGAGCACCAGGAAACATCTCTTGATCCTCTATATCCAATAACCTCTCTTGCAAATTCCTTCTGCGCTGCTACAACAGATCTAACCCGGTTGCTTCCACAATCTTCTGCTGCAAAAGCAGTCATATTTCACTCCCCTGCATAGAGAATTATGCATATGCGTCTCTGTACTCTATTGGAAATTGTCTTAATCCCTTAAAACGAATATATACCAAAGGAGGCCTTGTTACACTTTAATAAATGGCACATTAATACTTTGTAGGTGAGATGACATCATCTCAACTCTTCAGATGATACACTTTAACTGTGAGGACCAGCAGTCAGCTTTGCTCAAATTCCTCCCTCATCCTTTTAACTTTTACTGGGTGGAACTGATACAAGAACAACCTGTGCTGTCTCCTTGCACAGCCAGGTGCGTACATATACAAATATAACCTTCACCAAACACTATGCATACATCACAGTTGGAGTCTTTTAATTTAAATATATTTCACAATATATTAAAAACAGCATGTGAAACAAGACAAAAAATGCAAATTTTTACAAGCATTGTGTTAATAATATCTACAACTAGATGGATAATTATTTTACTTCCTGAAATTTCTACATACAACATTTTAAATCAAGAACACAATGACATCTCCTTACTAAATGACAAAAATGTGTGCAATAGAAAATATAGGGAGTAAGAACTATGCAGTCACACACGTGTTGGTACTAAACAAGTGAAATTCTGGCTCATAAACCTGGGCCTCTTGAACACACAGCACAGCATTTGTGAAACAGGATATGACGCATGGGCTTGATATCCACAAATAACACCTGATGCGAAGAGGTACAGAAGATGGGGATTCCTTTTTTTCTACCCTGTTTGTCTCCTCCCCGTTTCTTTTCTTCCATTTTTAATTTTACACATTATAATTCTATCTTTGCTTTCTTTACTTTCTGTAGCATGTATTCAAGTGTGGTGGTCTTGTTTTACCGCAAGACCACACTTACTTGTCATCACAGTTGGTCTTGCCTGAACGCGAGACAACGCAATAATATTATGTGCATTTGTTTTCCTTTAACTGGTGTTCCACGCTCGTGGCTGGACAGCAGTTGTGTGCATTCTAGCAACGTTATACTCGAAGCTGGGGAACCGGGTGAATGTCGATGCCGAGACTCGAGACTGCAATATATTTCTTATGATATAGCTTGGATTGTATTTAACTATATGAATTTTAATTTATTGTACAATTGTTTTTAAATCTACATGTTTCATTAAACAGATTTTATTTAATTGCCTTTTGGGTCCTTTTAAGACTGGTAGTGAGTAGTTTTTTTGATTGTGAAGACAGTGGAGTGTGATCTGTTTGATTGTTAATTCTTCCAAGAGATCCTTCTCTATTGATAGGCCATACACTTTCACCTGAAGGTATCAAACCCAAATTTTCACTCATTTAGGGCATCAGGGATTCTGCACCACCTAGAGATAGAGAAGCACTTCGCTCTTTTCTAGAACTCGCAGAATACTATGCCCGTTTTGTGCAGGGTTATGCACAAATTGTAGAACCTCTGCGAGCCCTACTAAAGAAAGGTGCCAAGTTTGTTTGGACAGATGAACTCCAGGTTACTTTTGAAGGTGTCAAGAAGCTCACAGAAGACTCCCCTGCGTTACATTCGTTTCAGGATGGTCACAAATGCTTTGTGACTGTTGATGCTGGTCTTACTGGCCTTGGGGCGGTCTTGGGGCAGTGGATTGCAGGTAAAGAACACACAGTTGCTTTCGCCTCCAGGACCCTGCAGAAACACGTTTCAGCACCACTGAGCGTGAAGCTCTCGCATGTGTGTGCGTGATTCAGAAATTTCGGTCATACATTTGGAGATGAGAATTTGAATTATATACTGACCACAAGCCACTCATGCACATGCTTAGTAGCAGCTTTGCAAACAAAGCCTCTGCCAGATTAGTTTGCCTGTTATCTAAACTACAAGAGTATCAATTCGTCAAACACATACCTGGTGGGAAAAAATTCAGGGCAGATTGCTTATCTAGGATGGCGTTGGATGAAGAGCAGGATGAAACTGAAGATGTTGAGTGTGTGGTAGCAGCCGTTGATGCGGTTATTGGGGTGTGCACCCATTTCGGAAGGCAAATGGAGTAATGCCTATGCTAAGGATGTGACTCTCTCTTGACCAGAGAGAGAGAGGTTGATCAAAATAAGTTTTCCATAGCTTAAGTTATTTTTATATATACACACCATGTGACTCTTGGTATTTCATTCTTTTCTTGCTGTCTTTATATGCATGGTTTTGCATTTTGTTTTAAAGCTCTCCTTTCTGCTGTTTAAGGGGGGGAATGTTGTAGTATGTATTTTGTTGCAGCTCTCCTTTCTGCTGTTTAGGTGAGAAATGTTGTAGCATGTATTCAAGTGCGGTGGTCTTGTTTTACCACAAGACCACACTTACTTGGCATCACAGGTGGTCCCGCATGAACACGAGGCCATATTATTATGTGCAGTTTTTTTCCTTCAACTAGTGTTCCACGCTCGGAGCTGGACAGCAGATGTGTGCATCCTAGCAACGTTATTCAGTTGCTTTCAGGATTCACAGCCAGTGGCGGCTCCTCCGCAATGGCGGAGCATCACCTCTCTGCCTGGCTCAGAGCTAGCAAATGTAAAATAAAACGATGCTCTGTTGGAAGGGGCAGGGCCAAGGCATGGGAAGGGGGAGGAGGAGTGCTACGTGCAATCCAATCCCTAAGTGCTCATGTGTGTTTGTCCAGCTATCTCAGGGCAACCAAAACACACATACGCACTTAGGTTTTCTCCAGCCCAGCTGACCCCACAGACTCCCTGGTCTGAGCAGGGCGTCTTTCCTCCCTGCTCAGACTAATCCCCTCAGGGATTGGACAGGGAGTCTGTCCCAGGGGCTGCTGGGACCAGGCAGGAAGAGGAGAGGCTGCGGGACACTGGAGGCGGGTGGCGGCAAAAGGTACTTTTTTTATTTAACATTGTATTTCTAACCACCCCCCAACCGGCGCGGCCCCACCCGCCCCGCCACCCTTTGTTTATGGCGGCCGCTGCTTTTCACAACTGCTGGATGCTCCCAGTCATGGGTGTATCATTTCCTACGAAACAAAACCACATTTCACATCTTCGCGACTTCGTCTCGTAATTTTCCCAGTTTGAATCATATACACCTTACTCACTGGCCGATGGTTGCAGGTGGGAGTATATGAGAAAAAAACAGTATAAAAAAAAATGTAAATCATAAAACGATTTGCACATAATACACAAACTGTTTTTTTTTAAACTGTCCTACAGCTTGTTACCTAAACAAAATATATTACATAAATTGTGTCATTTATAAACATATTGCACCTAAAAATAAAAACATAAGATAATTTGTAATTTATTAAAATACCTTTCACTTTTACTGGCAGACCAAAACATTAATAGTACGTTTGTTGAAGGGTGAGGTGAGCAGTTTATTCGCCGGCCAGAAATAACAAGGGCACGTGTCCATTTGTAAAGATAGCCTTCCATTGTCCAGACGCATTAATTTTCATGTGATTGCTGAAGACATTGTCTGATCTACCATTCATTATTGCAGTTGTGGGTGCAATCTCAGAGTTTAATTGATAATACCTAAGCACTAGGTAAACATTTGGGAAGCACAGCAAGAGCCGGGAGGAAGTGACAGAGTAAGATTATGCTTTAGCTAGTGTAGTTCCTGCTGCACACGTACATGAACCAGCAGTCCTAGCACTGTCTGACACTAAGTGGTGAAGAAGTGCTTCCTGGTTTTCCCAAATCAACTGTAGCACATGCCTGAAGCAGACTAGCTGACTCATGGGCGTGTAACTTCTTTGTGCCCCTGCGGGGGGGGGGGGCGAACACAAAATTGCACAGAAATTGATCTCCCATCCATACAGGTGGCGATGCACTAAAGCGTTGGAACATCCATAGAAATCACAACCCGGGAACTACTTCAGTGCTGATGCATAAGCAGTCATTTCACCAAGGCAGCCTTTACTGAACTGTCAAACTGTAGCTTGTAGAGAGGACTTAAGAGGGAACGAACTCCAAAAAGGGGAAATAGTTGAGCCACACCAGCTGTATCATTCTGTGGATGAGCACCAGAGTGTTCCATATTCTAACTCTGTTTTACCTCCAATGGACACTCCTTTGCAAGCCAGTACACCATATTTAGATCCATCTTCTTGGGGTTGTAACTTGTTAGTACGATTTGTTACTTTAAAAAGCCTCAGTTTTCCATACTTCTAACTGTATCACTTCGAACGTCAAGTGTGTTCCATTAAAATGCTGCGTTACTGTCAAAACTAACAGTGTTTTTATGTTTTCTCGTATATGTAGCCTAAAAATAGCCAACACTCCTAGCTACACCTTAAATTAAACACATTTCCATCCGTTACACTAAGCAGATATAATTGTAGGGGATAACTCTAAACCCCAAGCCCTATTCCCTTAACCTCAAACCTCATGCCCCTAACGAAGCCCAAACACTTAACCATACACCCTTAACCGCTGAAACCCATAACCCTATGCCCAAAGGCTTAAACCCAGTACTCTAAACATTAACCCTATACTCAAAACCCTCAGGCAGAATCCCCAAATTCTAAAACCCACACACCAAGTTTTAATCCTATACCCCAACCCTTAACTCTATAACCTTAACCCCAATCCCTAACACGCAAACCCTTAATCCTATTTTCCAAACCCTTAACCCTATTCATTTAAGCCTACTCCATTAATCCAAATGCCCTTTACTCCCAACCCTTAACCTCATGTGCCAAACCCTTAATCCTAAACCCTTACCCCAGTACCCCATCCTTTAATCCTATATTTAGCCCTATATCCTTAACTCCATTCCCTTCATCCATTAAGCCCTGTATCTGAAACCCTTTACTCTTAATCCCTTAATGCCTAACCTTTCATTCAAGAGTCAATGGGAGCAGTGGATGGCCCTCTCGCAATTTCAATAGTGTGTGAGTGCAGTTTTGTGTAAAGTGGCTGAAAGGGTCGGGCACATAAGTTCTGGACATATTCTAGAGTCACAATCCAATGGTTCTTTTTAGCAGCATGTAAGCGTAGAGGGGAGAAAAGTCGTTATTCTCACCAGTCAATTCAACAGGAAATTCTTTTGACATATAGTAACCTCAGACAACTACATAAGGTTAGTTAATTTTTTACAAAGCCAAAAATAGCTGAACATAGAGACACCTCAAAACGAGTGTAGAAATACATCGGAATCAGCATAAAGCCAAAACTACGAATTAAGTTTAAACAGTGTAACTTAAACAAAACAACTAATTCAAGAAGCAGAATGCAGAGGATCAAAAAGCATGAGTCTAAGTTTCCCTGCATCGAGGATAAATGAATATAAAGCATCAATCTATCCCTACTCTACCACTACAATGGCATACCAACTTAGGCATTCTGTGGGGCACGAAATAAAGGTGTCAGTTCGGGGAGTCTCCCATAGAAGTCTCTCCACACTAATGGGTCATGTAGCATAAAGCTACAGAGACAGAGCTCGTTCGAAGATGCTCTCTCCTCGAAAAGCAGAGAGAAGCTGGCACTTTCCCTACTCTAACACTGCATTAAAGGCATTTTTCCCAAGAGTCCTTGCAGGGCATGCCATCCATTCTGAACACGATCTCATAGGTAATTTTCCACAGGATAGCAGTGTTCCTGAACTGCAACATATTGACCATGATTCCCAGGCCTTCAGTTTACGATGCAGCTCCTTCGCTCCTTGCCTGACTAAAACACAAAGACATTATTCTAAATAACAAGGGCGCTTCTTCCACCTGCAACACAAAAAGCGAGAAAGAACGAAATCCACAGCACCCATGAAATTCAAATTGTTAATTCTAAAGCGAGAGCTTCCAGGGAAATGCATGTCAGACCTACAAAATTCAGCTAACATAAGAGAAATGGCATATGAGCTTCACGAAATTGCAAAGGAAATAAGGCTCATTCGATTACTACATTGCCTACGTATGTAATGACAATTAATAAACACATTTAATAAACAAATGATTATCAGCTGCACAACAACAGTTCTTCACATTAATGTTTTCTGCTAGTTACATTCACTTTCTATGTAAATTCTACATGTTACTATTTAATGGCCTAAACACATCACATTTCACGTTATTACATTTCGAAATTCTAACACCTCATGTTAATACAACAAAGGATTATATGAAGGTGCACTCTACACATGTGATTATAATGCACCCCTACAAATAAAATGTGATTTCCGCTACATCAGTACCATCCCCCTAATGACTAGCTCGGTCTACTCTACAGGGATTTAATGGTGGTTTGTGATGACACAAAAAAGATGTCGTAGTTAGTCTCCTCTGTCTGAACTCTTCCAACTGCTTAAGATTCTCATAATGACTGTCCTGCAGTCTTTCCACCCTACTCTCTCTCTCTCTCTCTCTAAAGGAATCATCTGCTTGCCTCGCCTTGTGCCATTTGTATGCTCTTATCATACCTAGTAAGATGATGACACAGATCACAACAATTATTATTGGCTTCAAGATATATCCAAGAAGGAATTGTTTCTTACCTGTAACTCCAGTTCTCTTGCAGGGGTATTTCCATGATAAGTCATAAGCACTTGAATAGTCCTGCCCACGTGCCGGGACTCCTGGGCACTTCTTTAGATATATCTTCTTAAGTGGATATTTTTCGCCTTTCTTCAGGAAGGCCTGCAAAGACACTTAAGAGATAGAGAGGACAATAATGCAGCCTAAATAAATAGGCTACAAAGGCCCCAACTTCTTCTTGTAGTGAAAAAGAAGCCAGTATACTATGTTTTGTGCAATTGTTTATGGTGTTTAACACACAGAAAAGCCCCCTTCACAAAACTCCTTTTTCATGATAGAGATGAAAGGATGGGGCAGAGTAGCCCCCATTGGCTGCCATTATATGTCTTAACTAGACGCTGTGCCTTTAAGAAAACTCCAGAGACCACCAGTATCCCATGATGCACAACCAGTGGCAGTTACTTCAGTTCTTTTTGTTGGCGATGAGAAGTGAATGCCTATATTGGACAAAAAATATGTCTGTCTGTTACACCGGGGAGGAGGGAGGGTTGCTTATGACTTATCATGGAAATACCCCTGCAAGAGAACTGGAGTTACAGGTAAGAAACTATTCCTTCCCTTGCAGGTGATTTCCATGTATAGTTATAAGCACTTGAATAGACTAGCAAGCCCATCCCTACACACAGAGGCAGTGGAAGAGACAGAGAATTAAACTGCAATTTTAAGCAAAGAGGTTCCTAAGGGAAGCCTGCCCTACTTGAGCATCTGCCTTGGCATCAGAATCTAGGCAAAAAACAAAGGGATCCACCCTTATGGGAAAGTACAAAAGTGTTCCTCCAGACTACGTGTGTCTCCTACAATGGTGGAAAGCACACAGCTTTGTTTAAATACCCCTCACCCACCAAAAGGACCCTTGGTGGCATGCTTCATCATTGGGGTCTTCCCGCCCCGCTGCGGGACGGGGCGTGCTGCGACCTACGACTACGTGGGAGCACTGATTGTGAAAAACAATACTATATGTGGTGTAGGAGTGTGAGTGGAAGGGTCAAGAGTGAGTGAATGGTGAAAATTAAAAAATACCTGGCTCAGTGGAAAAGTGAATTTTAATGTTCCTTTGAGCTGGTATCGTTAAAAATGGGGAATGAGATACTATGCTTCAATGAGCCGTGTCTCATGTGTCGACATGTTTCGAAGCCCTCCCCTGGCTTCTCATCAGGACCTAGAAGAGATCCCTTCTACACTCAAATCACAAATAGGTGTATTTACATATAATGCTAACTAAGTGGTGCACATACAAATATACATGCACAGTATACTATACCCCTGTAGGTATAATGCATAATGGGTTTTATATATTACCCAGATAATGCCACATGAGCCTTTGAAACGGGAGGGAACCGTTGGTTCCACGGAGCCGCAGTGAGGCAGTGTCCTGGTGAGGAGGTAACCTTGACATGTGTGTGACTATAGGTACCCCTTCCCTCCCGTCAGGGGAGCCAGGGGAGGGCTTCGAAACATGTCGACACGGCTCAGTGAAGCATAGTATCTCATTCCCCATTTTTAACGATACCAGCTCAAAGGAACATTAAAATTCACTTTTCCACTGAGCCATAAGAACTCGTTTAAACCCCAATTGCAGTCCTTGCGAGGGAAGGGAACCGTGACTTATCTAGCGATAAAATCTTTAAAGGTCAAACTTCCCGACCTAACGCTCAACCCCTTGCTCCAGGTTCTGCGTGCAAAGCTACAGCCGACTCTCACATACGGGAGTGAACCCCTTCAAGGTAAGGATGCTGCACTATTGGACATAGTGATAGCTAATTCATATAGGGCAATCTTTAACCTGCCAAGATACGTTTCTCCAGCGCAAATTCGGTTAGAATTTGGCCTCTTAAAACAAACACTGGAAAGACGGAGCGCGTATGTTACCAGCTGGCACAAGATTCGCAGCGCCGAGGTTGGTTCTTTAAACTCCAATTTATGGGAAGAGTTGCTCCGGCATCGAAAATCTTCAGCCAGAGATTATTTATTTGATTCGCTCCAAACCTTGGGACTGTCAGACCGCTGGGGGACCTCCACTGAACTCGTCTTTTAAAAAAATTGCGAAAAAGTCAGCACGGATCATTTCCTCCATTGAAGATAAGGAGGCATTAACCAAAAGAACGCATGGCTGGATCACGCTCAGTGATTATAGAACATTGCAACCTCAAGCATACCTTAATATTGGAATGAACCTAAAGACGAAAGAAAAGTTTGAAAAACTACGTCTTGGAGTAATCCCAGTTGCCCCTCATTTGCCGCCTTGGGAAATAAAAAACTGCCCGCAGGAGTGCCGCTTGTGCGGAGCTGGCAAGGAAGACATTGTTCATGTTATTTGCATCTGCCTTAAACTAAAGGACTTGAGGTACAACTTACACCGTGTAGCATACTTCAAACTACACGGTGTTCGAACATGTAGGCAGGCAGTTAAACTGTGTTTTAACCCAACTAAAACTAAACTAAACTGTCGGGTCACAAAGTTTTTTTAACTAGTTGCAGAAAGGTACAAGAGTATGCTGATTGCAGATCAACAATAGATAGCTCGAACAGTTCCATGATGGCAGCTTGAAACATCTGAAGACGCACCACGGGCACCTGACGTCGAGGCAACTACCGAGTATGGTACAATGTGGGGAAGTACAGCTTCCTAAAAGAACAAAACTACAAAAAAGGTACAAGAGCAAGTTAAGTGCGTCTAAACAAGAGATAGCGCGATCTGCCCCTTGATGACAACCTGAGATACTTGAAGACACACCACGGACACTCGAAGTAGAGGCAACCATGGAACAATGGTACAAAGCGGGGAGTATGTTCTCCCTAAAACCTACTTTTCAATGACGTTGATGAACGAACGCAATGCAAATTCTTTTCTTCTTAAATTTATTGATGACTACAAACTGACATTAAGCAATTTTTAAATTTAGAAAACTGCATAAAATGAATTTTTAGCAATTTTAGCAATGTTTTACTTGTTTTGTAAAGGTTTTAATTAACCATGTACAAATAAAATTACCTTACCTTACCATTTTTAACGATACCAGCTCAAAGGAACATTAAAATTCACTTTTCCACTGAGCCAGGTATTTTTTAATTTTCACCATTCACTCACTCTTGACCCTTCCACTCACACTCCTACACCACACATAGTATTGTTTTTCACAATCAGTGCTCCCACGTAGTCGTAGGTCGCAGCACGCCCGTCCCGCAGCGGGGCGGGAAGACCCCGATGATGAAGCACGCCACCAAGGGTCCTTTTGGTGGGTGAGGGGTATTTGAACAAAGCTGTGTGCTTTCCACCATTGTAGGAGACACACGTATTCTGGAGGAACACTTTTGTACTTTCCCATAAGGGTGGATCCCTTTGTTTTTTGACAAATTAACTTGAGGAGGACGTATCCACCTCTTATGCTCTTTTGAGCATTACCTCTTCACTCCCTTTTTTGTTAATTTGATCAGAATCTAGGCAGCAGTGTCTTAAGAAAGATTGGTCTGACTTCCAGGTAGCAGCCTTACAAATCTCCGAAATGGGAATATTACGAAGCAAAGCCGCAGTAGCTGCCTTTCCTCTGGTAGAATGAGCCCTATGCTTATATCCTTAGTTTTGTCCAGATAAAATTTCAAAACCCTTCTTACATCCAGGGAATGAAGCGACCTCTCCGCTGGAGAAGAGGGATGCTGGGAGAAAGTAGGCAAGGAAATAGTTTGGTTTACATGAAAATCCAAAATAACCTTAGGGAGGAATTTCGGATGAGTCCTCATTACCACTTTAGATGTATGG
Organism: Calotriton arnoldi; assembly: GCA_963921515.1. Taxonomy (NCBI): domain Eukaryota; kingdom Metazoa; phylum Chordata; class Amphibia; order Caudata; family Salamandridae; genus Calotriton; species Calotriton arnoldi. The sequence goes on from CAWUFW010002968.1 coordinate 856,664, forward strand.
AAAACTGTGTACGGTTCTCGACAGCAAAGTGCCTGAATTTAACTAACTCTGCGGGCCGAGGTGATAGCCACAAGAAAAGCTGTCTTCCAGGACAGATGCTGAAGAGTAGCCTTATGAATGGGTTCCAAGGGCTCTTGCATTAGCCGAGAAAGCACCACATTAAGCTCCCAAGGGGGAGAAGGGCTTCTAATGGGAGGAAAACCCTTTTTCAAACCCTCCAAGAAATCTTTAATGACAGGAATTCTGAAAAAGGAAGTTTGTGAAGGGCATTTCCTGTAAGCAGTTAAGGCTGCCAAGTGAACCTTAATGGAAGAAAATTGGAGGCCAGATTGTGCTAGATGAAGCAAGTATGGAAGGATGACATCTTCCTGGCAAGAAGTAGGGTCCTCATTCCTCGATGAGCACCAAATACAGAATCTCTTCCATTTATGAGCATAAGCGGAGCGTGTGGATGGCCGCTTAGCTTCCTTAAGAATGTCCATGCAGTTTTGAGGTAAGTTCAAGTGTCCATACTGTACTAGCTCAGGAGCCATGCTGCCAAATTCAAGGAGGAGAGGTTGGGGTGTACCATCTGTCCTCCGAACTTCGTTAGTAAGTGTGTTTTAGCCTGGCAGCCTGAGATGTGGACGGATAGACCGGTGAAGTAGGTCTGTGAACCACCATTGATGTGGCCATTCCGAGGCTATGAGAATCATCTTTGCCCGTGATTGAGAGAGCTTGATGAGAACTGCCAAGAGCAGATGGATTGGAGGAAAGGCGTAGAGAAATCTGCCTGACCAGTTGATCCATAGGGCATTCCCCAGAGTTCCTGGTTGGTAGAACCTGAAGGCAAAGCTTTGGCATTTGCTGTTTTCTGTGGTGGCGAACAAATCGACCTCCGGAGTACCCCATTTTCCGAATACCTCTCGTACCACATCGTCGTTTAGGACCCACTCGTGATTTTCCTGAAGGAGTCTGCTTAGAGAGTCGTCCTGAGCATTTTGAACACCTGGGAGATGGGTTGCCGTTATCGTCCGGTTTCTGGCTTGAAGCCACTTCCATATTGTCTGGGCTTCACAAGACAATGGTCTGGATCTCGAGCCTCCCTGCTTGCTGAGGTAGAACACTGTTGTTGTATTGTCCGTCTGTACAAGCAGGGAGTTGGCATGGAATGATGGATGAAAAGCTTTCAGAGCCAAATGAACTGCTCGCAGCTCTAACAAATTGATGTGGTAAGTGGATTCCTTGGGTGACCATCTGCCCTGAATTTGAAGGTGATCTGTATGGGCTCCCCATTCCAGGAGAGAGGCATCCGTGACTATAGTTTGAGTCGGTATATCCTTGTGAAAAGTAGTCCCTCGTAGGAGATTGGTGGGAGAACACCACCATTTGATGGACCAGAGGGAATGTTGTGACAGTTGAATCTGGTTTTCCCAATCCCCCGTTCACTGGTCCCACTGGTCCTCCAGACATTCCTGCAGGGGTCAAATGTGGAGACGTGCGTTGAGGTGAGGAATATGCAAGACGCCATGGAGCCCAGAAGAGAGGAGACCTTCCTGACAGTCGGGTGCGACATTGACATGAGAGCCTGAGCCTTCTGAAGGATCGATAAGCGTCTCTCCTCCAAAGGGGACACGTTTGCAGTGCGAGTATCGATGGATGCTCCCAGATATTATGGGCACTGTACAGGCATCGAGGTAGACTTTGTTTGATTCACGTGGAGTCCCAATCGAAGGAGAAGATCGGAGGTCCAATTGAAATGTGTTTGAGCCTCCTGATACGTGGATGCCTTGATCAGCCAATCGTCTAGATGGGGGTAGACAAACACTTTGTGTTTTCTCAAATGGGCAGCCACCACCACCATGCACTTGGAGAAGGTCCTGGGTGCTGACTTCAGGCCGAACGGAAGCACACAGTATTGGTAGTGGTTGTTTTCCACTGCAAACCTCAAGAACTTGTGATGTTTCTTTATGATGGGGATGTGGAAGTACGCGTCTTGCAGGTCGATTGCGCATAACCAATCCTCCCGATGTAGTTGAGGATAGATCTGGTGTAAAGCTAACATCCGGAATCTTTATCTCCGAATCCATTTGTTGGCCTCCCTTAGATCGAGAATGGGACAGAACTCTTTCTTGTCTTTCTTTTTGACGAGAAAGAATCTTGAATACAGTCCTTTGCCTCTTTGCAGCGAAGGAACAGGTTCTACTGCCTGTTTTCGTAAGAGAATGTTGACCTCTGCTTGTAATTGCGACAGGTGGAATCTTGACTGTTTTGGAGGCACTGATGGTGGAGGACAGGTGAATCGTAGAGAATATCCATTGCGCACAATATTCGGAACCCAATTGTCTTGTGTGATACTTTGCCACTCTGCCAAGAAATGTTGAATGCTTCCCCCTACCGGAGTGGGTAACGGAAGAGGGGGGAAGACAGGATTCAGGGCTTGGAGCCAGTAGGCATCTTGCCTCCTTGTGAAGTTTGTTGCCCTGACCTTCCTCTAGGTTGTCTTTTTTGATAAGGTTGGTAGGATCGTTGATACGATTGCTGTGTACCAGACTGTCGACCCGATACCACCGAGGGATTTGAACCCTCTGTGTTGAATATCGTCGTGAGGAAGGATGGAAAGATCTTCGCTGATCCTTGGGCCTCTCGAGACCCACCGCTTTTAATGTTTCCATTTCCACTTTCATGCGTGCCATCTCGTCTGCATGAGATCCGAAGAGTGTAGTGCCGGAGAACGGAGGATTCAGGATACGCTGTTGCGCTTCAGGTTTCAAAGAAGTCAAGCGAAGCTATGAATGCCGCCTGAGTGCCACTCCATGACAATATCCATGCGCAGCTAGAAGTGATGTGTCTGCAGCAGCGCTAATTACTTGGTTAGAAACCATAAGTCCTTCCATTAGTACCCCATTAAAATCGTCCCTTTTATCTCTAGGTAGATGTCCTGCAAATTGTTGGAGAGACTCCCATAGTGCTCGGTCATATCTACCTAAAAGCGCTGTAGCACTAGCAGCTTTCATGGATGTCGCTGCTGTGTTGCACACTTTTCTTCCCACTGAATCTATTTTACGGTTTTCTTTATCGGGTGGAACTGTGGATGTTGGAGCCGTAGTATGTTATTTTTTAGCAGCCACCACAATGACGGAGTCTGGGGGCGGGTCGGCCCTAAGGAATGTGGGATCATGTTCCGGAGGGCGACACTTCTTTTGCAGCATGGATGGAGCTGGCTTAATAGAAGAGGGTGTTAGAAAAAGTTCCATTGCCGGTTCCAAGAGGCCTGGAACCAAAGGGAGCAGAGGACGAGATGCCTGTCTTTGTTGTAAAGTCTTGAATATCACAGAAGTTGATGGCGTAGGAATGTACATTGGAATGTTCAATTTTGAAGCTCCTCGAACCAAGACTTCCTGAAAAGTAGAGATATTGTCAATTGGTGAAATCCTTTGAGGAGGAGAGTCAGACAAAGTAGAGGAAGTGTCCCTGGTGTGCCTGGAACAAGATCATCCACTGTGATGTCGGTGGTGGGAATGATTAGAGGAACGTCTATGTCGATAAGAACGATCCCTCGTATGAGACCTGGACCTCGGCCTTCGTGGTGGAGTAGCAGGCGAAGGTGGAGGAGGAGGAGGTGTAGCCGGCTGAGGAGGAGGCGGAGGCAATGTATTAACTGGACAATGAGGAGGAGACTGAGCCGGTGATATGGTTCTAGACGGAGAGTATGTACGAGAATACTCCGAATCCGACGAGTAGATTAGTCTCCTCCTTTTCCGAGCCTTCTGGGGAGCCACCGATTCCACAGGAGAACCATCTTTCCCCCTCGACGTTGATCTACTAGTCGACGGCGACCTTCGACGTCGTGTTGTATGAGAATTTCCTCCAGACGTCAACTGCAGACTTCTTGAAGTAGACCGAGTCTGTGATCGACGGGTTTTCCTCGACGTCGAATGACGGTGTCTTCTCGACGTCGATCGGCTAAGGCGTGGCGACTTCGATAAACGGTGATGAGTCGACGCCGATCAGCGGTGATGTGTCGACGTCGATCGACGGTGATGGGTGGACGTCGAGTGATGCAATGTTCTCGACGGCGATCCTGTTACCGTCTGTGGTGGGCTTCTCAACGCCGAACGAGTTCTCACCGTTGGCACAGCCACCGCCATCGAAGATCTTCTCCTCGACTTTGAACGTCAACGTCATTTCGACCCAGAGCCCTGGGTCGACGGCGAACAGGTTGCTGCTGCTCCTTTCGACATCGTGGCTTTCGAAGTCGACCGGGAACGATGCCATTTTTCAGCCCTTCTTCTGCTGGGGAGCCCTCCCGAAGCTGGGCCCAGGTAGAGGACTGACCCTCTCCTCGCCCTGAAGGCCCACCTGAAAACCAGATCTGCTGTTTTCTTTGTTCTTCTGTTCCTTGAAGTCGAATCCTCGCCCTGACATGCAGTGTACGCCTGGAAAAGGTTTTACAGATGGAACAGGACTCGGGAACGTGAGTAGCAGGTAGACAAATAATGCACACTCTATGAGGGTCAGATTTGGCCTTCTTCCTTCCACAGTCTGGGCACTTATCAAAAAGAGATGGCATTTTTTAAAGAAACTGTGATAATTCCTGTCAGAAAAAGACAGAAAAAGGTAGAGAAATACTAAAGACGTCGAGTGATTCACTTAGAAGTAAATTTCTGAAGAGATTTTTTAATGAAAAAAATCAAATTTGGTAGAGCTCAATGCTCCAGGTTCCTGATAGCAGGAGCCGGAAAAAAGAACTGAAGTAACTGCCACTGGCTGTGCATCATGGGGTACTGGCGGTCTCTGGAGTTTTCTTAAAGGCACAGCGTCTAGTTAAGACATATAACGGCAGCCTATGGGGGCTACTCTGTCCCATCCTTTCATCTCTATCATGAAAAAGGAGTTTAGTGAAGAGGGCTTTTCTGTGTGTTAAACACCATTAAACAATTGCACAAAACATAGTATTCTGGCTTCTTTTTCACTTCAAGATGAAGTTGGGGCCTTTGTAGCCTACTTATTTAGGCAAAATTATTGTCTTCTCTATCTCTTAAGTGTCTCTGCAGGCCTTCTTGTAGAAAGGCGAAAAATATCCACTTAAGAAGATATATCTAAAGAAGTGCTCCGGGGTCCCGGCACGTGGGCGGGACTATTCAAGTGCTTATGACTATACATGGAAATCCCCAGCAAGAGAATTCCTTTTCCTAGGTTAGCAAACCAACTTCCAACTGTTCCAAATCCCTTTCCAATCTTAACCCAAACTCCCTCGGTTGCCAAGTCATGTATCTTATGGTGTATCTCAGTGATGTTACTTATATAGTCCTTCAGACCTTTACTTTTATCAGGAATGTAAGTAGAACACTGTCGGATCTTCAGCATCCGACAGAATCCGCCCTCTTTTGTCAAAAGCACATCTAAAGCAAGACGGTTCTGCATCACCATCGCCCTTATCGAAACCATCTCTCCATCTACAAGCAACAATGACTGAGCTGTGTTAACCGACAACTCATCCACAACGGTAGACAACCTTCTAATCTTGATGTCATTCAACACCATGCCAAAACTAGGTATCATCGTTCCAAATAGGTAACCCACAATTTCACCAGCACTCAGTCCACGCTTCCCTCTATGGTTCGAATATCCCTGTAAACTCTCCAGATCTTCCACATGGTATATCTTTGGAAACACAACTGCCCCATAACAAGTATCATACCAATTGTTCGGCAACTGAACATAGGCGTTCATCCAACACACAAATTATACTCCAGGCGCCACATACACTGCTTCTTAGAGAAACTTCTTTGAAGAAGCATCAATTATGAAGATGTGATCACACACACTCTGTCCCACAAATATAATGTCATAACAGGTCTGTACTTGTCGAATGCAAAGCTTGCTCGTTGTTCCTAATCTAAAGCTATAGGACCATAGCTTCTCTTAGCCTTGAGAGCCAACTTCTCCTTGGTCCACTCAAAGTTTCCTTCCCTATTATTAAGCTTAATGGTTAGGCCTCTATGTCTATCCTCTACTTGATCTATACATTTCTTTACTATGTCTGTTAATGAGCAAGTTAAATTGTGTCTATGCGCATAAGCAGTGTCTAGTGTTACTGTGGGTACAAAATACTTTCCCATTCTCTCCTCTTGTTTGTAATATTCATACTTGTTGAGATGTTTGTAGACTGGAACTTCTGAAAGTACAAAATCATACTTTGAGAACTAGTACTCGTAATGACAGATTCCATAAAACATGCTAAGGAGCAAACTTCAACTAATACCATACGTCAAGGGCAGGCAGTGGTACCCAATACCTTGGAAGAGGTGTGGCGCAGCAGCCAGGGTGCCTGACTCCGGGCCACGGGGTTCACGGTTCGATCCCCGGTGCCGGCTGCAGGTTTGCCCAGCACCATGTGACTCTGGGCAATAGCTTGCTTTATCTTCCCGAGGGCCCCCAGCGCCGGGACACCTCTCCGGAGGTAGATGTGCGCTTTACAAATGCTGGTATTTCATTTCATTTCATTATTTCATACCTTCCTTGACCGAAGCAGGCAATTGCATACATACGTAACAATCTCTCACATCCATAGTATTCACATATTCATACAGCAACTTCGCATAAGCATTCAGCGTGTAATCACATTTAGACAAATCTACATGTAGAAAGCGACTAGTTTGCTCTATTAAACTTTTATAAGATCCTAATGTAACCTCATTTGAGGCAGCAGTGGTAGGTGTGGATGTCCCATGTACCCCCACTCCCTGTACCTCAGCTTTGTGTGCGCTTAAAATAGACTCCGTAATGACTACCGCTATCACTATGATTACTCCTACAATAAGTGTACCTATAATATATTTGTGTCTACGAATCGAATTTCCAGACTCCATTTTCAAAGTAGCTTGGATTGTAGCTGTAAGAGGATCAATACACAGAGTCTCTTTTTCTCCGCCTCTTATGTACTGGCAATAAAGTCTTTGAGCAACTTCGCTTTGGATCTTAGAAAATTGTTATATTAGTCTTTGACACAGTATTTACATAGCTTGGAAGACTTCCTTAGCCCTCTTTCTTCTTCTAAAGGAAAGTTCCCTACTTGTATTCTTCTTCCACTCGGGCCTAGGTTATCTTCTTTCAAGCAAAATGTTTATTTACAGTTCAAAAGTTCAATTTAAATCCATTATGAGATCAGAGACACTCTCCTCAATGACTCGCTGTAACAGTTCTGCGGAGTGGGAAGTGCCCAGGGAGATCAGTGCGGTGTTGCTGGGATTGCTACCTGCTCCCAAAAACAAGAAATTAAGCAGAAAGTTTGTACTTTTGGGGCTAGTATTAGCAAAACGCCGAATTGCCATAGAATGGTTGAGCCCCACTCCTCCGCGGATTGAGGCATGGACGAGGGATGTATGTGAATGGGCAACCGCGGAGACGGTCCGAATGAAACCGGTTCAACAGGATGACAAACTGGAAGACGATCTACGAGCCTGGGCAGCAATGAAAACGGACGTGCGTGGTCCCCAGACACTTGAGACACCGACAGGGTAGAACGCGGTAGTCAAAATTGATCCCTAGATATTATACAAGATACTATACAAGAGGGAGACAGACAGTGGGGAACTGTGAGCACCAAGGATTTATAGGCACCCCCGGAATATACTAGGAAGAAAAGTAACACTGACAAGGAGGAAGGAAGAGGGGGGTCCGGGGTTTTTTGAGGGTTATAGTGGCATGAGATATATAAGATGAAGGCACAAGAACTGACTTGATAGGGAAGGAAGGTGATCAGGAATGTGATCAGCTAGAGGCTGTCAGCTCGCAAGGACTGGAGGAAGGGAGGGGAGAATCTCCCCAATGTCACATTTTCTCCTGAATGTAACAAAAAATTAAGAAACAACTGTGTGTTAAGACCTATAAATACCAATAAAGTTATATTTAAAAAAACAAAACATTCAGACAGTCATGGTCTTCACCATCAGCATTTGGAACAGGTAACAAGGTAGCTGGATTTAACACAGAACAGCGCTTCAGCACTTGTTCGTATCTTGTCAGCCTGTTATTACTCAAAATATGTGTTTTGGTTCTCATCATCAGGAGCTCAACTGAGTGTGGTACGTACACAGTAAGTGGATGACCCATCACAATGCTTTCACATCATTCGATACGGACACCTGATGCAGCAATGGACTTGAGACATCCGGTCAACGCTGAAGCTACAGGATCTAATGTAGCTAAGAAATAGGCCACTGGTCTACGGGCACCTCCATTTGACTGGGTGAGTCCAGAAAGAGCACAACCTTCCTTTTCGTGGCAGAACAGAGAAAATGCTTTGTTGTAATCAGGCATTCCTAAAACTGGAGCGCGACACAAGCCCTCTCTCAGCTCCAAGAAGGCAAGTAAGCAGTCGTTATCCCAAGGTACCAGATCACTCACATCCTTGGGTCAGCATCTGCAAAGGTTTTGCCATCAGGGAGAAATTCGGAATCCATTGTCGGCAATAGACAACCATTCCCAAAAACATCCTGACCTCTTTCTGGGTAGGAAGCGGATTCATTTTTATGATCGCCTTGTGACACCTTCCTCTTGCCTTTCTCAATTCGATGACCCAAATACTGAACTTCAGTCAGACAGTACTGAAGTTTGCTCAGAGACACCTTATGCCCATTGTCAGCCAGAGGGGTCAGTAGGACGATAATATCGTCCCTGCAAGCCACCTGTGTTTCAGAAGCAATTAGGTCATCAATGTAGTGAACTAAAACGGAGTTTCGGGGCAAAACCAAACTCTCAAGGTTCTTCTTCAAGACCTGATTGAAGATGGATGGGCTTTCAGTATTCCCTTGAGGGACACAACACCATGTTAAGACACGATTTTCCAGAAGGCAAGGCAGGCAAGGAAGGCAAATAAAAATTGTCTTTCCTCATGCAGTGGAATTAAAAAAAATGCCTGACAAAGGCCAATCACTGTGAACCAGACAGCTTCACAAGGAATCTGGAATAGGATCACAGATGGATTCGGTACCACAGGACAACATGGAATCACATTATTATTCACCTTCTTAAGGTCCTGAACTATGCAGTACTTTCCGCTCTGCTTCTGCAATCCCATGATGCGCGAATTGCACAGACTTTCTATGATCTCCTTAAATAAACCTTGCACAATCATGAACTCAATTACAGGTGTAATCTCTGACACTGTTTCCAGGGTGAGGTTGTACTGAGGCGTTCTCGGGAATACTGCATTAGGCTTGATTTGTATGCGGACTGGCTCAACTCCTCGAATCAATCCGATTTAATTTCCCGTGAAGTCCCATACCACTGGAGAGACGGTGTCTGTCAAGTCCAGCGGCATGTCTTCAACGGTCAATAAAAGAAATATGGCTACACAAGGATTCTGATTCGCCAACTTGAAAGTGATGTCCTCATCATTAGTCCGCAACTCAATTCCCTTCGGCATACAATTGATGGTACAATTCAATTTTCACAAGAGGTCATGCTCTAGTAAACAGACTGGACTCGAATCACACCACGAACTGGTGATGATCCCGGAAGGTTCTGATTTTCACCGGCACCTCTTCTGTCACAGTGTTTATCATTCTTTTGTTAGCAACTCCTACAACTCAGATTGATTTTCCCAAGAGGGGTAGGTTTGGGACTACTACAGATCTCTCAGTAGAACGGGTAGCACCAGTATCAATCAAGAATGTAATGGGATGACCATCTATATATGCCTCTACATATAGTCCATTTTGGTCTACCTCTAAGACTGCGACAAGTGTACAGTCTTCCTCCCCCCTCAGGCACCGTTATAAGGACGGGTCTTAATCAAATCCATCCAGCGCTTCCATGAAGGGCATCTGGCGGTACGTTCAATTGCCCTGTGAAATTCTCTGAGGTTGCAGCACTTGCACTAACCGGTTCAGATTCCCTGCCGCATTAAAGGATCTTGGCCTTGTCAACGTTGGTAACTGATTTACCACATCTGTCACTTGCACGAGTTCTCGCTCCTGCACCGGATTCGCTGGATTTAAGTGGCACTCGCACTTCCAATGCCCAATCTCGTGACAAAAATTACAGGCAGTTGTCTTTTTCCACGTAGCAATATCTATCCCCGTTTTGGGATCTATGGGGACACTTCTTCCTCTCCTCTGTCCCACTGGACCGGATGTACCCTGAACACCTCCTTGGACATTGCCTTGGTTAGGAACTACTGTCCCTCCGCTTGCCTGCACCTGCTCTCCCTTCTGTGCATTTCGCATTTGCACCAGCATTAACTTCTCCTTCATCCTCCTATGGTTGGAATCCACCTCATCACCGCAATACCTGGCATATTGTTGAATTTCATCCATGGACTTCTTTAGCCAGTAGATCAAATGTTGCTGAATCATGAGGCTGATTTCCGGCCTCGATCCTGTCACAAACTGCAACCATTTTATTTATTTTATTTTAGGAGTTTTATATAGCGCTAGCTGGACCCGAGGGTATCAGAGCGCTTCACAACAGGTAACTTACAAGCAAACAAGCAGTGCAGAAATCATAGTAGAGCATAGAGATTTGCGACGGGTAGAGTTCGAACAGAGGAGTGATTGAGCGGAAGGAAGCATGAAGAGTGCAGGTCACACAGAACGAGTAGCCAATAAGATTTCTTGTTCAGGGCGGAGGGAGGGGATAGGATTTCCAGCAGGTGTCCGGGGGTAGAGGATGTCAGTGTCACAGGACACAGAGTTAAAGTCAGATGGAGTGGCGGCTAAGGTACTTCCGTGGATCCTATCGGTTCGCTAGTGAGCGGTCGAGGAAGAGGACTTTGAGCAGGCTTTTGAATTTTGCAAAAGAGGGGATCGTTCTGATGTGGGGGGGGATGGAGTTCCAGATTTTGGGGGCGTTACCAACAAACGACCTGGCCGCAGTTTTTTGTTTGCGTGTTTTTAGCGGGATGAGTAGCAGAGTATTGGAGCTTCTGAGGTTCCTGGACTGGCCGGCCCTTTTGAGTTTGGCGGCCAGGTATTCCGGTTTGCCTGTGTGAAGGGCTTTGTGCGTGAGGCAGGCTGTTCTGAAGCTGGCCCGCATTTCAATTGGGAGCCATTTTAGTTCTCTGAGTGCGGGCGAGATGTGGTCGAATTTCTTAGTTCCGGTGACCATTCTGGCTGCTGCATTGAAGGTTGTTTTGAGGGGGGCGAGGTGGGATTTTGCTGTACCGGTCAGGGTTGCAATCCCGTAGTCGAGTCTGGACAGCACCAGTGCTTGGGTGGCTTGTTGAAGGTCCTTGGGCGGGAGGAAGGGTTTTATTTTGTGCAGTAGCTTCAAATTAAGGAAGGCGCTTTTAGCGGAACTTGTAATGTGTTTGTTCATATCCAGTTTCGGGTCTAGGGTGATACCTAGAGATTTTACCGATTCCACCAGGGTGAGGTTACCATTGAGATCATCAATAGCTTTGAGCCATTCTGCAATTTGGGGGTTCTCATCTTTTTTGGAGATGAGGAGTATTTCCGTTTTCTCTTGATTGAGTTTTAGATGATTACTTGAGAGCCAATATTGTACCTCTCTGAGCGTGGCGTTGAGTCTCTGGATGTCATCAATGGAGGTGGTTTCCAGATATAACTGTGTGTCGTCAGCATATAGGTGGAAAGGGATGTTGGATTTTCTGAGTAGAGTGGTAAGGGGTTCAATGTAGATGTTGAAAAGCTGAGGGGAGAGCACTGACCCTTGTGGAACACCCCTGTTAGCGGGGTGAAGGTCGGACTCGAAGTTTTTGATTTTTATTCTTTGTGAGCGGTTGTGGGGGAAGGAAGAGAACCAGTGTAGGACCGTCTCTTCAAGACCTGCCCTTTCTTGTAGAACCTTGATGAGAAGTTTGTGGTCGACCGTATCAAATAGATAGATCCAAGAGAATGAGAAGGCAACACTGGTCCGAGTCAAGTGACTTGTGTAAATAGTCTATGACATTAAGGATCGCCGTTTCAGTGCTGCAGCCTTTTCTGAAGCCCGATTGGTGGGGATCTAGAAGGTTGATGTTGTCCAAGTGTTGGGTCAGTTGTGGAAGTACACATCTTTCCAGGATTTTGGACAGAAGAGGTAGGTTTGAGACAGGTCTGAAGTTACTCAGTTCCTCAGTGTCTAGGCCGGGCTTTTTCAGCAGTGGCGTGACTTGACCGACTTTGAGGCAGTCTGGTACGACTCCTGATCTTAGGGAGCGGTTTATGATCTTGCACCATAGCGGGGCTAGGACGAGCTTCAGGTCCTTGGTCAGTAGAGAGGGTAGCTGATCAAGGGCGTGGGATGAGGGCTTAGCGCTGGAGATTAGTTTGACTATCTCTGCTTCCTGAATGGGAATGAAGGAGGACCAGTGTTTTGGGGGGTTCTTGGAGGCGCTGTCGTTGGTTTCAAGCATCGGGTTCTCGGTGGAGGGGATGTGATTGGTGCCTAGTGAGAGATCGATCTTGGCAATTTTGTCGTTGAAAAAGATTGCGAAGTTGTCACACAGTTCTTTGGATGCCTGAATTGGGGAGGCAACAGGCTTGGAGGTTTGTTTCCTGATGATATTGAAGAGCTCTTTAGGTCTGTTTTTTGCATTGTCTAGCGCGGAGCAGAAGAAAGATGTTTTTTTGTTCTTAATGTGCTTTTTGTACTTCCTGCAGGCTGCTTGGAGTTGATCTCGGTGGATGACGGTGGTGTTGTTCCTCCAGAGTCTTTCTGAGGCTCTTAGTTGTCTTCTTTCTTCGTTGATGTCCGTGGTGAACCATGATCTGGATGGAATGCTCCTGTCTTTTTTTTAGTTTCAGAGGAGCTAGTTGGTCCAGGATGAGCGTCATATTTGAGTTGTAGAGAGAGGTGAGTTCGGTAGTGGGGAGGTGCTCAGTGATGTTGGGGAGGAGCGAGTTTACCCTTTCTTCTAGTTCCGCTCGAGGGATCTGAGCTGTGTTTCTAATCCATTTGGGGGGGGGTCATGCGTGGGGGTTTGAGTTGGGACCGATTGGTTGATGTGAAATAAAATGATGTGGTGGTCGGACCAGTCTACGGGAAGGATGTGGTCGATGGTAATTGCACCGCTTTGGGCAATAATTGCGTCCAGGGTTGCTCCTCTGTGATGAGTTTCTTCTGAGCAGTGTTGGGTCAGATTATTTTCTAGTAGGAGGTTATTTAGGGTTTGAATTAGCGAGTTATTTGTTTCATTCCACCTTAGGTTGAGGTCGCCAAGAATTATGTTGTTTGAGTTTCCGAGTGAGCAATGGGCAATCAGGTCGGATAGGTGTTCCCCGAATGCGGCGGTGTTGCCTGGGGGGTGATACAGGAGGTGGCAAAGTGTTGGCCTGTTGTCACTTGTCTTGATGTTGGCTGTGAGACATTCAAAGGAGCTGTACAGGCATGAGGCAGTTTCCATAATGGAGATGTTATTCTTGTGTATGATTGCTATACCTCCTCCTCTTTGAACTTTTCTGTCTTTGTTGATCATTTTGAATCCAGGAGGCACCAGCATGTCCAAGCTAGGGTAGGAGAGATTGTTGAGCCAAGTCTCCGTGATGAATGCTATGTCTATATCGTGGGAGAGGATGGCTTCTGCTAGTTCGTTGCATGTTTAGAGGCTGATCTGCAGTTTAGGAGCATGCAGTTGATGGGGGACCCTTCCTTTCTCTGATTCTTTGTGGATGGGGCCCTAAGTAGAGAAGTGAGGTGAGCCGGGGGTCTTGGGGCTTTCGGTGGAGGGTGGTCTCTTCCGACTCCAGTAATCACTTGGATCTTAGATTTGGGGGAGGTAGTGGAGGGATAGTCGTAGGTTGAGGCTAGATCTGCCGCTTCCAGAGAGGACAGTGCGGCTTTCGATCTTCTGGGTCTCTCTAAGCGTTTCTCAGTAACCGTTCTTCTAGGGGTCGATGGCCGGGACCTGAGGGGGGCAGGGAGCCCGCTAGGGGGCGGCACCTTGGCAGGCCAGAGTTGGGTGAGATTTGGCGCTGTGGTGGGGGGATGAATGGGCTTTCGGACCGTGTCCAGGTTAGTTAAAATTTTGTTGAGGCCTCGGATTAGGATTTCAAGCTGAGTTTCAAGGTGGGTGAGGCGATGCATCATGCTATCCGAGGTGGGAGGGAGGGTGTCTTGGGCAGAGTTGACCAAGGAGGTGGGGGACGGGTCCAAGTTGTGGTGGCTATTGGAGGAGGAGCTACCTGATTTATCTCTGGGAGGGATCATGGGCAGGAGGAGCACTGGCTCGTGTCGTGGATTGGGCTTCGTGTGGCCTGAGGGAGGAGTAGAGTCGTAGGGAGTCTGTGGTTGGGAGTATGGCTCATTCCTGGTTGGCTGGTTGGGATGGAAGGGGAGGCGAGGGTGGGAGGGTCGTCCGCCAGGGGGAATGGGGTCGTTATTCGGAGGAGCAAAGTTGCGGGAAGTGTCTCACGGGGGCGGGGAGGAGGTTCTCGTAGAGGACGCGAGAAGGGTCTGGCGCCTCACCTGGCGAGGCAGGCTCACTGGGGGGGAAGGGAGGGGTCGGGCCAGGTCGAATAATTTGCAAGGGGGCCTTTTTTTAGCAAGGGGAAGAGGGAGTCGAAAACCTCGAGATTATCATTATTAGCTTGTATCAGGACTGTGCCATTCGTGTAGATGGTTATGGAGATGTTCCCGCTCTGCGTCTGGCGGTTAGAGAGAGAGGTCGTAAGTTTGCAGCTATGGGATGTGATGGTAGTTTTGGAGATGTGGAGATGTGTTGTGAGGATGGCGTTCCAGTTGTCGGGTCTTTCAGTATGGAAGATAAGATCCATTTTTATCTGCCCTTTGGAGGAGAAGTGGTAGGTGTCAGCGAATAGTGTTTCAGGGTGCTGTTTAATCAGTCTATGTTTGAAATTTCTCTTCGCTTTACTTGAGAGGTTGGAGGGGAAATTAATTGCGAAGGAGTTCGGCCCGTGAGGTTTCAGGTAATTTGGTGTTCGGGGGTTGTCAACAATTAGCGTGGCCGGTGGCATTTTGTCTGGGTTCGGAGGGAGGGGGATTCCCTATGGGGTGGAATAGAAGTGCTGCCATGAGGAGGAGAGAGTGCTTCTAGTTGGGTGGGGGGGGGGTTGGGGAGGTCGTGGTCTACCCTCCCTGGAGAAAGGATCGCGTAGTGAGAGGAGGGGCGGAGTGGGACTTCTCTAGGACCAGGTTTGAGGGTCTGTGCTAGGTTGATATCCTGGGAGGGGGACCTGTATCGTTGATGGCGCCCTCTATGGGGTGGCAGGGACACCTCTGCAAAGCTACATCGGCAGATTAGGTCCAGGGTGGCCATTATGGGGACAGGCACCCGGGGGCTGCCTACACTGACCTGTGGGTCCTTGTTAAGATGTCCGGCGAGTCGAAGGGGCATTGGTTCAGGGCCCTCTTGCGGCCGGTCCATGCTTTGGCTTGGTGAGGTCTTGACGACTCCACTGAAGCATCCGGGAGAGCTCGGTGTTTCGGCCGAGGGCGGCCATCTTGGGGTCAGCCTGGGAGCAAGTGGCGTTGGTAGTTGGGATTTTAGAGTTAATAGGAAGCCCCGTGTATCTCAGACGAAGGACTGTGCTTATTTGAAGCGTGGACCGCTTCATAATAGAAGTATTGTAGCCCTTTAAGAAGATTGAATGGCTGGGAGTTGCCTCGGGCAGCCCTCGCGGGGTCGAGCACGTCCGGGGGATTGAGGTCGGGCTGCAGTTCTGTGCTCGGGTGCCCTGGGGAGCGGGAGCAGTCCGCTTGCGAGGCCCGAAGGATGAGGACGTTCTGCGGGATGTTTCTATCCTTGCCGATTGGTGATTCTCCGAGTGGCCGTGAGTATGGCGGCCATTACAGGGTCAGGCAAAGTCAAATCGGGTTATATTGAGTCCCGGGGCTCAGCTCTAGACACGGGACAGCTTATTCTCCGTCGGAGGTCGGGAAGGTCCAGCCTTACTCTGGTAAGGTGGATCGAGGCTTCGTGGGGGCTTCTCGGGGCCTTATTGCTGGGCGTTTCTACTCGTAACCCTGAGTCTGGCGGCCATTGCACAGTCAGGCATTGTCAATTGCGGCAAATGTGCAGCGGTGCTGGGCTGAAGAGTGCTTCTTCTTGGGCCGCAGGTTTGGACCCCGTGTTTAGGCGATCGCTTCCAATCTGGATTTTTGGGACTCGGCTGGTCTGAGACGGAGGTATCCGAGGGTCGCTTCGATGGTGCTCCGTCGACCTGCCGGAATTCGTAGCGTGGATCCTCGTATCCTGGGGAGGCAGCGTCGCGATTCTGAGCTCACCCCCGTTTGGATTTGTCCTGGTGAGTCAGGTCAAGTATCTCCTGGGGAGAAGCTGGAGGGGCTCGGCCGGCCGGGATTTACACTGTTAGTCATCCCGAAGCTTGGAGCTCAGTCCTGGAGCTCCTTCCCCGCGGCCATCTTGCTTCTGCTTCATGTGATCACCATGTGATCAACTGATCATATTTTTTCATGACCAAAGGCGAATGACCGTGAGTTACAGGATCCATCTCTGGCTCAGCAGCAGGGCATTCAATAGCTATTTTGCATGCACACCATATTTTACTAAGAACCACAGTTTCAAACAGTGTATTTAAGTCAATCCACAACACTTTCGTGATTTTAACAAAGCGATCGACTTGTTTGTACCATTCAGCAGGTTTCTCCCGCAACCTAGGGAAATCATTTGTGAATGCAGCTAGGTCACCCCTACTCCAAGTGACATGCACATACCCACCACTAGGCACCTTCCGTAACAGATATGCCTCAACACACAGTGTTCCCCCTCCTGGAGATGATGTTTCCCCCCTGTTATTTTTCTGGCACTCTTCTTCTTAGACCACCATTCCTCCCACTTATCCAGCATACTCCAAGCCCGTCTTCCTCTAACCAACTCTCAGATATGCGTTTTCAGTCCTGTCACTCTTTTCCTCCAGCTCACTATAGTTAAGCCTATGATTCCCCTGTAGCATTTTCGTTCGAGACAAGTCTACTTCGTACCTCTGGGCTAGTTCTGACAACTTCTCATGTGCTAGTCTCGCCTTGAGGGTGACATCCTTCGCTATAAACAGGTCATCTGGCTCATAGGTCTCTATTCTCTCCAAAGGCAAGTTCCCACTGATGATTTAGTCTACCTCAGCCTTCAACCTCACTACATCCAATAGTTTCGCCTTTACCGCAGCCTTGATGGTTCCCCGACTTGATGGATTGTTCTGACCTTCCTTGCTGTTATTGTGATCTCTCAACCAAGTCTCTTACTCTGCAAAATCCAAGACAGGTTGATATCCAACAACTCCCCGACTTGAACTTGTTTCTGAAGTTGAACGCACTGATCCTCTCACTGGTGTTTCCCACATCCTCAAATCTGAACTAGTGCTTGCCATAGGTATGGATCCTATAGTACTGGAACCAATGCGTATTCCCAAAGAATTGGCAGTAGCTGCTAAAGGGGTACTACATTCCACAGGCACTAGAGATGGGCGATTTCCATTTGTGTTCCCCGACCTTCCCAACCCAGTTCCTTCTCCCTGAACAGACTGTCGCTGACTAAGGTTTCCCACTGAGCTCAGGTCATACACAGGAACAACAGGACCAATGGTGACCAGTACTGTAAGAGTTTCTGGTAACTATGAAGCAGCGCTGACTCAGTTTTGTTCCATACCTCCTAAAGCGGATACTCCTGTCCCCCCTCCTCCTGCAGATATCCTTCCCACAACTCTTGTACTAGGACCAGTTTGAGGTGCTGAGACACTTTCAAACATTCGCTGTATTCGCCAACTCTCGCCTTCCCTCCTCCGAGTAGGGATTGTGAAGGTGGAGGGCACTCAGATAACCCATCCAACAAGCTGTCGTCAGTATCACTCCTATCATTTCCATTTTCCCTTCTATTCCGATTCTGAGAGTCCCACTCTCCTACCAGCATTGGGAACAACCTTTCTCCCTCAATGGTATCCAATCTCCATCTCTTAAGCTGCGCATCCCATTGCGCTTCCTGACATGCCCTCAAAGCTTTCCTTATCTTCCCTTGATACATCTCCCTTTTCTTTGCATGTGCTGCCCGTATCCATGCGTCTAACGCCTCAAACTGTGTTGGTCTAGGCAAAGGTCGCAGCGCAAACATCACTCCTCTCAAATGGTGCAACACGTCCAACCGAAACAAACCAAAACGTGGAAATGACAATTCACCCTCTTTTTCAGTGATTTTGTGCCAATTTTAAAGCCAAATTATAGATGGAGCCCTACTTTTGTCGCCATATAGTGTGCTGAAGTATCTTCGGGTGGCGCTTCTTCGCCCACTCGAGAAACAACCCCTTGATCATCCCTGAAAAGATCCCAGAACACCCTAAAACGCCACATGATCAAATTGCAGTTTGTAGTTCAATATTATGACGGAACAGTGTTCTCCAACCACAACTTGCCAATGACTACCAACCAATCCCCAGCGCTGCGTTACACCAACCGACCTATCGCAGTGCGGCACACTGATATCACCTTCGCCCCTCGCAGTGGCTCACCCTCCTTTACAATTTCTCCTTACACATTCACTGACACAATCGTCTAAAACTCAGTAATTGTCTGCATTCTAAAAGATCGATAGAATTCAAATCATCCAAGAACATACACACAGTGACCATCGACCCGCGCTGGTCACCTGAATTCGTATAGCTCACCTCTGTACACAAGGTCCACTAAACGATTCCCATACGTCCCATTCACACAAAGTTCCCTGTCTAAGGTGGAACTGTCAATGACATCTCACGACAACTCTTATTTCTTCAGTCAGACAATCACAATCAATCTTGGTGTCTTCTACACCGTTTAATATATGCCAGGATCTTAGGCTGGTCGGACCTGAAACTCAAATCTCAATCCTTGGACCACGTCTGGCCCGAAACCACATTCACTCGACTCTCAAACCAACTCTGCCAGACATCACACAATCAATTCATTACCATAATCTAACACACGCCATACACCCAATTGATACTCACTCCTCTGTTCGCCGCCGATCTCACCGCACCATCAAACTCCGCTGTTCTCTGCCGGATTCCGTCGCTCTCCTTTCTCGTCTTTGGGCTCTATTTTGGGACTCTGGGATTCTAGGTTCCCTCTTTTCTAGACCAGTTCTGGATTCTCCCCTCGCTTTATGTGCTAACCATCGTACTCTGCTACCAACTGAAAGGGCCGGGCCCATGAGTTCTGGAACTATTCTAGAGTCACAAGCCAATGGTTCTTTTTAGCAGCATATAAGCGTAGAGGGAAGAAAAGTTATTATCACTAATCAATTCAACAGGAAATTATTTTGACACATAGTAACCACAGACAACTACGCAAGGTTAGCAGTAGCAGCCGCTACTAAGCGTGGGTGGTGGGGCGGGGCTGTAATGCAGCCTGGTGGGGAAGATGCGAAGTGCACATAATAGTTTGACCGGCCCTCTTGGACCGGCCAAACCTTCATGTCCACTTTAGAGTGTGCTTTACACTCCTCCCCTTGCACTGGCCAGCCTGGCCCACCAGCCCCGCCCTCAAGAGGAAGGAAAGCTAAAACGATAATAAACATTAGTTATTATCGTTTTAGTTTTCCTTTTTACATTGCTTGCAGAGCAGTGGGGCGACACTCCTCTGCCTTGGCGGAGGAGCCGCCGCTGAAGGTTAGTTAATTTATTACAAAGCCAAAAATAGCTGAACATAGAGACACCTCAAAATGAGTGTAGAAATACATCAGAATCAGCATAAAGCCAAACCTACGAATTAAGTTTAAACGGTGTAACATAAACAAGACAACTAATTCAAGAAGCAGAATGCAGAGAATCAAAAAGCATGAGTCCAAGTTTCCCTGCATCAAGGGTTGATGAATATAAAGCATCAATCTTTCCCCACTCTACCACTACAATAGCATCCCTACTTAAGCATCGTCTGGGGCAAGAAATAAAGGTGTTAGTCCGGGGAGTCTCCCATAGAAGTCTCTCCACACCAATGGATCATGTAGCGTAAAGCTACCTAGACAGAGCTCGTTCTAAGATGCTCTTTCCCCGAAAAGCAGAGAAGTGGGCACACTTTCCCTACTCTAATACTGCATTATTACAGGTATTTTTTCCAAGAGTCCTTTCAGGTCACGCCATCCGTTCTGAACACGATCTCATAGGTAATTTTCCACAGAATAGCAGAGTTCCTGACCTGCAACATATTGACCTTGATTCCCAGGCCTTCTCTGGTGTGAAAACACAACAATTTCCCTTATAGGCTTCAGTTTACGATGCATCTCCTCTCCTTGCCTGACTAAAACACAAAGACATTATTCTAACTAACAATGGCGCTTCTTCAACCTGCACCACAAAACGTGAGAAAGAACGAAATCCACAGCACCCATGAAATTCAAACTTAACTCAAAATGACAGCTTCCAGGGAAATGCATTTCAGGTCTACAAAATTCAGCTAACATAAGAGAAATGGCATATGAGCTTCACGGAATTGCATAGGAAATAAGGCACATTTGATTACTACATTACCTACGTATGTAATGACACAAACATTTAATAAACAAATGATTGTCAGCTGCACAACACAAGTTCTTCCTGTTAATGTTTTCTGCTAGTTACATTCACTTTCTACGTTAATTCTACATGTTACTATTTAGTGGCCTAAACACATCACATTTCACGTCATTACATTTTTAAATTCTAACACCTCACATTAATACAACAAAGTATTATATGCGGGTGCGCTCTACATGTGTGATTATAATGCACCCCTACAAATAAAATGTGATTTCCGCTACATCATAGCCTTACCGAGATACTAACTTCCACGTTGATGTAATAACTATATTGGCACTTCTCTACAAGTTTGCTGTGATGTCCTTTATTCGTTTTTTAAAATAAACGTTAAAATCCACATTAACCACTGGGTGCTGCGGGATGAACCCGACTTGGTCTGGCAACACCAGTCCAGACATAAGCAGCTTTTTGGTGACTATTTTCGCCAGGATTATATTGTCAACAACCACTTCCTTCCCCGTTCTATGCTAGTGAACAGGGAGAGGCAAGACAAAACTGTAATTGTGACACAGTCTCCACCATCCTCACCATTTCAACGACTGTGGACTATGCCAATTGTAACAGTATAACCATTTTTTGGCTCCTTCACAATTCTATATACGACTGAGCCTACATCTCAAGGGTGATAGACCACCACCTCACTGGTTTCATTGCAGGGATGCAGTTCCAGGGTCTATACCATGCCCTCTTGTTACATGGCGAGTCATGGGCCTGGGCACAGTTCAAACCATAGACGTTGTTTAAGAATTCAGTTTTCGACTTTAAGCCCTTCAGTTACTATTACAAAGAGCCCCAACATAATAATATGCCTGTGTTGGTGCTTCTCTAAGTGGCAAATTCAAAGGCTATTACACGCTTTTCTGGATGGACCTGAACTGTGTTAATCCCCTTAGGATTTGGTGCTCTACACCCAAGCCTGGTCAACAAATTTAATACATTCAATAACATCTGTAGCACATTTCACAAAAAGGACAGAGAATATTTTAGTATCAAACCATGAAGGCTTATTAAAAGTTAGTGGTTTACAGAAAGCAAAATTAGGTTAGCAGCAAATTATAATCAAAATGCGTATTCTGCAATTAAAATGCAAATTAAATCAAAGCCTTATAAAATTAAAGGAATGATTTAGATTGGGGTCACCTCAAGGGGAAGGACAAAAGAAAGGTCAGGTCCTCCTTATGAGAGAGCACTCTAAGATCTCATGTGTTGTTCTACTCTAAAAAAAAAAAACACTCACTCTACCATTTTACACACTGTTGGGACAGAAAAGTCCTCTGCATTGTAAGAGACATGTACCCCTGTCCTGAGTGCCCACCTCTACTGTTGTTTGGGTCTTTGATGCTGATTTTTTGTCATAAGCGAACATGGATAATGCGTGTGGGCACGACGTAGGCCTGTCTCATGAATTTGGGTATTGTTGGACCAGGAGGGGTGACCAAAGCGCTACCCCCATAGTGATGTAAGGCTACTGCCTTCACCAGGAGTTGAGCAGCACAAGCGCGGTAGTGGCAGCATACTGTGTAGTAATCAGTAGCAGTGAACCTGGACTTTTTTACCCTGTGTCACTGGAGTGAGGCCTACAGACTCACTCACCTTTTTAAAAGTTCGGCTGCTGTGCGCTTAACTCACCCTTGGCCTAAATTGGGTAAATGTGAAGTGGTGTATCGTGCCGGAATAGTGACTGTTAGTTGTATGTGTGCCTGGGAAGGGTACAGTACAAAGATGGAGGAGTACTGTGCAGTACATATGTGGCTAGTACATGCACTTGGTGTATTTATGCCCGTGAGGAATACACTACATGAGAGATATAGTGGTATGCACTGCATGTGTGGATAAAGCATAACCTCAGTGTATGTGTGCTTACGTTTATTACACTATGAAGGGTGAAGTGTTGTGCACCGCTCACATAGTGTGCGAGTGTTTGAAAAGAGCACAACCTGGTTAAAAATAAAAAATGCATCAATGCTGAACATTACGCACAGATGGAGTGTATGACCTGAATGCATGTGTAAGAGCACAATGCATAGAGGTACCAGTGCTGGACCCAAAGTGTGCTGTGGAAGCACACTGAGTGAGTGCATCTGCAATTGGACATTCTGTGAAGGACCCGGGGTTCCATTTAGGGAAGCCTATGACTGCCTGGTAAAGACATGAGGAGGAGAGGAATCCTGTGAGCTATGTGGGGACACACTGGAGGGAAGCGAAAGAAACACCCTTGAAATTTCAAGAGACTGCTCTTTGATTCAGGGATAGATTACAAGGAAGGGGCCTGCAAACACCTCAGGAAGAGAGATGGTGCTGATAAGAGAATCAGAGTAGGGCTGGGGATCTGGGATTAGTCTTTTGATGCACATATCACTGTGCAACAGGTGTGAACTCTGGTCACTCACATGAATTGGGTTGTGTACAATCGGCTTCAGAGTTAATCCTGCTGCAACAGACCTCTTTGAAGAAGGAAGATGAAAAAGAAGTTCCCACTTCAAAAGAAGCAGAACCCCAACATAAGAATTCAAAGACCCTTACCCAAAATTACATTTGTTGTCTAGAAAAGGTCTATAAGAAGGGGAGCTTGAGTCCCCAAATATTTGTCATCTGCCAAGCAGCTGGATGGACTGTGTGAGGAGGAAAAGCTCTGCAAGATTTCTGCCTGTGACCAGGACTGGGAGTTAAGGCCTGCTAGCCTTTCTTCTGAGTAAGAGGACATCACCCAGGGAAACCAAGATCATCTGCCCTGGAGCCTGGGGCTCCACCCCTTGTCTGTTTGTCAAGACCAATGTGCCCTGTGAGGAAGGTGAAAGCATTGGAGGGAGCAAGGTCCATTTGGGAGCCCTACTGAGAGGAATCGCTGAGCGAGGTGTAAGGAGAGCGGCTGTTCACCAATCAGGTTGCTGCCCGTGTTCGGGAACAGTATAATAACCCGCATATGCCAGGAGAGGCCCGCCGTGATCTCAGCTGTGTGAAGTGTGCCTTGTGAGAAATTCTCGTCCCGCACTGCGGTGACCCCGTCTGCCAGAGGGGGCTACAGGTGAACTTAATCGGGCCAGAGAGTGAGAATTTTGTCCTTTGTATGGAGGGCAATCTTAAAGAGTCTGTGCACCATAGTGAGCAATGCGGCAACCCTGTATGCCAGAAGGGGGTACCGGTAACCCTATGGCCAAATGTTTGGATAGTGGCTCGGACAAGAGGATTACTGTGTGACCAGCAGGTTTAGCCCGCCAAATGCACCTGTTTCCCACAGGAATACAGGACACTGCTGAGGACATCGTACCCTTGCCAGAGCTCCAGTCAGGAACTGTAGAATTCCCTTCCTCCTTTGTTAGGGAAAGAGCAACTTAACTTTTGTGGCAGGCGAGTGGGAGCAGCTCAGATCACTGGTGTTGAGTTGGTAATAAAATACTACTTTTCTTACAAAAGCAAATATATGGCTGAACATTAGCCCCTTAACTGCTGCCCCCCAAACACTGGTGCCCCCTTTGCAAAACCAGGTCGCTTTGTGATGGATAATTTTGATGTCTCCACAATACGTTTTGGGCCCTTGTCTGCCGCGGGTACTTGGCCCACCAACACAAGTGAGGTACCATTTTTATCCAGAGATCTGGGGGAACACTGGGTGTTGGAAATTTGTCAGTCCGGTGATCCCACATCTTTCCCCTACAGAAATGTAAGAAAGATGTGATTTTTTTCCAGCTAAATTTGAGGTTTGCAGGGGATTCTGGGTAGGAAAACGTTGGAGGATCCACACAAGCCACACCTCCCTGGACTCCTCAGGGTGTCTAGTTTTCAGTAATGTCTTGGTTTGGTAGGTTTCCCTAGATGCCCACTGAGCCCGGGACCCAAAACGCAGGTGACTCCCAAGCAAATCCAAGTCTTTTTGTGATCGATCATTTTGAAGTCTCCACAGTTTGTTTTGGGCCATTTCTTGTTGCTGGCACATGGCCTAACCACGCAAGTGAGGTACCATTTTTATCGGGAGTTTTGAGGAAATGCTGGGTGGCTGAAAGTTTGTGGCTCCCCGTAAATTCCAGAACCTTCCATCACAGAAATGTGGGGAAAATGTGGTTTTTTTCGACAAAGTTTGAAGTTTGCAATTCTGGGTAACAGAACCCAGTGAAAGCCACAGAAGTAACCCCATCCTAGATACCCCTGGGTGTCTAGTTTTCAAAAATGAACAGGTTTGCTAGGTTTCCCTAGGAGCCAGCTGAGCTAGGGTCTAAAAACTACAGCTAGGCACATTGCAAAAAAAAGGGTCGGTTTTCACTGGAGAAAAGTGATGAATCCACGCTGAGTTTTGGGCCTTTTCCTGTCGACGGCACTAGGCCTACCCACACAAGTGAAGTACTATTTTTATCAGGAGACTTGGGGGAATGCTTGTTCGAAGGAAGTGAAATGTGAAGATGATATGTTTTGTTTTTCAAAGTTTGAGGTTTGCAAGGGATTCCGGGTAACAGAACCTGGTGAGAGCCACGCAAGTCACCTCATCCTAGATTCCTCTGGATGTCTAGGTTTCAAGCACGTACAGGTTTGCTAGGTTTACCAAGGTGCCGGCTGCGCTAGGGCCCAAAATCCACAGCTAGGCACATTGCAGAAAAAATGTCAGTGCCTAGTGGGCTTTCTGCGCCCTGGAAGTGGTTGGGAGGCAGATCGAGGGCTATTGCCCCGATATGCCCCAAAGAGGGGCGGAAAGACTGAGGCCATTTGTTTTGGGTGGGGGGGGGGGCATTGGCATGCCCATTCTGGGCGGCCCCACATATAAAAAAAAACAATACCTGGTGCCTTGTGGGCTTTCTGCCCCGGGGGGGCAGATCCCCCCCCCCCCATCTGCCTCACAGGGGAGGCAGAAAGACGGCCTCAATTAATTTTGGGGGGTGGGGGCATTGGCATGCTCTTTCTGGGCAGTCCCCACCCTTATGTATAAAAAAAAAAAAAAAAGCAAAATCCCTGGTGCCTAGTGGGCTTTCTGCCCCCCAGGGGGGCAGATCAGGGGCTATTGCCCATCTGCCTCCTGGGGGGGCAGAAAGACTGGCTTTTTGGGGAGAGTTGGGTCATTGGCATGCCCATTTTGGGCAGCCCCACCCCTATAAACATAAATAAAATAAATCCCTGGAATCTAGTGTGCTTTCGGCCCCCAGGAGAGGCAGATTGGGGGCTATTGCCCCCATCTGCCTTCCGGGGGGGGCAGAAAGACTGAAATTTCCCAAAAACATTGGGTGGGAGCAAAAGCTCTTGCCCAAAGTGCTGCCCTTCCTAGTGCTTAGTGGGTGGATCCCTGCTTGGGGATCACCCACCTGCGGCAATCCCCAAGCAGGAAAGGGGTGATTCTCCCCTTTCCAACGATCAATCAATCAGGGGTTTGTGAAGCGCACTACTCACCAGTGAGGGTCTCAAGGCGCTGGGGGGAGGGGAGGGGGGGAAAAAAAAATCGAGCAGTTACATCTCATCCGAAGAGCCAGGTCTTGAGGCTCTTCCTGAATGCTTGCAGTGTGGGGTTCGTTTGATGCTGAGTGGGGGTTCGTTCCAGGTCTTGGCTGCGATGTAGGAGAAGGATCGCCACCCCGCTCTGGCTCTGCGGATGCGTGGGATTTTGGACAGGGCAAGATCGGCGGAGCGGAGGCTTCTCTTGGGTGCGTAGAAAGAGATTCTTTCGTTGAGGTATTTGGGTTCGATGTTGTGCAGGGATTTGTAGGCATGAGTGAGGTGCTTGAAGGTCACTCATTTCGACGGGGAGCCAGTGGAGTTCTCGTAGCTGCTGGGTGATGTGGTGTTGTCGTGGGATGCGAGGACCAGTCTGCGGCGTTCTGGATTGTCTGGAGTTTGAGGAGTAGAGATTTGTTTATTCCGGCGTAGAGGGTGTTCCCGTAGTCCAGTCTGCTGGTTATGAGTGCGTGGGTGATGATCTTTCTGGATTCAGGGGGGGTCCATTTGAAGGTATTGCGGAGGATGTTGAAGCATGCGGAAGATACTGCGTTGATCTGTCAGTTCATGGTGAGGGACGATACCTTTCCCGTCTGCCTACTTGCCCGGGGGCTAAGTTAGCCCCCTGACCATGTAGGCAGCGAAACTGAAATGAGCAGATTGGCTTGTTTCAGTTTCGGGTTCAGTGAAATGACGTCATTTCACTGAAAATATCAGAACAGCCTCGGGCGCTGGGGAAGCCCTTCCCCAGCTCCTGAGGCTGATTTGATACAAAGGAAATCCCTCTGGTGCCCGCACCAGAAGGATTTCCAGTGACATGTCGTCAGACGAGTGCAGTGCTTTATTGCAGAAATTCTCAGCATCAATCAAATGTGTCGGCAAGTGCCCAGCATGACGCGTTTCGACCGCGTTACCACGGTCTTGATCACATGTGTGTGTGTGTGTGTATATATATATATATATATATATATATACACACACACACACGCACACACACACACACACACACACACACACAGAGAGAGAGAGATATCTCTCTCTCTTTCAGTAGATCTTTTTTTTTTTATATGTGTGGTTTCCCTGGGGGACGATCGCGGCACCCAGGGAAACCACACATCTATAAACAAAATTGCCCCCACAGGGGGTTGGCCAGTGAGCAGGAAGGCCGATCCCCTGCTAATTTCGCTGACTTTTTATTTTTTTATATATGCCCCCGGGGGGCCATTCCCACGAGGGCCGACCCCCCCTCTTCCCTTCAAGACATCCCTGGTGTCTAGTGGGGTTTCCTGGCCGTGGATTGCAGGGCGGCCGCGATCTACGGCCAGGAATAACTTTCAGGAGACTCTCCCCTTTCAAACGAGGCTCCCTGAAAGCTGGGGAGGCCGTTCTTGGGCCTCTTTTGCCCACCAGAGTCAAGCGCGGCCTTACCTGCGGCTGTCCTCGGCTCTGGTGGGGAAAACTGTGACGTCAGAGCATCTCGCAGCGCGCCAGTTGCACAGATGGGCGGGGGCGGGGAGAGATGCGGAAAGCCTTCCGTGTCTCCCTCAGGGGAGGGAAAAAAAAACCTCGGGTGCTTTGCACAGGAGGATTTAAAGGGGCCCTCCCTGGTGTCAGCCAATGGATGTGCGCCGCACCAGGGAGGTAGTGCGTGCGTCAGCCATTGGCCGACACACACACACCAAAAGGGTTAATTTATTGTTCGTACTATTTGCACTTAGAGTTCCCAGTCATGTTCACTGAACTGTTTACATACCCACTGAAGGAGCCTTGACTGATCGACCACAGCTACCACTGAGAGTCAAGTGCAGAAGGGGTACTTGGCCCAGTCTAAAAAGGATCTATAGTAGGTCAGGCCCTGGGACATCAGGAGTAAAAGGCTTCAACTACCACAGCAGGTCCCAGTAACCCCTGCGTGCCCCTCTGAAATCAGGTTACAACAAAATGAACAAGTTACTTACCTTCGGTAACGATGTATCTGGTAGAGGCACAGTCTAGCCACAGATTCCTTAACTTAGAATATCCCCAGGCGTCAGACTGGATCCGGAGAATTTTTTGCAGCAGCACCTCTGCGCGCCGGGGGGCGGTGCCGCATGGCTCTGCCCTGACGTCGTCCACAGACATGACGTCAGCGGAGCCATATAAGTCCCTCCCGGCGCGCTGACGTCAGCTTTCTTCGGAGAAACTTTTCCGCGCCACAACGCGGAGCCACCACCAAAAACTGTGAGAGTATGGGAACAGTGTGCGAAAAAAGATGAAAAATCAGTGAAACAAAACACAAAAAGAATCGAAAGGGGAGAAACCTCACCATAAACAGTGACAAGCACTGTATACTGAAAGCAATTGAAGGGAAAGAGCAGAGCACCGCTCTGAGAAACAGCCCGCAAAAACAAAGGCTATGCCCTCCCCCGAAGGCAAAATGACATATGAAAAGAATGTCAAGGCAGACGACAGGAAGCCTGTAATCGCAAGATCTAACCATGAAGGGCAACAAGACCGGGACCACCTAAGTAATGACTATCTACCACAGGTCGGCAACACCAGGACTGCCGTATCCCCTGTAAGAGATCTATGGACTGAGGCACAGTCAAATAGACCCCAAACCAAATGACTGTAGTGGAGTCAAGAGACCCCAAAGCAATGGAGAAGGTGGGAGGGAGGGAGGGAAGAAGAACATTAGTAGGCCCCACACTGGAAGAACCAGGGTGTAGGGATGTATAAGGATACATGCACCCACCGCCCACTCACGAGAATGAGTGGAATAGAACAAGTAAAACAGAATGACTCATCCTACCGAGGAGGGAGGTGAAAGACGCTACCCCGCAGGAAGACAAAAGCCACCCGGAAGGAGGCGAGTGCATAAAACCCAACCTGAAAAGGTCCTCGCAGAGCGGGGAGGATGGGCGGGCGTTAAGGAATCTGCGGCTAGACTGTGTCTCTACCAGATACATCGTACCGAAGGTAAGTAACTCGTTCATCTGATAGAGACATCTAGCCGCAGATTCCTTAACTTAGAATAGATACCAAAGCCATACCCCATAGGAGGCGGGTCTGCGACTGAACCCCACCAAGTTCCAAAGAGAACCCAGTCGTCAACAAGTTGACTAAACACAGTGGGGGCAGCAATGCCAGCGTGGCCAACACCAGACCAGAAAGCTCTGTAAGGAGCAGAAAACAATGGGAGGCAAAGGCATCACAAGCCGCCCAGGGACGGCATGAAAGCCCTCTTGTTTATACAGGGTTGAAAGGGAGCACAGAACCAGAATGTCAGTGCGGAATGTGAGAGTCCATAACTTCCGCAAAAGAAGGTGAACTGATCATAGGAGCCGATGGATCCGCAGGATCCGACGGATCTGCAAGAGACAAAGACCCAGAGAGAGGACAAGACGGTATAACTGAGTCAGAGCATACAGGTCGAGCATGCACAACGGTGGAGAAGCAATGTTGAAAGCGTACCAGCTAGGAGACTTTGGACAGCAGTGGCAGGATGCTGACCATGTCCAGGAAGAGCCTGTGTTAGCAGAGACACAAGACCTGTCATTGCGCAATCGCCCCTTCACAAAATGACATGAGAAGCGGACGTCAACAAGCAGAATGGCATATAACCATGACTACAAGAAGAGACATGCAGGCGGGGGACAGAAGTACACATGGGCAGACCGCGTGTACTGCTAGAACCACACCACGTAAAAGAAATGCACAATGGAACGCAGCTAGAACAGCCCAGATGCGAGAGATGCATCACCAGGTAGTCAACCGGCGAAAGGGATCCGGCAAGCTGGACACACACACAGAAGGCTTGCTCCCGTAAGAAGGCCAAGAGCAAGACCACGGACACCGCAGCAAGGAAACCCTAGTATGCGTGACCCCTGGTTGTGTGTAGAGCGCAGGTTAGAATATACATCAAGAAAGGACACAGCCGTGAAGGATGCGTTTCATAAAAGAATACAAGAGCACACCATAGGTACCAACAGCTATGTTGCAGCAGAACCGGACAGAGCAATGTCCAGACCCGTAAGCGACATCAGCCACCCGGCAGGGAGGAGCCACGGTCCCCCGCGAGACAGACTGGGAGACTGAGCAGTACTCGAAAGAGTCAGTACTAAACGTACATAGAGTAACAGGAAATTGTAAAGAGATGTACATACAAGACCACACAAGACAGTAAGTGTCCTGAAGAGAACACTTCCACAGAGAGCAGCAGGACGAAGTAGAAGTGTGACAAACTCCTGCGCGGAAAGCAGCAGGGGAAGGGGAAACTCTTGCGTGGGAAGTGCCCATAAAAGAAGGGCACAAAGCATTGGCGTACGTGGCGAGGATGCCACTGTCTATAGACAAAGTCCAGACAGGTCTGAACTACGAGAAAGTACTACCCATCCCGGAGAGAGGAGAGTAGAAACCAGTCATCGCAGAAGCGTAGGGAAAGCGTAAGCCCCCCGTGACAGCGAACATACTAGGGAACATCCACCTGACGCGCATATAACAGAAGAATCGTGCCGCGTCAGACCTGTGTGCCTGGGAGCCGCGCCACAAGGCTCCGCCCTGAGGTCCTCCATGGGCAGGACGAACTGTGCCGGAACGGAACAGAACAAGGTGGTCCAAGGGACAGTGGCTGACGATAGACAAGCCAACATAGACAAGGAGGGCGAAGCTGAAATGACACTCCTGGAAGAGGCAGGCGAGGCAGAAACCAGAAAGTGTGTGAAAGGAAGGGTCCACAACAGTAGAAAGAGACCACAGTCTCCTCCGCAGGACAACCCCTTTGAAGAAGACTCCACAGGAGCCTACCAAGCCTTCTGTGTAAGGAAGGCAGCTATACAATAGCCAACGAATACCCCACATAGGGTAAGCCTCAACCCCAGCTAGGGGCACCTCTGGAGCACGAACTCAGACAGAGGAATCCAAAGAATGAGAATCAGCTGACCAGCTGCACTAAATAGAAGCAAAAACGGCGGGAAGCCGAACAGGCCGTCTGGGTATTACGTCATGAACCCAGGGCCCAGAACAAGCAGAGACAACACTGCACCTGAAAATAAAAGTCAGCAAAAGGACTAGAAAACACAAAGTCATGGGAGCCCAGACATTGTTGCAGGGATTCTGCTCATACACAGAACTATGCACAGGAAAACAGGACCTCAGTAAATAGAGGTGTACCTCCTATCACCTTAGTACCCAAAATCCCAAAAGACTAGCAATAGTGTCTCATTCGGTC
This sequence comes from Calotriton arnoldi, assembly GCA_963921515.1. Classification (NCBI taxonomy): domain Eukaryota; kingdom Metazoa; phylum Chordata; class Amphibia; order Caudata; family Salamandridae; genus Calotriton; species Calotriton arnoldi. The sequence continues at coordinate 887,732 of CAWUFW010002968.1, forward strand.
TCCTACAAATATCAAGAAGCTACAAATGTTTAGACAACCCAGAACACAAGCACTCCCGACTCACCTCAGAGTCGCGGGAACAAGACACTCTTTCGCTCTCACGTACTTGTCCACAATAAAAATAATCTGAGTCACTAAATAAGTTCAAAATGTTTATTTTGACTATAGTGATTCATAAAACAGTATGCGAACCACAACTAGCAGCAAAATGCATAATGCAAGAATCGTTTGCATTGTTACAATACCATAGAATATAAAAGGAGTCGTCATTTTATAAAGACTGTGAAAAAGGCAAAATAACTGGGCCTAATCACCCCCTCCCCTCCCCAGGCAGTAAGAAGTTATTTTATAGAACAGAAGATCTCTAGGCGTTATCAGCAGACCCCTACCTCAAAGCCTAACCGCAAAGATTTACATCATAGGAACAGCAGTGCTCAGCTCCATGGAACGGCTTTCTTCGAGTGTGTTTCAAAAACATGCAACAACGTTATATCAAAGCACGATTTTTCCACATTGCAGCTGTTGGTAACATGTTTTGTCTAGGTAATAGGGACTGACCAGAACAGAATAACAAGAGACACATTGTTGTCCGACCTTGCACATTATGTTCAGATAGAATTGAAGGGAAGGCTGAAAACGTGAAAAACAATCTGTTATCATATACAGAGCAGAGGCAAAGTGTTGCGAAAAACTCTTAGCAGAGGCGTGCGCAAAAGCAGCAGCATAGGGCAAGCAAAACTCATGCTAACTTAGCAATGTCGACAATGTGTCTTAGGGCCACATAACCCCATATTACACCCTCCCCCTGGTAAGTCATTAGGACATAGACAGAAGAACAAAAACAGAGTTCAAAAAGTCAGGCATTGTTTAAAATATAGCCAAGGACCTTCGGAGAAAACAAATCAGAAAAAAAGGAAAGTTCGAAAAAAAGGCTAAAGGTACTTCTCAGTTTGAGAAAAAAGTCTGTATTGCCAGACAGTGGAGTAGGGACGACCTATGTAGTCAATCCAGGAATGTTTGTGTGCAAAGGAATGCAATTCCCTCCAATAGGTCATCTTTGTTATTGGTAGAAAAAGCGATGACATCCAATCAAATAAATCGAAGGAACAAGCATGTTCCTCACAAGCAGGAGCTTCCAGAAGTAGAAAAGGCAAACTGGCGTGATATTCAATGAAACTTCGTTGTAGGAAAGTCTGCGCAGCCGCAGATATCCCATTGATCCTAGATTCCAAGTAAAGCTGCACGCGCCATTTGGCCATCCACAGAACAAGCCTCGTCATGTGTCTCTAAGGGACCCATCAACCGGCCGAAATCAGGGATTGGACACCACGTGTTCGATAAGCAAAGTTCCATTGCCCAGGAAAAATTACATCTTCTGCAATGAAGCACTGGCTGCACGCAAGTAAAGTAGGCAAAGCGGAATGTCAAGTCGTAACTCACGCCAAGTGTTGCTAAAGGCAAGCTTCCAGAAGCCTCATACAGGCGATCACGGTACAGTTGAAGCTGGTCTGGCCTGTGCAGAGCCACAAAGTGAGCAGCCATTACGAAGCACAAGGAGAAGAAGCAGGACACCAGCTGCCAGCGTCAATATTAAGGGGAATCCTCCAAAGACGCTGGAAAATATAGAATGAATAAAAGCCGGTATTACCCCGAATATAGTCTGAAAGGAAGAGACCAGGCCAGATCCCACATATTTAAAAAAATGGGCAAGGCCTGTCGTATCAGATGCATTGAATATTTGGTGAATTCAGTTCACCAAAATGAAGTGGGAGGTTAGTGTTAAGAAGCAACTGTATCTCACTTGAGGTCCGTGCCACCTGCAACCTGAATGTTTCACGGGCGGCAGTGAGGGCCACCTCCTGTTGGAATAAAGGGCTTTGAGCCTGCTCAACTTGTTGAACTCTGTTTTCAAAGTCGGAATGGAAGGCCAAAGCAAAGAATCTAAACTCCCATGCGGGGGCAGGAAAAGGACATTGCTACAGCAAGTTACGCGCTGGGAAACAGTTACCAAGTATGGGACACCCGCCCTCGAACCACAGCAGTCTTGATTGTTTAAAATGAGATAGCTGCCGTTAGTTAGCAACGTAAAGACAGGCGTGATGGATGGTACTGGGGTCCCTTTAAAAAGCAAGCTAGATTGGGCGCTGACACGTTACACTTCGCCATGCAATTTAACATGCTTGCACACTAGAGAGTGACCCAGTACCGAATCACACTCCTCTCCTGTGAGGAAAACTTCTTTATCCTCCCTCAAGCATCGATAAGCAAATGGCAGGACCCATAATACATGCAGAAAAGCAGTGCCAAGCGGTTCAAAGCGGCCAACAGGAAAGTGTTGCATACATGATTTAAATTGAAAAAGCGAAAAGGGCAAAGTGATAACGCCATGAATTAACCAAACAGCAGAGTCCGTTTCCGCTATGGAGAACGACAAAGGCTCCAATTGTTCAATATGTAACAGCGTATATACAGCATCTTTCATGGACATAAACTTCTGTTTATCAGTCAGGTTAAAAGGCAAAAATAAAGCAGTGGCATTCAAATAATCCCAAGGCACTTTACCCATTTTCAGAGTCTGCAACGTCCAAGCAAATTGCATGACCGACCGTAACTGATTCTGACCATGATTTAACACAGAAACATCACTTTGCACAATATCTATTACAGAAGAAACAATATTGTCTAAGCTGTAGATGCGTGAAGAAAGCGTGTTAATGCTGTTGTCCACTATAGCAAGGACTTTTTCCAAGTTTGCCTGGTCAATTTGACGCAGACGGAAGGCGGCTTCCATCTGAGAAAGTTTTCAAATTTCATTATAAGAGGCATAAAGAAATCTCTTAGCCCTTGGATTACGTGGGCCTCGGAGAAAATCAGCCAAATCTATATCATTTGATAGGACCGAAAGGTGCTGTTTGACAGATGCAAGGGTAGAGTGTTCTAGCCACTGCTGGCACAATTTACCTACCGGGTATGTAGTCACAGAATGATGAGGTGAATAACGAGGGACAGGCTTAGTCTGAATGAATCCAGGTGTAATATTATAAAAACGCAACTGGCATGCATTTGCATTAGTTTGCCACACCAACCAACCTAATGAATCAACCTCAGAAGCATTAAAGGAGGCATTTTGAAGGAGAGCCTGCAAAGCCTCAATGGTGTAGTTATTATGTAACTGTCAATTGTCATATTCAACTAGTGATGGAATGGAGGGGGTATTTAGGTTTTTGACAGTTGCAATGCCATAACAGGATGTCTGGTAAATGGTTGTATTTAAAAACAGCATTTGAGTCGGAATCAGGCAGGCACGATGTAATGCCTCAGTGCCCTGAACCTGCCATGGCTTTGTGCCCCAGATTGATTTTAAATCTATAGTCTGTTTCCAATAGTCATAACCATGCGTGGCCAGCTGCGTTCTAAATGAGTTGGCGTAAATTAGTTTAGTGTGGGATAACAGGTACTTAGATATAGGGGATTTTTGAAGCCTGAAAAAATAGGATTCAGGATTGGTCAAATTATAATCCGAAAAATAGGTGAACTTATTTCTAAGAGTTTTAGAACTCCCTTCTAAGGGAGTTGGACAATGTTCCCACTGGGTAAAATTAAAAACAGGTCTCATGGTGTTTGATTTGTGTAAAAAATGATGTCCATAATGTTGATAGCAAAAGAGATCACCATAATTTGCAGAATTTAAATACAAATCTTCAGCATCAAAGGCAGCATAATATTTTAAATCTGAAAACAATGCATGAACTGCCTGCACATCCCAATCATCCGAATGTATGTCCCGTGTCACCACATCTCCTAATGAGACGCGAAATACGTGCGGAACTATGAGGACCTCAGTCGGGCCATGGATTTCGTAAGCTACTTTGTCCCAAACTATGCCATCATGAACTAGGAAAAGCTGAAATATTCACAAAAGACTTGTCACGTTTCATGACATGGGACGATGTGTGAGGAGCCAAAGTTCCATCGACCATCTTTACTGCAGAGCGTTCAGGGAGATAATGGCCATTTATGAGTAAAAAGAACACCGTCACAAATCCAATTGACATGAAGAGAAATATCAGGATAAGCACTAACCAAATGTAGGTCCATGGGGAAACGAAGTATGTCTTTTTGAACCAGGAGTAAAAAATACACAACTTAGACTTAGGTGCATCAGACAAACTCGATGATGAGGAGGACGAGGCAGAAGAAAGGTGTGCCGGTTCTCCATCACAGGCATTCACTGGACTCTGCAAGCAAAGGTGAAAGCGTTGAATCGTCCATTCATACTCGTGGGCTAGATGGCTATTTCACTCACGGAATCCATAGTCGCGGAAAAGGGCACACAATATCCATCGCAGAAGAAGCTTGTCGCAAGGGCTGAAGATCAATTACAGTGTCCATCATATGAGCAGACATTCTTGTGGCAGCAGGTGACGACAAAGTTAACGGTGCTAAGGATATAGCGTTGCACGAAACTGCAGGTGTCACACTATTCAGAATCGGCCACACGGTGTAACTTGACATTGTCCACTGAGATGTACCTGTTGTCTTTGCGACCTGGCAATGGTGGTAGAATGACAGTACGAGTACCCTTCAGTCCAAGCACGGATACCGGAGCACGGTAAGAGGGACCAAATTCTTTTTGTTTTCAATTTACTCCCGCACCAGATCTCCAACTTTAGGAAGCCAACTGGTAACAGGAATCAGTTGTGCATCAGCAGGCGAAGATGGTAAATGCTCAGATGCCAGAGTATCACGTGACTTTTGTAGATCCTGTAACATAGCAGAATGATTATCTACGTCAAACTTGAGGCAGCCGCCACAATGTCCAGACCATCAAGGTCAGGAACAAACATGTGAAAGCCAAAGAGCATTTCGTAAGGGGTCCGCCCACCCAGAGATCTTCTAGGGAGATTATTTAGTGCATGTTGGACCCCATACAAGTGGGACAGCCAGTCCCTGCCAGTACCTAAGACGCTAGCTGTCAAGGATTGCTTTAAGTCACGGTTCATTCGCTCCACAACTGAATTGCCCTCAGGCCTGTATGGAGACGAAAACTGATCCTGTACCCCCAATGACTTCATCGCATCCTTGTAAGCCTTAGAGGCAAACGCTGGACCTTGGTCAGAATGAAAGGTACCACAGGCAAACATCCTGATAAAGACACACAAATCCCTGATGACAGTTCGAGCGTCAGCAGTACGTTGTGGCCATACCCACAGGAATCGAGTGCACAAATCAACCGCAACCAAGATATACTTGTATGCAGTATCAGAAGAAAGAGGACCGCAGTGATCAAGATAGACACAGCCAAAAGGTCTATTAGAAATACATAGCTGTGTTTGTGGCAGATGTGGGACTGTAGACGGTGACGATTTTGGCTACGGAGCGGGAGCGGTTCTTACAGATAACAAATAAACATGGGCTAAAAACCCATGTCCGCACTGAAATTAACTATTTGAAATAGGCTACTAAGAAGTGACTCAACAAGCTATATTTACTGTGTTGGTGTACGTAAGAAATAAGAGGTCCAACTGGCACTCCTATTTAGAGTGAGGGACCAAATCGAAAACCAAAAAAGGAAAAAAGAGAAAGGGAAAAGAAAAAGAAAAAAAACAAGGAAAAAGAACAAGAAACCTTAATGAACTAAGAGAGACTATTGTTATTGTTATTGCCCTGAAGAAGACCCTTTGGGTCGAAACGCGTTGGCTACGGTCGTTTTAAGAAGAATTTTTTCCAATAAAGAAACAAAGAAACAAGAATCTGCTGAATTGATGTGCTTCTTCTTCTTTTTACTTTATTTGCACTTGTAGAATATATTAATCTCTTCATATGTTGGAGTGCTGAATCACTATTTTTGTGGGACTGTAGAAGGCTTGATTTGTTGACAAACATCACAGCAAAGAACATAGTTACGAGTCTGTTTATATAAACCACGCCACCAGTAACGTTGCTGAAGAATAGAGACTGTTGCCGACACACCAGCATGTGCCGAAGCAGTGCCTTCGTGTGCGGCCTTGATCAAAGCTTGTCTGCGGTCAGAGTTGGGAATCAGCCGATCCCCAACTGAAGGAATGGTAGCATAAGGAACCTGTTCGGGAGTTACTTGATAAGAGTATTTAGAAGGGAAACCCGCAGGATAATTATCTCCCTCCCTAGTTGCAGCGACCGCTGCCAGAATCTCATTATCAACCTTAGTCATAGATCTTGTAACTGCTGCTATGGAACATGTGGCTACTGCAAACTTTGCTGCTTCATCAGCCAGAGAATTACCATCAGCGTGTGTTCCGACACGTTGGTGGCCAAGAGTGTGAATAACATGTGTGAGAGGCAGACGTTGTTTAAGATCTGCGACTCGAACCCAAAGCGTTTTATGCTTAATTGCGCTGCCTTTAGAATCGCGGTAATCATTTTGAGACCAAAAGAATAAGTTGTCATTGAACGACTGGACACAATAGTAAGAATCGCACACAATAAGAGTATTCACAAGAGGATCAGCAAACTCCAGAGCTAGAAGAAGAGCACGCAGCTCAGCCAACTGCGCCGTGCAGTCTCCTAGTGCCTGTGTGTGCACAATGGATGACTTAAACTCTCCATCTTCAATGGAGCCAGCCACTACAGCGCAAGCCGCTGAATAAGCATGTTTGGAACCCGTGGCCGGTTGCGCCGAGCCATCGGTATAAATGATGCATTTGTATTCACTCAGAGGAAGAAGGGACAAAGGAGGAGGATGAACAAATTCATACTGCAAAAACTCCTGAGTCTGAAGAGATGGATCAAAGACAAATGTGACATCCGAAGACGTCAAAGAAGTCGCCCACTGAATCCAACGTGGGTGTAACATCTTCGAGTTAGGTACACTTGCTTTAGTCACCGCTTCCAAAGCAGGGAAGGGAGTGACCATAAGAATGCGTTTGCCCTGCGCCAGTGAGCGTTCCTTTAGAATCGCCATCTGCACTGCCGTCAAGATTTTTTCAACAGAGGAAAAACGCATTTCAGCCGCAGTGTACAAGTGTGATTTGTATGCAATAGGTATTGTGTCTCCTTCATTGAATGTTAATTACATGAAACCCACTGCCCCAGAAACGATACGTATTACCAGGTTGGTGGTGTTATCACGAGAAGTGAGTCGCAAGCAATTCCGCCTGCAAAGACTGCAGAACGGAAGTATGTTCCGGAAGCCAGCTGGCAGATGAAAACTTAGGTTGTAGCAACGCATAAAGCGGTTTGATACGCTGTGCCTAATCAGGAATGTAAGTCCTGCCGAAGTTTAAAAAACCCAGCAAGGATTGTAACTTTTTCAAAGAAGAAGGTGGTTGCAAATGTGCACATTTCTCTAGGAAGTGAGGTGCTAGACCCTTTCCCTCATTATTGAGCTCGTAGCCGAAAAAGAGCACTGCCAGATGGGCAATGTGTGACTTTGCAAAATTAAATTTATAACCGTAGTCAGCAAAAGACAAGATTATTTGCCCAAATCGGTTAAGATGCGGCGCGAGGTCGTAGTCAGTCAAATAGATGTCATCAACATACGACAAGGCCTCAGGGTCAATGTCATGCAACAAAGACACAATGCGTGCCGCAAATGCCCCGAGGCTGTTCTTATACCCCATAGCCAACCGTGTAAATTTTTTCTGATTTTCGACGGCACTGAATGCTGTCAGGTCACCACTCGCACGGTCGAGATTGTGACTGTAGAAACCATTGGAAATGTCAAGTGTCGTTTTGTATTTTTTACGAACAATATTATTCACCAGGGCTGAATTGTGTGTGTTTTGTACCGCAAAGGTGCGGCAATGGCTGTTCAAATTTCTATAATCCAATACAATCCGAAAAGAACCATCAGGTTTAGGGACAGTAAAGAGAGGATTATTCATAGGTGAAACACATGACTCAATGACCCCTTGATACTCCAATTGTCTTAGAATGTCACAAACCGAAGCCTTCGCTTCCCGTTTGATGGGATATTGAGGTTGAGGTTGTGGCATAGAACGCAATGGTATTTCATGAGCTGGCGACTCAACGTCGCAACCCACCTGATTGCGATACACCGCTGGGGCTAAGGCCAAAGCCCAATCCTCCGCGAAAGCCTGCGCTTGTTCCTCAGGGACACAACGTGAAAACTCGGAAGTATCACATCTTCCCCCTGAGAAGCAGGATAACACAAAGGGTGGAGGCCAATCTTTCTCCGCCAATAAAATGTCATATATAGCGATTAGATTCGCCCAGAAAAGAACCTTAATGGGACGCAGTATATCACCTTCAATTTGGAAAAGGACTTCGTATAGTCTATCCGGGGGCAACCCGGGTATCTGCAGTCTCAATTGTAACAAAAGTGTCAGTTGCTGTCACATCCAGACGGGGACGCAGAGCCTCCCTGACTATGGTAACTTCCACCGCGCTGTCGAGCAGAGTCACAACCCAAGTCCAATCCAGGAGTCGCGTCCTCACCGTCTGTGGCATATCTCGCTGTTAAAGAGGCAACCTTTTTCTTTTGAAAAGGAGGTCGGGTTCGTGCGAAATCACCCTGCTTGTCCTTGACTTCAAACTGTCGAGGCTGTTCACGAAGTTGTGACGCAGGTTGACTTCTACCCCGATCCTGGCGATCACCTCCACCGGCTTGTGAGCCTGATGTTTCCTGTAAAGAACGAGGAGAACGCTGGTCAGGAACCTGAAATCTATCAGGAGACTTAATTTTAGCGCGATCGCGCAAGTCATAAGTACGTTCAGAAGCATCAGGGGTCGGTGAACTGGCACGCGAACACTCGCTTCTTTTATTTCTTTGCCAATTCTTTTTAGGAAAGAAAGGGCGCCCTTCCTTGTCAGGGTGGGCTTTCTGTTGAATTTGAGACTGCGTTTGTGTTTGAGTTGTAGGCTTATTTCCCAGACTATTGCGGCCTATGGTTTTATAAGCCTTCGCAATAATCTTTGGTAATTCTCGTGGTCTGTCAGCCTCCGCGACCGCTTCTAAGCGGTTTGCTACTTGAAAGCTAATGGCATCGCCCTTGACATTCGCAAGTATCATATCAGCAACCACGTCGAACACTCCCACCAGTCTCATCCCCAGCTCAACAGCCGCTTTTGCTCCGTGTTCATCTTGAACGCGTTTAATCACAGAGGGGAGCACGCTCATGGAGGGGGTGCCGAAACACATAGAATATACCGCTGCAAACACCCTGCCCCAGGTGTTACAATCAGCCAATTCGGGAATTAAGGGCCATATGTATCAAAGTCCCCTTTTGCGATTCTCAAATAGCGAATTTTAGCGAATCGCTATTTGAGAAACGCAAAACCGTATGTAAACAAATAATCGCAAAAACATAGCGATTCGCTAAAGTTCGCTAAATGAATAGCGAATACCCAAATAGCGTTCCATGTTAGCATTGAACTTTATATATTGCGAATTTCGCAAAATTGAGAAAATCGCAAAATTGAGAAATTCGCAAGCGGCAATTCGGAGACATCAGGTGCAGCTTGATGACATCACAACCAGGAAGTGTGACTACCCATGCTGCACCTGAGTTCCAGGAGCAGAGTGAGAGAGCAGGAGTAGAGGCTGAGGCATCACTGCAGTGATACACACATTGGAGAGAGTGGAGACATGGCCAGCAAGGACAAGCAGCAGGGGGAGACACCCAGAATCAGAAAGCCAGAAGTTCACAGAAAGTGAGCAGGAGGCTCTGATACAGGAGATGGTTGTGAGCCATGAGCTCCTGTTCGGCAAGAAGTCCCTGCGTGTGCCAGAGACACGCAAGAGGAGGATATGGGCAGACATCCAGCGCAAAATTAACGCAATTGGCGTCAGACATCGCAGCGTCAAAGACCTACAGAAGCGCTGGTATGATATGCGCGCGCGCTCAAAGGAGAAGGTTGCTACCAGGCTGGAGGAGGCCAACAAGACCGGTGGGGGGACCTCCACTGCCACCGCTTCAACTCCACTCGAAGAAATGGTTGAGGGGACCCTGCTTCCGGAGAGTGCAGTGGGTGTGTCAGACCTGGACAGCTCCGACCACACACAACCAAGACAAGGTAAGAAGCATGCCATCACACCCCTGATACCTCCCTACTACCCCCACACACCCAGGAGAGTCCCAGGGGCACAACAAAACTACAATTCCAGTACAGGTACACAAGCACACACAGCAATGCATTATGGGAGGTGTAGTTACATGCACCTAACAGTGGAGCAATGACACCCAGCCAGGCTCAGACAGTATGTGTGCATCATGAAAGTCAAAATACAGATGGATAGGACCCATGTAACTCCAAACAGTGATATTTAATGCATGACAGATGCAAGGCAGGACAGTAAATTAATGTGTGCATTTATGTCCACAGCACCAGCAGAAACACAGGGAACAATCAGTGGAGGGAGGATGAATCCCCCAGCCCAGAGGCAACAGGGCAAGAGGAGGAGGAGGAAGAGGAAGACGAGGGCAGCCCAGTCATCCCACCAATACGCCGCAGGCGGATTGCAGTGCCACCATTGCCACCACTGGAGGAGGAATCCCAGGACACCGATGTCGAATGTCCAAACAGTCCAGGGACAGTCAGAGCCACAACCCCGTGCACGTGCACGCGCCGAACCGATTCCACAAATCCCATCCAGGCGCAGGGCACCACGTGCATCCACTAGTGCAGCACTCACAGGAGACGACACAGTCTTCCAAGGGTTGGAGGGCCACATGTTGGAGGTCCAGCGCCTGCAGGCAAAAAACATAAGGTCAATCCAGAGGCAAATCAGGGTTGGTTTCATGGGCCTGACGGGTGCCCTGGAGGCACTCTGTGCTGAACTAAGGGCGGACTGTGCTGCTAGGCGCAGGGAGAGGCAGCGCCTCCACACCCGCCTAGACCTCTACACCAGGGCGGTAAACCGCCTCTCCTCAGCGACCTCAGTGCTGTCAAGGCGCAGCATCAGTATGCAGCACGAGGTGTCACACTGCAGCCAGGACGTGGCCAGGGGTCTGGTACAGGTGACATGTGCTGTGGATCAGCTGCGGGCAGCTGCCACTGCTGGCCCAGGAGTCCTCACTCCAACAGACAATCCAGCAGGAGCAGCATTACACCACCGCCCCCACCGGACAGGCGCCGTAGTGTGCGTCACGGCAGGGCTGCTGAGACAAGCGAAGAGGGCACAGTGCACCCACGGCGAGGGCCTACAGCCCGTCAGCGCCGCAGTTGAGGCGCTCACACATAGGCATGGACATGGGTGCATTAATCCAGTGCACACAGACACTTGGTCAAGAGTCAATTTGCACTGTGGATCACACATGTGCGGTACTCTTAGACAAAACATTGTGTGCCACACAGGCTGTGTGCCGATAAATATCCTGTCCAAAGGGAAATTAAACACAGTCCTGTATTAGATCTTTGGCATTGTGTCATCTTTTCTTACCTAGAAATAGTTCTGTGTGATCTCATCTCGCCTCTGGCGCCCAGCAGCTGCACCAATTACTCCGGCCGGCATGCGTCCAGGAGCTGGCCCCTCCTCATCTGATGATTCTGATTCAGTGAGCTCCACTGGTGTGCCCTTCCTGGTGGCGATGTTGTGCAGCATGGCACACGCTATCAACTATCTTGCAACAGGTCTGGGGGCTGTATTGAAGTGCCCCTCCACTCTTATGTAGGCATCGAAACCGGCTCTTGAGTATCCCGAAGGTCCGCTCAATGGTACATCTGGTTGCTATGTGGGCACTGTTGTACCTCTGCTCCCCAGCGTTGGCAGGATTAAGGTAAGGAGTGAGTATGTAGTCCCGGACCGCATACGCACTGTCACCTGTGGGGCGAGAAAAATTAGGTTGAACACTGTCCTGCCACTGCTATGCATTACTAGTGTGTCCTTCTATCACATGCAATTACCTAGTAGGTATCCCTCACCAAACTCCCCACTTGTGAGTCGGCGGTGTATCCCACTGTGGCGGAAGATGAATGAGTCGTGGGTGCTGCCTGGGTATTTAGCGACGATGTCGGTGATGATGTGCCTGGCATTACACACCACCTGTATGTTCAGGGAATGGTAGGACTTGCGATTCCTGAACACATACTCGTTCTGGGAGGGGGGATATGGCGACATGGGTCCCATCTATGCATCCAATGACGTGGGGGAATTGTGCAATTTGGTAGAACTCCTGCTTGGTCTGGGCTAGTGCCTGTGGTGTGCTGGGGAACTATATGTGGTTATGCAGCCTCTGTACCATGGCATCAAGGAACGCGTGGAAGAAGCGCAACAATGCACTCTGTGAGACCCCTCCTGCTGTGGCTATCACCCCTGGAAGCTCCCTGACGCCAAGAGGTGGAGTGAGCACAGGACCTGTATGTGGGTGGGGATTGTGTGTGTCCTGCGTGTGGGGTGTTCAAGGATGGGTTTGAGCTCTGCTATTAATTCCAGGATGCTCTCTTCATCCAGCCTGTAGTTTGTATGGATCTCCTCCTAAGTCCGCTGGATGCGCGCTCTGAAGATCCTTTCCTGGCGTCTCCTTCTCTGTGCAGCAAGCTCTGAGTCGCAGCCTCCTGGCTATCACGTACAGCCCTGACATTGTGGCAAACATCAGTTGCATTGTGGGTCTCTTTATATAGGTTGCACCTGGTTATCACCTGCTCAGACTTGGTGGTAATTGCGATTCTCTATTTTGCGAATTTCGTGAATTCGCAAATTGAGAATTATTCATGCATTCCATTTAGCGAATTCGCTAAGTCTGGACACAACAATTGCGAATTTCGCTAGGTTTTGATGTATTTTGCGAATTCGCAAAATATTCGCAATATGGTATTATTCGCAATTATTGCGAATCGCTATTTATGCGATTCGCACATTGGCTGTCAGGATGTGTCTCATACATAGCGGGGCTCTGTTTTGCGATCGCAAACACCGTTTTTCTGCGATTCGCAGTGTTTGCGATCGCAAAACAGCTTCTTACATATGGCCCTAAGTCTTTAGGTAAACTAATAGTTAAGATCCTGTGTTTATCCACAGGAGTGGTATTAGGAAAGACAGCTTCTATCTGTCCAAATTTCTAACGAAGCCAATAAGGAAATTCATCCTTATTCTGGGGGCGCTTGCCCATGATCGAATTAACTATAACGGGACTGATGGTCACACCACCAGGACCCGCAGCTTGTACAGCAGCGCCAGGTGGTCCCACCTGGACGGTGCGGGTTACGTACTGTATTACAGCTCTATATACGCGTACCAACGATGTATGTAAGACACGGAGCTCTGCCAAAGTAGCAGTTGTAAAAGCACGTGGGTGTGGGGTAAACCCAGCCAAAACAGGCCATGTGGCCCCATCTATAGATAAAGGGCCCAAACGGACTGCCGTTAATGGATGAGGAAGGGCACCATTAAACCAAATACGGTGTTGCCAAGCTGTAAGCGGAATTTCAAGAGCTCTATACGTCTGATACTGCTGAGGAACGGCAGTGGCAGCATATGTGTGAAACAAATCATCAGTGCCATCCACCGCCGGAAAAGTGACCCAAGAGTAAAAAACTTCAAACTGGTGAGCCGGATCGGCTTCCACCACAAAAATAAGCACGGCCCCAGCATCAGGGACTGCATAATGAGTCAAGTGCGCCCTCAGCGCGGCTCTGCTATGAGCCAGAATATCAACTACAGCCATTATAGAGAAGACAGTAGAACAACTTAAAGAGTGGCAGCGCAAACTCGGGTTATAAGAAAAGAAATACCTTTTAAAACTTCAAGCTTGAATAAACCTATAAAAATGTCAAAATAGGAGGTTACTCCGTCACAGCCGTCTCCGGAAACAGAAGTGAGGGTATTGTGGACCAGCACGAGCACTACTCAAGCGTCTCGCAGATAAGAACCAGACCAAACGTTGGCGGCGCCATGTTGCGGGGATTCTGCTCATACACAGTACTATGCACAAGAAAACAGGACCTCAGTAAATAGGGGTGTACCTCCAATCACCTTAGTACCCAAAATCCCAACCGACTAGCAATAGTGTCTCATTCGGTCTCCTACATATATCAAGAAGCTACGAATGTTTAGACAACCCAGAACATGAGCACTCCTGACTCACCTCAGAGTCGCGGGAACAAGACACTCTTTCGCTCTCACGTACTTGTCCACAATAAAAATAATCAGAGTCACTAAATAAGTTCAAAATGTTTATTTTGACTATAGTGATTCATAAAACAGTATGCGAACCACAACTAGCAGCAAAATGCATAAGGCAAGAATCATTAGCAGTGTTACAATACCATAGAATATAAAAGGAGTTGTCATTTTATAAAGACTGTGAAAAAGGCAAAATAACTGGGCCTAATCACCCTCCCCTTGGCAGTAAGAAGTTATTTTATATAACAGAAGAAATCTAGGCATTATTAGCAGACCCCTACCTGAAAGCCTAAACGCAAAGGTTTACATCATAGGAACAGTAGAGCTCAGCTCCATGGAACGGCTTTCTTCGAGTGTGTTTCAAAAACTTCAACAACGTTATATCAAAGCACGATTTTTCCACATTGCAACTGTTGGTAACAGGTTTTGTCTAGGTAATGGGGACTGACCAGAACAGAATAACAAGAGACACATTGTTGTCGGACCTTGCACATTATGTTCAGACAGAATTGAAGGGAAGGCTGAAAACGTGAAAAACAATCTGTTATCATATACAGAGCAGAGGCAAAGTGTCGCGAAAACAAACTCTTAGCTGAGGCGTGCGCAAAAGCAGCAGCATAGGGCAAGCAAAACTCACGCTAACTTAGCAATGTCGACAACGTGTCTTAGGGCCACATAACCCCATATAACATGAGGCGGTTGACTGCTGAGTCCGCATGACTGTCAAAAAAGGGTCACGCCATCAAATGGCAGATCCCGAAGACTCTCCCGAACATTGTCAGGGAAGCCGCCATCGCGCAGCCAGGCATGGCGACGCAGAGCAACGGACCTGGCCATCGCCCGACCCACAGAGTCAGTGGTGTCCATGGCCGACCGAATGGTAAATTCTGCCATTTCTCGGCCATCATGAAGGAGACGATCCAGGTCAGCTCGGGGACCCTCTGGAAGAGAGGGAAGGAGACGCTCGAATGAGTCCCAAAGGGCAAAAGTAGCCTGTGCAAACACGCAAGACATGTTCAGAGCACGGATGCCCGAACTAGTGGACGCAAAAATATGGCGGCTACATGTCTCCAACCAACGAGACTCCCTAGTGGGAGGTAACAACGGGAGAGGAGAGGAAGGCTGCGAGGCGAAAGCCGCCTGGACTACCCGGCCGTGAGCCCTAGGATGAAGGGACAAACAGACAGGGTCATCTGGAGCCGGGCGATGCCGACGTGCGATAGCCCAATCCACAGGGTCTCCAGAGGAGGGCCGTGCCCACGTGCCAAGAATAGTGTCAAATAACGACCTGCCAAAAGGCAGCAAGGGCTCCACCTCCACAGCATCCTGGTGGAGAAGATCCAATAATGGATCAGAAGGCAAGGAGACTGAGGGGGGTTGCAGGTGTAAAATAGCTGTAGCCCTGCGAACAGCCCTCGCAAATGCCGCACTAGCCTCTGTAGCCATTCGAGGTGGTGATAAACTATCTGTAGGGGACGGTTGAAGACTAACGCGTCCACCAGAAAGGAGAGGCGCTGCAGCCGGAGGCCGAGCAGAGGGCCACTGTCCAGGGGCAGCGGAGCCGGAGAGCGTCGAAACAACCCTGGGTGCTCCGGGTCCTCATCCTCTTCGAACAGAGGAACAACAGGGACCGGCGCCGGCATCGACCGACGTCGAGATGGCGTCCTATCGACGTCGACAATCACCAGAGGTGACTCGGCCTGGCATCGAACCGGCGTCGACTCGCCCTCCACTGAGGCCTGCGGGGAGGAAGAATGTCGACAAGGAGTCGAGCTCCGTGCTGCAGCCACATCCAGCATCGTCGCAGGGAGCCCAAAAGGGCTATGCGGAGACGGGGCAGAAGGGCTCGACGTCCGACTGGGATGCCCCTCCGGGCCGTGTCCCGACGTCGCAGCGACTCCGGAGTCGAGGCACTCAGCCGGCGCCGAGGGCAAACCCGCCGGCGAAGACCCGACCTGAGTCCCTATCCCCTCTGTGGGGCCCGAGGGCGCGCCAGGGAGAGGGGGTGACCCAAAGATGGATTGAAGAGCCTTTGAATAGGCTTCCATCTGGGCCAGAGTCGCCCCAACACCCGGAAAGGGTGGGTATAAGGGGGCCGACTCCTGGGAGCCCGCGCCCGGTAAGGACCAGGAGCAGCGGGCCCCATCGTCACGTTTATGTGAGGTTGACGACCTCCGTGACTTGTACCTGTGCTTACCTACGTCAGGTGAACGACGTCCGCGGGAACGACTCCGTGACCGGACCCGAACCGGAGCCCCAGCTCGAGATGGAGATCGGCGGCGTGAAGACGCCGAGCGGGACATCCGGGCGGTCAACAACTTCATCCGGCGCTCCCGCAGGGACTTCGGCTCCATCTGCCGGCAGGCGTCGCACTCCTCGGAGTCGTGGTGCTCTCCTAGGCACCACATACAGATCGCGTGCGGATCCGTTGCTGACATCTGCCGCGTACAGGTCTCACACACCTTGAAACCCGAAGGCATCGCACACTGTTCCCGGACGCCGAAGGCGTCGAGAAGGCCTGAAACAGGCCAGAGGAACCTCTAACTCCTGGATCCGCGTTGGGACGCGGAAAAGAAGGAAACTGACGTCAGCGCGCCGGGAGGACTTAAATGGCTCCGCTGACGTCATGTCCGTGGACGACGTCAGGGCGGAGCCTTGCGGCGCCGCCCACCGGCACGCGCAGAGGTGCTGCTGCAAAAAAAATTCCGGATCCAGTCTGACGCCTGGGGATTTTCTAAGTTAAGGAATCTGCGACTAGATGTCTCTATCAGATGATATAAATACATACTCGAAAGGTTCTCATGCTTTTTCACAATACAGGCTCCTCTCTGCATCCTTCAAACTCTCTAACAAGATAACATACATGTGCTAATATGCACACTGCAGGTGTCTCTTGAATGTACTATTCATTAAAACAACATTAGAACTCCAGCTTGCCTAGAAATAAAGTGTTCACGTGTCACAAATAAGACGGCCACCAAAATGAACTAATTGGAAAATTCAGGCCTACATTAGCTACAGTAAAACCTGAACATGAATAAACATAATTTCTCTCTACAAACAGCATTTATGTGATTATGTGTTAATATCATGTTAAAGCAAACTTTTAATATATAGAAAAACTTTCCTACCTGTATCACAGTAATGAAGCGCAGCCTGCTCCTGAGTGCCATGTCAGATTCCTGGGTTCATCACCAGTTTAGTTTATTTTCTAGTGTTTATCAGCCAAGACCTGCCAGACAATGTGCATGTTTATTATTACAGAATCTTGCCAGGTCAGTATCACTCCGTCCCATATGGACTGCCCTGTTAGGTCCACACCTAGAAAATTCAGTATGTTCTCTGCCTTCTTGCAAAACGTTGCCACCTGTTGGGGACCTCTGAAAATATGCAGTTTGCCGTTAAAAGGTGATGTTAAGGCTTACATGGTACAGCATGCCCTTTGGGATCTGGGCCTACTGCAGTTTCTTTTTTTATGGGGACGAATACCTTCCAAGCCACTTGCCTTGCAACTCAAAAGTCAGGCATATGGAGGAGCCTTCATACTTAAATTATTGTTTCTCAAATGCCAGTCGCAGAACAGAATCCCAGCCTTTATATTTGAATATTTTGGTGGTGGTCAGCCTGGCTGGTACCCAAGGGAGGTCTAGGCACAAGGGATCAATGGGTCTCTGAAGCCATAAACAGAGGAGATAGACTGGAACTGTTGAACAGGTGGCTATGTAGATTGTCAACAAATGTTTCCATTGGCCCCATGGTGCTTGGCCTTGCCACTCCCAGAATTCAATGATCGATTCTCTTAGAACATGCCTCAAGATTTTCATTTTTTGCTTTCATGGTTTCCAAAACGTTTTCCATGCATAACCGTTTTAGGTTGTCAACCTAACAACATCTACATGGGAAATCCAGCTCTTCAGTATGTCTAGCCTCTCATTCTGATTGTCTTGCCTTGCTGACATGCGATTCATGCTCTTTGAAAGGGCCTCATTTTTCCTATTAAAAGTAGAAATGTGGCATTGCATGTCCCATAACATTTCTTTTACATCAGAGAAGTTATGCGCATTTGTAATGCGCACTATCACCCACGAGGGTACGCAAGCCCTGAGCAGGTGTGTGCGCCTAGCCCAGCCTAGGGTAGGTTGGTTAATTGAAAAAGTCAGGTCTTTAGCTTTTTTGCAGAATTTATGCAGAGAGGAGGTAGTTCTGATGCAGAGAGGGAGGATGCTCCACACTTTAGGAGTGATGTAAGAGAACGAACACCCGCCTGATCTGGTTTGTGTATCTGTGCGATTTGCGCTAGTAGGAGTCCTGCAGGGAGGAGGTATCTGGGTGGCTGGTGGAAGGAGATGAGACTGTTCAGATGGGTGGGGTCTAGGTTGTGCACTTCCTTGAATGTGTGTATGAGGAGTTTGAAATAAGCGCATTTTTGTATTGGAAATCAGTGGAGCTCCCCGAGGTGTAGTGTGATTTGAGTTCTGTGTTCTGAGGTTAAGGATGAGTTTGGCTGTCGAGTTCAGGATGGTTTGCAGTCTTCTGGTGAGTTGCTTGGTGATTCTGCCATAGATGGTATTCCCAAAATTCAACTTGCTGGTGACTAAGGCATGAGTTACAGTTTTTCTGGTGTTGCTTGGGAGCCATTTGAAGATCTTCCTCAGCATGTTCTGGGAGTAGAAGCAGAATACAGCGACAGTGTTGACTTGTGCTGTCATGTCCAGTTTGTAGTCAATGACTATTTTGAGGTTCCCGCTGTGGGTGGTGGATGTGGGTCCGAGGTTGGCCAACCACCAGTTGGAGTCCCAAGGAGAGGTTTTCTTGCAAAAGATCGGTGCTTCTCTCTTGTCGGTGTTGCGCTCAAGTCCTTGGTATCAGATGCCGGAAGGCTGGTCCATTTCAAAATCCCCCTGCCCAGGCGGTTGCCTCCATCTAAACATCAGCTTTTGTTGCCTGGTTCCCCTTTATGTATATCGAGATTGGGTAGGATCCCTCCTGAGGGGCGTGGCTAGGCGCCGATGTGAGAGGGAGCGGACTCCAGAGCTCCGTCCGTGGCTCCCCCTCCCAACAGCAATTCTGAATACTAACTGCGGCCCCGTACTTCTTTCCGGGCGGCGGAACGTCTAGAGGTCATACTGGACTGAAGGAGGCAACTTTTGGGACCTCTACGGCGTTGAAATCGCCGTTTCATCTCCCGACTTGGAGCGGCATGCAGAGACCCAAGATGGCGACTGAGGACTGAAGGGGCGGCCCCTGGCATCGGAGGAGATTGGCTGCACGCGACCGCTGAGCAGCGGGCGAGCCCTGGGCGGCAAAGAGTGCAGAGTGTGGCCCTATGATAGTGGACAGCCGGAGCTGAGACCCCGACAACAGGTCAGAGCGGCGCAAGCTCCAAGTCCTGACGGTTCTGCTCCTCCGAAGCAAGATGGCGGCCATGGGTTGCGGACACGTGCCCTTACAGCAGCGGAGGCGCGCTGTGGGCCGTAGAGGAAGAGGCAGACAGTGCCGTGCGGCGGAGAGGTCGGCGCGTGCCATATTGCGGGAGCCCCTGGAACTGAGGCTCGCAAGCCAGGTTAGAGCGACGGGAGGTGGGGCGCCCGCTCTGGTGCAACTCTAACGGGCGCTACACTCGAGGAGGACTGTGAGCCAGCTGCGGGTACTGCGAGGAGGCCCCAGGCCTACTGGGCAATATTCAGGCAGCCCGTGGAGGGCGGGAGCCCACTGACATAATCGATGTGATGACTGAGAGGGGCGCTTCAGCCAATATGCACGGCTGCAACCTACAAGGACTCGCGAGACGACCCGATCGGCCCACATCAGAGTACCATCAGGGTCTCTCCCTGATTTAAGGCACTGGAGAAGAAGCCTTATCACCGTACCAGAAAGTGCGGGGTTCTGAGCCACGACGACACGAAGGGGCATATAGGCATGGACCTGGAGTGTGCAGGATCAAGAAGACCACTGGGCTGGGAAGGAGCGCTCCTGGGACGCTATCTGATCGTAGCTTGAGGGTGCTGAGGGGCTGTAGCGGCGGAGGACACCGAGACCCTGTGGAAATCGCCCGGGGACCCTCTTCGGTGCGTGGGCTTAGAGAGGGCTGCTTCCGCTGGATGGGGGCGCACCGAGTGTGAGGAGTGATTGATGCTGGTATTGGACCCCCGGATTTGTCCTGCACAGTTTACGCTACAGGTGATTTGCGTCATTAACATGACCACGCAGAGGTAGACCACTGGGTGCATCCAGAACTCTGACAATGGGGAAAGTGACCAAAAAAAAGGGGTATGCTGTCCTCAGTGTGGAGGCTACAGGTCATCAAACTGACTATGACGACGAGACAGCAGAGACGAGGAGGGATACTGACCCTGAGGGGCCCACCCTAGCGGACATTATGCAGGCCATCACTTCCTGCGGGGAAGCTCTGGAGACGAAGATAGACTCGATTGGGACGGAGCTTAACCTGTTGAAAGATAATCACCGCAAACTTAAGGAGAGAGTGGGGCTCACCGAAAAAACTCTTGCGGAGGTCCCGGAAGCAGTTTCCACGTTACAGCGGTCCTTGAGGAGCGTGGAGGCCAAGGTCAAGATACTAGAAGCGAGAGCGGAGGACAGTGAAGGTCGGTCCCGTAGAAATAATTTGCGCATCGTGGGGGTTCCGGAGCGGGTGGAGGGCGCCGGTGCGATTCCTGGAGGACTGGCTTAAGGCGGAGATGGCCCCGGAGGGCCTTTCCCCCTTTTATGCGCTTGAACGAGCTCACAGAATCCCAGCCAGACCGCCCAAACCTGGAGCCCCTCCTCATCCACTCGTAGTACGACTTCTTCATTTTCGGGATTGTGACCATATACTGCAACAAGCCCGACAGAAACAGGACCTGCAGATTGGAAATAATAGGGTGATGATATTCCCAGACTTCACCAGGGAAGTGCAGCGCCAACGAGCTTCATTTCTGGCCCTCAAGCGGAAAATGCGACAACTACAAATCCCATATGCAATGCTGTTTCCAGCGCGCCTCCGGGTAATCGACAAGTCAGGGACGCACTTCTTCACTACCCCGCATGAGGCATGGGAGTGGCTAGAGGCCTGAAAGAATCGAGAGGCTCGCACTCCATCCCCAGACTTAACCCAACAGAATCTGACCAAAAGCCAGCAACCCGCTAGAGCTCGCATGGAACGGCATAAGGCCTTGCAGGCGATTGCGGAGCTTAGCCATGGAGGTACCAGCCCGGGATCGAACAAAAGTGGTCCTGGCATAGACAGATCTGAAAGCTCGCTGCCAGGCAGCGCAAATGAGGACTTTGAGACTGATCTCCCGGATGTCACTCCTCAAACAGCTGATGAAATAGCCTGAAAGTGAAGCTCCATGACGTGTTTCAGAGGGTCCCAATGTAGCAGGGTGCGTCTTATGTAGAGGTTCAGGCGTCATAGCAGTTGATTGAGGATGCTGATACGATCATTGGGTTTGGCAGCTGTAGCAAGATGTTGGGGGGTATGGCCTGGAGGAGGTCTGGGTCCGGCAGGGTCAGCTTCGCGCCCCACCACATTCAGAGATCTTCTTATCATACGTTCCAGTTTGGATGGGAACTGGTTTGTTTGTACCTGTCCTGGGGAGGGGGAGTTGGGGGGTTCTTATTGTTCAGGGGGTTTTGTTCTGGGCCAGGCATGTCGCTTTAGGGGAAACTGCTAGGGGTGTGTTACGCCCATCGCAATGGTATCCACCGTAGGCATTAAATGCTTAACTTGGAATGTCAGGGGGATGCATACTATGTTACGCCGGCATAGAATCCATGCGTACTTGGTCAGGAGAGGGGTGCAGATCGCCCTATTGCAGGAGACCCACTTATCGGAGAAGGACGGTGCTGCACTACAGCGCAGGTGGAGGGGGCAGGTGTTTTATACTACTTATTCAGCCTTCGCCAGGGGTACCCTGGTCTGGGTGCGGCCGGGAGTCCCTTTCCAGTGTACCAGGCAAATAATTGACTCAGAGGGAAGATTTGTAGTGGTTTCAGGGTGCTTAGACGGAAGGGACATAACGATTGGGAGTTTATACGCCCCTAATATAGAACAGCCTGCATTTCTGGCTCAGCTTTCACGGACATTAGCCTCAGTACTGACAGGATCGGTACTATTAGGGGGCGACTTTAATTGTGTAATTGACGTTAGATTGGACCGTTCTCACCCACCACTCCCTGATGCGCCCATACATAGAATTGCAGAGGCCAGGCGTAATTGGCAGCAGAGATGGGGGTTGATCGACACCTGGAGGTCCCAACATCCCGGGGAAAGGGATTATTCCTTCTTTTCAGCATTACACGAACTTCATGTTCGGCTGGACGCGACATTGTGTTCTCCGGATGTGCATGGGGGGGGGGTTAGGATGAGTGAGTACCTGACCAGAACGATCTCTGATCATAACCCGCTGCTGGTGGCCTTAGACTGGATCCGTGATTGACCTAAAATACCCGTCTGGCGCCTACGACCGGAGGCATTGGAAGACCAGGTATTTCGGGCCACAGTGGGTTCCGCTATAGATGATTACTTTCTAGACAATGCTAATATGGCGACAAGCCCACTCATTGAATGGGATGCTTTTAAGACTTATTAGGGGTCGCTGCATTGGGGAAGTGGTAGGGGCACGAAAGGTCCTTTTGCAAGATGTACAAAGAGCGGAACAGCAGCTCCGTGAGGTGGAAAGAGACAGGCTGGGGAGGGTGGACAAGCAAGCGGATCTTCTTGCGGCTCGAGAAGCAATTGCAACACAAGTAGAACGGCTGCGTTGCTTCGACTATAAGGCTTATACAGCCCGGGCCCACGCTGAGAGAGATAAATCCGGGGCACTGTTAGCTTGGTTGGCTAACCCAGCGCGTAGGGGGCGGCGATACTCGAGCTCCGAGGGCGGGAGGACGAGATCTATTATAGGCAACAAGATATTAACACCCAGTTTCTGGAATACTATACTGACTTATACCAAAGTAGGCTAGCTCCAGGCGAAGAGGAGGCAGTCGGGTTCATGGGAGATGTGGAGCTTCCAAGCGTAGATGCAGAGGCCGCGGAGGGTCTGGGCAGATACGTAGAGATTGGGGAGGTGCGAGGGGCCATTAAACATGGCCAGAAATAAGACACCGGGGACAGATGGGTTGCCGATAGAATTTTACTCGACGTACGTAGATGTTCTAGCTCCCAAGCTAGTGGCACTTTATAATAGGGCGAAACAAGAAGGCTATCTGCCTGCTTCAACAAGAGAAGCGGTGATTATTCCACTCCTAAAGCCCGGAAAGCCGGCTTTGGATCGGACTGCTTACCGCCCACTCGCTATGCTCAACTTGGATTATAAAATCCTAAGTTGTGTACTGGCCACCCGCCTCCTACCACATATGATGCAAATACACACCGACCAGGCGGGCTTTATCCCCGCCAGGAATACGGCGATGAATATACGTCGGCTTCTGCGAGTTTTGGAGGCGGACACATATCAGAAAGAGGAGGCGTGTATTTTTGCAGTGGACATCGAGAAAGCTTTTGATAGCCTCGAGTGGCCGTATCTTTTCAGAGTCACAAGGGCATTTGGGTTGGGGGAGCAGTTTGTAGAATGTACGGCTCTCTTGTATAAGAACTCTACTGCTAGGGTCAGGACAGTGAGACTGATCTCGGATGCCTGCAGGGTGGGCCGGGGGACAAGGCAAGGCTGCCCGCTGTCGCCCTTGTTGTTTGCCCTGGCGATGGAGCCTTTGGCTGCGCATGCTAGGTCAGGACGATATTATCAGGGGTTGGAGGTGACATATCAAACTCAATATCTAGCACTATATGCAGACGACTTACTGATGTTCCTAGCGAATTTGGGGGAGGCCCTCCGGGGAGCCAAAGAGCTCCGGAGTGTTCTGGGGAGAGTGGCGGGGCTACGAGTGAACTGGGCTAAGTCGTGCCTCTTCCCGACAAAATCGGACAGAGCAGGGCCACCGGAGACGGAGGGTGTGAAATGGGAGGATAGATGCCTGCCTTACCTGGGTACCCAAATATACCATTACCCACGGGGACCTGCTAGAGGGCAATATAGGAAGCGTTGCGAACCACCAAAGGTAACTTCGATTTCTGGGGGGCCCTCCCGCTATCTGTGGCGTATCAGGTTGCACTTTTAAAGATGGTGACGCTGCCTCGACTCCTGTATTACTTTGGGTCGCTGCCACTCTGGATACCGCCTAGACCGTTTACTCAGCTCAAACAATGGTCACGGGTTTCCTGTGGGGATCTGGGAGACGGAGGGTGGCACTCACTACCATGATGAGACCTAGAGCTGAGGGGGGCTATGCAGTACCAGATTTTTAGGCCTATTATCTTGCAGCGCAGCTGCAGTCGTTCACGAAATGGATGGCGGGGCGTCTCCGGAACCCAGGCGACCACGGGGGCAGTGATCCGAGCTTGCGGCTCCCATCTCAGGTGTTGTTACGGCTCCCCACGAGGGGTCGTTCGGTCCCCTCCGACTGGAGTACAGTGCGCAAGTGCTGGAATAGGTCCCTCCGACGGGCGCAGATTCGGTGCCCCTATGCACCGGACATCCCACTGACCATATGCGAGGCTTTACCCTACGGTGGGAATTGGCATAGACTGCAGACATGGAGAGAAGCAGGAATCTCCACAATAGGAGACATATACGAGGAGAATACTCTGCTCGCCTTCAACGACCTACTGGAGCGGTAGGATCTCCCAAGAGGAGATTTTCTTCTGCATGCCGCCCTGACAGCAGCCATGCGAAAACACTGGCAGGAGAGGATTGCTGAGCCTCAGACATCCACAGTTTGTCAATATATAGTGATAGCAGCTGGAACTTTCAAGGCGGTTACTTGCCTTTATAGGCGCCTAACGCAGGAGCTACGCCGGCCTTTGACTGCCTCGCGCGTCAAGTGGGAAGAGGATCTGGATGAGGCTATAGATGAGAAACCATGAGGGGAGCTTGTGGCGAGGGCCTGGAAGAGCTCCAGGAATGCAAGATTCCAGCTGATCCACTTCTATGTTCTGCACAGAGAATATCTCACCCCGGGCAAGATTAACAAATATTTTGGTGTCCACTCAGCCGCCTGCCCGCGATGTAACATGGAGGACGCGGGTTTTTTGCATATGTTCTGGGATTGTCCAACCTTGGGGGGTTTCTGGAGGGGGGTCACTGAAGTACTGGCGACTACGACGGATAGAGAGGTAGTGACGACCCCAGGGTATTGTCTGCTGCACTGGTTCCCTCACACGGCCAGGAACAAGGTCACTAGCAAGTTCATAGATTTAGGGCTGGTTTTGGCTAAAAGGGAGATCACTAGTCATTGGAAGGCGAGGAATGGCCCTAACGTATCCAGATGGACGAGGAAATTTGTGAAGTGGGCGGAATGCGAGGGGACAATCAGACTGCAAATGGCCCAAAGGACAGGGAGTGAGAAGACGCTGGAAGCGGCAAGAGCATGGGTGGCACTAGTGGAGCTCCTGAGGCAACCGGCTGAGGATAGGGAAGATAGCCTAGATGGAGAGGGCCCTAATGGGGGCGACTGATCACCCGGCGTTACTAGCGTTCCTGATTGATGGTCACACAGTAGGCCTGACCCATTATATTGTACACCCCACACTGCACTACCAACGATAGATGCTAGATGGAGCGGCAAACAATTCGCAACCTGGTGTAGCCCTAAGATCACACGTAGTTGGGCTGAAAATAAGCGGCATGCCTGGGGGGTGGGAGTTTGGATTGGGGCGGGCTGGAGTTGTACGGGGAGCACTGCGACTGAAGTAGAGCTTCGAGGGGATTGATAAATATTGTATTACGTTGACACTTAGCAAGGGGTAGCGGGTTGGAGGTTGGCCCGGTCTTATGACGAATACTATTCTCCTGTTTCGCAAGCGAGAACACTGGACAATTGCAATTGAAGGGATTGTGTTTATTGCGCTTAATTGCTTCCTTACGCAGTTGGGGGTTCTCATATAATGCTAATACTTCCTGAGATTTGTTTGAATATGTCACTTGAAAACTCAAAGTCTGTTCAAAAAAATTGGGTAGGATCCCTCCTGTGTGGCTGTATTGTCTGCCTGATTCCTCCGCTCTGCTGGAGAAAGAGGCCACAGGACTAGTGAAGCTAACCTCTACATCCAGGATCAAAGACTATGGTCAGTGTCTGGCCATCATAATGCCCATCTGTTACAAAGCAATACGGAACTCCTCTTGCAGGCTTATAATAGTCTAATTGTTGCCCTATAAGCTGTGCTGATACTGCTTGCACTGGTGCTCTCCACCAAATGCATTACCCTTATTTGCCCAGTTCCCAAATCTCTGGTGGTATCTCTGTCTTCTGCAGATCCGCTCCGGGCTCCAAACTAGGGAATCTCTGCCACTGTGAACGAGATAATGCATCTGCAATGTTATTGTTCACTCCAGGCACGTGTTTGACTCTAAATACAATATTGAACATTAAACACCCAAGCATGAATTGCTGTAAGAGTTTCAGTAATTTCTTATCTTATACTCGCTGGCCATACACTAAAGCTACTACTGTGCTACCGTCAACTTTAAAGGTAATCAACTTATTTGCTCAATCTGTACTCCATAAAGCCAGGGCAACAAGCAGAGGAAACAATTTTAAAAAGGCAATGCTCCTACCTTTGGTTTTCCAAGAGTCTGGCGTTTGCTCTGAACATCACTTTCCCTCCCAAAACAAGCCAAAAACTAAAAGCACCTGCTGCGTCCAAAAAGATTACAATCTACCAATGAAAATCATCGATCACGTGAACTCTAAAAGCTCTCAAAAACATCCTCCACACCTCCAGAACTGCTCTTAGTGATGCTTAGATTCGTACCCTATGATGGAAAAGCTGTCATCCTGCCATGGCAAAACCAAGACGCCTACAAAACGATCTGCCAACTCTCAAGCCTGAAAGCAAACGTAAGATAACCCAACAAATTCTGCATCTGTTTTAACTGCAATTTTTTTGTACCAATGACTTCATCGAATCACTGCTATATTTCTTGCATTTTAGTCACAAGTAACCTGGCTTCTATATGAACAGTGTCAAGTTCGACACCCAGAAAAACCCAAACCATGCTACGGCCTTCTGTTTGTTCGAGGGTTAACCGAACACCAATTTCTTCAGCCAGGATCTGAAAATGCTGTAAAGAAGCGTAAGTCCCTATCCCTTACTTTCGTATAAAACAGGAAATCATTCAAGTAGTGTGTGACATGTTTGTGGCCTGACTGTATTTTAAAACACCACTCAATAAAAGTACTGAATGTTTCAAAGGGTTTACAAGAGACTGTGCATCCGATTGGCAACGCCTTGTCAACCTAGAGGTTGCCTTCAAATTGAATACCCAGCAAGGAAAAATAAAAAGGATGTACTGACAGTAGCCAAAATGCCGATTTGATGTCACAGTTCCCCAATTCAGCCCCTGGAGTGCATAATCTTACCAAAGCCATTGCCATGTCAACGGATGCCAAATGCACAGCGGTGTCCTCTTTTGAAATGAAGTTGTTAACTGAAGAGCCTTCAGGCCAAGACAAATGTTGCATCAGTCTAAATTCCCCAGGTGTTTTATTGGGCACTATCCCCAAATGGGAAACAATAAGATTTGGCAGGGGCCAATAATCGAAAAGGGCTGCAACATGACCTTCGGTAACCTGTTTTCCCAGTTTCTCTCGCACCACCTCAAGCATGTCTCTGGCAGATCTGAAGTCAGCATATCTTCTCTCACGTGATCCCTGGTATCCCAGCCTGAGTCCTTCCCTAAATCCCCATTCCAACAACGAAGCCTCTTCCCGCTGAGGGTAAATTTCCAACCAACCATATAATGCCTCCAATTTAACTAGTGTAAAAGCTTTTCTGACCAGGCTGAGGTGGTCCTCCCCACCCTCTGCCCTGCCCACTGTACATTCATGCTTGTACTTACATGGGTTTCTGGGGCAATACCACCTGTTGAAGCTCTAGAATGCCCCTGTGTTGGGTGTTTAAAACCTGTCCCAGGAAAGGGTGGGCCTCCCAAGAAAAGGCTTGTATTGCACTGCCAGGCCACTGGCGGTATGAAGTGTAGGTGGGGGAAGCATCAGGTACATCCATTGAAGCCAAAGCTCATTATCCACCTCACCCCAGGGCTTATCGGACCTCAGACTCAGCCTAGTCTAAATTCCTCATAATGCAACCAAGCATATTCTCCAAAATCCATGTGAGGTTTCCGTATAATATCCATATATTTAACAAAGGATACGGACTTCTGGAAATTTCTCAGTATACACATGTATCTCAAAAATGCAGATGTTCAAGTATCAATGTTCGTGGGTGCTCTAGATCGCCTCGCTAACGCCATGCCTCTCCCTTTGACGCTTCTTTAGCTTTTATGTCCCTGTGTAGGGGTTTAAAAACATCCACAAACTCATCTTTATGTATTTTGTCCTTCATTTTTCTGAGAGATGAGCCCCCCAATAGCATAGTCAACCCCATATAAGGTAACCACTTGAAAATGTATGCATCTTTACCTTCTTCCCCTGCTTTTTGTACCACAGTCTCTACTGAGGGCCCTTCTTTTTGTGACTTACCTGTAATCTTACTGCCTTTTTCAATCTGATCTTTGGCATTTGAACCAGCTCTCACTACCATTTCCTCAGTACTTACCTCTGTCTGCAACCTCAGTACCCACTGTTTTATGAACTTTTTTCATATTTGTATATTTTTCTCCCTGCCCCAGCAATCCCACCAATTCCTCTTACTTGCCATTGTGTGCTAGTCTGTCGCTTGCCACATGTTCCTCCCTCTCCTCCATGTGACTTCTCCCTGTTCTCGGCGTATGCCGGCATTTTACTATGGACATCTGTAAAACATCATTTCTCCCAGACACGTTATTTTCCCCCATCTTTGCCCTGTTCCTGATTTTCCCCACTCCAGCAGAATCATACCAATGATGAATCTTTCCTTCCTCCAGTTCTTCCCCTTCACAATCCAATTCCAACACTTCATCCCTGACCCACACGCTTGCATCCTTACTCCCACTTGGTCTCTCATCTCCCACACCACCATCATACATTTTCCAACTGGTTTTTGGCATGCATTCCCTTCAACTACTTCTTCTGTTGTCCCAAGACATCAGGAGAGTCGAACTAGAACTCTCCCTCTCTTCTGCTCAGTGCACACAGGTCGCAGGTAGCCCGACCGGGGGCTGCAACATTCACCTGGACTCTGTATCCGGCATTTTCCCTGTGCTGCCCTGTACTGTTCCATCTCCCAACACTTCACAGGGCGATTGCGTGTTGCTCACCTGTGTGGGTGGGAGTAGTGGTTTAATCCTATGTGGTACTCGTAAGCAATAATAAAAGCTCATGGGAGTGGCTTGGATAGCTAGTAACGTGCCAGCTAAAACAAGTGCCTCTGTGCTTCATTTATTTATATGCACAGGGTCTCCATAACAGTGTAAGGGGCCAACAGCAAACTGGCGACGAGGTAGGTACTCGACCCCGCAATCACTAGTCACTGATCCCATGGATCTGCCACGGCCTGTCCGAAAGGACAGGACACACAACATCGGCCCGCCCTGTCCTGCATCCTATTCCTCATAGGCTGATCAACGTTGTGCCGCATTCAGCCATCTAACCAAGCGTGGCATGCAGCAGCACGTCATCACAGGTGGTAAGTGCCCTGGCTCCCCCGCAGTGCCAGCCCCCCGCACCCTGTGACCACGTGAAACCCAGCATCAATTGTGGCAAAGCCGGACTGCACTCCCAGCCCCTGCGGGAGTATTACAATGTGAGCCCTGTCCCCAGCAATTACTGTGCGGCTGAGCATCGGGCCAAAGTACCAATGGGGGCACGTGAAGTTTATAGTGCATATATGCCCACCTGTTCTCCATCTCCTTACGTTAAGGCTCAAAGCACCAAGACTGTTTGCCTACAAGGGGCCCCAACCAAGGAAATCAGGCCACTGTGCTGCCCACCCCACTGTGCAGCCCCGTTTTAAATGCCCTCAGGGTGAGGAGGCCCTCGTACAGGCGGCTGTGCCACACCATCTCATGTGGCTCTCGGCGTTCAAGCCACAAGGTGCCACAAACACAGCAGGAGGCGCCCGAACGCCATCAAGATCACACATCACGATGGCCTCAATCCCAGCCATAGAGCCATTTATTGTAGACTATGCACCATTCGCACTAGCTCTGAAATGGAAGGACTGGGTAGAACACCTTCAATTCTACTTTGAAGGTGCAGACATTGCAGTTGAAAGGTGCAGGGCTCTCCTCTTACACCTAGGAGGAGAAGAAACTTATAAGGTATACAAGACTTTGGGTTAAGCAACACCCGAAACATATGCAACTTTACTCAGGGCTCTCAATGCACATTTCAAGTCGATGGCGAATAGGGATTATGAACGCTTTGTGTTCGGTCAGGCACGCCAAGAACAGGAAGAATCAATAGACACCTTCCACTGTTGGCTCAAAGAACTTGCAAGCACCTGTGGCTTCCATGATGAACAGGAAGAGATAAGAGGTCAATTAATACAAGGGTGCTCCTCATCAAAACTGAGAGACGATTCTTCAAGAATCGGGGAAATCGTTCCAGGGCATCCTGACACTTGGACGGTCGCAAGAGCTGTCCAAAGTGAGAGTGCCTCATATGGAAGCTGGCCTCCGCTGGCCAATTAAATCCGAACCAGTTAATGTCGTCCAACCATGCCACAGTCCAGCAGCCCGGAAACAGTCTCCAGAAAAGCGTAAAGACCGCGGATATTGCGGAGGACCTCCTCAAAAGCTAGCAGACTGCCCCACAAAAGGAAAGATACTTTGCCTGCAAAAAATATAACCACTTCTGCAGATCAACAAAGGGCAAGCCCAGCAGGAAACCGTCCAGGCTATCGCCAGTAGCCCCGCCGCACCAGAGGACATGGATGATGACTTGGAAGAGTACACTGTTCACACCATCTTTGCAACCGATGGATCCCTATCACCTCACCGCCCACTCCCACATTGCCAGCTTCGAATTGGGCCTCAAAGGGTCACGGCAACCATCGACACCGGAGCATCCATCGAACTAATGTCAGCTGACGTATATCAGACCCTAGCTGAACCCCCGGAAATGGAAAAGGCGAAGGTCAGGGTCTTCGAATATGGACAAGTATGTCCCATATCCCTCCTTGGGTGTTTCAAATCACTGGTGTGCCACAAGAGTGCAAATATCAACACCGTCATCTATGTAGTCAATAAACAACAT
This sequence comes from Calotriton arnoldi, assembly GCA_963921515.1. NCBI lineage: Eukaryota > Metazoa > Chordata > Amphibia > Caudata > Salamandridae > Calotriton > Calotriton arnoldi. Next base: position 918,996 of record CAWUFW010002968.1, read on the forward strand.
GGCATGCTGGTTAGCGGGCAGACCGCCGATGCACTCGACCTGATTTTGTTTGCCTTCAGAGTACAAGAGGAAGAATTATACACCATCCTCGATGAGTTTGCAGAACCGTTCTAAGACATCGGCTGCCTCCGAGGTAAAGAGGTAAAAATGCATCCGCTCCATTCAGCCGATAGCTCTACGTCATTGGCGGATGGTCTTACCCATCTTAATCGTGAGGAAACAAACAGCCTGGGGAGGTCCGCAACTGCGTGGATATCAGACTCCCCAATGTCACCATCAAACAAGAACACCATCTAACTCCCACAGCAGACGACATCCTGCAAGAACTCAATGAAGCAAAGTGGTTCTCAAAGGATGCCTTCCGCTCTGGTTTCCATCATCTAGTACTCCACCTGAAGTCAAGGTATATCACTACCTTTTCCACTCATGTCGGTCTACTGAAGATATTGCCGCCTCAACTTTGGCATATCAAGTGCTGCTGAAGTATTCCAGAACACCATTCAAGAAATGCTCAGTGGTCTACCTGGAGTCCTCCATATCAGCGATGACATTCTCATACATGTCAAGACAGAAGCCGAACACCACCAGCACCTCCGCGGAGTCCTCCTGAGGATCAAAGATTCTGGACTCACTCTCTATTGCAAAAAGTATGAGTTTCTGAAACAATGTATCAGCTTCTTCGGGTATACGTTTTTAGCTGAAGGGGTGGCACCAGACCCAGAAAAGGTCCGAGTTGTACAAAAAGCCCAGGAACCCACCAAAATCTCAGAAGTACAGTGCTTCCTTGGTATGGTAAATTACTGTGGGAGGTTCATCCCAGACCTCATGGGTCTCACCCAACCCCTTCGTGAACTCACCAAAACAAGCGCGACCTGGGATACTGAGCAAAAGCATTCTGCAAGACAAAAGAATCTCTGTCCATGGACACCACTCTGTCCTACTTTGATACTCGGAAACCCACCAATATTGCAGTGGATGCCAGCCCCAAAGTACTCTGGCTGTTGTTGCCCAACAACAACCAGACGAAGATTGGACTCCAGTTGTGTATGCAAGCTGGTCGCTCACAGGGACAGAACAGCGATACTCCCAAATAGAAAAAGAAGCCATCGCCATACACTCGGCATGCAGGCACTTCCACCTCTACGTTTATGGACACCCGTTCGTAGTAATGACAGACCACAAGCCCCTAGTACTCCTGTTCTAAGGATCTGTTTCTAAGCCGCCCCCTCGGATCGGAAAATGAATGCTGCAGCTACAGGAATAGGACTGTAGAGTCTAATACAGAGCAGGTGCCACCAACCGAGCTGACAATCTCTCTTGCCACCCTCATGCAGCAACTCCCAAAGAAGCTGAAGCGGCCAAGGAGACAAAAGAGTATGTCCACTATATTGCAGAGCGGTCGAGGCCACTTCTCCTTCCACTGGACACCCTCAAACAATCCACTCAGGATGACAAGTGCCTCCAACTGCCACTCACTGCAGTCCGGTCAGGAGAATGGAAAACCCTAAAGACACACCTGTGGCACAGGACCCCGAAAGCCAAGAGGGTCCTAGAGTCTCTGCTCAATGTTCACCAAGAACCTCAACAGATGCAAGCGGATGCCTACTCCGAGGGATGCACTTGGTGATCCCAAGCAGACTCATGTAACAAGCTGTGCAACTAACCCACCATGGCCGCCAAGGAACTGTCAAAACCAAAAATAGACTTTGCACCAAAGTATGGTCCCCAGGTATGGATGAGAGGGTGGGAACCGCAGTAAGATCCTGCACTTGGTGCCAAGTCTCTGGATCTCCAGAAGCTCCTGCGCCGGTACTCACCGAGGAAGGTCCACAGCAGCCTTGGGAGTGTGCCAGTTTGGATTTTGGCCATCTACCGGATGGAAGACACGCATTCGTCATGATTGAATACTTCACCAAATACCCAGAAATTGAGCTCATCGGGTCGCAGGCAAATATAGAAAAGATAATATTCATTCATGGCCTCTTGAAAAAGGTGCAGATTGACCATGGACCTCCATCGATCCTGGGGCATCAAACATCGCAAGATAACACCGCACTGGCCACAAGCCAATGGAGAGGTTCATGCATACTTTGAATAAAGTAATCTGCATTGCTCATGCGGACCACCAACCCCTTGAGAGAGCGATTTATGGATTCCTATGAGAATACCGCCAAACGCCACACTCCACCACTGGGCAAGCTCCAGGGCATGCCAGTCATGGGGTGTGTCATCAGGAACACCAGCCCACATCACCCGGAATGAACCCCAGACCCCATCAACGAAGAAAATGTCCTCAGCAGAAGAGTCGTAACCAATCAGCGAGCCAGCGACAAGCGGAGAGCTCAGCATTTGGACATTCAGCCAGGAGATTTGGTGTTTCTCAAGGATAGATATCCAGGTAGCAAATTCTGATTACCATTTGAGTGCCAACCATGGTCAGTAATGAGGCACCATGACAACTGCCCGAAGAGGTGATGAAGAAATCACCCGCAATGTTTCTTTCTTCAAGAAAGAAAACGAGACACTTCAAGACACTACAAAATACTCCTCAGACACTGAACATGGGACGGAGCTGGAGGATAGGTCACCTTCACCGTCGGCAGCCTCGTCCCCAGGAGGATTTTCTCCAGACCAGGATGAGACTCAATCAGACTCCACCTTGATAGGTGCAGAGGCGTCAGGATCCGTCACTCCAAGGTCCTCAGGCTAAAGTTACTACCAGAGGTACCACCTGCGAGCCAACCCAAGACCATCCACCCGCCTGAAGAACTTCCTGGTCTGAGGACGCCAGAACATGCACATCCAGGAAAAGAACTGTGCCCAGGTCATGGTAACATTCTGTAATGTGTAATTTCAAAGACAAATGTTCTTGTTATGCGTTATTAAAATTAGAGAGGAATGTACTGTTCCATCTTCCAACACGTCACAGGGTGATTGAGTGTTGCTCACCCACATGCGTCAGAGTAATGGTTCAATCTTACGTAGCTCAAGGGCGTGGCTTTGATAGTTAATAATGCGCCTGCCCTTAAGTTAAAACAAATGTCTCCTGTGCCTCATTTATTTAAATGCACAGGGCCACCATTACAGGGTAAGCGGCGAACTGCACAGTTCCGTTCAGGTCAACCCACCCGATGGAACTGTGGTCCTCTCTGCCTCTGAAAACTTGATGCCCTGATCCCTGTTTTATTTAGTAGGACTTCAAACCCAGCTGCCATAGCTGCGAAGGTTTCAGATTGCTATGTGTGATATTTTCAGATTGCGTGACTGCAGTTCAGTAACTGAGGGCAGGCAGGCACTGCAGCTGATCAGAAGATGATCTTATTGATCTCATCATTCATGACCACATGCTAGCCTAAAAAGCAAAGTTTATAGCATAGCAAGTGCAACTAGATTATACAGGTCACCCAGTCTCAGGCACTTGCTTCTTTGCGTGCCTGGCGTACCCGGTATTTCACAATGATGGCCCCCGGGGGAAGTAAGGTCGCAGACCAGTCTTCCCCCGGGGTTTTCGCGCAAGGGACCGGAAGGACAGGCTGGGCGAGGTCAAGGGATGGAGATTGGGGCGGGGTATAAGGGCGCAGGGGAGGGAGGCTCTTCCTCCTCCTGCGTCCTTGGCACCATCAGGGAGGGTCATCAGTAGTGAATTGGAGCGGAGACTTACTGTAGGCCTAGGGATATATGAGCCAGTTGGTCGACTGGTGGGGCAGTGTCATCGGAGTCTGCAGATTTCGTGGGGATGTCGGGTCCGAATGCCGAGGCCGTCCGGGAGGCGCTGCGTGTGCTGGGGAGAGCGGGCCGGAAGGACCTGCTCCGGCCCAGCGTATTACAGCAAGCCTGGGTCGGGATGGTGCGGACCCCCACGGTCCGCGTCGGCCAGCGTGGCGGCAGCGGTGGTGGCGTGTATGGATGAGCCACCACCGGGATGTGAAGGTACGTCAGGGAGGGGGCGGGGCCAAGGGAAGGCTGACGCATCGAAGCGCGGAGGCAGGCGCCGGAGCCTGCCTGCGCGTTTGTCGGAGGCGGGAATAGAGGAGGAGATGCTGTCTGGGGGAGCGGGGGTGCCGGGGGGCCTGCAGCATCGGCAGCGCGTATGCGGGAGCCAGCCTCAGGCAACAGGGAGCGGGGGGATGGAGGGGGACCATGTGGTGGCGGTCGGACTGGGAGAGGGGATTGGCGAGGGGACAGGGCTGGGGCTTTCAGAGGGCAGGGGAGCGGGGGGCATGTGGGTGGTCTACAGGCGGTGAATTTATCCAGGCGCCCCTCGGTGGGTCTAGATGAGAGGCAGTGGGAGGACGCCCCCCTGGATCTCTCTAAGGGGACACGGGGCATCCTGGATTTGCAAAGTGGAGGGGGGGTGCGCACCGGCTGCTGACAGGGTCAGGAGCGGGGGGTGGGGGGGCCTGGGATGATGCGAGGGACCTGCCTGCGCGGCTGAGGGACGGGGGCCATTGCCCCCCCCCCTCCCCCCAGTTTTGCCCAGGTGGGAAGGCATGTCCCTGGAGGAAAAAATAAGGGAACAGCGGAGGATTATACAGGAAACTGAGGCTCGGTGGGGAGAATTTTGTGCGGCCAGAGTAGGCAAGGTTTTTGATGAAGGGGAGGAAAGGCCCCCCACTCCCACGTCGGAGGAGGAAGCCTGGGCTGCGCAGGAGACCCGGGTGGGTGACCAGAGGGGTAAGTGGGTTTGGGTAGAGGGGGGCAGCCAAATCCAGACGGGGGTAGGGACAGCCATGACGGCGGTGAGACCTGATGGTGCTACGGCTCGCCCAGGTTCGAGCAGCCTGGATGGGGAGTTCCAAGCCAGCGGCGGTTGGCAAAAAGGCGGGGGGGCTGGCGGGGCGCAAAACGGCTCTGAGACGCCGGCAAGAAGCAGCAGGGGGGTCCGCGGCGGCCTTCCCTCCGCCGCGGGCAACGGCGGCGTGTGCGGTGGATGGTGGTGGTGTGCGTGACAAAACTGGCAAAGGTGTGAAGAGAGCGGTACGTGAGGTGTCGTGGGCGCCTGCAGAGATTGAAGCGGAGTTGTTGCTGGACTATGGTGCTGAGAGTGATGAGCTGGAGGAGGGTGAGCTGCGCAAGGAGGATGATGTGCCTGGACGAGTGGCGGGTGGGGGGGGAGAAGGCAACTACACGTGTTGGTGTTTTGCAGGAGCCAACGGTGGGCCGAGGCAGAATGAAAACTGGCAATCCGAAGAAGATGGGGGTACAGCAGCGGGACGGAGAGGCACAAGCAAGCCTGACAGGTGAGGGAGCTTGGTGGGCTGCTTGGGACGGCGGCCCGAATGGCGGGAGGAAAAAAGCCTGCTGGTCGGTGGGTGTTGGAGAGGGGTCGGTGAGGGACACGGGAGTGCTGCCTGGCTTGGCGGGAGTGCCAGCGTCAAAGGGGAAGGATGATGGGGATAAGAAGTTGGTGGTGGCAAGTGTCCAGACCGACAAGGCAGAAGGGACGGACAGGAAAGAGGACAAGGGGGACGATAAGTATCACAAGAAGGATAAGTTACTTACCTGTAATCCTAGTTCTCTTCCAGGGGTATACTCATCAAAGTCATAAGCACTGAATTATCTCCGCCCACGTGCGGGAACCCGGAGCATATACAAAAATACATATATATGTGTATGTAGTAGAAAAAAGAGTACATAGTACGAAATAAACACACACACATACATGTATAACATAAAAATATGCAGCCCCAAACATATCCAATAGGCTAAGAAGCCAGAGTTGCATGTATTTCTCTAGTATGAAAATAACATATAAACATATAATGTAAGAGAAGGACATGTACAGTAATAGCATTCCGCAAAAAACCTTTTATTTTCATCAAAGAAAACAGTTAATGCCTGGCAATTAGCCTAAAGAAGGCTGCATAAATAAATAACATCCCTGTACAGAAAAGGAAACTGGCACCTCGCCTTTAAGGCCTCAGAGACCCTGAGCACTTTGCCTTTAAGGCCTCCAGGAGATCCCTGCTCCCATCATGCACCACAGGTGACAGTTAGGTCAGTTCTTTTGTACGGTATAAGAAACCTGTAGGAACCTGCATCATAGATGCAAGAATACCGAGTAAACTGTTAATGCTCGTCCGGGGAGGCGGGAGGGTTGCTTATGACTTTGATGAGTATACCCTTGGAAGAGAACTAGGATTACAGGTAAGTAACTTATCTTTCTCTTCCAGGGGATACTCATCAATAGTCATAAGCACTGAATAGAGTAGCAAGCCCATACCCACTTCCGCGCGGACGAGCAAAAAACAGCGAACTAAATTGACGTACACATGTTAAACAGTATTAGCAAACAAGTTTCTCAGCGAGGCTTGCCCAACCTGAGCATCTGCCTGCGTGTCAGCATCTAAACTGTAGTGGCGAGTAAAGGTATGAACTGATCGCCATGTAGCTGCTTTACAAATCTCTGCCATGGGGACATTCCTCAGGAGAGCCGTGGTAGAAGCTTTCCCCCTAGTGGAATGGGCCTTAGGCTTCCACGGAAGGGATTTGTTGGCCAATTGGTATGACAGTAGAATACAAGAAACTATCCATCTAGAAATGGATCTCTTGGAAGCTGCAGAACCTGTGTTAACAGGACCATAGTTAATAAACAAACGTTCTGAGTTCCTCAGTGTCTTTGTTCTGTCCAAATAAAACTTCAGAACCCTCTTGAGATCTAGGGAGTGAAGAGATCTTTCCAGAGGATTCGAAGGATTCGGAAAAAAGGTAGGTAAAGTGATAGTCTGGTTAATATGGAAGTCCGAGACTACTTTAGGCAAAAAACTAGGATGTGTTCGGAGAACTACTCTGTTAGCGTGAAACACAGTATAAGGTTCCCTTACAGCAAAGAGCCTGGATCTCACTGACCCTGCGAGCAGATGTAATGGCCACCAGGAACGCGGCTTTCCATGTTAAATGCTGTAAGGAAGCTTTATGAATAGGCTCGAAAGGAGACCCCATCAACTTTGTTAACACAATGTTAAGCTCCCATGGAGGAGAGGGAGACCTGACTGGTGGGTAAACCTTTTTTAAGCCCTCAAGAAAATCCTTTACCACAGGAATTCTAAACAAAGAAGCCTGGTTGGGGGGACTTCCTATAGGCTGTGATTGCTGCAAGGTGGACTTTGATAGAAGCGAACTGAAGACCAGATCTAGCCAAATGCAGCAAATAGGGTAAAATCACCTGTTCCTGACCCCGGATGGGATCATGTCCATTGTCCACACACCATAGGAAGAACCGCTTCCACTTGAAGGCATATGATTTCCTTGTGGAAGGTCTTTTCGCTTCTTTGAGAATAGCCATACAGTCTGGATTCAATTGTAGGTGTCCATATTGTATGACTTCAGGAGCCATGCTGTCAACCGGAGGGAGGACAGGTTGGGGTGGAATACTCTCCCTGCCTGTTTGGATAGGAGATCCGGGCGGCATGGCAACCTCTTGTGTGGCACTTCCGATAGTTGAAGAAGGTCCGGAAACCACCACTGGCGAGGCCACTCCGGGGCTATTAGGATCATCCTGGAGTTGGTCCTGTACAGCTTGTTGATTACAACTGGTATCAACCGAATCGGTGGAAAAGCGTACAGTAAGCTCTGAGACCATTCGATCAAAAGGGCATTCCCTTGAGATCCTTGTTGGGGAAACCTGGATGCGAAGACGGGGCATTTTGCGTTTACCGCGTCTGCAAACAGGTCGATGTCTGGCATTCCCCATTCTCGAAAGATGCTGTGAGCGACTTCGTTGTTGAGAACCCAATCGTGGGCTTCGACGAAGTCTCTGCTGAGGAAGTCCGCCTGGGAGTTGAGAGAGCCCGGTAGATGAATGGCTACTATTGACAGGTCTTTCGCTAGAAGCCAGTTCCATATGGTTTGAGACTCTATGGAGAGTGTTCTTGATCGGGTACCTCCCTGTTTGTTCAAATAATACATCGTCGTTGTATTGTCCGTTTGGATTAGAATGGAGCGAGACTTGAACGATGGAAACAGGGACTTGAGAGCTAGATGTACGGCTCTCAGCTCTAGCAGGTTGATATGGTAGCTCTTTTCGTCGTCGGACCATAGACCTTGTACTTGCAGAGGGCCCATATGAGCACCCCAACCCTGGAGAGAAGCGTCCATGACTAAAGTCTGGGTTGGAGGGTCCTGGTGGAAAGGGACTCCCTTCTTCAGGTGCGATCGCTTCATCCACCACCGGATGGAGTCTTTGGCTGATTGATGGAGAATTACAGGATCCTCCCAGCGCCCTGATACTTGCATCCACTGGTCCTCCAAACATTGTTGTAGTGGACGCATGTGTAATCGTGCGTTTGGTACTATAAAGATGCACGACGCCATCGATCCCAGTAGTGATGATACCCGTCGAACTGTCGGGAGATGCGTGTGAAGAAGGGTCAGGCATTTTCCTTGGATTGATGACAACCTCTCCTCCGAAGGACACACGCTTGCTTTTTCGGTGTCCAGGAAGGAGCCTAGGTAATGGATCTTTTGCGTTGGATTTAGTATGGATTTCTTGAAATTGACGTGAAGGCCCAAGTTGTGGAGAAGCTGAAGGCAGCACGAGAGATGATCCTGCAGCAGAGTTGGAGATGAGCTCTTCAGGAGCCAGTCGTCCAGGTAAGGATATATGAATATTTTCTGCTTGCGGAGTAAAGCGGCCACCACAGCCATACATTTGGAGAATGTTCGGGGAGCTGATTTGAGCCTGAATGGGAGAACTGAGTACTGGTAATGTTGAAAAGACACTCAAAAGCGTAGAAATTTGCGATGTTTCTTTGATATTGGTACGTGGAAGTATGCGTCCTGTAAGTCGATGGAGCACATCCAATCCCCTTGATGAAGCTGTGGGAAAATTTGATGGAGTGCTAACATTCGAAATTTCTCTCTGCGAATGTATTTGTTCAACAGTCTCAAGTCCAGTATAGGTCTGTATTCTGTGGTGGGGCCTCTTTTTTGCACAAGGAAGTAACAAGAGTAGACTCCTTTATTTCTTTGAGGAGGGGGGACTTTTTCTATAGCTCCTTTCTTCAATAAGGTGTTTACCTCCCTTTGTAACAATCGTTGGTCGCGGTGAGAGATGCCTCTCGGAGGTATAGATGGAGGAGGAGTTTTGAACTTGAGAAAATAGCCATTTTGAACAATGTTGATGACCCATTTGTCTTTTGTTATACGTTTCCACTCCTCCAGATGTAATGAAACACTTCTTCCCACCGGAGTGGACAACAGCTTTGGAGGAAGACACACCTCATTGCTTTTGTGGCTGCTTTGGTGCTGTTGACTGCTGTTTGTTTCCACCTCTGCCACGTCCCGGTCTACATTGTTGGAACTGGGACCTTTGTTGCGTCTGACCTTGGTTCTGCGAGGACCAGTTAGATGATTGACCTCGCTGTTGAAAAGAGCGTTTGTCATAGGGACGAAAGCGACGACGAAATTTCTTCTTCTTTTCAAGGCCTACAGCCTTGAGAGTATCCAACTCAGTTTTCATTTTTGCCATTTCGTCGTCCGCATGTGAACCAAACAACGATGATCCATTAAAGGGCAGATTAACTGTCTTTCTTTGAACATCGGGCTTGAGATCCGTGAGTCGAAGCCACGCTGATCTTCGTGAACAAATGCCATGTGCGTATCCATGAGCTGCCAAATCTGCAGAATCGGCCGCTGTACTAATGATCTGGTTAGCTACCAGGCCACCTTCCTGCACAATCTCTAGAAAATCCTTTTGATCTTCTTTGGGTAATTTCTCTGTGAATCTTGTTAAAGAGTCCCATAAAGACTGGTCATATCGTCCCAGTAGAGCGGCTGCACTAGCCACTCTCATAACAGATCCTGACGTATTGCACATTCTCCGTCCCAAAGAATCCATGTTTTTGCTGTCCTTCTCTGGAGGAGCAGATGACAGAGGTATTGGAATGTGCTTTCCTGGCAGCGGCGACTATAAGAGAATCCGGTGGCAGGATCAGACCACAGAAACAAAGGATCTTGGTCTGGGGCCTTATACTTTTTTGAAATTCTTGCGGGACCCGAGCCCTCTGTGGCAGGTGTCAAAAAAGTCTTCATCGCAGGCTGTAACAATCCTGGCACCAAAGGTAGAAGGGGCTTTGCCGAAGCCTGATGGTGCAAAGTTTCAAATATGATGGATGTAGTCACCTGAGGCACAGTCATGGTTATGTTCAACTTGCTGGCACCTCTACAGAGCACCTCGTTGAATGTCCGAATATCATCAACAGGGGAAACCCTGGATGGTGGAGTTGAAGATATAGAAGGGGAATAGTCTCTATACGATGACCTTGTTGATGAGGTCGTTGTAGGAGACCTCTGTCTTCTCCTTGGCGTATGCGATCGGCGGGACCTTGAGCGCTCTTTTGAGCGTGAGCGCCGTCTTAATGGAGATCTGGAACGCCTCGGGGACCTACCAGCGGAAGGTCTTGAGGATTCCGCGGGAGGAGGTCTCTCAGTAGGTCTGGGTTGGGTCTTCCAGTGCCTAATGTCCTCCAACCATCTGGGTGACATGTTGATGGGAGGAGATTTGTTCCCACTCGCCGGAGAGCCCTCCGGTGTAACTTGAATGATAGTTATACCAGGCGAGGAAGAAGCTTCTCTCGACATAGAGCGCCATGTTCTCGACGTCGGTCTTTCTAAGCCTTCAGCAGGAATAACTTGCCTGTCCCTGTCCCTCGACGTCGAACGCCTCGACGTCGAACCAGAATGAGCCACCATCGACGACGACCATGGAGGTGACACTCTTGACGGCGGAGATCTATGGGACGAAGCCCTCGACGTCGGTCTCGACCGCTGGTGGTCATGCGGTATCTTCGACATCGACCCTGCCCTCGACGTAGACCGCTGACGGGTCCGAGAGGGTGATCTGGAGTGTCTCGACGCCGACCTTCGAGAAGGGGGCGGAGATCTCGACGTCGACCTCTGTATTGATGTTGACGGGCGTTTTGACGTCGACTGAGGTCTATCATGCTTCGAGCCCGAAGCATGTCTCGACGTCGACTTACTTCTGGACGGCGATCTTGACCTCGACGTCGATCTCACTTGTTTTGTAGGTCTCGACGTCGACTTACTCCTCGACGGCGATCTGGTCTTCGACGTCGACCTTACTTGTTTAGTTGGTCTCGACGTCGACGACATGCTGTGATGTTTTTTCTTACTTCTAGCTTCTGGTGATGTAGATCTTCTCCGTTTTCTCGGAGAGGAGGGCCCTCCAGATGAATGATGACTCTCTGGGCCACTTTTATGCTGTTTTCCTCTCACCATCAAGCCTAGAAGTCTGATCTTCTCTCTGTCTTTCAATGTTCTTCTTGAAAGTTGACGACAGTGGTAGCATGTCTCTGTGTCGTGAGAAGAAGGTAGACACACGACGCAGACCGAATGAGGATCGGATTTGGCCATCTTCTTCCCACAGGAAGGACATTTATAAAATAAAGGTGGCATATCTGACTAAAAAGAATGACCAATTAGTCAGAAAAAGACTGGTAAATACAACCAGTAACAAGAAATATCAAAAAAAGTAGTTAGAATATAAATTCTGACTGGAAAAAGTCAAAAACAGTTAAGCTCAAGCTCCAGGTTCCTCACAGAAGGAGCCGGAAAAAAGAACTGACCTGTCACCTGTGGTGCATGATGGGAGCAGGGGTCTCCTGGAGGCCTTAAAGGCAAAGTGCTCAGGGTCTCTGAGGCCTTAAAGGCGAGGTGCCAGTTTCCTTTTCTGTACAGGGATGTTATTTATTTATGTAGCCTTCTTTAGGCTAATTGCCAGGCATTAACTGTTTTCTTTGATGAAAATAAAAGGTTTTTTGCGGAATGCTATTACTGTACATGTCCTTCTCTTACATTATATGTTTATATGTTATTTTCATACTAGAGAAATACATGTAACTCTGGCTTCTTAGCCTATTGGATATGTTTGGGGCTGCATATTTTTATGTTATACATGTATATGTGTGTGTTTATTTCGTACCATGTACTCTTTTTCTACTACATACACATATATATGTATTTTTGTATATGCTCCGGGTTCCCGCACGTGGGCGGAGATAATTCAGTGCTTATGACTATTGATGAGTATCCCCTGGAAGAGAAGTTGCCTTACATGGGGCTGGCTATGCCATTGGGGGTCACATCTATCGGAGAAGACGAGGGGCAGGATTTGGCGACATGAATACGTAGACGTGTTCAAATTACTGCATAGAGAGATACAAGCGAAGGAGGGTTCTAAGGAGGAGGAATGGGAACTCACTAGACGTCCTAGGGTGCCGGTCAACATGGAGAATTGGATTTCGGCCTTTTTGATAGATGCTAGCTTATATTGCGAGAAACATCTCGACAGGGCAGTAGCGCTGTTGAAATACATGGACATTATTAGAAAAGCCCAAATGCACTTTGGGGGGTTTGCGTGGTTAAGTTACGATGAGGAGTTCAGGGCTCGTATCAGTGTTAACCCGGATAAGCCTTGGGGGGGGGGAGGTGGATCAAGAACTTTGGATGCAGTGGATGTCCTCCACACAGTCGTCCGCCTCCACTCACACAGCTAGCGGGCTACCCGTGACTTATCGGTCTTTTCCGACGCGTCCCGCCCAGGCTGGGGCGGGAGGAACCACCGCGGGTAATGCAGGGCCGCCACCGAGACAAGGGGGAGGTAACACAGGAGCCTGTTGGAACTACAACAAGGGTTTTTGTTCCCGTTACCCTTGCAAATTCAAGCATGAATGCTCGAAGTGTGGGGGGCGGCACGCGCTCACGCAGTGCTTCACCTTGTCCACTCCCTCAGAACAGTGGCGGGCCACAAGAGGCAGGGGACAGACTGGGCCTAAGGGCTCCTACCCCAGTTAGAATCGAGGCACTGGGTCCGTGGCTCTCGAAGTACCCCGATAGAGAGGCTGCGCTGAAGATTCAATGGGGGTTCACTGAAGGATTCCGGGTGGGGTATCAAGGTCCGCGTGAAAGGAGGTGGGCGGAAAACTTGAAGTCAGCTAAGGAGTTGCCGGACGTGGTAGCAGCGAAATTGCAGAGCGAGGTGGCAGCAGGCAGAATAGCGGGCCCATTTGTTACCTGGCCGGTGGATGATCTGATTATCTCACCACTGGGGGTGGTCCCTAAGAAGGAGCCGGGCGAGTACAGGATGATCCACCATTTATCCTGGCCGGAAGGGAAGTCCGTTAACGACTTCATTGCGGAAGAGGACTCGAGGGTGCTGTATGCCTCAGTGGACGATGCGATCCGCCTAGTACGGGCGTGTGGGCAGGGGGCGGAATTGGCGAAATGTGACGTGTAATTGGCTTTTCGCCTACTGCCTATACACCCGCAGATTTCTCGTTGCTGGGGATGCAGTTTGGAGGGGCCATTTTTGTAGACAAGGTCTTGCCTATGGGCTGTGCAATTTCATGCGCATTGTTTGAAATGTTCAGCACATTTCTGCAGTGGGCTTTTGTGCAGATCAGTGGTCATCGGGCTGTATCGCATTACCTGGACGACTTCCTGTTTATCGGCAGGGGGGGCTCAGGAGAGTGTGGGGCGGCGCTGACGCAGTTCCAGGACATGGCGAGCAGATTTGGAGTGCCCCTTGCGCCGGAGAAAACAGCTGGGCCCAGTTGTAGGTTGACTTTTCTGGGCATTGAGTTAGACTCGGTCCAGTGGATGGCCCGGCTGCCAGCAGCAAAGGCAATGGACATTCAGGCCTTCCTGTTGTGGGTGATCGGGGAGAAGAGGATTGATCTGCGGGCGGTACAGCAGCTCATGGTTTTTTTAAAACTTTGCCTGTAGGGTGGTAAGAGCTGAGAGGACTTTCTGCCGCTGCCTCGGCATGGCCATGTCTGGGGCGCTGCTGCCTCACCACAGGGTCCGGATCTCCTTGGGGGTCAGGGCTGATTTGAGGGTATGGCAGACTTTTTTGACAGACTTCAATGGGGTATCCTTGGACTTTGACAATGACAGGACAATCTGGCAGGTACAAATTTTCTCCGATGCGGCGGGAGCATCTGGCTTTGGAATTTTTTGGGATGGCCGTTGGTGCGCAGAGGAATGGCCAGCGCATTGGGTTAAGCAGGGGAGGAGTATTGCTTTTCTGGAGTTTTTTCCGTTGCTGGTGGCATTGGCTGTTTGGGGTACTGAGTTTCAGAACCGGTCAGTGCTGTTTCATGTTGATAACATGACAGTAGTTGAGCTGGTGAACAAGCAGAGAGCGAGGGATTTGAGGGTGCTGCGGCTGCTGCGTAGCTTCATGATGAAATGTTTACAACTGAATGTGGTTTTTCGGGCAAAACATGTTCCAGGCGCGAGTAATGACATTGCGGATGCTCTGTCTCGTTCGCAGTGGCGGTGTTTCCGGAGACTGGCGCCTGGAGCGGAGGCATGCAAGACAGAGCTGCCAGTCGACATCTGGGCCTGGGGGGAATGAGAGTTGTAGGGCTGGTTGAAAAATCCTTAGCCGAATCCACAAGGCGCAGCTACAGGCTGGCTTGGTCGGAATTTGGAGCCTCTATGGGATGGACAGTGGACTCCAGGAACATTTCGCAACAGGATACTGAACAGGGAGGGATATGTTTTGTTCTGCATTGTATTGATAGGAACATGTCACAGGTCACGATTGGGGGCAAATTGGCAGGGATTTCCTTTTACTGTAAGTTGTACTTGGGGTTTGATCCAGCGAGGGGGGAGCTTCTTGGCAGGATGTTGAAAGGTTGGGGGCGGGGGAGGCGAGGGCGCCACGGGAGGCGATTACGTTTGAGCTACTCCAAAGTTTGCTATGGGTGTTGCCTGATTGTTGTTCGGACAGTTACGAGGTCTCGGTTTTTCGTTTATGCATGGTGTGGATGTTTTTTGGGGCGTTTCGGGTTTCCGAATTGTTGGGGGCGGGAGGGGAGAACGTATGAGGATACGCGGCTGGAAGGCACTCGGGTGGGGATTTGGTTGGGCCATTCTAAGACGGATCAGGTGGGGAGCGAAAGATGGGTGTGGTTTCACGAGAGTGAAGGAGTGGGGGTGTGCCCTGTGAAAGAATGGCGAGGTTTCTTGCAAATGTCTGTCAGACGGTCGGGAGCGATATTTTGTCATGCGTCGGGGGGGAGGCTGACTGCGTTTCAGTTGTTGGCGGTGTTGAGGATGGCATTGGGGCGCGTGGGTAAGGACCCGGCGAGGTACAGCACGCATTCTTTTCGGATTGGGGCGGCCACAGCGGCGGCACAACTGGGTTGGTCTTGGGACAGGATTCGGCAGATTGGGAGGTGGAGGTCTCGCTGTTGTGAGCGTTATGTGCGCAAATAAAGAGGGTTGTGGGGGCACGGGGGGAAGTTGGGGGAAAGTATTTTTGTGCACTAACATATTTTTCTCGCCTTAGGTTGTGTGGGAGGCCCGGGGACCAAGATGGTCACTTGGATTGTCGGACACTCCTTCGTTTATTGGGCAGCCAAGTATGCAGACCGGCAGGTATACGGCCGTAACCTGGGTCTGAAGAGCAGTCATCACGAGGTGCATTGGTGGGGAAAAGGCGGGATGCGATGGGGGGCTCTCTTGCCCTGGCTGACGAAAATGTTGTCCCAGAAAAGTTGCCCTGATATGTTGGTCATACATTTGGGCGAGAATGACTTGGTCCGATTGTCGGGGTTGGCGCTCCTACAACTGATGCAAAGGGATTTGGCAGTCATGAAGAAAAACATGGCAGGAACATGCATTGTGTGGACGGAATTTGTGCCACGGAAACAGTGGAGAGGGGCTTTGAAAAATGCGGCGGTTGAGAAGGCACGCAGGAAGCTAAATAGGGCGATGAAGGATTTTTGTGCGACGAAGGACATTAAAGTGCTTTCACATGCTGGGCTCCAGTTGGAGGAGCCATTGTTGTTGAGAGACGATGGGGTGCACCTTTCGCAACTTGGGAACGCATATTACATGATGGAAATGCGTGATATGATCAGTAAACTGTGGAACGAGTCGATCTGGTGTCGTAGGGAAGCGAGGGAGTGAGAGCGAAAGGTGCACAGGACTGGCGGGGGGGGGCAGGTAACCACCCTAAAGGGGGTTCCCTGGTTGGCGGTACTTTGGAGGGGTGGGGAGTCATTGACGGGCAAACCCATCCCTCGGCGGGGGAGAAGAGGTGAATGATGGGGGTGCGGGATGCATGAGTGCGACGGAGGGAGATACGGGAGAGGATGTTCGAAGATACGTGGATGGAGAATTGAAAGTGGTCACGGAGTGGAATGGGAAGAGAGTTGGAGCGTGGTGAAATGGTTTGAGTGAATGAAAAGTTATTGTTGGGGATTGTTTATGGTTAATTAATGTTGGGGGTCAATGATTATGTTTATACAGCCTTGTCCTAATAAATGGCCTTTCACGCTCAAGAACAGAGTGGACTGGTTTATTGCGCGATGATGGCCCCCGGGGGAAGTAAGGTCGCAGCAAGTCTTCCCCGGGGGTTTTCGCGCAAGGGACCGGAAGGACAGGCTGGGCGAGGTCAAGGGGTGGAGATTGGGGAGAGGTATAAGGGCGCAGGGAAGGGAGGCTCTTCCTCTTCCTGCGTCCTTGGCACCATCAGGGAGGGTCATCAGTAGTGAATTGGACCACCCGCCCACCCTGCAATTTCTTGGGGTTTGAGGTCGGTGTTGGTTGGAGCAAGCCAGTTTAGGACAGGTTGTAGGTTTGGTGGGGCGGTACTTTGGAGGGGTGGGGGTGTCATTGACGGGCAAACCCATCCCTCGGCGGGGGGAGAAGGGTGAATGATGGGGGTGCAGGATGCATGAGTGCGACGGAGGGAGATACGGGAGAGGATGTTCGAAGATAAGTGGATGGAGAATTGAAAGGGGTCACGGAGTGGAATGGGAAGAGAGAGTTGGAGCGTGTCCTAATAAATGGCCTTTCACGCTCAAGAACAGAGTGGACTGGTTTATTGCGCAAATGCTTAGGCACAAAATAAATGAAAGAATTAGACAGTATTTTTTAATGTGTGTCAAAGTTCAACAATCAGTGAAATGTTGTAAAGACACTATAAATGTACTAGCTGCTTCAACGCCACTCTGCCAATAAATACGCAATGGGTGTGTGTGTGTGAGTTAAAAGGGCGTCATGGTACCGCGTTGGGCTGAAAAGCTTGAAGCATTACATTACTGAAGGACAGACTACTCGATTTAAAACAACTTTCGTTGTAGTAGGTACGGCGTCTGTGGCAGCCGTGTCCAGTCCGCGCATGTGACTGACAACAGCTGCATGTAAACGGCTTAAAGTGAATATTCTGAGTTTCAAATAAATACATTAACTCACATGCTAAGACCTAGCACAGTGTGCACACCACTCGCGATTCAGGCCCCAACAACACGGATCTTCTTTTCTCACCTGCTAAGTGACACCAGGTGGGCCGTCAGAAAAACAATTTAAACACAGAGGGGCTTTGCGCCGCCACCCTCCCCCTCCCCCCCAACCCCCACCCTGCTGGCGGCAATCAATCGACGCATAGCATCAGTGTGGACTCCAGGCCCTCTGACCCACATGAGACCCGGCCCGATGTGAGGCCACAACAACACAGACCTCGTCTCAGCAGGTGCCTAATTAAACAAGCATTGGCATAGCCAATAGGTCTCGCCTTTGGGACCTTCTAACTGGCACATGCATCAAGCTAGGATTTTGCGAGTCCTTAATAGCGAATATTAAGGATTCGCAATTAAGGATTCGCAAAATCCTATGCATGTAGGAATCGCTATAATAATAGCGATTCCTTCACATTCCTTATTTGCGACTCGCAAATTGCGAGTCGCAAATAAGGAATGGCTTCCCATTCATTCCTATGGGCCTACAGGCCCATAGGAATGAATGGGAAATTGCGACGCTATTTGCGAGTACTAATAGGTACTCGCAAATTGCGAGTCCTTAATAAGCGAATATTAAGGATTCGCAATTAAGGATTCGCAAAATCCTATGCATGTAGGAATCGCTATAATAATAGCGATTCCTTCACATTCCTTATTTGCGACTCGCAAATTGCGAGTCGCAAATAAGGAATGGCTTCCCATTCATTCCTATGGGCCTACAGGCCCATAGGAATGAATGGGAAATTACGAGCGCTATTTGCGAGTACTAATAGGTACTCGCAAATTGCGCATGCAATTTCAAGGGTGCAGGGGTGTCAAAAGGACACCCTGTTGCACCCTGAAATTGATCCGTGCACATATGTTGCGCACACACATGTCCCAAGGACATGTGTGTGTGTAACCTTCAACTTTGAAATATGCACTTTAGTGCATTTCTCAAGTTTTGCAATTTACCATGAAGTTCAACTTCATGGTAAATTGCGCCCCTAAGTAGCGAAATCGCTAATTTTTACTTTGTTGCATTGCATTTAAGGAATCTCAATTTGTGATTCCTTAAATGCAATCATAATTAAGTAATCGCAATTTAGAGATTACTTAAATTGCGATTTTGCATTTGGGATGATGCATCCCAAATGCAAAAATACCGGTCGCAAAGGGGCAGATTCTGAGAATCTGCCCGTTTGCGACCGGTTTTTCTTTTGACGCATGTGCCTGCTAGTGTTTTGTCTGAAAACCAGAGTACGCTAGACAAATAACATAAGGGAACAGTTTTTATCAAAAGGCAATTTAGTATCTACCCCGTCCAATTTCCATTACAGCGCTCCCCATGGCTCAAGTCAAGAGAAGCGAATCGGTGGTTTTTTTGGGGGGGGGTGACCTTTTCTGAACCTGTCCAGATGATGCTGTATTTGCCCCTGATAAACACATGGGCGAGAAGCTCTGAGTGAACACAAACTCTCCTCTCTGGAAAAAGAACACAGCGCGGAGCTGGGGGAGGAGTGGGCATACACTGCTGTGCGATAAACTGACTGAATTGCATAAACAAATACATAGGGGCAGATTTACAAGGAACTGACGCATCTGCATAGATGCGTCAGTTTCCTTGCGCCAGTGCCAAATGTCCTTGCGCCTCCATGGATGCGCTGTATTTACAATACAGTACTCCATGGCGTAAGGATTAACAGATGCGTCAGAAATACTGCCGCATCTGTTGGCACAAAAGATGCGTCAGAAATACTGACGCATCTGTTGGCACAAAAGTGACGCATTGCTGGAGTTGCTCATGAAAGTGACGCGACTCCAGCAATGTGCCACAACAGATAAGTGAGTCCCATACAAAAAGCCATGCGTCATTCTACGCCTGGGCTGAGGAGGTGTAGGTATTTTGACGCAGTGAAGGCGTAGAGTGACGTAGTGAAATGTTGTAAATTTCACTGCGTCAGTGCTACATGGCTTTTTGCGTGGGAATGCCTAGCCTGTATACATTATACATTATGGCTCAGGTATAATGTGATGCAGGGCTTTACAACGTGACGCATCTCCCTAGATGCGTCACGTTGTAAATTGGCCGCATTGTTTGCGCCGCTGTTGCGTCAAAAAAGTGACAATGTCGGCGCAAGGGGCTTGTAAATCTGCCCCATAGTTTTAAACGCAGCTGCTGCATAGGAGAGCCCGGTAGAGGGTTTGGGCTGCACCAGGCCCCGCCTCGGCCCCTGTGGACCGGCGCCTGCGAGGCCCTGCCTGCAGAACGGAAGAGACAAAGTAATTCGGCTGAAAGCAGCAGTAATAACCACGACTCCAAGGAAAGGGAAAGGCCACAGCCCAACAATGCACAGCCTTTTCCGGACATATATTATTCACTGGCAGAGAAAGGAGTAACCAGGCCCGCCCTTCAAACAGAAAACGAACTCGCCCCTATCTGCGCTGCGTGTTCAATTTAAGTAGGAAATTGGCGTCACCTAATGTAAGATCACTTGAGTGCAGCACACAGGCCAAGAGCTGCCTTCAGTCAGACTAGATTTACCCTGTTGTGCTGCGAGAAGCGCTAGATAATCACGGTATACGATTTATTTATATGCACGCGCATCATTTTTTTTAAACAACTAAAAAATGTATCCAACAGCCAAATAGCTGAATATAAACGGCACGTGTATCAAATCTCTAAAAGATGAGTCCTTGACTTGCTATCTCCCACGCTATGAACACCCTAAGTAAAAGACATCAAACTGAGGTACAGAAACCCCCCGCACTCCTATGATTACATCGGCTGGGAAGGGGGAGACAGCTTAACCTCCCCACTGGAATCGCCATCAATTGGACGAGGGGTGGGCGCAAGCAGGCGACAGGCCTCACACAAGGGGCCATTGTGTTGCAGGTCGTGCCTGCTGTAAAAAACTCAATACAGAAAATAGTGCTTACAACATAAATAACAGGTACCGTGTAACAACCAAAGTAAAAGGGCCAGTCGGCATGGGAGGTTACAAATGAAGACAAGGCGGTACTAAGGAGGGACTATCAAGCCTATTTATGAATCAGAAAGCAGCATTAACGAAGGACAATGACACAAGCAAATGACAAATATGGGCGGAGAGTGGGCGGGCTTGTATTCCATACTCCACTACAACAAGTCTCGCAGAGCAGCGCATGCGTGATGACTCTAGGCTCGCCCTAAAAAATTGAGAATCAACACACTCAGCTGACTTGGGGACTACAGCTCCTCAGACAGGCTAGGCATCAAGCAAACCTCAGGCTGGCTAAGGCACACAGTGGCATAGGTCACAGCCGGCAGCCAGGGCGCTGCAGTGTATTTTTTCAAAAACGAGTAGTTGACCATAAAAAAATTATTCCGGTGCAGTCTGGAGTCCCGGTCGGTGCGCCGCTACCAGCCCAGCCCCACAGCGACCAGGCCTGGTGATGGGCTGATGTCAAGACTTTCCCTTTCTGCCTGGGAGTCCTGGCCCAGAACAAACAGGAGGAGCATCAGGCACTAAGGCAGGGCCTAGTCAGGTGCGTCCAGTTACAACAGAGAAAGCCAAGCAGTGAGGGAACTTTAAAGGTGGGAATGAGCCACAGGTGTGTGACAAGTGGGACAAAGACAGTGGCCGCTACCTGCCCAACCCCAGCTGTGGCAGCACCAGTGATGACACCAGCCACACGATGCTAGCAGCCAGCCTGTCACAGAGCTATTGCAGCCACCGCCGGCTGTGCTGAAGTGACAGCAGACGCTCGGACAGGCGCTGCAAACAAGAGAGTAAAGTTCGGTAGCAAGCAGTGGGGACCAGAGTGGGCGGCGGCTCACCTACCCAAAAACGATCTAGTGACATGCGACTCTAGATTCAGTGACGAATGCGCTGAAAACGGTAAGGTTGAGCAGACAGATGTGGTGGCAGCATAAATGAGCGTTATTGCGTTCAAACCTTTTTTTTTGATAAAACATAAAATAGCATGGAGTCAGTACAAACGTCACTCCAGGCACTTCTTGCAGTGAGCCTCAGCAAACGCACCTGCTGGTAGCTGCTGCCCGCAAGTTCGGACTCTCCCAGTGGCCGGGCCCATGCGCGTCCCGGGCACGATTGATTTTGAGGGCTGCTGGTGTGCTCTGGGTAGGCTGAAGCTCAGCCGAGGAACCACTCCTGAGGCCAGGTTTACTCAGCTGCTGGTGTGAGGTTGACTCGGCGGTCCAGTCATGGGATTCGGTATTAGATTTAGCGGTGCGAGCTGCACTCATTCATTGCCAGCAGCCAAAACTTTCTCATTAACTGCTGCCGGCATTGCGGGCGCAGGACCTATGGCACCTTTAAAGCCATCACTCAGATGTATCAATATTAATGCCGCGGTGCCGGGCGAATGTGTTACATTGTAGCACCAGCCAGAGCGGTAAGCAGCTGAGCCAGCCCCCAAGCATGCCGGGAGCACTCAGCAGCACGTACTGTGACTGCACGCTTCCACTCCAGCGTAAATTCAGTAACTAATGGAGCATTACAGCAGCGCTCAATCAATCAATCAGGGAAATTGTAAGCGCACTACTCACCCGTGAGGGGGGGGGACAGCTCCGGTCAGTCGAAGAGCCAGGTCTTGAGGGTCTTTCTGAAGATGTGCAGGTTGGGGGCACGCCTGATGTTGATCGGCAGCTCGTTCCAAGTCTTGGCCGCGATGTAGGAGAAGGTTCTTCCACCCGTCCTTGCTCTGCGGATACGTGGGGTATCGGCGAGGGCGAAGTTGGCGGATCGGAGGTTCCTCTTGGGTACGTGGAACGAGATTCTGTCGTTGAGATATTGGGGTCCGGTGTTGTGGAGGCATTTGTAGGTGTGGGTGAGTATCATGAAGGTTACTCGTTTCTCGTCGGGGAGCTAGTGGAGGTTACGCAGGTGCTGGGTGATGTGTTTGTGTCAAGGGATGCCGAGGACGAGTCTGGCTGCGGTGTTCTGTATGATCTGGAGTTTGCGGAGCAGAGACTTGTTGATCCCGGCGTAGAGGGCATTTCCGTAGTCCAGTCTGCTGGTTACGAGTGTGTGGGTGATGGTCTTCCTTGAATCGGTGGGGATCCATTTGAAGGTCTTTCGGAGGATGCGGAGGGTGTTGAAGCAGGTGGAAGTGACGGCGTTGACCTATCGGGTCATGGAGAGGGAGGAGTCGAGTCGCTCCAGCTTTGAGTAGGTGCTATAATGCGTGACTTTCCATTTCAGTGCGGTGATGCGGACCACAACACTGAAATGCGTTAGTCTAATGCCTGATGCGTGATACTTGGGAGGGCTGATTGCCCCCTCCCCACACTCTTCAACATACTTGCTTCATTTAGCTTAGTTGTGGGCTTTGGGGGTGAGTAGGCCAACACAGCGGCCGCCACCCCACTGGCTGCTTCCCTTCCCAGTCCTCCAACAAACCCCTCCCCGTTCTAAATAAATCCTCCCTGCCAGTCTGCATCAAGACTTAAGGGCCTCCCTCACTGTTGCTCCCTTATCCTCCATAATATTTTTGGTTGAGATGAAGCTGGACACTTCGTCCAACCAAGGAAACACCTCATTCCCAGGTATGTCAGAGTTGAGGTATTCTCTTAAATATACTGACACACTGCTGGCCATAAGTAACCCCAGCAATGCATCTCACCTACCAGCATGATGCAGTGGGGATGCCCCTCTCCTACTCCCCCCCCCCCCACCCCATTGCTCTTCCATGCAGTGTACTGAGAATGGACAGCTCTCTGGAGCATAATGTCCGGAGCGACTGGACCTCCCTTCAACTGCAGTCTTAAGTAATAGTTGCACTGCCCTATTATTTAACAAGGTGAGTAGAAAGGAGTGAAGAGAAAATATAAGGGGAGAAAGGCTGCACCAGGAATGACTAAGGTGGAGGAAATGGGGGGAGGGCAGGGCTTTGAGCATAGCTCCCAAGTTTTCAGCATGCGTATGAGTGACATTTCTGTTTCCACCTTGTGTATGAGTGACATTTCCACCTACCAACTGTGACATTTTGAGTGACACTTTATCGAAAGCAGTAAACGATAAAACGTGTATGGGACAACACAGCAGGTCTTTCATTATTTCCGGTATTTGGACTAGATTACCGAATCCTTCCTGACATAAAACAGTTTTGTGTGTGTTTGTTTTAAATGTTCACTTGTCTTTCGTCAAAAGACCAGCTCACTTTCATTAACTTAGATTCATATCGAAATGTGGAAAGTTCTGTAGAAGCTTAATAAGCCAGTCTCATACATGGCAACCTTTTTAAACTAAAAAGCGGGAGATTTTGAAGAAAAAAAAAAAGTAAGGAGAATGTACTTTCCCCACTGATTAACACTGAAGTGGAGGATATTTAAGGTGGGAGACAGCCAAAATAAAGCCATATTTATGCTTACACAAACGTGAGTCTCCCCCCTGAATCCGGTCTGTGCAGTCTTGCACTCTCCCTTCCCTCCCAGTTAGTCCCGGGGAACGAAATGAAACACTGGTACCGACAGAAAAACGTTTTAGATTTTGAAGAGCACGCTCAGAACTGTACCCATTTGTTAACGGTGCCCTAAACAGTAAACAATTATGATATGCAGCAGCAGTGTAGACATTGAAACAATTTAACACATGGCTGCACAAGTTACTTCGACTTCAAAGAAAGATGATTATGTATATTGAGATGTTCGTGGTGCTCTCTGTACAAACAGTGGCTGTTGGTGACATTTGAAAGTGGTGAGGCATAAAAGTTGGGTATGACTTATGTAGTGAGGGAAGCGAGCAAGCTTAATGGACAAACGTGGTATCCAGGGTGGGTCCTCCTCCCGAGAAAAACAAAGAAAAAAGATTGGCAAATGGTGCATTCAAAAGCAAATGAATTTAGATAAAAGGAAGGCTTATAAAGCAGTGTCAACGTATAATCTTGAAATATTAAACATTAAGAACTGCCCCATATCTTACTGCATTAATATGATTAATAATTACTGTAATGTGCAAATTGTTCAGCGCAACAAATTCAGGCCCTTGAAAGTGTGTGCTTGCCCAGTGACTTGCACTGCATGCGGCATCAACTTTGGAAGAAAATGCTCTAACCAGGCTTCGAGTAGCACCTATAGCTGGTGGCTGCAATCAGTCATACAGAAACATGTGCAGCCACAGACATTGCGAGCACTGCAGGCGGTGCTAGCTGGGGAGGAGCATAAGGGTCTAATTACTAAGCTATATGATGCGTCACTACATGAGAGGGAGCCGGAGGAACACCCCTCATATCTCAAATGGAATGCAGCGCTGGGGTCCACCTTGTCACCAGATCATTGGAAATTTTGCTGTGCGTTAACTGGGTGCCTCACGGCAAACTATAACCTCCGTATAATTCATTTTACATTTTTGCACCAGTTATACTACACTCCAATACAACTGCGGAAATATGGACTGCGTGACACGGCTTGTTGTGTACGGTGCGGACAGGCTAACGCCGATTTTTTGCACCTAGCGTGGCAGTGTGCGGGGATAGCTGCATTTTGGGCCAGAGTTGCGAGCGTGCTGACGGATGTTGTGTTGGAACGCGTGCGATGTGTCCCTGAGGTATGCCTGTTGGGTAACGTGAAGTCTCTGAAGCCCTGCAATCGGAGATTGGTTGCTGTCTCGACACTACTAGCCAAGCGAGCGGTAGCACAATGTTGGGGCGCGAAGAGTTCACCCACGGTCCGGAAATGGATCCGAGACTTAACTTACTGTAGGGAACAGCTGGAGGCCTATGCGGAGGACCTGCCTGAGGCATCACGGCCCAAAGACTTCTGGGCCCCACTGACGGTGTATTTATTGAATCATCCTGATTTGTAATGGGTCATGCATTCTGTTTTGTGCCTTATTAGGAACTAATGCAATTGGGACTACTTATACGAGCTATCTCATATGTGTGTCTATAGTGCTCAAGATCCAACAACTGTATGATGTCATATCTCCTAAAGTGCCGGGGGGGGGGGGTCTTTTGCTCTTCAGGAGTTGGTTGTTTTATGTTTTGTATTACATACTACTGATGCACCTTTTGGAACTAAAACATGCTTGTATTGAACTATGCAATGCTGGTATTGTTGGCTCCCCAGTGGAGCTTGTGTATTGTTGTTGCAAGCTGCTCAATAAACAAATAAAAAAAAGAAACATATGCAGACATGTCTTTAAGTGGGATGAAAAAAGTGGGAGCTCTCTAAAAGGGAACATGTAAAATAAAGGTCTGTGATTCCCATAGTTGCCATGCAGCTGCTAAGGAAAGTATTTCCATGGCTCCCTGCCTCAGCTAGGAAAACTCTGGTCCAGTCGCTAATAATACGCCTGGACTATTGCAATGCATTGCTCATGGCTGCCAATGATACCCTCTTGACCAAACTCCAAGTGGTACAAAATACAGCAGCATGGCTAGTCTAATCTCTAAGCTGACTCCCCTTCGGTCCCTATTCTCAGGACTCTGCACTGACTGCCGGTCAGGAAGTGTATCTTTTTCAAGATATGCTGCCTTGCACACAATGCACTACTAGGCAAATCTCTTTTGTACCTGAAGGATACCACATTCCTACTACTGCCCCTCTTGCACTCGGAGATCAACAACAAAGCGTTTGTGTCCAGTCCCTGCATCAGGGCCTCAAAATTTGGGGGTAGAGCTTTCTCTTATACTGCCCTGTGGGCATGGAACCAGCTTCCTCGCCCTTTCCAAAGCTGTGTGGACTTTGCTCAAATTTGAAAACCTGGCTGTTTTAAGGGGCAGATGCGATTTTGAGGAGGCCAAGCACCAAGATACACCTTTGGGTGTGATTTGCTGTGCTTTATCAAGTAAATATAACAAATATAATAGTGTGCCACTGAGCAGTATTTTGGTTTCTCTCTGAGATGTTATTACGGCCAGATATATAGCACAACAACTGCACTATTAGCTGTTTAAGATAAATGAGCAACACCAATGATTTCTTATAAATAATTAACATTCCAGCCAAGCTAATTAGGATGACGCGCCAAGACATGCGAGACCACACTAGTCATTAAATTCACTAGCGCTGTGGTTCCCAGGGGGGCGGGGGTGTTTGGGGAAGGTTATGTTTATTTTTATTAGTTGTACTATGGATGGTGAGTGATATGAGCTCACGGTAACACTATTTTCTCTGTTCTGAAAACCAAGAGATTTGAACCATAAATAAGTAACATTGGAAATGTTTCAATTCTGAAAAAAGGGGCCGAGAAAAATGAGGAGGGGTCAAAAAAAGGACGTTTAACATGTTAATTCTCAGGGATTTTAACACAACTACAGCCCGGACCGCTGACGAAATTTCATATAAAGGTAGGTCTTGGTTCAGAAAGCACCCTTTTTGTTATTTGGTGTAAATCCGTTGATTTTTTTTGGAGATAGTAAAGAAAATCCAGATTTGTATATCTAGGGACGAGGATCTTCACGAACCCACGCTTCAGCAGCAGTGCTGTAACTGGCTGGCTGCAACTTGTGTAGAAAGTTGAGGCTGCCATTTCTAAACCGGGCCCGTGTTCCAGTGGATGAAACTGGATTTGAAATACTATGGAAGGGGTCAGAGTAGAGGTACCCTGACCCATGGATGCATTGTAGCAGTCTCTGAGACACCTCCCATGAGTATCAAAATTCCCTAAACCATTTTTTTTTCCATGTGCGGAGAGTCGCAGACCTGTCGCGACTTCACCGCGGATCTTCGCAAACCCACGTGCCAGCAGCAGTGCTGTGATTGGCTAGCCACACCTTGTGTTGAAAGTTGCGCCTCCATTTTCTAAACTGGAACCTTGTCTTGGGGAATGAAATTTGATGTAAAATACTGTGAAAGGGTCAGGACAGAGGTAACTTGACCCCATGGGTGCCTTATGAGTATCAAAATGCCACTAAACCCGTTTTTTTTCATATGTAGGGAGTCTTGGACCCATCACGACACTCAGCGCGGTCCCCCGTGTAGCGTCGTGGAGGAGTTGCGAACCTTGCCAATAAAAAAATCTATATACATTCATACTCTCGCTCATACACTAATACACACACAGACCCACTTAGGCACTCATGCACTGATTCATAAACCCATGCCGTGGCGGGCGCGCAGCGGACCGAGTCAAGGTCAGCTGTTTGGTGTATAGTGTTGTGTTTGCTGATATTTTACCTGCAATACTGATAAAAGGAGCCTGCCTAGTAGCACCAAGACTAGGTAACTTGAGGTTGCCGGTGCTCCAATACGCCGACGATACAGCCATAATGGACCATACAAAGGTTGGTCTACAAAGAGCCTTAACAGCACTAAATCATTTCAACAGAATCAATAACCTGACAGTAAACCAAGGAAAGACCAAGGTCGTCATCTTCGGGACCTACCACCAGAAAAAGAAAGCGCAATGGCAAATGGGCAACTTGCATATCAATACAGCAGAGTCATACAACTACCTGGGGGTCTGGCTGACGGAACGGGCAAATGCGAAGGCGCACTTGAAACACCAGAGCACTAAGGCCAACATGGTGATACATCTACTCAAGCAATTAAACAACCACCTGAGCAGCCCGACTGCCGGCCCAATACTGAAAGTTCTAAAAGCGAAACTTTTACCAGCAATCAGTTATGGCCACCTTGCTTTCCCCGGGTCACAGCACGCTAGCTTAAATTCAATACAATCTAAAGCTTATAAAACGGTGCTCCAAATTCCGAGGTCAGCAAGGAATGAAAGGCTAAGGCTGGAATTAGGCTTGGCAAGGCCCGATTTGATGTGCCAGGGGGACTTTATAAAACTTTATCTTAGGATTTTAAGGGCCCCAGCGAATTCATTAAAACACCAACTGAGATCCATCTTTGAAGAGCCACGCACGCTCTGGCACATCACCCTGCACAAAGCAATCAAGGCATTGAACGTAGTGGAAGAGAGCATATCGAGGCCGGAAATTCCAATGATCACCTGGAAAAGAGCTATAAATAAACAAGTGGGCGAAATGTCATTCGATCTCGATTGCAAATCCCTCCGCTCAAGTCCACACCTAGACCCGCTGAATAGCTCCTATATGGTAGGCAAAGCCCAGGTTTACCTAAGTGAGGCTCTCACTCCATCAACCCGAAGTAAAATACTGTCCATGCGATTAATCACTCTAGGAATTGTGGACTTTAATCCGGCATGGGCCCGAAGGGGAGATGCCACAAATTGCAGACTCTGCCCATACAAGAAGGAATCGTGGCTGCACCTTTATGCTGCTGCCCGAATCTCAAT
Organism: Calotriton arnoldi; assembly: GCA_963921515.1. Classification (NCBI taxonomy): domain Eukaryota; kingdom Metazoa; phylum Chordata; class Amphibia; order Caudata; family Salamandridae; genus Calotriton; species Calotriton arnoldi. The sequence goes on from CAWUFW010002968.1 coordinate 947,458, forward strand.
GACGATCGAAGAAGACTACTGCGCCCAATCTGTAACATCTATGGAATAAAATCCTGTAGCGAAGCGTCAGCTATGTGCTTTTCCAAGTCTAGCACAATGACCCTAGCAAGACTGGGGAAATTGATCTACAGCATCAGGCTCGCCTTAAAAAAGGCAAATGAACGAAACAAAACTCTGGAGCAATGTATTACAAATCCAAGGAACGACGGCGAGGTGGCCTCGTAACTGCATCAACGCTTCTCCGTACTTCTAGCATCCCCCCCAGGACAGAGCCACACAGGAATATGTATCCATGGTTAATGGACATCTGCCACAGTTGTACAATGTCATCCATCCCCATAGAACAATGTGGGCTTTCGGATTGCCATAAAGCCCTACCTCCGCATCCACAAACCCTGGGGAAGGCTGATTGTGGTGGAACTGGGGAGGGGCGGCAAACTTCTTTTATTATAAAAAATTAATAATAATTTTTAAATGTTTTTTTTACTTAATGTTTTAGCTGCAACATGATGACTGCTTTTACTGTAATGATTTTAATTAATTGTACAGTTAACAATAAATACAAATACCTGCAATACTGTTTTATTGGGGACGTGAACGGGGCTTTTATCTGCAAACTGCTTTTAACTTTATTTTTAATTGGGGACTTGAACGGGGCTCCTCCTTACTTGCTTTTGGTACTCCAGCATTCTTAGGCTTGTTCCAACTCCCGCCCCGTACCGCCGCGGCTGACGTGCCGTTTGAGCGGTGGGCATGGCAGTTGTTCCCTGCCTCGCGCTATCGGCATTTCCGGGCTCTGCCTTCATAAACTCATGCAGTGGCGGGCGCGCAACGGGCGCGCCGCTGGCGCGCCAAAGGCAAGCCCGTCTGCGCCTGGATGCCGCCAGATGCCAGACATGCTGCCGGTTCTGTAAAAGATATAGTACGGTATTCGGTGGACGACCTCCTTAAGATCAGGAAGGGAATCAGCCCGTGCAACTGCCGGCCCGTAGCTATTATGAGGGCCCTTTCTGCTGCATATCTTGTGGCTATAATTCCTGGCCATCGGCTGTATCCTCTCTGCTCCAGACTGACCATAAGTCCACTATCAAACTTCTGAGCCTAAATTGTCGTTCATTAGTCAAACATCATTTAGATGTCTATGACTTGCTTCAGGCAGATCTTCCGGATGTCCTTTTATTTGACTGAGACATGGTTAACTGAGACCACAGTGGTAGAACCTGTCCTGGCTCTCCCCCAGGGATACAGTATTCTGACACTAAACCGAGGTTCCAGGGGCGGCGGCTTAGCAGTAATATTTAAGTCCGATCTCATATGTTCCTTGGTAAAGGAGTCTGTGGAGGGGTGTGAATGCGGACTTTTTCGGATCTCGCCTCACGCCAACTATACTATGACCGGGCTCTTAATTTACCGCCCTCCTGGTCCTTCTAGGGAGTTTAGAGACGCTCTCATCGAAGTCCTAAGCCCCATAGCGATGAAAGCTGCCAACTTCAGTGTCATTGGTGATCTTAACTTACACTTGGATAATTCTAAGGACATAGAAATTACCAACTTCCTGGCTGATTTGGAGGCGTGCCAGTTGACCCAACGGGTCCAGGGACCCACGCATTCTGCAGGCTATTTATTAGACCCTGTCTTTTCTAACCTGTCCTTCCTTACGGTCCATACACCATCACCGGTATGCTGGTCGGATCACTTTCTAGTGTCTATGATACTGGCAGGTGTCGAGCCAGTTAAGAGGGCTTCTGAAAGGCTCTGCTTTAGGCATCCATGGCATAAACTCGATGTCACCTATTTTCATGAGCTTCTTTCTACCACCATGCCTAACATGTCATCGGACCCTGTGCTGGCTGATGGTGCTTTTTCGGCCTGGATCTCCCATGCTCTGGACGCCCTGGTTCCTGCCAGGTGGTCCAAGTGTCGTGGCACTAAATCTAGCGCATGGTATAACGGCAGGTTGGCATTCCTACGTAAAGGCTGTAAAAAGTTGGAACGTGCCTGGAGAAGAGACTATGATCCAATGTTAAAGGGTCACTTCCAGTTAGCAATTAAGAAATACTCTGAGCAGGCAGCATATTATTCTAACGTGATTAGAAACAGCAGTAACCCTTCTAAAAGCATCTACTCCATAGTAAAAGATCTCAAAACCGCTGCAGATATACCTACACCTTCTGTAGTATCGGATGCCCAGTGCGAGACCCTTGCTTCCTTTTTTGTGAAGAAGGTAGAAACAATTTATAGATCCTTCCCTCAACAAGAGGTTCTTAAGGGGACTGTGCCCGAACCCTCTTGCAGTCATCTGCTGGTTGCTTTCCCCCCTATCCCTCAAGAGGAGCTGGCGCTGCTCTGCCATAAGATTAAATCTGGCTCTCCTGCCGACCCTCTTAAGCCAGATCAATTCCTGAAATCGCTATCTGTGTTTTTACCATCTTTGGGCCATCTGATCAATCAGTCACTGCTTACATCGACGGTCCCTAGTGCTTGGAAGCAAGCCAGGGTGGTTCCCCTGCTGAAAAAGCCCCAGCTCGACACTACTAAACCAGAGAACTTCCGACCCATCTCTCTCTTACCCTGGGTTTCCAAGATTTTGGAATCCTATATCAATTCCATACTCACAGGCTATCTGGAGGAGAACAACTTACTGGACCCCTCCCAGAATGGCTTTCGGCCGGGTCACAGTACGGAATCGGCCCTCTTGGCTGTGACCGAGCATCTGAGGAGGGCCTTAGACGAGGGTCGTACATCAGCACTGATCTTGTTAGATCTCAGTGCCGCATTCGACACCGTCTCCCACCAGATCCTGTTGCAGAGGTTGGGGGAGGTGGGGATCGGGGGCTCTGCTCTTGAGGGGTTTGTTTCCTTTTTAGCTGATAGGACCTTTCAGGTTGCAGTTCCCCCTTTTGCTTCCAAGACACATACCCTCAAATACGGGGTACCGCAAGGCTCAGCTTTGAGCCCAACGCTGTTTAACGTTTATGTGCACCCTTTAGCAGCAGTGGCAAAAAGTAGAGGGCTCACAGCAGTGTCTTACGCGGACGATACGCAGTTGGTAGTTGCTCTCTCTGAAGACTCAGGACAGGGCTCATGTAAGTTTCAGAGGGATCTAGAGTTTATATATGAGTGGATGACTGCCAACTGTCTTCAGTTAAATGCCAACAAGTCCGAGGTGCCGCTGGTTGGGAGAAACACTGAGTTGTGGAGCGAGCATTGGTGGCCTGCCAAGCTGGGCGATGCACCTGCTCCCAAACAGGTGGTAAAAAATCTGGGTGTGTGGGTAGATGCCGCCCTTAGCTTTCAGACTCAAACAAAGAAAGTAGCAGGAACCTGTTTTGGCATCTTACGGAGGCTCAAACCAGTGCTGAGGTTTTTGACCCGGCCATGAGGCAGGTAATTGTCCAAGCATCTATTCTGTCAAGACTGGACTACGCCAACTCACTCTACCTGGGAGTTAATAAAGTGGAGATCACAAGACTGCAAAGGGTTCAGAATGCTGCCGCCAGAGCCTTGTTAGGTCTGCCCAGGACATGCCCTACTTCCAATGCTATCCGTCGGCTACATTGGTTGCCTGTAGCAAAGCGCATCGAGTTCAAGACTCTGTGCATGTCTTTTAAAATTTTGAATTCTTCCTCCCCAGACATTTTGGCTAATCTGCTTACACCTTACATCCCCTCCCGCCAACTTCGGTCTATGGGCCAGCATCTGGCGGTGGTCCCACGGGTGAGGAGGGTGCGTGCTGGTGGACGTGCTTTTGGTGTATTGGCGGCCAGACTTTGGAACGCGCTCCCCACCTTCATTCGTAGCATGGAAAACTATATGGCATTTCGCAGGGCCATTAAAACGTATCTCTTTCCATCATAGACTGTTGTGTGTTGTTTTTCTGACCTGCTGTTTTTTGTTCAGCGCTGGGACGCCCCTTTGCTGGGGCAGCTGTGCGCTATATAAAACCGCATAACATAACATTCAGACACTTACACACCCACTGAGATACCCACTCAGACTCGTGCACCCGCTTACACCCTCACTCAGACTCACACACTCACTCACAGACCCACTTAGAAACTCATGCACCCAGCCACAGACCTACTCAGATACTGAAGCACTCACTCACAGATCCACTCAGACACTAACGCACCCAGTCAAAGACCCACTTGGAGACTGACACACCTACTCACAGACCCACTTAGAAACTCACGCACCCATTCCCAGACTCACTCAGACACACACACCCACTGACAGACCCACTCAGTCACGCACCTGCTCATGCATCCACTTAAAACACTAATGCACCCACTTACAGACCCCATTAGACACTGACACAGCTACCCACAGAGCCATTTGTACAAGCACAGAGTCATGAATACAAAATTTGCTATTATGTATTGAATGTGTGTTTTTGGTTTGCAAATCCGCGACAGATTCGAGACTCTAAAAAATAAAAATGATTTTAATCGAAAATTAACTAGTGTTTGGGATAATGGGGGGCTCTTAGAAGAGCCTTTGTGTTTATTTTGCATAGATAACTACACATAAAACAGGATGTAGTCTCAAGTTGTTAAGAAATATCCTGTTGCCTTTCTCTGAGAAACGTACTCCTTCACTTCTATTTATATGCGCCATGTGAAAGTGTAAATAGTTGTTGTAGTTGAAGTCCATGTTGTGGTCTCTGAAGAATGCAGAAACAGTTTTATTAACATGTTTCCTGGCTTTGTCTATTTGTGTACATAATTCATTTGACCACTTCCATTTCAGCCTTTGGCAAAGGTTAGAGTACACCAAAGCAGTGCGAGAGAAAAGTGTTGTTAGTGGACTAAAAGTATCCTTCATTAGGATTTCCAGTCCTACTCCAGTAAGTGTGCCTACTGGCCATTTATCCCACAGTGCACAATTAAGAGGCCTGGGTGTTGGCAATCTGCAATGCTTTCAACCAATGGAAGCAATTGATGACACTTTAACCCTCTCTGGCCAATCCAAATAATGTCCACATTAGGCAAGCCCAAGTCCCTGTCAATGCCACTTTTTCTAGCACTCTATGGCTCAAAACACATAGCTATGACCCACAATCCGCAAACTACCCATTCTGAAGGCAAGGAGCAGTAGCACACAGGAGAAGGCTGGAGCTGAATGAAACAGTTTTCAAAATGAAAGGTATTTAAAATGGGGGACAGGACCTGGTTTAAAAAAGGACATATTTCATTGGATGGTGTAAATATGTTGGTAGCTAAAAATAGGCAGCGATTTAAAAGGTAAAGTAAGTAGATCTGTGATTGGCTCTGGATTAATTAAAGTTATATTATTTTGGATATGCTGTCATTTTCAAATATTCAACCACACCTGCTCCATTTGAACTTGAAGCTGGTATGCTGCTGACAGACAGTGCTATGAACTTATGACCTACTGGTACAGTAGAGTGTTGCAAAGGAGGTTGCTATGGCAACTGAGCTAAAACAGTGTGAGGAAAGGGTTCAAATACACTACTTTTAAACTTGAAAGGACAGTAGTTTAGAGATCGTACGTATTCTTAAGAAGAACTTTCCCAATTTAATACTACCACAGAAGAGCTAATATAGAAGAAAATGTAATGGTAAATGCATTAACGGACTCCTGTATGGATACGCAACTCCGTCGTTAAGTTACGCAGGAGGGCCATGCTGAGCGCCACGACGCAGTCATGAATCCACCCGCAGACACTACCAGATTGGGCTTCTTATCAGGAGGCTAAGAAAGGGTTAAAAAAACTGACCACTCAGAAGTGGAGTAGTAAAATAAAAATAAAATGAAGGAAACTTTATGATTTGCGAAGTACATCGGTATCACTGGAAAAAGAGTGGGAAAATTGCTCTGACAGGCTCTTTCCTACTGAGAGTGGTACTTAACATTTTGCCTAATAAGAAATCAAGTTAAAGTGCGTAAAAAATTGGAGAAGAAAGCGATTTCACAAGTATGTTAATAATGGGGCACACTGATAATGTATATATATATATATATTTTTATGTTCTCCTGGCTGTAAGCAGCTTATTGTTATAGTACTTGAAATGTTTTTTATCTTGTCTGATTTATTGTGAATATTTATTTATGTCTGACTTAGACCGAATAAAGTTACTTTGATGATGAGGTTTGTGTGTGTGTGTATGTGTATATATATATATATATATATATATATATATATATATCTCCGAGTTGAAGAAAGTAAAACGCACTCTCAAAAGACCCGGTGCAAGGCAGAATGCTCTTTATTGCTCTTAACGTTGCGCATTTCGACAATGAATGTCTTGATCACACGAAGAGCCATTCAGGAACTGCGTGCATAAATCAACATACGACATGGACAAAGGACTACTGTACATCGCTATCACAAAGTAAGTAAAACATGTCGGCCATTTTATAACGTGCATCTATAAGTAGAAAAGCATTTGGTCTATTATTACTACGGGCATAGTTGTACCTCGCAGAAACATTGTGACAGAAAATTATAAGCAGCTGTCAGTATTTCCCTCCTATGTTAGGGACACAAAAGACTTCCTTAACAAAGTTGAAAGCATAGAATGGAAGGAGGAGTACTCACTGATTACCCTGGACGTAAATTCATTATATACCATCATTGATCACGTCCAGGGTATTGAGGCCTGTATGCATTTCCTAAGTACCAAAAACATCAGTTACTTAGAACACACTCGTATGCTGGCAGACATGATGATGTTGTGTCTCACCAATAATATATTCATGTTTGATGGGGAGCTATACAGGCAGGTGCGGGGCACGGCGATGGGTACGTGCTTCGCGCCGAGCTTTGCCAACCTCTTCTTAGGCAAATGGGAGGAGGAAATCCACTCTGATGCTACACTTTTGACTGACTTTGAAAAAGTGGCTGTCTGGCTCAGGTACATTGACGATTTATTTATTGTTTGGAAAGGTAGTGAATCTGAAGCCATCAACTTCATTGCCAAACTGAATAATAATAAATACAACATCGCCCTTACCCACAATATTAGCAAGGACTGTATTGAATTCCTTGATACTAAAATTGAAATCAGGGAAAGAAAATTGATCACCAGTCTGTACCGCAAAGAAACAGCCGGCAACAGTCTCCTCCATGCCCTCAGTGGCCACCCGGATGCCCTCAAGTGGAGCATCCCTTCTGGGGAGCTACTGAGAGCACTGATGAGATATTCTTGAAAGAACAGGAAACAATGATCATGAGATTCAGAGCACGAGGTTATCCTGAGTGGGTTCTGAAAAAAGCAACTAAAAAGATAAGTGAAGTCAGCAGGGAAAAGTCACTTGAACTGACTGATAAGAAAAGCACGAACGAGAACAATATCAGAGTGATCACCACTTACAACAATCAGTCCAAGAAAGTTCAGAAAATTATCGCTGATAACTGGAATATTCTCAAAACTGACAACATCATAGGTCTGAATATAAGTGATAGACCTTTAATTACCTATAGAAAAGGGAGAAGTTTGAGAGATATCCTTGTCAAAGGGGATATTACTGAGTTGAAGAAAAGCAATCTGCATAATCTCAAAGGCTTCTTCCCTTGTGGGCATTGCAGAGCGTGCAAATTCAGCCATCTGGTAAAAGAATTCACCATTCCAGGACATGCCCGGAAGTGGAACATAACACAGTTCCTCACTTGCAGTAGCAATTTTGTCATCTGTGTGTTAGAATGCCCCTGCAAACTTAGATATGTAGGAAGCACCACCCACATGGTTAAGAAAAGAATTATAGAACACCTGAGGGCCATCAATAACACTGATTTACATTATCCTATTGCCAGACATTTTCAGGAGTGCCATCAATCTACCAGTTCTCTTCTCAGGTTTTTTGCCATTGAGCAGATTAACTTGGGTAATAGAGGTGGCAATAGGGAATTAGCTCTTAGGAAAAAAGAATCTAAGTGGATTTTGGAGCTAGAAACTAGATTCCCTGGGGGCCACAACCTTGATGAGGAGCTTCCCACACATCTCCATGAGAACTAACTGGATGTCCTTCCATGATATTGATTGTTACTTTGTATGTTTCACTGTTACATTGGTTTTAAGAATCTGTATATACTGTACATTGAATTGGTACTTATTATGTTTTCTGTCTTATTCTCTTTTCACAGGAGGAAAGGAAGGGACCCACCACGCAGCATGGTCACTTCACGGGTTCCCTACCCTTTTCTTCCCCGGGCTCGGGTGAACACTGAATTAAGATAAGAGACTTTTTAATCATCTTTTTCGTTTAATCTCCTTTTTGAACACAATCGACCCATATTTGTATTTTCACTTTATAGAACGTAGATTGGACTTAGACACTTCTTAGCAGCCACTTGGCGCATAAACATCACTGTCACATAGTATCCATTAATTTGGTGGTAATCAGTGATCCTACTACATAGGTACTGGTATATAACCATGTCTTGAGCCACTGTATCAGATGTGATGTTACCAGGGCACTAGTCCGAATACACACCGTATCAAAGGAGGCATGAATCTGTTGAGCACTGGCTTGATAACTTGATGCCCATTGGGGCTTTCAAACATTGCACTATGATCATCTAAGCCACTAGCGCGATGTCAAATTTCGTTTCATTATTGCGAAATACTGACAGCTGCTTATAATTTTCTGTCACAATGTTTCTGCGAGGTACAACTATGCCCGTAGTAATAATAGACCAAATGCTTTTCTACTTATAGATGCACGTTACAAAATGGCCGACATGTTTTACTTACTTTGTGATAGCGATGTACAGTAGCCCTTTGTCCATGTCGTATGTTGATTTATGCACGCACTTCCTGAATGGCTCTTCGTGTGATCAAGACATTCATTGTCGAAATGCGTAACGTTAAGAGCAATAAAGAGCATTCTGCCTTGCACCGAGTCTTTTGAGAGTGCGTTTTACTTTCTTCAACTCGTTGGATTACTATTGTCCGGACTTGGGTTTACCGGCACCACGCACCACCTGACTACGGGCTTGTTCCCGGAAGGACCCGCTTTCTGGTTTCGAATATATATATAGTATAAAAGACAAATATTCACAATAAATCACCTGAGAAAAAACACTTCAAGTACTATAACAATAAGAGGCTTACAACCACAAGAACATAACAAATCATATAGCATTCCGAATACTTTATCGTTAATCAACTTATATCAATAAAGAATACGTTAAAACAAAAATAAAACATACTTCAAGGCTAGAAATATAAAAATACTAAAAAAAAAACATGTCTAAAAACACAATTAAAATATGACACAAATCACTTCACCCAAAAACAACTGATAAAGGGAGAATTGCAACGTAAATATTTACAAACGACTTTCTCAACCTCAAAGATGAGGCAAGGAAGCAGGCTATAACGTATGTAGAATGCATATCCGGGAGTGACTAAGTACAATATAGCAGGTCTTACTCATACAAAATACAAAGCTTTTATTAATGGTAGTAAATATATCCTTCAGGGGGTCTCATAATAGCCACAAAAAATACAAAATGTAATAGGTCCTGGGGAGAAAAACTGCCACTAGGACTTAGCTTTGTACTCTAGACAGCAGGTTTAGGGAAAGCTAACATATGAAACTGGCTAAGCCTGAATTTAGTGGGGAGAATCTATGATGGACGTTAAGAGTGGTAAGCAAATACAGCTCAATGGCAGGACTCGTTTTAATCAGTGCATGGCCACGTATCGTGGGTTTCTCCAACTTAATAGTTTCCCTTTCTGAAGACCTCCACAATAAAAAGTTATCACTGGTCCAGGCAATATCAGCTTTAGAGATGGAAAAAGGGGAGTCAAAAAAGTAGGTCTACCTAACCTAAAAAAGGTGTTGAGACAAAGTGCCTATTTTGCATGGTTAGCACCCCACTTTTTGCCTGGTTGTAATGTGGTTTCAAATATGGTGCACAGGGTCCCTGCCAATCAGGTCCCATGTGCCAGTGCTCCTTACCTTTAAACAAACTTCCAATTGGTACGTCTGCCCCCTGTAAGTCCCTTGTAAATGGTACCCTGGGTACATAGGGTCTGAGAGCTGAAGAGGGTCCCTTTGGAACGCCCCTTACTGGGACCATGCCACTGCCCTTGCAGCCAGCATGCGCCTGTGGGGGAGAAAATGACAAAGTCTACATGGCACCCTGCCTGGGTGCCATGCCAGCTAGCACTGCCTGGTAGCATAGGCAAGTCACCCCTCTGGCAGGCCTCACAGCCCTAAGGCAGGGTGCACTATACTACAGGTGGGGGCACATCTGCATGAGCAGATATGCCCCTACAATATTGAGCACCATTTCCTAATATTGTAAGTGCCAGCGAAGCCATAGAGATTACATGGGCTGGAAACTAGACAACTCTAGTTCCACAGCAGCATGATGGCTCCACTGAATACAGGAGTGTTTGGTACCAAACTACTCCTTTCAATGAACCCACACGGATGCCAGTATGGGATTCACTGAACCATGTACTCAGAGGGCACCTCAGATGTCCACCCTGAAAACCTATCAACCCTGGTGTGGTCTCTGACCTGTTGTAGGCAGCCAGCTACCACTAGACATGTTTCTAGACCCTGGGTAGAAAACCCCTGCTCTCAGGGACAAGAAACAATGCACATCCTGGGCAGAGGTGTCATGCCTCCTCCCCCAAGATGGGCCAGTGCTTGAAGAGGGGAGCTTCAAAGGCCTGCTGTTTTTGTAATGCAACCCCCAGCCTTTGCTGCTAGGAGCAGATGGCAGCCCCTGATTTACACCCCCACTTTGGGAGGGAAAACCAGCAGGAACATTAAAAAAAAAAGATAGGTGTACCTACCTCTGCCTACCCCACCGCTAAGGTGGGGGGAAGCGAGGTGCAGCACAACTTTCAGTCCCCGCCATCTTGAGGATGGGGGACCCCTCCAATCAGGGCTAGGTCTATGGCCCCTCCCACAGGAGGGTGGAATATTAGAGGGAGTAGTCACCCCAGGTAAGGTGCTCATTGGCCCTACCTGCTACTCCCCTAAAACGCTTCCTAAATTTAGTATTTAGGAGGCTCCCCCAGTCCTGGCCCTCAGATTCGATGGACCAAAGATGAAAACGGAAGATGACAGCTGCCGGACCAGGAACTGAACCGCTGCCGAGAGAACCCGGCAAGAACCCCGCCACCTGCAACCGGTTCGACCACTGGACCTGCCGTACTTCCAGAACTCTGCAAAGTCTTCAAGAAACCCCAGAGACCTTTCCACCTTCACCAAAGTGCCAAGAACCTCCCTTCCGACTAGAGGCTCTTGTCCCAGGCCTCCGCTGGTACCAGAACTGCAGTGGTGAGGACTGACCCTTGGGTTGACGCGACTCACTGCTACCAAAGAACTTCACAACCGCAGCGGTAGAGGACCTGCACTTGTGTCGACACGACTCTGCCCAGTCAAAAGAACCCGCCGCAGCAGGACGGCATCCACAACCTTGAGGGATCCTCTCGGCCCCACCACCTGAGCTGTGCCCAGCCCGGTGCCCGAGAGCCTGTACCCTCTTGCAAGTGGCCCTGCCAGCTCCTGCACTGCCTGCCTGACCTCAACCTCCCTGTGACGATCCGACAACAGAACTTCTCCATCCAATCAGCAGCAGCTAGTCGCCGGCGACCACGACGGTAACCGTGTTGGCGGTCTGCTAAAAACCAACCTGCTTCATTGCTCTCCGTGGACTGCAAGGGTAAATCTCATTGGCGGTATGGACCGCCTCAGCGTGGATACTGAATACCACACCGCTTGGGTGCCCCCAGCCACCCATGACAGACATTGCCCACAGTGTTGGCCTGAGACACCCGAAGACTGGACTGTAACTGTAACTGGTATACATACCTGTTACACCACACAATTGTTTTCCTCCACAGGTCAACACTGAGCTGCTCTGAAACTTGCACTGAACCATGAAAAGTTTTGTTTAATAAGAACCGTACTTACCGTAATGCGAAGACCTTGGTCTTAAGAATAAAATATAAACAAAGTATAATTTTCTTAAATTGTTCTGGATCTCTATCCTGAGTCGTGTGCCCATTCTTGATCACTGCTGTGCAATAAATGTCTTACACTCCTCTGTGTTAGGCCTAAGGCTGCTCGACCACACTACCACAAATAGAGCACTTTGGGTTTTGCCTTGAGCCCTGTACACTTTTGGGAAAACCCTGGACTCTGAGCACGGTATTACCACCTAGTGGCAATATCATATACAGAGCCAGCTTCCTACATTTGTGGTGCAGCGGTTGGATACAAGACTGACATTTGTTGTACCGCCTGATTGATAATTGATTTCACTGAGGAAATCCCAAAATTGTATTTAGAATATAATTTTCTCCATTTTCGATTTTTTCCAAATTGTTTAAAAATAGTGTTAGGGCCTTGGTTAAGTCCCCCACTGTTTTAGAAACTTAAGACTTTTTTAAAGTAGTTAGGCCTTAGAAGTAATTAGAGTTTTTTAGTTCTCTAATAAGACCCCACTTACTTTAAAACACCATGACTGATACTGCAGGGACCAGCCAGGAACTCAGCCTGGGACCCTATGCACATCTTAAAGTTTCCCAACTTAAAGATTTGTGCAAAGCATGGAAAAATGCCATGGGTCCTAAACCCAATAAAGCCCGTCCCCAGCAGTTGCTGGTAGTGAATGACAAGGCCCTGGCAAACCAAACATCCCCCACTGGGGAGGTAGTTACTGAAGATGTAGATCTTCAGAAACTGGCCATGAGGATAGCTGTAGAAGCTAAACTCCGAGCCATAGAAAAAGAAAGAGCTGAGAATGGGCCTAGGACCCATCTCTGGTGGCAGCAAAATAATAAATAGGGAGGCAGATTTTGCTGACTCCAAAATCCCCGAGGGGATTGTCCCTAAATATTTTGAGGGTGATGATATCACTAAGGAGTTCATTGCTTTTAAGAGAGACGGTCCTAGTAGACAGGTCCACGGGAAGCTGTGGAGTACTATCCTGTGGGAAATGTTCTTAGGAAAGTGCAGGGATAGACGCCTGACACTCAATGAGAAAGATGCTACATCCTATGACTTCATGAAGGGTACCCTGCTTGAGGGCTTTGGATTCAGCACGGAGGAATATAGGGTCAAGTTCAGGGAGGCTAAAAAAAAACAAGCCCAATACTGGGTATATTTTGTAGATTACTCAGTGAAAACACTGGTAGGTTGGTTGAGTGGTAACAATGTACATGATTATGAAGGGCTGTATAGCTTAGTTCTGAAGGAGCATCTGCTAAGTACTTGTTACCAAGAGAAACTACATAAATTCATGGTAGAGCTAGGTCCACTTTCTCCTCAAGAATTGGAGAAGGCAGCAGACCACTGAGTCAAGACAAGGGTCACCAAAACTAACACTGGTGGGGGAGACCACAAGAAAGATAGCAAAAAGCCCCCCCCCGCCCAAAGGGAAAGAGGGTAACCATAAAAATAATCAACAGTCTTCTACAGGCCCCCAAAACCCTGCTCAGGAGGGTGGGCCCAGAGTCTCTACACAGTCTAAGGGTGGGTACCAGGGTAAGAACTGGTATCCCTACAAGTCTTGGTGTCATGACTGTAAAGTACTAGGACACCGAACTGGAGATCTTAGCTGTAAAAATAAGAAAAATGCCTCTAGCCCACCTGCAGTACCTGCAGTTGCTAATAACCAGATGGGATTCCAGATGTGGCCTGACCATGTCAGTAACCCCACTGAGGCAACATTAGTCTTTGAGGGAGAGATACTTAGTCTGTGCTGCCTGACCAGATAACATGAAAAAATACAGACAGTTTCCCAAGACTAATGGGTCTAGGATAGAGGCTTTGATGGATACTGGGGATAGTGTCACAATGGTGACCCAGCAGCCAGTTCACTCAGATCAGTACCTGATTAGAATGTCCTATCCAGTCACCAATGCTAACAATGCCATCACAGTCCATCCAATGGCTATGGTCACCTTGGACTGGGGGGGCTGTAGTGGACAGAACGAGGTGGTTGTGTCCCCTGATGTTCCTGTAGATTGTATACTTGGAAATGACTTGGAGACTTCTCCGTGGACTGAAGTCAAACTGGTGACCCATGTCAGCATGGTTGGTCTCTCAGGATGGGGTTGTGTTACAACCAGAGAGCAGAGCTCCGAGTGAAAGAGGTGCTGGATCCTGGAAGAATGGACCAGCCCTCTAGGAGAAAGGGCAAGAAGACTGGGGGACCAGCTTTTAAACAGATCCCAAGTCCGAACCCCTCTTCCCAGGAAGAGGACTTGCTATTCTCAGAGGGAACTGAGCCTGAAGAGATTTGACCTTACCAAGCAGATCTCTAGGGCCCAGGGGGACCCTCTAGGATGGATCTGTGCCAGGGACAAGAAACCTGTCCCACTCTTGAAAGCTTGAGGCAGCAAGCTGCTGCACAGGTAAAGGGTGATATCAGGGGCACCCACAGGGTCTACTGGGAGGATGGGCTCCTATATACCGAGGCCAGAGACCTCAAACCTGGTGCAACCAGGAGAGTGGTAGTGCCTCAGAGTTTTAGAGTGTTCTTCCTTACTTTAGCCCATGGTATCCGCTTAGCTGGGCACCTTGGCCAGGTTAAAACACGGAGTAGGTTAGTTAACCACTTCTACTGGCCAGGGATGTCTCAGAAGGTGAAGGACTTTTGTCAGTCCTGTGCCAACTACCAAGCCAGTGGCTAGGCAGGAGGCCACTATAAGGCCTTCTATTTCCAGTGGTTGGGGTACCGTTTGAAAGGGTAGGGGTCGACATGGTTGGCCCCCTGGACCCTCCAACAGCCCCAGGGAACAAGTACATTTTGGTGGTAGTGGATCATGCCACCAGGTATCCTGAAGCTATACCCCTAAGGGCCACCACTGCTCCAGTGGTGGCCAAAGCCCTTCTTGGTGTATTTATCAGGGTTGGTTTCCAAAAGAAGGTGGCATCTGACAGAGGTACAAACTTCATGTCTGCTTACCTAAAACACATGTGGGATGAGTGTAGAGTGAACTACAGGTTCACCACGCCCTATCATCCACAAACCAAAGACCTGGTGGAGAGATTCAACCAGACATTGAAAGGCATGATTGGTGGGCTCCCTGAAAAACTCAGGAGATGGGATGCCGTACTTCAATGCCTGCTTTTTGCCTACAGGGAAGTGCCACAGAAGAGAGTTGGGTTTTCAACCTTTGAACTTTTGTTTGGGCACCCTGTTAGAGGTCCTTTAAGTCTGGTAAGAGAAGGTCGGGAAAAACCCCTCAAAGAACCAAAACAAGACATAGTGGACTATGTGCTTGGCCTTCGTTCCAGGATGGCAGAGTACATGGAGAAAGCAAGCTAAAACCTTCAGGCCAGTCAAGAACTGCAAAAGCAGTGGCATGACCAAAAGGCTGCTCTGGTAGAATTGAAACCAGGAAAGAAGGTATGTGTATTGGAGCTTGCGGCCCCTTAAGACAAATAGAGTTGGCCATACCCTGTCCTTGAAAGAAAAGGGGAGGTCCCCTATCTGGTGGACCTTGGCAGTAGCAAACATCCCAAAAGGGTAATAAATGTCAACCTCCTGAAGCCCTATTATGACAGAGCTGACATGACCCTGCTCATGGTCACAGATGAGGGACTTGAAAATGAGAGTGAACCTCTCCCTGATTTCCTCTCCAGCAATCCCCAAGATGGGTCTGTGGAAGGAGTGGTCTTTTCAGACACCCTCACTGCCCAACAGCAAGCTGACTGCAGGCAAGTCCTAAGTCAGTATGCTGAGCTCTTCTCCCTGACCCCTGGTCAGACTAGCTGGTGTACCCATGATGTGGACACTGGTGACAGCCTACCTGTCAAAAACAAAATTTACAGGCAGTCTGATAATGTCAGTCAGAGCATCCAAGCTGAAGTCAGCAAGATGCTGGAATTGGGTGTCACTGAACCCTCGGAGAGCCCCTGGGCCAGTCCAGTTGTGCTAGTCCCCAAACATCACTCCAAGGGTGAAAAGAAAAAAATTAAGTTTTGTGAGGACTCTAGGGTCCTCAACACTGACAAAAACTGATGCTCACCCAATTCCTAGAGAAGATGAGCCAATTGGCAGGTTAGGGGCAGCCAAACATCTCAGTACCTTTGATCTCACATCTGGGTATTGGCAGATAGGTCTGACCCCGGATTAAAAGAAAAATCTGCGGTCTCCACCCCAAATGGGCACTTTCAGTTTACTATGATGCCCTTTGGACTAAAGAATGCCCTTACCACCTTCCAATGGTTGGTGAACAAAGTTCTTGCTGGGCTGGAATCCTTAAGTGCAACTTATCTGGATGATATTGCTGTCTACAGCTCCACCTGGCAGGATCACCTGATCTACCATGGCAAGGTTCTGAGGCTCTCAGAAGTGCAGGCCTCACTATCAAGGTAAGCAAGTGCCAGATAGGGCAGGAAAAGGTTGTGTACTTGGGTCACCTGGTAGGTGAAGGCTAAGTTCAGCCACTCCAGCCCAAGATCCAGGCCATTCTGGAGTTTTCTGGTCCCAATCAACGCACTTACAAGATAAACGCCAACATCAACTGTCAGACCAACTATGTGATTTACGCAATCGTTTGCAAATGCCAACGAAAGTATATTGGCAGCACTATTAGGGCTCTGAAGGACCGCATTGTAGAACACGTCAGGGCGGTCAAACAGGCTGACACTAGATACCCTGTGGCAATGCACATAATGGATTGTCCAGCTCAGGACAGCCACAAATCCTTCTCTTTTTTTGGATTTGACACCGTACCAGACACGTGAGGGGTGGCAATAGAAAACTTTTGTTGAGGAGGAGGGAAGCAACTTGGATTATGCGATTGAGAATTGTTGAGATGGGCTTGAATACAGACCATGAATTACATTATTTTTTGGGGGACTAGCACTCGTGGTCCATTCTTGTGCATCATTTCACCAGGACATAGTATGTCTACGCTACTGCATACGACACTAATGTGGGTGCGTCACTACCCCCGTTTTATCCCCGTCTCCAACTTGGGTCTCCTATGCTGACCGACCTTTCTTCTATTCACTTTCAACCTTTTACCGTTGTAAATGCTAGAAGTAATAAATTGTCAACCTGCTCTCCTGCTTACACGTGTAGACCGTTCTAAGAAATGACGAACTATTGAATCATGTTATACTTGTTACAACCCCATTCTTACTTCTAATCCGGCTCTTCTATGCTGTCTGACATTTCTTTACTCTCACAATGTCAACAGTTGATTGGCAACCTGCTTTTCATTTCAAACGTGTAGACCTTCCTTAACAAACTTTCGTATTGTATGAATATGTTATGTATGTTCCAACACTTTGCCTTTATTCAGGCATTGATTTATATATTACAAGTCTCAAAAAGTACGTTCTCATGATAATTCACAGAACTATGTCAGTAGGTTCTGTGAGTGTCTAATACCGTCCTATGATTACTCCTGCTTGCACGTCTTGTCCTAGAGCGTTTTAGACACAATTTCAAGAGATTTGGAATGTATTCCCTCGACTCTGCTTCAATGTTGCCATGGTTTAGCACCGGTTTCGACCTCAATATAACTTTTTATTACTCATTCACTCAATACTACATAGGATTTAACTTAGATTGTGGAGCTTCACTGCTTCAAGATGGGCGACAGTTTTCTTCATACTATAATGCATCTGTTTCATAACTTATAAATTGGACGTTAGACAGAATGGCCCCTCACAATATATTTGTGACCATGCAGATACCCCAGTACGTTGGTATATGATCCTTGATACACTTTGGGTTCAGGACTGCACCATCCACTTAGCTTTTTGGAGGCAGCAGTACTTTCAAACATTAACTTTACTCCATTTCAAGATGGCAGACGCCATTTCTTTGATTTGTTAGAGTAAGCGGGTGTAGTCCTATGACTATGTCTGCGGTCTCTCCAGTATTTAGGCGGGAACCTCAGCAGGCCAAACTCTTCTGCGGACACGCCGGAGGCAGCCCTGCTACTGAACAGAGGTAAGCGCCCGTGTTAGGATACCCGGTAGCACTCAGCGGTGGCATACTTTACACTCCTGAGGCACGCACCCTTAACTTGGGGTATGCTCCTTTATAGTATTACATGGGGAGGACATATATGGTAATTGTAACAAAATCCCCATCTTCCCATTGTGTTTAGGGTTTGCGTTTACGCCAGCAAAGACTTGGTTGCTGGCAAGAGGGACTCAGCCCCCAAAGAGTGGTTTTACTAAACCACGTCATCATTCTTCATGATGGATTTATGACTTATACACACAAGATCCACACTTAAGGTACGTGGAACTTCCTGTTGTCAGCTACGAATGGGGTGATAACAAGCCCTTACTTAAGTGGGGTGTATTCACAATTGTAACTGGGACTTTTCTGTCTGCCTTTCTCGTTTATCCCCAGAAAAGAATTCTGGCATACACTAAATCTTGGACACAGTAATCACTGTTGCCCTTTACTGTGCAAATATCACTGGAGTACTAGAACCCATTGCGGGTCGGAAATACAACCGGAACGGAGGTTGGTTTCCCAACAATATCTTTCCACAATTATCACTATTCACCAGTCCTAGTGGATTCGTTATTTTAATACCACGTTATTTTCTTCCCTTATACCTTTTCTCCATATAGGATCCATACAAAGAGATTAGAGGTACTTCTTAGATTATAAATATACTTTTTCTTGATCTGAGGCAACATTGAGGGGCTGCTGTGTTTCTTAAATCACTTTAGAAGAGTCACTGCTAAATGTTCGGAGATTGGATGTCACTAAATAAGTCACCAGAAACGGGCTTATTTTCATTTGCTGACAATTTTTGTTTGGAATAGCGATCATCTTTTAACTGCACAAGTCTGTCTAGAGACCGCAATGGTGATATGTTTTAGTAAAACAGCATGGGTTTCCACAGGCTCGAGAACTATACTTGAGCCACTCTTTGCGATAAACATACTGTCACAAAGGGTAACGGACATCTGATGTTAGTGATGGATATCTTTTACTCCCAACTTCTATACACTTGTTTGTTTCTTAGCCCTGAAGAAGTCACTGCGCGCAACAATTAAGCGCGACGAAACACCTGTTGGCTAAGGATCTCAAGATTAAACTGAAGTGACTGTTTCAACGGAGGAATAAGTGTTTTTTATTATTGTCTATGAAACATAATGTATACTGTCGGTGTGTGCAAGGGACTGTTTTGGTTTATCAGTGGTTATCCACACATTGGGGAGGAGGGTCGCTCTCCCCACCCTTATGCACCGCAATCATAATTGTACACTAGTATATACTCACTGCGTATTTCCCAGGAGCTCCATTACCCTACACAATCCACTGACCAAGAAGTCCCACTGAAGTCAATAGGGGGCTGCCCGGGACGTAGTAAACACTGAAAATAATTGTCTGCCACGATGAACAGGGACAAGGAAGCCGAGGAACTCTTCAGTAACCTCGGGAAGGGATTGACTGTAGAATTAGCAACCAAAAGTGGAAACCCACCTACAAATGAGGGTCTGAGAAGTAAATTCATTAGACTGGAAAGATTGAAGAAGAGCGAATTGTCAAAATGGTAGGATGGGGCCACCTTAAAACAATATATCAGATTGGGTAGAATACCTAGGGGCCTCAGGTCGCAGAATATCCCCAACTATGACGACCTTGAAGATGATTTACTAGTAGCCTGGGAGAGGGAATTAACAGCAAACTCAAATAAGCTGATGGGTATACTGATTGAGAAATCTCAGAGAAAAGTCAGCAAACTGTTGACATAGATACCCTGGAGACAGAGATAAAAAAATCTTAATTTACCAGAGGCAACTGAAAAGATTTATGCAATTCTTGAGGGCGTACTATTGAGACACCAGAACGAGGTTAAACAAAGAATAGCTAAGAAACTCAAAAGGGACGAACAGGATTACAATCGTGGCAGGGTCTTTACCTTTGCCAAGAAGTATGACCATCTTATCCCTAAACAACAGACAGACTAAAGAACCCACTACTTCAATCCGTTCCAGTTCCACTTCGCTGGACACGCCTGTCACCAGTGAGAGTGAACAGGAAGGGATAGGAGGCAGGGATAATCCTTTTTTACAGGAGGTTTTAAGGATAAAGAAAGGGAACAGAGAACAGAATCGACGCACTCCTATCACAGGCGGACAAGGTGGGTAAAGAGAGGGGGCTTGGCTAGAAGACAGAATGAGAACCAGGTCTTGGAACAAGAAAAAATAGAGGATCCCACAGTTATCAACCTCACTGACAAACCGATTAGCCTGGCAGTAACACAATTATTACAATAGGGTTTGAGCTTCCGTCCTATGGACAAGGGTGATTTATGTAAGGCTAAGGTTGACTTTAAATTTGTGAGACGCCTTAAACTGAAGAAACACTTTGCACAGTTTCCCTGTACCAATAAAGACAGAACCACACTGCAGAATACTCTTCCGTGTGATAATTTGACCATACAGGATGTTTTAGATACCAAGTTATTGCTGTCAATCTCTGAATGTGAGGGGGACCAAGTGACTATGTGTGAGAAGTTGGCCTGGTATATGCTGTCCACTAGTTATAGTGGGCACCTTGCACCAGTCCAAACAGCCCCTTAGAGGTGATAGGTTAAAGACAACCTTTATTGAAAGCTATCCTAGTGGTAGCTATGGAGAGCAGCCTTCAGGCTAAGTCTTGAAGGAGTGTAAAGCGGTTTGTTTTACCAGTCTATAATCTCTTGAATGGCTAAATGAAAGGAGACCACACCAGGTATATATATAAAATATATGTATTTATTCTAAAACACACCCCCCTAGTCTCTTTATGAGGCTAGAGGTCGAAGTACACCAGTTACACTTAAAATAGCACAGTAAATTAGCACAATATACGATTAGCCCTAGGGGCGTACCAAACCATATATTAAGAAAGTGGTACAAGAACCACGACTTGACTAGACACAAGGCCTAGAGCCTGTAGAATCGCTGGGACCCCAAGGAACCACCCAAGGTAGTGACACAGGGGACCCACGGGGGACGTGTGCAGTGTGTGAACACAGCCGCGAGCTCTGTTAGCTTCTATGGGAAAAGTCGCGGTTAGAGTTTTAGAGTTTAGGGACACTTCGGAGTGGACTAGGAACAAACCCTTTTGGACTTAGATGGTTCTAGGGCCAACACCCACGGGAGCACCGGCGTACTTGTGTTACCTCACCCAGGGAAGCCGGGTGCATAGGTGTCAAATGGTGTCGGGTCGCGCCGTCGTTTTCAATGGCAGCTTGCTGGAAAGTGCTGCTGCTGGGAAGATGAGAAGTGTCCGAGGAGATCCAAGCCTGGATCGGAGATGTGAAGAACCTGAAAGCAGAGGGGACAGAGTCTGGGTCACTAGCCAGTGACCAGGGGCACGATAGACGAATGCCCACCGATGTCGGGTGCTTCAAGTTCGAAGAGGTGAAGATTGTCTCTGCAGCCACGAGGACCAGGAGGCGTCGACGACGACCAGGAGCTGGATTCGAGCTGTCCCACGAAGGAAGTCACTTGCTGCGGTGTCGGTGTCCGGATTGGACACAACAAGCCTTGGCAACAGCAACCCACGCAGGAAGAGAACAAAGGCTTCGGTGCGGACCAGCGAGGTCCGAGGGACTCCCCAAGCAAGGGAGAGTCAGGGCAGGCCTGGAGCAACCAGGGAGGCCCGTTGAAAGTAGAGTTGTCCTTCTGAGGGACCCACAAGTCGACGGACACGGGATCGCAAAGGGACCTCGAGCGTCATCACAAAATGGCGGCCCACGGGTCACTCAGAGTGGGCAAGCCAGCAATCTTCGGTGGATTCACTGCTCGGGGTCAGGGCTACAAGTAACCCAAAGCACAGCCTCTAGGATCGACCAGAAGCTTATGCACTTGCAAATGTGCACGGTGTCCAGGGGTTCCGGTTCCACGGTACCCACGAGGGCTACAGGTCTCAGCTTTGCTGGGGACTCTGGTCAGCCTCTGGGAAGTCTGGAAACCCACCTCCTGGGTTGCAGAGTCGTCGGCGTCCGGCGGGATCTTCGGAGATGCAGACCGGACAGATGAGTCTTTGGTGCCTGCCAAGCAGGGGAGTAACTCCTTTACTCCAAGGGAGATTCTTCAGTCATCTGGCGTTGAACAGATCGTCGAAGGTCCAGGATTCAGTTTCAGAGTTTCGTCCAGGGATATCTAAAGTCCTGTTGCCAGGGGATCCTATCTTATACCCAAAGAAGGGGTTGGACATACTCTGGGGACCCACCTATGGGAGGGTTTGGAAAGAGGGGTGGCTACACCCATTTCCTTTGTCCAGTTGTGCACCAGAGCAGGGGCTGGTAGCCCCTGCAACCGGTTTGAACTGGGCTATGCACAGGGACACCAAATGTGCCCCCAGTGCAGGACTTCAAAGCACTCTGAGAGTGCACCCACCCAGCCCCAATACACTAAAGCCTGTCTGGGAGGTGGTAACACCTCCCTGTGACAGGAAACTTATTGTCCAAGCCTCCCCTGCCGGAGTTTCGGTCGGCAGCAGGAGGCCAGACTCGTGTCTGTGGCTGCAGCATCCATTTTGTGATGCCAGGGCTCTGTTAGCTGGTACCGGGTATACCGGTGCTGTCATGTCTCTCGCTCTAGAAGGGTGGGATCATACTCCCACACCAGTTACTGGTGTGGGGGTATGATTCCAAGGTGTTTGACACCAAACACGACATGTTTCCGTGCAGCCATCCCAAAGTTAGCATTTACCGTTTGGTTATAATGCACTTAAGAGTATATGGTCAGGCTGCCTCACAGACAACCCCGGAGGATAGATTCTGAAGGCTGCAGAGGGACTCTGCTCATGCATGGGCACCCTCTCACACAAAACGAAGCACCCCGCCTTCAGGATTGATAAGGCCTGCCATAGGGGTGACTGATAGGTTTATATGTGCAGTGATAGGGTGAGATATAGTGAACCTATATCTCAGTAAGGGGTGCATGCACCACCTTACTCAGGCTGCTGTAGCAGTCCTGTGGTGTCATTTTGGAAGGCTGCCCAGGGGTGGCATAATACATGCTTCAGCCCCTGGTAGGCCTCTGGGGTACCCATGCCCTGGGTACATAGTATACCATATACTAGGGACTTATAAGGGCACCCCAGAATCCAATCTGTGGTGTACCTAAGGTACTGGGAATCAATTTAGAGAGGAAGCAGCTAGGCTGGGGTCCTGGATAGCAGGGCCCCAGCCAGACTAAAGTCGAAAAACAGTGAAACATCAGCAAAAAGTGGGGGTAACCATAAGAAGCAGATCCTACTCTCCTACACTATGGATAAACTTCTCTGTGATCTTGATGTCCAAATGGACTTGAACATTAACAGTGGGCTTAAGGCCAAATCAAGATGGACCCCCCCTTTACCGGCTGGCAATAACATTGATATTTTTTACAAACTGGTTATGTCAGATTTAGACAAATCTGCTGACTCACGACACTCACACATGGGATGGAAAGATAATCTCACCCAGACAGAAAGGAAAGCACTACAACAACTGATGGTAGATGACAGCATCACAATACGGGAGGCAGACAAAGGTGGCAACGTGGTTCTCATGAACCAGGTTGTCTAGGACAGTGAAATCATCTCACAACTCAGTGAGGTGGACTGCTATGAGAAACCACCCTCCAATCCCATCTGGATGTTGACGAGTCTCATTAACCAGAAACTCAAGGGCTGGCACGATCTATGCCTACTAGACAATAATGAGCACACTTACCTTAGGATAGAACATCCCAGACACCCATGCCTATATTCTCTACCTAAGGTACATAAGAATCTCATGTTCCCGCCAGGCAGACCAATTGTGTCTGGTATTGGTGGACCCACAGAAAAACTATCCGAGTATGTTGACATATTTCTACAACCTTTGGTAGCCAATCTACCGTCCTACATCCGAGACACCAAACACATTCTCAGCACGCTGAATGACATCACCTAGGACGATACCATGGCACTGGTCACACTGGACGTCACTGCTCTCTACACGAGCATTCAACATGACTTGGGTTTACAGGCATTAAGACGCACGATCAACTCTCGCCCGGCTAGCCTCTGGGAACACACGGCATGTTACTGGAAATGACACAAATAATTTTGGAAAACAATGTGTTTCTTTTCAAAGGGTCATGGTACAGACAGATACGTGGAGTGGCCATGGGCTCTAAATTTTCCCCATCATACGCTAATCTGTTCATGGGATGGCTGGAGGAGAACTGGATATGGGGCACTGTGGGCAGTGAATGGAATGACTCTACCCTGTTCTGGGGCAGGTACATTGACGATTGCTTACTTATCTGGACAGGGGACAATGATAAACTGACCAGATTTGTGACACATCTCAACAGCAATGATGCCAACATTAGGTTCACCTACACCCATAGCAAAACCTCCCTCACTTTTTTGGATGTGGAACTCCGTTTCCAACAATGAAATTGATAGCAGACTATACAGGAAGACTACGGCGTGCAATAGTGTGTTACATGCCACTAGCACGCATCCCGAACACCAGATCAAAACTATCCCCTACGGGGAATTTATACGAGCTCGACGTAATTGCAGCATTGATAGTGACTTTGCGGGTTGCCTCAAAAATAGGGGGGACAGATGTGTGCATGGGTTACAGCCAAAGAACGATACATAATGCACTGAGCAGAATTTCACGAGTAGAAAGACAACAAACACTTCAAGATAGAGGCAAATGAGGGGATCCTAAAACTATTCGGCTTGTCACAGATTACAATGCACTCAATATGACACTCACCAAGAGCATGCGAAAACACTGGCACCTATTGTGTGCTGACAAGACATTGGAGGCTTTTATCTCTTCTAGACCAGAGGTGACATTTCGTACGGGTAAGAGCCTCAGGAATCTACTGAGTCCCAGCTACCCAAAAGCGGGTACTCAAAGAAATTGGCTATTGTCACAGGGTCTGGGTTTCTACAAGTGCGGATGCTGCTCCGCGTGTAGATGGGCCTCAGATAAAAAGGAGGCGTTTTCTGGCCCCAATCACCACACTTACAAGATAAAAACCAACATCAACTGTCAGACCAACTATGAGATTTACGCAATCGTTTGCAAATGCCAACGAAAGTATATTGGCAGCACTATTATGGGTCTGAAGGACCGCATTGTAGAACACGTCAGGGCGGTCAAACAGGCTGACACTAGATACCCTGTGGCAATGCACATAATGGATTGTCCAGCTCAGGACAGCCACAAATCCTTCTCTTTTTTGGATTTGACACCGTACCCAGACAGGTGAGGGGTGGCAATAGAGAACTTTTGTTGAGGAGGAGGGAAGCAACTTGGATTATGCGATTGAGAAGTGTTGAGATGGGCTTGAATACAGACCATGAATTACATTACTTTTTGGGGGACTAGCACTCGTGGTCCATTCTTGTGCATCATTTCACCAGGACATAGTATGTCTACGCTACTGCATACAACACTACTCATGTGGGCGTGTCACTACCCCCGTTTTATCCCCGTCTCCAACACGGCTCTCCTATGCTGACCGACCTTTCTTCTACTCACTTTCAACCTTTTACCGTTGTAAATGCTAGAAGTAATAAATTGTCAACCTGCTCTCCTGCTTACACGTGTAGATCGTTCTAAGAAATTACGAACTATTGAATTATGTTATATTTGTTACAACCCTATTCTTACTTCTAATCCGGCTCTTCTATGCTGACTGACATTTCTTTACTCTCACAATGTCAACAGTTGATGGCAACCTGCTTTTCTTTTTTTGTCCTCATTTGCCTCAACACCATTCCACTTGCTAAGCTCCCGCTCTCTCTATCCGGGAAAATAGCATTGGTCAAGATGGTGGTACTGCCGAAATGTCTTTATTTATTCGTTAACATTCCTGTTCCCCTCACACAGGCCTTTTTTAAATCCCTCAGATCCCTCCTGATCTCAGTGGTTTGGGCGGGCGGGCAAGCGCGGGTCTCGTGGGACCTATTGACACTTCCTCTGCGTCAGGGCGGCCTGGGATCCCCAGATATGCAATTGTATGCATGGAGTGCTCAGTATCAGTTTCTCCACCACTGGGTACATCAGACTCCTTTTCAGCCCCACGCGGATGTGGAGGCAGATGCTGTGGCACCGGTCCCCCTGCAGGTCGCTTTATATCAGACCTACAGGCGTCCCAGAGATGGAATAGACACGGTAGAGACCTTGAGGTGGGTGTGGAATGAGTTACGGAAAAGAGCCGGCATTCCTATTCTCTATGCCCCGTCCATACCCCTGGCACACAACCCTATGCTGCCAAACATATGCGTGGGTATCAGCAAGGCCTTAGCACAAAAAATGAGACTCCGCACTTTTGTAGACCTCTACCCAGAGGAGACGTTTCGGCCACCCCCGGCTTCGGAGGAGGGTCAGACTGTCTTTTTCCGAGCTCTTCGTATATTATAAACTTCGGGCTGCATGTCGGTCTTTACATGTTACTTTCCCGAACTCCCCGCCCACCCTACTTGCACTGGAAAATGTGCTTAAATCAGATTCACCACGCAGACTAATTACCCGGATATATAATCACATGCAAACATCGGCCCCTCTGACACAGCCGCGAGCGCTACAGGCGTGGAATGAAGAACTTCAAACTCCACTTACGGAGGATCAGTGGGATTATTGCTGCTGCCAACTCACGGCTCTGTCCCCTAACTATAAACTTCGCCTAATCCACTTTAAGTTCTTGCACAGATTTTATAGGACACCGTCCAGTTTGCATCGCATGGGGCTGAAAGATGACGAAAGCTGCTGGAGATGCGGTTTCGCTCCCGCTACTTTTTTACATATGGCGTGGAGCTGCCCACGGCTGACATTATTTTGGTCTACCGTATTTACCACGATTCGCCAGATAATAGGTACGCTTGATGATCCCGACCCCATACAGGGTTTGCTGGGGTATGTGAAAGATACGCCAGTCAAGGTCCGTAAACTGCATGCGCTGTTACTTCTTTTTGCTAGGCGCCAGGTAGCCATACACTGGGGGCGAAAGGGGGTTCCCTCTAAAAAGGATTGGATTAGAGAAGTCACATTTGGGCATTCACAACTGACCACCTTTTGGGAATTGATGCCTTCGGCGTCCAGGCCCAGGGACGTTTGGGAACTTTTGTTATGTGGGCCCGAGAGCATCAGGAAGCTGCTGGAGATACGCCGATAGAATCTGTGCCCTTATGAATCAACACAGGTAGCCTGGGGGAGGCCGGAGACTGGGGGGACGGCTGTCTGTGGGGACAAGGGATGTTGTTTTTCTGCCACCAAGACTACCTTCCTATGCATAATCTGGAGGGTGATGTCGTGGATATCTCTTTGAACTGCCCACAGGGTCGTGGCAGAGGTTTTTTTTACAATAGGATGTATCTAATTTCCTTCATGTACTGAGCAGAGGATCGAGCACACATGGAATGACATTTGTAATTGACATGGTAGGGAGATGTAAAGATAACTATGTACCGATTAGCAACTGGCTTGTTTGTAATGTTTGTAACATTGTTCTAAAATGCCAATAAAAAAAGAAATTTAAAAAAACACCATTCCACTTGCTCCTTAAATGGGGTATCCTGCCCTTTTTTGCTGGAAAGAAAAGATGATTATGGGGGGTTTCACACTTTGCCGCCCTCGGATATAACCTCCCTCTTCTTAAATTTCACTCTTTTTCCTCCCCTTCTCTCCCATTTATTTAGAGAAGAGAAGAAGAAAAAATAAAAGTGCCAGACGAAGCGGAGTAGGCTTAATCATTGGACCCCTGATTCTCCTTAATCTTGTTGCTCACACCAACTAAGCATGGGAAGCCAGAAATCGTGCTTTCTAAACCCCGACATGTCCAAACTGGCTATATGCTTAACAGAAAGTATCCAGTCATCATATCTGGGAGGGGCCGAGGCCACCCATTGTTTACATATCTCTCTAAGTGCCAATAATATGGAGTAAAAAAATCAACCTTGCCTGGTTCTTTGTAGTTTTTAACTGGGAGTCTAAGCATCCAAAGATAACAAGCAAGACGCTTACCTTGATATTGATCACCAAAATACTAGACAGAGCCTTACTCACGTCCTTCCAGAATGTCTGGATCTCTGGACAATCCACAAACATGTGCACATCGTCTTCCCTCTTAGTACCACATTTCGGGCAGGCTACTTCGCCTCCTTTCCCAAACTTCGATAATCTCTGCGGGGTCCAGTAGGCTCTGTGAATGGTGAAAAGAGGATTTCTCCTCAGGTATGCTGGTTTAACTATTTTGTACAACATAGACATAGATACTTGCCACTGGTGTTCCAGCGATGTCTCCGGCAAGCATCTTCCCCACAGCTCCATTGGCAGAGTAAAGGCTCCATCTTCCAGTTCGACCATCAACCAGTAGATGACCGCAAGTTCCTTCTTGGCAACTGTCCCTAGCATGAGTCGATCTTCGAGCTCGTTTCGTTCTCCTATTGTACCAGAAGCTTGATACCAACTCTGTATTTGTAGGTATTTGAATCTGGATACCTTATGGTCAGATCTTTTACACATTTCCCATGTAATCAGGTGTCCTTCATGCATTATATGCTCCCATCGTATAATACCTGCCTCTAGTAATGGAGCTGCCAAAGCATCTTTTGTTCATTCTGGGGAACCGGGAGAGTCCCAAATAGGGGCCAGTAGGCTATGGTATGGTAATTTTAATACTTTTTTGATCTTATACCAAGTCTCAGCCAGCCCCTCCAAGATTTTTAGCCTGACCTTTTTGAAGTACTTGGGGTCCGCATATTTAAACATAAAACCATATTCGCCCCCTTCCTCCTGCCTCGACATCACAGCCAGCAATCTCCCGATCTCAGTGGGTATGGGTCTGTTTAACAGAATTCTCCTGTTTTTTTTTTTATGTAAACTTTTTATTGATAATTGGAACATTCGTCATGCACAAATATCGTGATATACAGTTCGTCATTTAAAAGGAGAAATGCTGTATAATATGCAACAATACAGTCAGGTATTACATTTTCATGAATTTCTTTTGTGTCATTTCAAGTTCTACAGTTGGTGAAATGCATAGTTCTCCCCGATAGGCATTCCAGGCCCCTCATTTTCTATCCCACTTCTTAGGGCAACCTCTTGTTTTGTAGACTTCTTTTTCAGCTACCATACATTTGTCCATTTCCGCCACCCAACCAATCAGCAACGGCTTGTCTGCAGCCCCCCATTTCATAGCAATAGCTCTTTTAACCAGGGTGTATCCCAGGTTGGTGAACTGTTGTTCTATGTCTGTAAGGTCATTTGCTTCCCAAATGTTCAGGATTCCCAGTGGGGGTTTCAGCACGAGTGGTTTGCCCAGTGCTTCTTGCATCTTGTCCGGAGCTCGCTCCCAGATGTGTCGTATGTAGGGGCAATCCCATAAAATGTGATAAAATGTGGCAACATGGTTACAGCCTCGTAAGCAAAGCGCATCTTGCCGAGTCCCTATCTTGGCTAATGTCACCCCGGTAAGGTATGTCCTATGTAGGATCTTCAATTGAATCAGTTTAAAACGTTGGTTAATAGCCGCTTCCCTGGGGGACATTAGGGCGGTCTGCCAGTCCTCGTCATCAAGTTGTCCTATGTCGGATTGCCATCTGTCTCTAAGAGTAAGGAAGGGGTCTGGCAGGTTATTACATAGCTTGCGATAAGTAAGGGAAATGACCTTAGTAAGAAGGGGCTCAGAGAGAAGTCGGTCTTCCAGGGGGGACGAGTCCGGGACATTCGCCAGGTCTGGTAGAGCTGTATGAAGCGCATGTCGGATTTGTAAATATCGTAAAATCTCATTGGGCGCCAGTTCGTGTTTCACTTGCAGTTCTTTGAATGTAAGTAATTTCCCTTTTTTTAGGAGGTCCCCAACCATGGAGATCCTTATCGTATCCCATTTGTCGAACCCTGCTTGATAGCATAATAATCCCAGTTGTTGAGAAGACCATAGAGGCGCAGCTTTCGTCAACCTCCCCTGCCAACCCAATCGTTTGTTAGCTATCTGCCAGACGGAAAAAGTGTGAGCCATAGGACCAAGGTATCTCCCCTTGCGGGGTTTGGTATATAAGGCTCCTAGATATCCCTCCCGTCCAATCTGATATCTCTCTAGGTGGTATGCCAGGTTAGATGGGGGACCATACAACCAGTGGTTGTTTGCCACTAATTGCGATGCCCAATAATAAAGGCGTAGGTCTGGGAGTGCAATGCCTCCGTCATACCAGCTCTTCGTCAATTTCCCTAAGGCGATAAGTGGCGTCCCTCCATCCCACAACAGTGTACGAACCTCCGCCTCCACACTAACAAAATATGTGTCCGGGATAGGATATGGGAAGTTCTGAAGTGAATAGAGGAACCTTGGTAGTGCTAGCATTTTAAACAGGGCCGCACGGCCTAATAACGACAATGGCAATGACCTCCAATGTCTGACATCTTCCTTAAATCTCTGCAGGGGGGCGGCGAGATTGTGTTCATAAAAGGTTTTGGGGTCTGGGGTGATGAATATCCCCAAGTAGGTGAAACCTTCCCTGGTCACTACAACATTACATCCCTTGGGTAGTCTAGGCGGTGGGCCATGGAGAACGTAAAGTATTGATTTTGTCCAGTTAATGGCATAACCGGAGTATTTTCCGAAATTAATAAAAAACATTGAGTAGATTGTGAATCGATGCATACGGGGAAGCTAAATAGACCAGGATATCGTCAGCGTATAGTGATATTCTATCTTCAGTATCTTCATCCCATTTTAGCCCTCGTAAAGTGACGTCTCGCCTTACCAAGCCGCCAGCGGCTCAAGAACCAGTGCGAACAGCAGAGGGGATAAGGGGCAGCCCTGCCTAGTTCCCCTGCATAGCTTGAATACCCTTGAGGTATGATTGTTAACTCGCACCTGTCCCCGCAGGTCAGTATACAGCAAGCGAACCCAGGCTATGAACTTGGGGCCAAATCCAAAGCGTGCGAGCACTTCGAAAAGGTATGGCCATTCTATTGAATCAAAGGCCATGGAGGCATCTAAGGACATAATCACTGCGTTTTCTTCCAAATAGGGTTGCCTCGCAAGCACATTATTTACCCTGCGAATATTCAATGCAGTATTTCTACCGGTGACGAAACCAGATTGGTCCGCATGGACCAGGGAAGGCAACACAGCATTCAAACGGGAGGCCAGTAATTTTGCCAGGATCTTGGCCTCTGCATTTATTAATGAGATTGGCCTATACGATCCGCAACAGTCCGCTGCCTTCCCGGGTTTCCGTATGACTACTATAGATGCTAGTCTTTGATCTGGTGGCAGTATGCCCTTCTACAGGCTTTCCGAGTACATAAGGTTAAGGTGGGGGGCTATCTTCACCGCCACGGGTTTGAGGAACTCTATCGAAATGCCATTAGGCCCCATCGCTTTTCCCGATTGGACACTATATATAGCTTTGCAGAGTTCCTCATCAGTGATATCAGCCTCCAGGTCAGCCTTGTCCGTTTCCGACAGGGAGGGTAGATTAAAATCCATCAGTGGTTGCCGGGAGTCTTCCGACGTGTAAGTGGTAGAGGGCGTGTACACCCTCTCCAAATGATCCGCGAACATATCTGCAATTTCCTGCGGGTCAGATATTTTCACGCCCATGTCGGTGGATAATTCAGGCACCCATCTGTGTTCCTGTTCCCGACGCTCGAGCCAAGCCAACATCTTACCCGCTCTCTCCCCCATCTCATACACTCTGACTTGTGGACAGTAATCGCGCTCTCGCCTTTTCTCGCACAAGGACTTTATATTCAAGACGTTTAGTAGTTAGGCGATGCGCGGTGTCTTCGTTGGGCGAGGAGTTATGGAGCGACTCTAGTCGTTGTAGGTCACACTCCATTGCAAGTATGTGCTCGTTGTGACGCCGAATATGGCCCATTTTTAGCGCTAACGCATGGCCTTTCATCACTGCTTTATATGCCTCCCAGATTGTCTGTGCTGAGTCCACCGACCCAAGGTTTTCTGCGAAATAGAGGTCAGTTTGTTCAGTCAGTTGTTCCCTGATGTCGGGTATCTTAAGAAGCCACGGGTTTATCACTATGGAGCTACGGTGTTTGGGGCAGTGGAAGGTAAGTTCGACCCACACCGGGGAATGGTCTGAGATTCCACGCGGAAGCCCTCGGGGATTTTGAAAGTGGCCTACATCCGTCAGAAGTGTAAGGAAGTAGTCTATACGGGACATGCTCTTATGCACATTGGAATAGTGGGTATAGTATGTCATTTGTGGTTGCAATGAGCGCCATATGTCCGTAAGACCCATGGCCTGAGTGAATTCCGCCATGAGAGTGTTTGGTCTAGTAGCCGGTCGCTGGGGGTATCTATCTACTCTATCATCCATAGTCAAGTTAAAGTCACCCCCCCATTATCAAGGTGCCATCCGGCAATTCCAACAATATTTTGCCTAAGTCGCAAAGCGCTTCTTTTCCCAACGCAGGGGGGAGATACACCGAGATGACATTCAACACTTTCCCCTCCCAGGTGGCCTCCAGAACCGCGAACCTACCCTGTGGGTCCGCCCAGGTACGTGTGGGTGCAAGAGCTAGGCCCTTGCGAACTAGGATACCAGTCCCCCTGGAGCCAGAGGTAAACCCTGCGTGTACCAGTAACTTATAGCCCCACCTGCTGAGGGCCTTGCAACTATTACCTATAAGATGGGTTTCTTGCAGCAGGACTATATCTGGTGCATGTCTCTTTAAATACTGTGACACTACTCCCCTCTTTATTTTGTCTCCTAGTCCGTTAACATTCCACATCAGGGCGGACAGTTTTATATCAGTGACAGTAGACATTGTGGAGTAAAGGCGTTGTCAAAGAGGCGCAGTCGGTATCCCTCTCTATGGGGGAGGGGGACCAGGTCAGCCTGGGTAAACAAGTGTTCCAGTGGGGGCTGGATACCCAATGTGGGGGATCGAACAGCATACCTTTCAAATGACATCTCTTGCGATTGGTCACAACTTACCAAGCCAGTTATGGTTCTCACTGCATCATGACAATTAACAATAACAAAAACCTCAACTCTCCATCCACCCCGCCCTGCCCCCTGCCAGTGGATTTCAAACTACCCACCCCCCAACAAGGCAGAGTGCCTGTCGCCCCCTCCCATTTGCGGGTGCCTGGTGTACAACCTTCCCACCCTCGCCGTGACTGAAGGATGGATACATGTTACACAACATTCAGAAAATCCCGGTGAACCTCTCAGCGATTTCCTTGAACATATCACAAAATGCCAGTGATACCGCCCAGTTTAACTATAATAATCTCCCTTCTATTAGTCAACCAGGGGCCTCTGTCCTATACCCCCCATCCCACCATACCTTCATTTGCTCGCTAAGGTCCCAAGTGTCTCTCAGTTTACAACAAGGAGCAGTGTCCTGCCTCCTACCCTCTCACCCCTTCGGGTCCGAGATGTTCTCCCCACGAGCCGGGTCCCCACGATGTTCCGCTCCGTTGTTCGGTGGGCCGTTTCTGGTCCTGTCGTGTCTGCCGTTGTTCCGATTTCCCACCCTTCGCCATCCCTCAAGCCAGTCCCAGGTGTCCTCCGGGGATGAAAAGAACCAGGTCTTGCCCTCCGATTCAACCCGGAGCTTGGCAGGGAAGAGCATAGAATACTTGATTTCCTTGTCTCGTAGCGCCTTCTTAACCGCCAGAAAGCTGCGTCGCTGGGCCTGCACTTTGGTCGTGAAGTCCGGGAAGAATGTGATGGCACTGTTCTCTATTTGTAAGGGCGGTTTGGCTCGAGCCGTTTGAAGGATCACATCACGGTCCCGAAAATTGAAGACTCTTGCAATGATGGGTCTCGGGGGAGCCCCAGGTTTGGGCCGTCCCCCGGGGACTCGATGGGCTCGCTCAATAGAGAAATAAATCGGACAGGCGTTTCGGCTGGAGCCTCTTTGTCACCAGGTCTTCCACAAAGAGGTCTGCTGCGGGTCCCTCCGCTCGCTCCGGGACCCCCAGTATGCGTATGTTGTTTCTGCGCCCCCGTCCTTCATAATCGTCAAGGAGGCCTTCCATTTTCACCTGCTGGTCTCGGAGCTGGGCTACTTGTTGCTTAAGATGGTCCGAGTCAGACGTTAATATAACTGTGGCGTCTTCCACATCTTTTACTCTAGCATCCATTTTGCGTAGGTCCGCTCTGATGGAGATCTCTATGTTGACGGTGTCAATCCGAGTCTCCAGAGATGTCCGGACTCCCGCTATGGCCTCCATAACGTCCTGGAGGGTAGGATCGGATTGAGGAGACTTGGGATGAGGGTCATTTGTCCCACCTTTGGCAGCTGTATCGGACTCATCACCTGTTTTCCCCCATGCAAATTTTGCAAGTGTCGTTTGGGCCTGTGTTTTAGGTCCCCTGCCACTGGCCATTGCGGGGTGTGAACGCTCCCTATATGGATCCTGTGTCAGTACTCGCCGCCGCCTGCCCAGGGAAGGGAGAATGACTGCGTCCCTCCCCGTCGGCCTGTCGGTTTTCCCGATTAGCTATCCAGGGGCAAAGTCCAGTAGATGAGCGCCACTGAATTCTGGCTCTGGGACTTCCTACGGTCTAGTACTCAAAGGATGAGGGGGGTGCGATGTAGCTTGTAGGCTAAGTCAGGTACAATCTTGAGGCATGGCGAAGTAGGCCTGGTCGAAGGCGGATTCAGATATTCTCCTGCACTTTACCCCTAGGTGCGCTCATAAAAGTACGTGCCCGCAACCCTCAGGGCCACACTCAGCGCGGGCTATCAGCTGTCGTGCAGGTCTTCAGCGTCGCCGTGAGGCAGCAGCCTGACAATATGGCTCAATAAGGTGATAGCGTGACACTGTGAGAGTCCCGGGACACCGGGGGGTGTCTCCGGCGCCACTAGGTCTCAGTCCGGGGCCTCAATTAGTAAAGGGCCAGAGGGGGGGGGAGCGCGCGCCACCTTCCACTTATAGGCTCCTCCCCCCTCCGCTCCGACGATGTGCGTGGCGTCAGGTAGGTCTTCAATGAGGCCCTCCAGGTGAACCCCTGTCTCTTTTACCAAGGCCACTCACCGCCTCAATAAGGAGCACCGCCTCAGGCCCCCACGCCGCCCCCAGCAGCGCCTCCGGGGTCTCACTTAGTTTTTCAGGCCCACAGTGGATCAACAATACAGTGGATGTGGCCCCTGGCCCAGCAAGAAGGTACTCCGGGCTGGCGGGGAATCCGAAGGTGATCAAGGGGACACCCACCCGCGACTAGGCCTCAAGCCGGGGCCTCGATTTGTAAGCAGGCCAAGGGGGAGGGACGCGCAACACCCTCCACTCCTACGCGTCACCTCTAGCTGTAGAGACAGGTCGCACACGGCAGGCTCTGGCGTCGCGGGGGTCGCCCCCGGGGTGTCCCCGCACGCCAATGCGCAGCTCCTACACCTCAGCCGCGAAGGTCTCAGGAGCGGGCCGCCATGTTGTTGCCGGCTAGGTACCAGGGGCGCTGTTCCGTCGCTGCAGATCACCTCTAATCGGGCTCAGGGCGCCCGACGCAAGCCTCGCCGGTGTCCTCGGGATCTTGCCCCACATCAAAGGGAAGGCAGTCGATTTCAGGCAGGATAGTAGGAGAAAGACTGCGAGGATGGCGGAGCCGCTTCAGAACGCGGCCATTCCACTCGGCTGCTAGCCACGCCCCCCGCATTCTCCTGTTTTTCATTAAAAAGGCCCATGAGTAAAAAAGCAAATCTGGCAAAGCTAAACCTCCTTTTTCCACCCTCCTTCTCAATTTCTTCCATGCTATCCTTGGGCCTTTGCATGACCAAATAAAGCTGCTAATCTGACTTTGCATATTTATAAGCCATTCCTTCTTAAAAGGCAGGGCAATTGCGTCAAAAAGAAAAGTGAACTTGGGGAGGACAATCATTTTTACTAAATTTACACGTCCGAATAAAGTGAGCGGAAGATGAGACCAATTTTTACAGAAGTCCACCAACCTCTTTCTTGACTTTTTAAAAGTTTACTTTTGTTAGTTTTTTAATATCCTGTGATATCATGACTCCCAAGTATCTCATTTCACCTCTACTAGCATCATCTCCTGCCTCCAAGTTCCAGGTCATAATCTCCGTCTTATACCTATTGATGTCATATCCTGAAATCTTTCCGAAGTCTGCCTTCAGGGTCATAGTACGACTCAGGGTATTTTGTAGATGGGTTGTATAAATAAGTGTATCATCAGCATATAGACCTAATTTCTTGCTCCAGTTATCATATTGAAACGGTACAATGTCTGGGTCTTCCCTAATTTTTCTGGCTAGGGGCTCGATGTAAAGATTGAAAAAGAGTGGTGATAGGGGGCAACCTTGCCTCGTACCCCTAGTGATACGTACAGGGTCTGTCAAGGAGCCATTGACCAAAACTCTAGCTTCTGGTGCTGCATAGAATCCCGCCAGGGCACTACAGAAATTTATCCTGAGATTTAAGGATTTCACCACACCTTGTAAGTAGGCCCAGCTGACCCGGTCAAATGCCTTGGTGGCATCCAGTGCCACTACCGCCAGCGGGAGTTCATAGGCAGTTGCCAGATCTATAGAGCCAATTGGTGTATAGGTCAACTCCTTCAATGATCTTCCTCGTATGAATCCTTTTTGATCTTCATGCACCAGCTCAGCCATTGACCCATTGAGCCTATCAGCCAGAATTTTTGCGAAGATCTTATAGTCGCAATTTAAAAGCGATATTGGCCGATAAGAGTCACAATTTTTTGGGCACTTTCCTGGTTTCAAAATTAGCGTAATGGTAGCGTCCTTCCATGAGACCGGCATTTCGGACCCTTCCACGAACAGATCATTAATTTTTTTTGCTAAAATAGGGGTTAATGTGTTCGCCAAAGCTTTGTAGACTTCATGGGGCAGGCCATCGGGTCCAGGGGCCTTCCCTATCTTGCCATGTCCTACTGCCTGTTCTACTTCCCTCATAATAATCTCCCCATTCAGCGGTCTACTCTTTTCTAATGGAAGTGGATCAGCCCAGCCTTGTCCTAACCATGACTTTGCCTCTTCTTCTGTGATTTTTAGCTCTTCCTGGTAAACTTTACTGTAGTAACTATGAAAGGCTTACTCGATCCCTTTGTCTCCAATTAAGGCCCCTGTCTGATCACATTTGACCTGGTTTATCCTGTTTCTCACCTGCTCATTTTTGGCTTTCCAAGCCAGCAGCTTGCTACATTCCTCACTATAGTCAAAATGGCCCAACCGGCTGACCTCCCACCTTTTCCTAAGCTTGTCTTGTAAGATTGTAGTCAATTTGGATTTTACTTCTGTTATTTTCTGTAGCAATCCTTCCCGGGCCCCATCGTCTACCCTAGGGTTGATCAGATCCCTTTCTAATGAGCGGCCCAGCTCTTCCAATACGGACACCTCTTTATAATATCGCCGCCTTTATTCCGCAGCTAATGCACCTAATCTTCCCCTTAAAAAGGCCTTGTATGCATCCCAGATCACTCCAGTCGCCGCCGAGCCCCAGTTGAACTAAAAAAACTCTTCGGTCTCCCTACTTAGTGCCTCTATAACTCCCTCCTCCCGCAGAATCGTACGGTCCAAGGCCCATCTAGATTGGGTACCCCCTCGCATATCTTCAATCGGAGTATCACTGCCGAATGATCTGACAGATGAGGGGGAAAACATGGCGGCCGGCTAGTATCGGGTCGCGGGAGTAACCACAGAGTGTGCACAGGACAGAACGAATAATGAGGGGAAAAAGCCATTTCTCAGCCCGTAATTCGACTTAAAATATAAGGATTTTCACATTTGTAGCCAGGACCTGGGCTATCTCGGCCTCTTAAGCAGAAATAACGCTTACCTTTTCGGGGGCTTGCACCGAGTGCGGTAAAACGGCAACGGAGCAGTCGTGGAGCAGGGCGGCCCTGGAGCTCCGTAGAGGGAGACGGGCGGCCACAAGGATCCCCTTCCGGGGGAAAGGAGGCGGAAGCAGCGGCAACACTAGAGTCGTTACCGGGAGGGCTCTCAGGGCGGAGGAGCAGTCGGATGCGATCGAGTCCGAAGGAAAGGACCTCTCAGGCAAGCAAAGTCATGTTTTACGCCCGGAGCAAGAGGGGCGAGGAGTTTTTGGACAAGTTGACTACCCTGGTCCAAAGCCAGCCAAAGGTAGGAAGAAGGTGGTTTGTGGGAGCACTTTGGTGGAAGGAATTTCAAGATATGCACTAAGGAGCTTGGGGAGAGGCACAAATCGGGCAGACTTAGACTCTTTGGACCCATGGGAATTTGTATCAAAGGAAGAGAAGGAGCAAGGTGAGGAGGTTAAGAATTCAGCCATAATCTCAGATAAATCAAGAGCTACTGTGAGGGATTTACCAGCCCTTCAGACTAAACTAAACCCAAAAAAGATAGTGAAAAAGAAACACACCCCTGAGCTAAGGATTAAGGTCACCCCATCCCTTAAGACCTATTTTAAGGTCCTACCCAAAACGATAATTTTGGGCGATAACAAAATGGCAGGGATAGATAGCCACCATGAGGGGGACAGTATGAAACAGGGGAGAACTCCAGAAGGGCTGGACTCGGCAGGCGAGGTGGCTTGGGGAAAAGATATGACCCCAAATAGATATTAAGTCCTAACCTCGCTTTTTTCCGCTGCCTCTGGGGGTGGGCAACAAGTTTCAGATGAGGTGGAACAAGCCCTAGTAGGGCCAAAAGACTCAAACTTTAACACTAAGGGCCCTGAGCAGAACTCAAAGCTACCTGAAAAGGGGGACCCATCCATCGGAGCTCTCCTAGTAACCCTGACTGCTGAAATTAAAAACAGATATGAGATATCAGAGGTAAACCAGAAGGAGATAAGGAATGCCTGTGAAGTTCTGGAGAGGAAGATGGACGATTTAAGCAATAGAACAACAACGCTAGAAGGAGAGGTAATAGAACTCCGACACAAGTTACAGGCCAACTGTGCTGAAATAGAAAAGTTAAAATCAGTGGAGAGGGAGCAGCAAGATAGAGTCGAGAGATTGGAAAATTTCCAGAGACGGAATAACTTAAAGATTTTGAAAGTTCCGGAAGGTAGAGAGGGAGATGATATAAAAACCTATGTAGTTCAATTGATCAAGAGGGAATTACAGTTGGAAGAATCAGAACAAGAGATTGCTAAGGATATACAGTGGGTCCATAGAGACCCTTTTAGACTCAATACTAACAGGTCTAAGCCCAGGAGAATCCTACTTAACTTTCTAACGTATACATTAAAAGAGAAAATTCTGTCCAAAGTCTTGAGCATGAAATCGATTGAGGTAGATGGGCTCAAATATGAATTTAGATCAGACGTCTCCAACGCCACCTCCAACAGGCAATGGGAGCTGGGAAAAAGGATTGATCCATTAAACAGATTGGGCGCCTCGGTGCAGCTGAGGTTTCTGGCATTCCTGAAGGTGATGTTCAACAACAAGATGCACATCTTCCACTCCGGTGAAAAGGTAGACGACTTTATTAAGAGCCTGCAACTAGGGGATTAGCAACTCTGAAATAGGATGGAGGTTATTCAAACAGTACTAGAATACTATCATTGATCTGGCAAGATTAGTTATCCTAATCTTTAGGGCTGTTCAAACATTTTTTGTTTGTTAATTTTCTTCTTTCACTCATATTTAAACCAACATTAGATTTAGATGCACATTCTGGGGGGACACCCATATGGCTCTAAGCCATGAAGTCTCAGGGATGGGTTTTCCATGGGAGGGGGGTGGGGAGCAAGCGGGAGAAAAAAGAAAAAAGTTTCCTCTGAAACCTCTTTAAAACAGAATTGGTGCCTACTTTTAGTCTTTAATGGGGATGGGTGAGAAGCGAGAGAATGTAATAAAAATTCTTTCGTGGAATGTAAATGGCCTTAGGGTACGGGGAAGACGAGAGAGAATACTGCAATATCTAAAAGATTGCCCGGCCCAGATTATCATTGTGCAGGTAACGCACTTAACGGAGAAGGAGGGTTTGGAGTTTTTTAAGGCCAAAAAATGGATTGCCCAAGTAGTATGTACAGCGCAATCAGCCATAACAAAGGGGGTGGCGGTTCTAATAAAATAAGGGGCACAAATCTGCTTAGAGGGCCATGCCTCAAATAAAGCTGGAAGATGGCCCATGGCCAAATTGAAGATTCTAGGCCGTGGCTTTACCCTGGCGGGATATTACGGTCCAAATCAGGACGACACCACTCCCTTAGGGGAGCTACTGGCCAAACTACTAAATTCTTCAGACCCAATTATTATGGCAGGGGATTTTAATGCTGTTCTAGATTGCACCCTAGATAGATATTCGCACAGTAGGGCAATGGTAAATCCCAAAATGTCAGGGTATATTAAACAAATGGAGCAGTTGGGCCTGTGTGATATATGGTGTCAGAGGGCAGGGTCACAAAAAGACTTCACATTTTATAACAAAAAATATAGACATCAGTCAAGGATTGATTACTTCCTGTTAGATAGCAGTATGAAGGATTGGGTACAGCAAATCGATCACGTGGGGGTTCATCTGGCAACCTGCTTTTCGAATCAAACGTGTAGACCTTCCTTAACAAACTTTCGTATTGTATGAATATGTTATGTATGTTCCAACACTTTGCTTTTATTCAGGCATTGATTTATATATTACAAATCTCAAAAAGTACGTTCAAGATAATTCACAGAACTGTCTCTGTAGGTTCTGTGAGTGTCTAATACCGTCCTATGATTACTCCTGCTTGCAAGTCTTGTCCTAGAGCGTTTTGGACACAATTTCACGAGATTTGGAATGTATTCCCTCGACTCTGCTTCAATGTTGCCATGGTTTAGCACCGGTTTCGACCTCAATATAACTTTTTATTACTCATTCACGCAATATTACATAGGATTTAACTTGGATTGTGGAGCTTCACTGCCCCAAGATGGGCGACAGTTTTCTTCATACTATTATGCATCTGTTTCATAACTTATAAATTGGATGTTAGACAGAATGGCCCCTCACAATATATTTGTGACCATGCAGATACCCCAATACGTTGGTATATGATCCTTGATACACTTTGGGTTCAGGACTGCACCATCCACTTAGCTTTTTGGAGGCAGCAGTACTTTCAAATATTAACTTTACTCCATTTCAAGATGGCAGACGCCATTTCTTTGATTTGTTAGAGTAAGCGGGTGTAGTCCTATGACTATGTCTGCGGTCTCTCCAGTATTTAGGCGGGAACCTCAGCAGGCCAAACTCTTCTGCGGACACGCCGGAGGAAGCCCTGCTACTGAACAGAGGTAAGCACCCGTGTTAGGATACCCGGTAGCACTCAGCGGTGGCATACTTTACACCCCTGAGACGCGCACCCTGAACTTGGGGTACACTCCTTAATAGTATTACATGGGGAGGACATATATGGGGATTGTAACAAAATCCCCATCTTCCCTTTATTGTGTTTAGGGTTTGCGTTTACGCCAGCAAAGACTTGGTTGCTGGCAAGAGGGACTCACTTAGCCCCCAAAGAGTGGTTTTACTATACCACGTCCTCATTCTTCATGATGGATTTATGACTTCTACACACACAAGATCCACACTTAAGGTACGTGGAACTTCCTGTTGTCCGCTACAAATGGGGTGATAACAAGCCCTTACTTAAGTGGGGTGTACGCCCAATTATAACTGGGACTTTTCCGTCTGCCTTTCTCGTTTATCCCCAGAAAAGAATTCTGGAATACACTAAATCTTGGACACAGTAATCACTGTTGCCCTTTACTGTGCAAATATCACTGGAGTACTAGAACCCATTCCGGGTCGGAAATACAACCGGAACCGAGGTTGGTTTCCCTACAATATCTTTCCACAATTATCACTATTCACCAGTCCTAGTGGATTCGTTATTTTAATACCAAGTTATTTTCTTCCCTTGTACCTTTTCTCCATATAGGATCCATACAAAGAGATTAGAGGTACTTCTTAGATTATAAATATACTTTTTCTTGATCTGAGGCAACATTGAGGTGGTGCCGTGTTTCTTAAATCACTTTAGAAGAGTCACTGCTAAATGTTCGGAGATTGGATGTCACTAAATAAGTCACCAGAAACGGGCTTATTTTCATTTGCTGACATTTTTTGTTTGGAATAGCGATAATCTTTTAACTGCACAAGTCTGTCTAGAGACAGCAATGGTGATATGTTTTAGTAAAACAGCATGGGTTTCCACAGGCTCGAGGACTATACTTGAGCCGCTCTTTGAAATAAACATACTGTCACAAAGGGTAACGGACATCTGATGTTAGTGATGGATATCTTTTAATCCCAACTTCTATACACGTTTTGGCTAAGGATCTCAGGATTAAACTGAAATGACTGTTTCAACGGAGGAACAAGAGTGTTTATTATGGTCTATGATACATAATATATACTGTCGGCGTGTGCAAGGGACTGTTGTTTTGGTTGATCAGTGGTTATCCACACATTGGGGAGGAGGGTGGCTCTCCCCACCCTTATGCACCGCAATCATAATTGTACACTAGTATATACTCACTGCATATTTCCCAGGAGCGCCATTACCCTACACAATCCACCGACCAAGAAGTCCCACCCATTCTGGACTAGGTAGCTCCAACAACCCAGGCTCAAGTCAGGGCATTCACTGGCTTGACTAGGTACTAAAGGAGGTTTGTGAAGGATGATCGGTCCATAATGACTCCCCTCACAGAACGCACCTCCAAAAGGATGCCAAAGAAATTAAACTGGACAGTGGGCTGTCAAAAGGCTTTTGACACTTAGAAGGATGCCATGTGCTCTGCCCCAGTCCTGAAAGCTCCAGACTATACCAAGCAGTTCATTGTGCAGACAGATACCTCTGAGCATGGGATAGGCACAGCCCTAGCCCAAACAAATGATGGATATGACTAACCTGTTGTTTTTATAAGTACAATACTACTCCCTAGAGAACAGCACTGGAGTGCCATAGAGAGCCAAGTCTTTGCTGTGATCTATGCCCTGAAGAAGTTGAGTCCATACCTGTTTGGCACTCACCTCATAGTTCAGACAGACCACAGGCCTCTCAGAAGGTTACAAAAGATGAAAGGTGAGAACCCAAAACTGCTAATGTGGTCCATATCTCTACCGGGAAAGGACTTCAGAGTGGAACACAGACCTGGGACGGTCCATGCCAATGCGGAAGGTCTTTCCAGGTTCTTCTACTTAGAAGATGAAGACTCTCGAGGGGAAGGTTAGTTTCATTCGCTTTTATTTGGGGGTGGGGGGTATGTGAGAATGTGCCTGTTTTGCATGGTTAGACTCCCACTTTTTGCCTGTTTTTTTTGTGGTTTCAAATGTAGGGCACAGGGTCCCTGCCAACCATGTCCCCTGTGCAAGTGCTCCTTCCCCAAAACAAACTCCCAACTGGTACTTCTGCCCCTTGTTAGTACCTAGAAAATGGTACCCTGGGTACCTAGGGCCTGAGAGCTGAAGAGGGTACCTTTGGACCCTCCCTTACTGGGACCATGCCACTGCCCTTGCAGCCGGCATGACCCTGTGGGGGAGAAAACGTCAAAGTCTACATGGCACCCTGCCTGGGTGCCATGCCAGCTAGCACTGCCTGGTAGCATAGCTAAGTCACCCCTCTGGCAGGCCTCACAGCCCTAAGGCAGGGTGCACTATACTACAGGTGAGGGCATATCTGCATGAGCTGATATGCCCCTACAATATTGGGCTCCATTTCCTAATATTGTAAGTGCCAATTGAAGCCATAGAGAGTACATGGACTAGGAACTTGACAACTAGAGTTCCACAGCAGCAGGATGGCTCCACTGAATACAGGAGTGTTTGGTACCAATCTACTCCTTTCAATGAATCCACAGTGATGCCAGTTTGGGATTTATTGTCCCATGTTCCCAGAGTGCACCTCAGAGGTGCCACCTGAATCCCTAGCAACCCTGGGGTGGTCTCTGACCGGCTGTAGGCAGCCAGCCACCACCAGACCTGTTTCTGGACCCTGGGTAGAGAGCCCCTGCTCTCTGGGACCAGAAACAATGCACATCCTGGGCAGAGGTGTCATGCCTCCTCCCCCAGGCTGGGCCAGGGCTCGAAGAGGGGAGCTTCAAAGGCCTGCCGCCTTTGTAATGCGACCCCCAGCCTCTGCTGCTAGCAGCAGATGGCAGCCCCTGGTCTATACCCCCACTTTAAGTGGGATAATTAAAAAAGATAGGTGTGCCCACCTCTGACAACCCTACCCTTAAGGCTGGGGGAAGCGAGGTGAAGCACAACTTTCAGTCCCTGCCATCTTGAGGATGGGGGGACCCCTGCAATCAGGGCTAGGTCAATGCCCCCTCCTACAGGGGGGTGGCATACTAAAGGGTGTAGTCACCCTAGGTAAAGTGCCCATTGGCCCTCCCTGCTTCCTCCCCTAAAATGCCTCCTAAATTTAGTTTTTAGGTGGCCCCCCAGACCTGGCCCCCAGATTTGACAGACCAAAGAAGAAGACAGAAGACAAACGCTGCCGTACCAGGAACTGAACCCCTGCAGACAGAACCCAGCAAGGACCCCGCCACCTGCAACCGGCTTGACCACTGGACCTATCGTTCTTCCCGACACTCTGAAAGGCCTCCAAGAAACCCCAGAGATCTTTCCACCTTCACCAAAGTGCCAAGAACCTCCCTTTGGTCTAGAGGCTCTAGTCCCCAGCCTCTGCCAGTACCAGAACCGCAGTGGTGAGGACCGACCCTTGGGTTGACCGGACTCACTGCTACCAAAGAACTCCACGACAACAGTGGAAGTGTACCGGCACTTGTGTTGACATGACTCTGCCTGGTCAGAAGAACACACCACAGCAGGACTGCCTAC
This sequence comes from Calotriton arnoldi, assembly GCA_963921515.1. Classification (NCBI taxonomy): domain Eukaryota; kingdom Metazoa; phylum Chordata; class Amphibia; order Caudata; family Salamandridae; genus Calotriton; species Calotriton arnoldi. The sequence goes on from CAWUFW010002968.1 coordinate 992,154, forward strand.
ACGATCTTGAGGGATCTCTCGGCCCCAGGACCTGAGCTGTGCCCAGCCCGGTGCCAGAGAGCCCGTATCATCCTACAAGGGGCCCTGCCAGCTCCTGCACTGCCTGCCAGACCTTCCCTTGACAGTCCGACGACGGCAGAACTTCTCTATCTAATCGACAGCAGCCAGCCGCCGGCGACTGCAACAGTAACCGTGTTGGCGGTCTGCTGAAACCCAACGTGCTTCATTGCTCTCCACGGACCGCGAAGGTAAATCTCATTGCAGGTATCGACTGCCTCGGCGTGGATACTGAATCCCGAACCACTTGGGTGCCCCAGTCCTCCACGACCCACATTGCTCGTGGTGTTGCCCTGAGACACCCGAAGACTGGACTAGAACTGTAAGTGGTATACGTACCTGTTACACCACACAATTGTTTTCCTGCACAGGTTAACACTGAAATGCTCCGACAGTGCAAGTTTCAAACTTCTGAACCCTGAAAACTAATTTTAATAAGAACCATACTTACCGTAATGCAAAGACCTTGGTCTTAGAATAAAATATAAACAAAGTATAATTTTCTTAAATTGTTCTGGATCTCCTTCTTGTGTCGTGTGTCCATTCTTGATCACTGTTGTGCAATAAATGTCTTACACTCCTCTGTGTTAAGGCTAAGGCTGCTCGACCACACTACCACTAATAGAGCACTTTGGGTTTTGCCTTGAGCCTTGTACACTTTTGGGGAAAACCTGGACTTTGTGTACGGTATTAACACCTAGTGGCAAGATCATATACAGGGCCAGCTTCCTCTAGGTGTCCCTAATGTAAGTCAGCCATTTGACTTCCACGAATCAAGGTTCATACAATCTATGACTATTTCTCTGCCCAAAAAATGTTCTTGTCACACCCAGATGTTGAGTCACCTAATCAAGGGGCAAAGTGCAATAAAATACGAGAGATAGGGCAGACCAATTTCTGCGTAGTAGTCATAGTGGAGGCAAAGCTTCCATCATAATTTTTAAATGCTGGGGGTGTGTGTGTGTGTATATATATATATATATATATATATATATATATATATACATATATATGTATATACACACGATGAGCACCAACTGTTGTTCTGTGGCACATACACTGAACAGTGTGCCAGCATGATCATCCCCTGTGCCGCCTCCTCAGGCTTGACAATAGGTACCATGCCCTAAGAATATGTAGGACAGATTTATTTGAAAGTTTTACGAGCTGTGTTATTTACTCGGTGGCCAGCTACCTAAATTCTATATGACATCTCAGAAAAAGGTATCAATACCCTAACGCATCATGCACTTTAAGTTTAATTGGACATATGGCCCCTTTGAAGTGATTTTTAGTTACTTTTATGCTTTTGTATATGAACAGCTAATAGGGTTTTGCCGGAAGGCCCCCACTAAGCTTCTTGTTCGTTGGAAATTGAATTCTCGTTTAATGCTACTTGTTGAATTTAAATGTTTTTTATTCTGCCATGTTTTTAAACTTGTACGTATACTTTATGTATTTTTACAACCGAAATAAAGTCAAATGATCTGATCTATCTATCTCTATTCACTGAAAATACCAAAGGTTACAGGGATGTTATAGTTCGGAATTAGCATTTAAAAAGCCTTATAAATTCACTGAAAAAATAAAGATTACAAGGATGTTATAGTTAGGGCCAGATTTCACTCGTACAAAACCAGTGGAATTCAGCAGTTATAATAATTAGCTAACTATAACTCACGCCCCGCAATTCACTGCTTATGACCTCACTTATTACATCACTCATGACATGGTCAGTGACATCACTAATGGCATCTCAGTGTCTGAGTGTTTTTCAAAAAGTTTATCAGTATTAAATATATATACCAAGGTTTATTGGTGAACCAGTGGGTGTATGAGTGCCTGTATGGATGAATTAGTGGCTGCGTGAGTGTATAAGTGCGTGATTAGCTGTCTCAGTGAATGTATGGGTGAGTGACTGGTTGTGTGAATGTCAGTATCAGTCAGTTGGTTGGTGTCAAAGTGGCTATATGGGTATGTGAGTGGGTACGGGAGTAGTTGTATGGGTGAGTGACTGGTTGTCTGAGTTTCTGTATGGGTGTTGAGTGTCTGGGTGGTTGGATGAGGGGGTATGTGACTTCCTGTATGGATGAGTGAGTGGGTGAGTCAGTGGCTGGATGGGTTAGTGACTGCATGTGTGAGGGGCTGTATGGGTGAGTGTGTGTATGGCTGTGTGGGTGAGTGGATGTGTCAATGGTATATGGGTGAGTAACTGGGTATGTGAAAGGCAGTATAGGTGGGGTATATGAATGACTATGGGTGAGTAGCTGAAGGTGAGAGTGGCTGCATGAGTGAGTGTGTGATTGTGTAACTGACTGTATAGGTGAGTGATTATGTGTTAGTATCTGTATGAGTGAGTGGGTGTGTAACTATGTGTAAGTGGCTGTGTGATCGGTTGTATGGGTGAGTGAGTAGCTCTGCGGGTGACTGACTGTGTGAGTGGCTGTATGGGTGTATGAGTGACTGAGTGGGTGGGTGTATGAGTGGCTGTAAGGGTGAGCAAGTGGATGTGTGTGTAGATCTATGAATCAGTGAGTGGGTGTGTAAGTACTGGTATGGACTGCAGGTAGCGCTGATGTGCAGGCAGGACGAGAATGTAAATAGGCATACCACAAGTCCAACGCTACCATCCAGTCTCCTGGGTCGAGGGCAGACGGGATGTCTCCACAACACGGTACCTTTACAACGTGGTTGTTACAATGACTGTGTTGTTACCATACGTACCATTACATCGCAAGTCGTTTCAACGACTTGCGATAGGGGGCGCAATCCAACACCTTCCCTGCTGTTGCACAAACTGGAGTAGGAATAGTTAATAATACTATTCCTAAGTCCAGCGCGCCCCCTACAGCAAGTCGTCGTAACGACTTGCGATGTAATGGTAGGCGTGGTAACAACGCGGTCGTTGTAACGACCGCGTTGTAAAGGCATGCGATGTATTCGCATGCGTTGTAAAGAGACATATTCGGACAGACAATACCTGAGCCAGAGTGAGCATCTTGAACTTTCCTTTTTTGAGGAAGTAGTTGAGGGCTTGCAGATCTAGGATAGGGTGAAGACCCTTGTCCTTTTTCAGGACCATAAAGTAGCGGGAATAACGACCACAGCCTATTTCTGGAGCCGGAACCCTCTCTATGGATCCCTTGGCCAAGACAGTCATGACTTCCTCCTGAAGCAAAGTCAGGTGATCCTCCATCAGTTGGAGGCATGGAGGGAGGAGTAGTCTCGCTGGGGAGGGAGAAGCCCCTTCGGACTATCTGAAGAACCCACCGGTCCGAAGTGATGTTCTGCTAGTGGTGGAGTTGATGGCTGATTCTGCCACCAACTGGCAGCCCATGATCTAGAAGGGCCGGACTAAGAAGGTTTGGAGGCTGCGGCTGCAGGGGGTTTAGGGGTTTGACCCATCCTCTGGCCACCCGACCCACAGGGTCAGAACAAGCCACGCCCACGGTCAATGAGAAGTTCATGAACTTGCGTGGTCTTGTGGCTGAGGTAAGGCTGGCATGGCTGAAACCCCCTTCCGTAGCCACGAAAGGGGCAAAAAACAGACGGGGGACATGTGGCCACAGAGGCCCAAGGTCTTGGCTGTAAACCATGAGTCCTTAAAGTGCTCCAGGGCCATGTCTGCCTTGTCTCCAAAGAGACAAGTGCCATCAAAGGGCATGTTCATGAGAGAGGCTTGGACATCCCCTGACAAGCCAGAAGTCATCAACCAGGCGTGGCGTCGAACAGCCTTTGTCAATGAAAACGCTCTGCCCAGAGAGTCGGTCATGTCAAGACCACAACAAATGGCGAACATTGCTGCATCTCTCCCATCTGAAACTGCTTGGGACAGGATCGCCCAGGCCTCCTCCGAGACCTGTGGCAGCACTTGCGCAACCATTTCCCACAGGGAGTGGGAGTAACGGCCCAAAAGGCATTCGGTGCGGAAGCCGCCTTGTGCATTCTTGCAGGAGGTGCCTGCCCTCCTGCCATCGCCTGAAGGCCCCCTCGCTCCACCCGAAGACGCCAGCCAGCGGCGACCAGACGACCACATCGCACTACATTTTCCAGCAGCCCCGGAGACGGGGCCAGCTGGGAATACCTCTTTTGAGTCTCTGGCGCAGGATATAGGGCGCCTGCAGCTCCTGCATTGCAGAAAACTGCATTGTGCATTCTTGCAGGAGGTGCCTGCTCTCCTGCCATCGCCTGAAGACCCTCTCCCTCCTCCCGCTATCCCTGCGCTGCCTGCTCTCCCTATCCCTGCACTGCCTGCTCTCCGTGTACTGCCTCCTGTTTCTGCGCTGCCTCCTGCCCTGCTTTCCGTCCCTGCCCCGGCGCTGCTTTCCATCCCTGCCCCGGCGCTGCTCCCAGTCCCTGCCCCGGTGCTGCTCCCAGTCCCTGCCCCGGCGCTGCTCCCAGCCCCTGCCCCGGCGCTGCTCCCAGTCCCTGCCCCGGCGCTGCTCCCAGTCCCTGCCCCGGCGCTGCTCCCCGTCCCTGCCCCGGCGCTGCTCCCCGTCCCTGCCCCGGCGCTGGTCCCTGCCCCGGCGCTGCTCCCTGTCCCTGCCCCGGCGCTGCTCCCTGTCACTGCCCCGGCGCTGCTCCCTGTCACTGCCCCGGCGCTGCTCCCTGTCACTGCCCCGGCGCTGCTCCCTGTCCCTGCTCCGGCGCTGCTACCTGTCCCGGCGCTGCTCCCTGTCCCTGCCCCGGCACTGCTCCCCGTCCCTGCCCCGGCGCTGCCTACACCAGAACCACCACCAGGACCACAAATGGAGGCTGAAGCACGACCACGCATTGGGCGCGCCACCAATGCACTGCCAGTTGTGCACTGTCCAGCGCCAGGACCCCTGCCGCCACCCGAAGGTACACAGCCAAGAAACTCCTGGACCCTGAATGTCGAAACAACTGTATTTCCTCCTTCCCACGATCCACCAAAGGACCATTCACCTGCCGACACTGCCACTTCTCCTGCAACACAACCTACGAAAGATCCTGCACCACTCCGACCCACAAGACTACCCTGCGAATGCTCCACTGTATCCTGCTCAAAGCCCGCTCACTCTGCAAACATGCGATGGAAATCTGGGACACTATCACCACCCTCTCCACGAACGTCGTCACCAAAACATGGCTCAACCCCTCCTCGGACCCTGACATCACCACCACCACCACTCTCGAAGGCTACAAGATGATACACCGTGACTGCGCCAACAAATAAGGCAGAGGCACCATCACCAACGACGACACCACACCTCTCAGGGAACACATCAACTTCCTACTACAAACTGATGAAGACCACAATACGAGGCACCCTCGTCTACAGACACCTGGGACCCAAAGCAACATTGTGCAACGCCATCCCTAACCTCATCGCCCCCCTAGCAATCGACTCGCAACACTACTTCCTACTCAGCGACCTCAACTTCTACACCGACGACCCCTATAATGCCAACTCCATCACCCTCCTGGAGAACCTGAACAACATCGGCCTCATCCAACTGGTCACCAAACCTACACACAAAGCCAGACACACACTCGACCCCATCTTTACCTCCAGCGACAGAATCAAACTCAGCCACACCACAGAACTCACCTGGACTGACCACACCATCGTACGCTTCACCATCACAGAAGCCCAGCACACCATCACCAGGCAGCAGATCTCTTCCCATCGCAGCTGGAGCAAGGTCACGAAACTCAGTGGTCACAGACCCTCCCCACCTCTCAATCCAAGGCCCCAACCGACCTCAACCAGGCTGTCCAGAACTTCACCACTTGGATCACCGACAGTCGCCTCGCTGAAACCTACAAAAATCAACAAGAGCCCCCAAACATGCCAGCTCGTACACTCAGGACCACCAAGCGCAACTGCCACTAACTGGAGAAACTATGGCACACCACCAAGTATCACGCAGACAGAGACGCTCACAAAACAGCAATCCGCAACTTCCACCGGCACAAAGAAGCCAAGAAAGCTGCTATCACCACCCGCATCAACTCCGCCGCCAACTACACAAACGGGCTCTTCAAAATAGTCAGAATTCTCCAACCAGACAGCCACAGATAACACCATCCACCCGTCCCAAGAACTCTGCGACACTTTCTCAGACTACTTCCACAGCAAGAGCACAAACATCTACAACAGTTTCAACATCCAACCCGCCACCATAAACTCCGACGAGCTCAACCAATCAGCAAACACCAGCCAAACCATCACCACCAGGCCACCGCTCACCCGCCTGACCACCTCAGCCATCATGTCTTCCATCCACTCCGGGTCGCCCACCTACCCCTGCCTCCACCACCCCTACCACCTCGCAATGAACGCAATCAGCACACAACTCACCAGCATCCTCAACACCTCCATCTCCACAGCAACCTTCCAGGACAGATGAAAACACGCAGACGTTAGACCCCTCCTAAAGAAAGGCTCCACCGACCCCAACAATCTAAAAAATGATGGTCCGATCTCCCTGCTCCCCTACCCGGCCAAAGTTCGAGAAAGCCAGCAACCAGCAGCTCATCAAATTCCTGGAACAAAACCACCTACTGGATGCCTCCCAATCAGGATTTCGTGCCAACCACAGCACTGAGACCACGCTGATTGCTGCCACAGACATCAGGACACTCCTCGACCGTGGAGAAACGGTGGCCCTGATCCTCCTTGACCTCTCCACGGTGTTCGACAGTCTCTCACAACACCCTCATCAAAAGACTCTACAACATAGGCATATGCCTAAACACACTCAAGTGGATCACCTCCTTCCTCACAGGACGCACACAGAGCATCCGACTGCCTCCCTTCATCTCCGCACCCAAAGATATCATATGCAGCATTGCGCAAGGATCATCCCTCAGCCCCATCTTGTTCAACATCTACATGACCCCCCCTTGCAGACGTCATCGGATCCCACTGACTCAACATAATCTCCCGCGCCGACGGCAAACTGATCCTCTCACTCACCAAGGACCCTGCCAGTGCCAAAACTAACTTCTGCAACGCCATGACCAACGTAGCCAAATGGATGAGAGACAACTGCCTCCAACTCAACTTTGACAAAACGGAAGTACCAATCTTCGGGAAGAACACTTCCGCATGGGACACAGTTGGTGGCCTGTAGAACTCGGACCCACATTCACACAGAACAACAAGTTAATGCAGTCGCTTCCTCCTGCTTCCACACACTTTGCATATTTCACAGAATCTTCAGATGGATCCCAACCAACACCAGAAAGATAGTCACTCAGGCGCTCCTCACCAGCCGCCCCGACTACGGCAATGCGCCCTACACCGGCATCTCCATCCAGCTCCTCAGAAGACTCCAGACTATATAGAATGCCGCAGCCAAATTCATCCTGGACCTCCCCAAACAAACCCACATCACCCTTCACCTGAGAGACCTCCACTGGCTCCCAATCCAGAAAAGATGGCAGTTTGAGATCCTCACGCATGCCTACAGAGCCCTCCACGACTTAGGACCTGCCTACCTCAACCATCGACTGAACTTCCACCAACCCACTAGACACCTACGCTCCTCTTCACTCTCCCTCGCACAAACACCCTGCATCAGTCGCACCCACAGCGGCAGCCGCTCCTTCTCCTGCATTGCAGCCAAGACCTGGAACGACCCTCCCCCTCCAGATCTGTACGGCCCCCTCGCTGGCAGACTTCAGAAAGACTCAAGACCTAACTCTTCTATCGAGACAGTGCCCAGATACTTCTAGGGGTGACAGTTGCATTTTACAAATGCGGATTGATTGAAGGCTGGTGGAAGAAAAAATGTACTTACCCCAACTGTCCAGCCTCTTGGATTGCCTGTCCAGGTGTGCAGGAGACGCGCCATGGGAGGTGGTGACTTGGACCACCAAGATCTCGTGGGTAGGGTGGTTGGTGAGGGAATTTGGGTCACCAGAGGCAGGGCGATGGCAGCGGGCGATTGTCCTATTCACAGGAGCCCCTGTGCTGGGCTTGGACCAGGTTCCAAGTAGGACATCAGATAAGGCCTTGTTGAAGGGCAGCAAGGGCTCCAAGGAGGAGACACAGTGCTTCAGGAACTCTATCAAGATATTCGTCTTGACCGCCACAGAAGGGAGCTGAAGCTCCAGGACCTGAGCTGCCCTTCGCACCACCAAAGCACATGATGCTCCCGCCTCCATAGCCATGGTAGGGGGGAGAAAGTAGGCCGGAATCTGAAGAGGTATCCAGTCCGCTGGCCTCACCCAGTTCCTCATAGCAGCCCATTTCTTGGTAAGGCTGGACTTATAAAGGGTCCAGCGACCAATCCCAATCTTCCTCTATTCCTAGCCCTTCCGAATAAGGCTGAGGAAACGACCTAGTACCTAAAAGTTCTGCTGGCTCCGGTATCTGTGCCAGCAGGTGCTGATCCGGCTCCAGATCATCGGGGATTAGAATGGGACTCAGCATCAGGCCGGATCCATGGGGGGAGGGGGAGTCATCAGTGCCAGAGCCACCGGCACAGACTTGGAGGCCCCTCTGAGCCTCCAGGGTCCAAAGGTGCGCCGGTAGGGTCAGCCCACCCAAATATGAGGCACATGGTGTCATAAAATTCTCTAAGATGGGCGGGGGTCGCTCCGGCTCCCGGAAAGGTGGGAAGCTCGGAGCCGACCCAGGCGCAGGTTCAGAAGAAGGCGGCCCTAGAACGCCAAGACTCCTCTGTCCCGTCTGCCAACAGGCAGGGCGACTTGTGTTTTTTGTGCTTCACACTGACCTGACCGATTTGACAACTTTGAATGGGAGGATGAAGACTTAGAACTCCCAAAGCAATGCCCGGACCTTCCTCTCGACTGGGACAGTGAACGAGACCTTTGAGGAGAGGGACATGGTGACGAACGCAAGCCGCAAGCAAGGGACCGCTACCTCAAAGCTTTCGGGCCATGACTTGGCAGTTGGAGCACGACTTCGAGTCGTGGTCGCGATCAAGGCATTAGAGTCAAACCAGGTGTGGGTCCACCACTGACATGGCGTGATTACAGGTGCCGCACGGTTTGAAACCAGATGTCTTCTTAGAGAAGATAGAAAACGTACACACCCAAAAAAAAAAAAAAAGAAAGGGTCGACAAAACGTCAAAAAAAGCCTGTCAAAAAGTGACAGAGGGTAGCTCTTTTCGAGGATCTACACTGGCTGGTGCTGGAAGAAAAGAACCGACGTCAGTGCGCTGAGGTGGTGCCTATATAGGTGACAGGGACGTGCCACCTCAGGCATGTTACCAAGGCCGAAAAACGCATGGGAAGGAAGCACGAGGACTGGAAGGCAATGGGGACTTCTGTGCTCTTAGATTTTCTTTTTGTTTATTGGAGATGTTAACATCGACTGTATGGTATATAATAGTATTTAAATGAACTTTAATGAAATTTATGTTCTGACTTAGACTGACATAAAAAAAGGAAGTATCTTCCACCTGGACAGAAACTTCACTTAGTCTTACCATTGACTGATTGCTAATTGTAACACTTCATGCATGTGAGCTTGGGTAACTACTTGCTAATCTCGATACACATAGGAATCACGTAAACTATTTCCCTTGGCCTGTGCAGATTTTCCCCATGAGCCGATGAAGCACAACTCCCTTTAGATAGTAGGTAGTCAGTTTAGTAGTAGTTTAGGGTCAGCACATCCACCATGGTCTACTTAGTCCAATCATGAACGGTCATACAACACGCTGGGTCCGGTAAGTGATTTTATTGACATGTGAACCAAGGAGCAAGTGGCAGTCCTTGTGGCAACAAACGCAACATAGGTTGTGAGCTATTGGATGTACAGACAGAGTCCATGGGTGATACAGGTCATGGGACATGTGGAGGTGATGAGTGTTCCAGTGAGGAGGAGGACCAAATTGCCATTAGGGAAAATAGGCCACATCAACAGTCCACAAATTTGTAAGATAAACAGGTAGGAAAGCAAATAGAGGGCAGTACCAGTTGAGACGTACACTGGCATGGTCATAAGCACAGGTCAAAAGAGAAACTGGCCATGTGGCACAGAGAAATGCTACAGAGTAGTTTTTTTGGTGTAAAGAGATGAAGTTCACATCTTTGCCCTCTGTGTGTGGTGCCTCTCTTGAGGGGGGGTGTTGTCGGTGCTGGAGGCGCACACACATCAGGGGATGAAGATGTGGATCTCCTGTCGGCAGCAGCATTTCTCTGCACCAACAAGTGAAGCAGCACAGCACTAAAACGGGCCTGCTGGTTTGCCAGCACTCCCACAACATCGCACTGTCAGGCACCCATTGTTGCTATGTAGGAGTCCTGCTTCTTGACTCCAGGATGTTGCGGATCGCCCCCAGCTGGTTAGCAACACCGCTGGTGTCACTATGAGAGGACAGTTGCTTGGGCCTCTGCTACATTACACCAGCGATGTCAGCCAGAGACTGATCCAAGCCATGGAGTGGAGGGTAGGTGCCTCTTATAGCCACCGAGGTGCCCTTATTGAGACTGAAGCACCTACAGACTCCCTCTACGGTGCCCGCCACAGTCTCCATCCCCGCCCGCATCTTTTCTACCAGCTCTCTCTGGACTCCTACAGCACAATGTTGGAATTCAACTTGGGGGTCCTTTGAGTCCAGGGCGGGGGATGGGCTGGCAGGTGGTGATATGCAGATCTTCTGGAGACCCTGCGACGCCGTCGGCCCTTCCAGTGACCAAAGATAGTTTTTAATGGAGGCCAGGATTTGCCAGCGGGTGTCTTGGTCAAGAACACACTGATGGAACCCAGAGCATACATTGACTTTCACGTGCCTACACCACCAACAATACGCGTGACCATTTCTAATGCACTGCCATGGCTGGCTATATTTAAGGGCTAAGGGTCAAGCTGTACCCCACATGGTAGTAGTGCTGAAATTGGTGACATGTACCTACCCAGGTTTGCCACACAACTGGGCCCATCCACCTCAGCCTCCAACCATCCCGGACTACTGCCCTTTGTGGTGGCAAACTAGTTCATCCTATACCTTGACAGATCCCCATTTTACATCCTCCGACTTTGTCTCCCCAAGTCACATATCCAATTTGCCTTCGGACTACCTCCTGCCACGTGCTACATCTTCACACAGGGCCACATCACATGTAGGATGTAGTACTCTAATGGGCTCTTCTCAGTTATCCCTTCCCAGCTGCGACAAAAGTGTGACACGGTCAGACACAGCAGTTCAAGTGTATTGGTCAGGCTACCTTGCAGTACACATCTCCTTGCTATGCAATGTCTCACCATTCAGACACAGTGGCAGTTCAACGTGCTCAGCCAGGCCTACAATGCACTGCACTACCAGGGGCCCACCAGGGCCACCCACCATATTTTGTTTCAACACACATGGTCCTCTGATGTGCATCACTTGCATCCACTCTCACACCCAGACCGATTTCTTACACGACAGGAGTTCAGCTGGTCCCTACCGTGGCAGCAAACACTTGTGTGTGCACACTTTGCACATTGGGACAGCTGTGTGCTGTGTAGTTTCATGTAGGTTACTATACACGTGGCTCTTGGCATGTTCTAAGTGTTGATATTTCACATGCCCCACACCTGACACCCCCCCCCCCCTCAGTTGAGCAGTGTAGGAAAGTAGGATCTTTTTGGCATAGCTACCCCGACTTTTTGCCTGGTGTCAGTGTGTTTTGACTGTAGTACACTGGGATCCTGCTCATCCGGACCCCAGTGTCTGTGTTCTCTCTCCTCAATTCATTGGTAAGAACTTTGTACACCCCACAACTGGTATACAGGGGTACCGATACAAGTCCCTAGTATATGGTGCATAGGGCATTGGTACACCAGGGGTCTCAGTTGGGCTGCAGCATGTATTGTGCCACCCATGGGAGCCCATGCAAACTGTGTCTGCAGGCCTGCCACTGCAGCCTACGTGAAGTGGTGTATGCACCTGTCACTTCAGATATAAGGTTTTCCTTATATCCCGGACACTGCACTTAAAATCTATAAGTCGCAGGGTGCATGGTCCTAAGTGTCAGGGTGCCCCTACATGAGCAGAGCCACCACTACAAACCCCGGAGTCCATTCTCTGGCTTTGTAAGTGCGGGAAGCCGTTTTAAGGTATGCATTGGACAATGGCAAAGTCAAGCTGTCCAGCTACTTAATGGCTTCACCGAACCCGGTCATGTTTGGTATCATGCAACTACACTGATTCCATGGCGGTAGTCTTTGTTTGGTACTCACCTCACATTCTATTTTCTTAGTATATGATTTGGCCCCCCGCCCCATAAGGGCCATGTGTTTTAATTACCCATTTTGAAGTATATTTTATGGTGTTTTGATATCTCCAGGTAGGAGATATATCCAAGTAGTTTTAGTGTTGGTGTATAATAAATACAAGGTAATTTGCTAACACTGGTATGGTTCTTTCTTGTGTGTAAGCTTCACTGACTGAGGTAATTTACCCACTTTACACCCTCCTGAATAAGCCTTAGCTGCTCTCCACAGATACCCTATGAGTGCTTTGGTTATCAGGAACCACTTGTGCTATCACTAAGGGTTGCCTGGACTCCGTGCACAGTGCCTCACCAATAGGTGTACATCATATACTGAGCCAGCCTCCTACAAGCAGTTTCTCCTCTGACCAGCCCATTCCAGTCCATTGCTTTACAGTCCAGATGTGTGTGCATTGGCCCAAGTAAGACTGTGACAATGCAAGCCAACTTGCACCACGAACCCACTGTCAGGTTGGGCAGGGTTCACGTGTCCATGCATGATGTGTTGTTCCCATCATATTTTTTGCTTTGTACTTTGGGACTTGTAGTGGAGTTTACAACATGAGTCACCAGAACTACAAGTGCCAGTATACAAAGGTGAACCTGGACTGGTTATGCACTTCACACATGGAAGGGAGAAACGTGACGGAGCTGGACTGAGCTGTGCAGCATGTAACTGGGCAGTGTGACATTTATGTGATGTTAAACGGTACATGACCCAGATTCCTGCCCTTTGCCCTGCACACAGTGCAGTGGAGTGCTGGGACATAGTTGGCTGCACTGCACAACATGATATGTTTGCCCATATTGCCCATTGTTGTAACTTACCCTGTAGGTCTTGTTGTTCCCCGTGTCCGGCACTGCCCTGTCTCGGAACCCCTGCCACTACCTCCTCTGGGATGACAGCTGTCACTCGCTCCTCCAAAGCATCCAGCTACTCCTGGGGCACCGGGCCTCCTCCTTTGGTCTGCGTGGTTGCCTTCAAGGTTGATGGCCAGTTTCTCGTTCGTTCTGCGCTTATATTCTTGCCACAGGTTTTTTAATAGCCTGTAACTGTTCTCTTCGCTTGTCCCACACGGTTGATCTTGGCCATTATGGACTGCCAAATGGCCTCTTTCTTCCCTAATGGCAATTCTGAGGTGACAGATCTGATGATGGTGCTCTGTCGCCTCAGTGATCAAGAGATCATTCTCCTCACTGAAATTGCACTTCCTATTCCCCTGGGAGTCTGTCTGGACATAATGGCTGGGGTTGTTGTCCTGACTGCTGCTCTCTGCTTGCCTTCTGTGAAGTGCAGCAATTTATTTTCCCATAAGTGTCATTTTTTATATGTTTGATGCTTCACACATTGAAAAGTGACGCGAAGGTGCTTTGCATCGCATTACGTGCTGCAAACCAGTCTTATGCCACTTTTGCTCCTGATGCATTAGTTTCCGCTCCGACATCATGCCCACGGAAGCGGCAATTGTTTTTTGTTTTTTTTTACACAGCCTGGACCTTACGCCATGGTGCGCCATTCCGTTAATACGGCGCATCTCTGGCATTTATGACGTAGCAAAAGTACACATCATTTTCGCACATCGCTGCCGCAAAGCAGCGTTGCGTCAGTTCTTGTAAATGAGGCCCCATGAAGCTTCCTTACCTGATGAATATTGTTGCAATTATGATTGCTTGTTTCTATTAATGAATTTGTTCAGTATTTTTAGTAGGTATTTTGTTTGTTTTGATAATTTGCTGCATTTTTGTGGTTGCTTTTAATCGAAATAAAGTAAATAAACGACAAAATGCAAGTGATATTGTAACAAGAGATTAAAAAAAAAAGTATCCTAAGGATGCATAAGATACAACAAGACCTGCGTGGCAAACGGTATACTCAGATGGGGTTCCCTTACTCACTGTGCCACTGGAACAAAGCAATACCTGACTGAAGAGCTCCCAATGAGGGCGAAACTGCTCTTGGGCTGCTTGTGTTCTGGTTCAGAAAGGATCTGACTTGGCAGTTTGGGCTAGACTGTTCCTATTGGAGCAGGGTCCAGATTGATTGGCATATGGTTGGGTGTAATTTGAGGTGGCATGGTGGGCACAAAAATGATGTGTTGGAATGCTAAACCGAGCAATTGCCAGTAGGTAGACTTATTGCAAGCATCCCCCATCACATTTTGTGTGTTTGAGACAAGCCACTTCAGACAACTGTAAATGTTCAATTCCAGCTCTTTCACCCTGGAACCTGCATCTTTTCATCATGTCTATATTTGTGAAAATCTGAGTTTTTCTTGAATTGTTTGCTTGATAAGCATTTGTAGTGTTTTTGACTTGAATTTTACTAGTCATGTGGCCATTTTCTTAAAAGTTCTAATTCACTTAACATACAATTCATTTAGAGTAATTTAATGCCCTCCACTTGTTTGCAACTTTTATTTGTTCAAATTAACACATGTACATATTTATATTTCCGAATCCAGCCATATTGCGCAAAATTCTTAATATTTGCATGGATTCATTTCATGAAAAGGTTATTAAGGAACTTCTCACACTTAGATGAGGTGAGAGTAAGCCCGAATGGGCAATATAAGCAAAGAGCACCAATTCGAAACCTTCAGGAGGATACCTTCATTGTGATTAAACAATATGAATATAGGGGAAAACAATACGATTATAGGGGATAACAATATTATAGACCTGAAGAAATACACTGATGAGGTTTATAGACAACTTAATAGCAACATTATGGGACTACTGAGGCAAGTACTTACAAACAAGTGATTGAAAGATTCTGGGATATGCTGTGGGGCTGGAGCGAAAAGGGCAATTTAAACCAGGATGAACATCGTTTTTTAAAATTGCCAAAGCAAAGGTGCCTTGTTTTTGTGTTTTGCCAAAGATTCATAATGATACACATAATTCCCTAGAAACATAGTCACTCCAAATGGCAGTTTACAGGAAAATATGACTAAATGAAACAAGTTACTTACCTGTAACTATAGTTCTCCTGTATTGGAATCTTTCATAGATTCACATGCTTGAATCATTCCCAGTCGTCGAGATGGGAGTCCCCGGTACAAAATAATTGTCCTATTAGACATAGCACATAAGGCTCTAGGCCTTAAAATCTTTTATAACATATCCCTGTCCTTTAGTAAAAAAGGACCAAACTTAAAACTTAACCAATCAGAAGAGACCACCCTGTAGAACCTTCCTGAGAGAAGATCCAGTCCCTCAGATTTTCCAAGCACAAGTGCGCATAAATAGAAAAAAACTGAGATAAGTAAGTGAGCCTTCTCCAGGGGAGGCGGGTGGGTCGCATGTGAATCTATGAAAGATTCCAATACTGGAGAACTATAGTTACAGGTAAGAACTTGTTTCTTACTCCAGTATTGGAACTTTCATAGATTCACATGCTTGAATCAGAATAGCTAGCAGTGATGAACACATTTTCATGCCCTATAACCACTACAGGAAAGGCATGCCTGAAAGCATTATCCGTAACACATTAAAATACTCATATAAATGCATAAGCAAAACTAACCAAAGTATACCTTTTACCATAAACCATTGAAAATGTGAGACAGGACAGGATGGTGGGAAGGAACCAAAGAAGAAGGCTCACCTTATTGAAAGATATGTCTGAGAACTGCCTGTCCTACTGCCACATCTCACTTATTCCCAGCATCCAAGCAGTAGTGCCTGGTGAATGTGTGAGGCGTCCTCCAATTTGCTGCTCTACAAATGTCAGGCAGGGAAACACCTGCAAACAGCGCTGCAGATGTGGATATCACTCTTGTAGAGTGGGCACGAAATCTTGACGCCAGAGGATGGCCCGCTTGTTGATGACAGAATACGATTGCACTTGAAATCCATCTGGAAATGCTCTGTTTAGTGATAGGGAAACCTTTCCTAGGTGCACTGTACGCAATAAGGAGTTGGTTTGACCTGCGAAATGACTGTCCTGTTCAAGTAAAATTTTAGGCACCTTTTAACATCTAGAGTGTGCAGAGCACGCTCCACTGCCGTCTTCGGATTTGGGAAGAATGATTTCAGAACAATTGGTTAGTTAAGGTGGAAATCTGAAGGAACCTTAGGGATGAATTTAGGGTTTGTTCGTAGAATAACTTTGTCTTGTTTAAATTGTAAGAAAGGTTCTTGAGTAGTGAAAGCCTGAAGTTCTCCAACATTTCTCGCTGATGTGAGAGCTAGGAGGAGAGCCACTTTCCAGGATAGGAACTTCATGTCCGTCTTGTGAATAGGTTCAAACGGATGTTTCATTAGTTGACTGAGCACCGTATTTAGTTGCCATGCCGAGGGCGGTGCCCTTACTGGAGGGACATTCTAAACAGCCCCTTGAGAAACTGTTTCACTAGCCTGCAGGACCATAGAGATGGAGCCTTCGCTGATCTGCGGAAACTGGAAATGGCAGCTAAATGAACTTTAATTGATGCATAAGCCAAACCTGAGCGAGCCAAGAGAAGTAGACAGGGTAAAAATTTTACAGGAGGTGACTGGAGAGGATTGACTTTAGACGATCTACACCACGTGCAAAATCTTTTCCATTTAAGCGAGTAAGTCCCGTTAGTGCTGTCTGCTCTTGCTTTAGCCAGCACCTGTCTGCACTCCTGTGGGATCTTTAGGTATTGAAATTCTCAGAACTCAGGAGCCAGGCTGACAATTTCAGAGAACTGGGGTTCGGATGGCATACTTGTCCCTGGTTCATTGTCAAGAGAGACGGAAATGGTCTGAGGTGGAGTGGAGACTTGACTGAGAGTAGGTGAAGTTCTGTGTACCAGTGCTGGCGAGGCCAGGCTGGAGCTATCAGAATGATCTTGCAGGGTTCGGTCTTTATCTTTTTTAACACTCTCGGAAGGAAAGGAATGGGGGGAAAGGCGTAAGCAAATATGCCGGACCAAGCTACTGAAAAGGCATTCCCCCATGAACCCTGATGGTGACGCCAACTTGCGAAGTACCGGCATTTCTCTGGAGATGCGAACAGATCTATGTTTTGCTTGCCCCATTGGGAGAAAATGTTGTCTAGAGTGTGCTGGTCCAGTTCCCACTCGTGGCAAGTAGTCTTTAGTCTGATCAACATGTCCGCTATGACATTTTGTTTTCCTGAGACGTACTCCGCTGATACATGCACTTTGTGATGAATCGCCCAGCGCCATATGAGTTGGGCTTCCTGAGAAAGCAGGAAAGATCTTGTTCCTCCCTGTTTGTTGAGGTAGTGCATTGTCGTGGTGTTGTCCGTCCTGACAAGCACCGATGTGTTTTGTATTTTTGGCAGAAATGCTTGGAGCGCTAGGTAAACTGCCCTTAGCTCGAGAAGATTAATATGAAGATTCCTGTGGGAAGGCGGCCACCTTCCGCTGACCTGCAAGTCTTGCAGGAAAGCTCCCCAGCCCTCTAGAGATGCATCCGTGGTAATGACGAAAGGAACAGCCTGCGATAGGAACAGCAGAACCTGCGATAATTGCTGAGGTTGCGTCCACCAGTCCAAGGCCGCTATCATGGGAGGAGTGATTCGGATCAGGTCATCGAATGAGCCCTCTATCTGCACCCATTGCTCGTTTAAAGCTTCCTGAGGAGGACGCATTTGAAGACGACAATGCGGTATGATGGGGATACAAGAAGACCTCATTCCTAGGAGAGATTTGAAAAGGCATACAGAAATGGACTTTCTTTTTTGGACCCTCTTTGCCAAGGACATTAACCTTTGTTGTCTCTCCAGAGTAGGATAAGCCTAGTTTTCTCTGGTGTCCAGGATAGCTCCTAGAAATACCAGTCGACGGGATGGTTGCAGAGTCGAGTTTTCTACATTTAAAGTGAGGCCCAAGTTCTTGAAGAGTTGGAGACAGGCCTTGGTGGACGCTTTCACTGCTTCGTACGTGGGGGCTTTGAGAAGCCAGTCGTCCAGGTATGGGAAAATTTGATGATGTTGTTGTCTTAGAAATGCTGCGACTGGTGCTAAACATTTTTTGAAAATGCGGGGAGACGATTTTAGTCCGAAAGGTAAGACACGGAATTGGAAGTGACTGTCGGCCACCGTGAATCTTGGGAACTTCTTGTGCTTTCGACGTATGGGTATATGAAAATATGTGTCCTGGAGATCTAGCGACGCCATGTAATGGTTTTTGTTGAGGAGGTGAAGCACATCTTGAATAGAGATCATACGTACGATTGCTTTTTGAGGAATTTGTTTAAGTTCTGCAAATCTAATATAGGTCTCCAGTTTCTTAGCTTTTTCCGTATTAAAAAGAACCAGGAGTAGAAACCCTTCCCTCTCTTATTGAGGGGAACTCGTTCTATTGCTCCTTTCTACAACATGTTGGTAACTTCCATCTTTAAGAGATGCAGGTGTTTTTGGAAGCGAGGCAGAGGAGGAGTTGTTGGAGGGATCTCTATAAATGCCAAGAAATGGCCGAATTGGATTATGTTTAAGACCCATTGGTCCGAAGTTATGCCCCGCCACTGTTGTAAATAACGGGATATTTTGCCGCCCACCGGGGATGGAATCGGTGGGAAAGAGGCCGACAGCTGGGAGAGGTCATTGGCGTCGAGCGGTCTCCTTACCTTGGCGTCCTGCTTTTCCCCTAAAAGAAGCCTTGTTGTAGGCTGCCGCCGGTGGCTGGCAGCTAGTATACTGGGGTCTGTATTGTTGAGCAGTAGCAGGATATTGTGAATAGCAAGATTGTTGGTATCCTGATCTGTAAGATTGGTAACCTCTTCCTCGTGAGCCATGAAAAGGAGTCTTTTTGTATTGTAAAGTACCCAAAGACTTAGCCGTATCTGTGTCTTTTTTGATATCTTGTAAGACTACGTCAACGTGGCTGCCAAATAATTCTTCACCATTGTAAGGAAGGTCCAAAATCTT
Organism: Calotriton arnoldi; assembly: GCA_963921515.1. Classification (NCBI taxonomy): domain Eukaryota; kingdom Metazoa; phylum Chordata; class Amphibia; order Caudata; family Salamandridae; genus Calotriton; species Calotriton arnoldi. The sequence goes on from CAWUFW010002968.1 coordinate 1,011,272, forward strand.
TGTCTGTACCTCAGGCCTGAATGTGGTGGCTTTGAGCCAGCCTTGACGCCTCAAGACGGCCGCTCCCGCTAGCTGCCTGAAACCAGTGGACGCTACAGCCATAGAGCAGTCTATCACTTCAAAGGCAGTCTGTTCGCCCTCAAGAAGAATTCTCTTAGCTTCCTCCTTGTCATCTGGTGGAAGTTTGTCCAAGAATGGTGTCAAGTCCGACCACAGTACAATCAAACAGAAGAAGCCCCTACCTATTTATTTTACAATATGCATAACATGTGATATAACAGTCTGAGCAGTGCTGAAGAATAAGAAAACAGGAATATCACAAAATAAATTTATTAATTCAATATCAATGAAAAAGATATGCAAATAGAAAACAAGCAAGCATATACAAAGCAGAGAATATATACAGTCCCACCACTCATTCAATACCATACACACAAACGAGCATCCTATTATACCTCTTTCATTCAGACTCACAACAGTCGTACAGTGACATACACAATTTAACAAAACAACATAAACAGCAAAATTGCCCCCAGTGTCCACAGAGTTGTGGGCCGAAAGATTATTTTTAAAAATGCCAATGTGTTCAATACATCTTATAGGTATATGCATTAAATCAATAATTAGAAAGAATAAATTGATAAATACAAAGATTGTTTAAAAAGGAGGGGGAACAAATCAAGGGTAGAACAAAACTCAATCAAGAGTTGAAGTGTCACAAAACGCCGACGCGCGTTTCGGTGTGAAGACCGGATATGGCCAAACACCTTCCTCAGGGCGTGGGTAACAAAACAGTGGAGAGGTGGAAAAAGTTCTCTAGGTCAAGAGAACTTCTGATTAAGCAGGCAAGAAGTATCGTGCAGCGTGATATACTGCGCAGGTAGAAATGGAGTAAAATCTGAGCTGGAATGGCAACAAGGATCAAGTTGCCGCCAAGGTGATATGGTTGAGATAACAGGCCGCCAGTTAACTAGGATCGGGCCGACCCAGATGGTCCAAGGATGGCAACACGGGTCTGCAAGCCGATAAGCAGAGGGCGGTAGCATGATGCGGAAGATAGAGAGATGTCCAAATAGCAAAAAAATATAAACAGGCCAGATAAATACTGGACAGCCAAGCATTCGTCAGCGATAAGAATATCAGCAGAGAGTTAAACGAAATAAGCCCTCACTCAGGATACGAGATAGTCTAAAGTAGAACTGATACGAGCGGTGACATGGTGGTCAATCCTGGGTAGCTGGTAGAAGACAGAGTACACGTCCGACCACATCTGCCTATTATAACGGCCCAGTAGAGCCAGAGAATTTGCTGCTCGTATTGTCAGAGCGGACATTGTTGAAAACCGCTTCCCAATGTTGTCAAGCTTTCTTCCTTCTTTATCAGGAGGAGCAGTTAGAGGAGCTGAAGGAGTCTTCGAGCATCGCTGTGCTGCTTGCGAGATTACAGAATCTGCTTTTGGATGACCTATTAAGCACGCTGGAGCATCATCTGGAGCCTTATATTTTTTGTCCATTCTCTGCAATACAGGTGGAACAGTTGCTGGATTTTGCATTATTCTCAGCCCCTCCTTCCATATGTAATCAATGATGGGTATAGAGCTCACTGATTTTTTATAAGGCTCTTTAAAGTCATACAGAAAACAGTCTTGCTGATGCTTAGGCATCGGTAAATCAAAGCGCTTAGCCGCTCTCTCCAGAAGGTTGTGGAATCCCCCTATATCTTCCGGAGGTGAATCCACTTAGGGGGGAAATGGAGATGCCGGAGTGGGAATGATGTAGGAATCCCATTCATCTTGTTGAATCTCTCCTTCTCTCTCCACTTCCTCATCAGAGGATGTCAACTGATGGACAGGAGCAGCTCGAGTAGGAGGCTGAAACCTAGGAGCCTGTTGGAGAAGAGGGGAACGAACCTGTATTTGTGGACAAACAGGTGGAGAAGGAGGAGAAGGCGGCTGGATGCTCTGTTCTGGCGGAAATCTCCTCTTATAGTCCGCCAGCATAAATTGCAGGTCTGTCATAAGACTTGAAGGGAGGTACATCATCTCCTGTTGATGATAGTGCTGTTGCTAATGTAAATATTGACGTCCATAACCATCATCTTCATCAGAATCCTCCTGATATTTGACGTGAAGGTCTGATGGGCTGAAGGCTGCCCCAAAGACTATCATCCTCGGACCCCTCGTCCTCATCATCTTCTTCTAAGAACTGAGATGGTAAAAGAGCCTGCACCTGACTAGGTGAAGTTACAGCTGGTGTTAACTGTATTTTTGAAATTTTATGTTTTTCCGACACCGTCGACGAGCCTGTCGATGTCTGTATCACCGTCGGAATCACCTTCATTGACAAAAGCTGCTTTTCCTGCTCCGTCGACGGAATTGCCGTCGTCGACGGCACACTGCTGGAGACATGGATCTTCATTGACGGTAAGGCCGATGAGACTTCCGCCATCGACGCGGGTTCTCTCGTGGATGCAGTCGTCGTCGGCGGGTGGGTCGTCGTCGGAAGTTGACCCCTCGATGACGATGACTTCGAAGACACAATTTGCTTTGTCGACGACAAAGGTACCTTACCCGTCGGCGAGGACATCGGCGCTGCAGATACAGTCACGGTATTGACTAAAGACACCATCGTTGTTACCAGAATCACCTCAGGAGAGGATTTTTTCATCGACGGTGGTGTAGTCGACGTGCTACTCAACGGCAGAGCTGAAGTAGGTTTTTTGACGGTATGCTTCAGTTTCATAGGTGGTGTTGGAGGTTCTGAAGCTGGTTTCTTGATACTTAAAGCCTTCTTTTCTTCATGGGAAGCTTTGCTGGCAGATTCAGTCTGTTTCTGAGTGGACTCAGACTTTATTTACGCTTTTTTAGGTGGCTGTGATGATGAGCCTGCAGGGTCATCCAAAGGTCGTTTCTGAGGCGTTCTTGAGGAAGATATAGAAGATGTATCACTCTCCTCATCAGAGACCACAGTGTCCCTGTTTTTAAGCCTCTGAAGCCACAAAAGAAGCCTTCCTTCTCGGTCTTCAAGAGTCTTTGTAGAAAAGGTGCGACATACCTTCCACTCCTTTGGTTTGTGGTCAGGGTACAAGCAGTATAAGCAGTCCTTGTGCTTATCATCAATATGCAACCTTTTCTTCCTGCAAGTTCCACAGGCCCTGAATAGACCTTTTTTAGGTGTGTCTGACATGGTGGACGTAGTAAACTCCGGCATACTGGTCGAACGGGAGGTACAGAAATAAATAAAACTAATTACATTGCGCGCCGCAACGCCATTTGGCGTTGCGGCGCGCCCAATGTAATTCGGTTTATTTATTTATGTACTTACCTCCGTTCGGCCGAATGCCGGAGTTTACTACCCCCCCACCCTGCCCCTCCCCCGCCCCGCAGCACTCCCACCAGGAGCTGCAACTGATTAGATGTTAGCTCCCTATATGCTTATATAAAGCATACTAAGGGTATGAGAGCTTGTGCACATTTTCTGTGCAGAAGATCAATTAGTGTTTTCTAACGCAATAAGGTGTTACTTTAAATCACAGAATTTTGCCTGAATGAGAAAATGTTTGTATTTGACAAAAACTATTACAAACTATGAGAACAGCGATGGGCACTTGGTTTGCCCCCAGCTACACAAATTAATTCCTGAGCTGGTGGGAGCAGCAGGTGGCCTGGACTAATAAGAGTTTCATTCAACACATCCCCATATGGTTTTATTGGTAATTCTTTCTTCCTAAGTACTGGTGGTAAGGAGAATCTAGTTAAGTTTATTACCAAACTTGGAGATAATGATTTGAATCTCAATCTTCTAACTGCATTTTACATGCTTGTAGTTCTCAATCAATCTTAAAAACAGTATACACTATGTGGAAATGTTAAGGGTGAACCGTAATAGCAGTACCAAGGCTGTTTATGAGTAAGAGAAACAGTCTAATAAAAGTAGATTTTTGGAAAGTGGTTAGTAAGAAAAAGCAATATTTGGAGAGGGTGACTACCCATCTCAAGGAAAATCACAACTCGTCAGGGTGAACTCTCAAAGTAAAAATTAACCTGAACTAAAAACACTGCTAGCTATGGCACAAAGCAGGCAACTTAACTTAGGGCAATGTGTAAAGTATTTATGCTGTAGGTAAACAGTAATAAAGTCGAAAGGCAAAGTAATAAAAATCCTAAACTACATTAGGAAAAAATTGTAACATTTAATAAACAAAATGAAACCAAAAAAAAAAAAATCTAATAAGGGGCACGGCTAGATGAATTTTTAAAGTTTTAAGTAGGAATAGCGCACAAGTAATTTACTTTCTATCCTGTACCCTTATAAACCACACAACCCGCTGAGGTACTAAAAATACAAATAAACTATTAAATTTAAAAACTAAAAGTTGACAAGCTATATTAAGAAGCATTAACAATAAGTATACAATTTATAACATATACAATTAAAATATATACTAAAATAAATAAAAATGTAAAAAATGATATGAACAATTTTTGTAAACTATATTAACAGATATTTTTAACATCACTATAGATGTTTTACCATCGATACTACTTACCTTAAAATCAATATTCTTGTCAACGATATTTTTGCACATTTGTGTATCACGATATTTAAAACTCAATATTTCTGCTCCTCAATATTTTTTTCTTCGATATTTTGTCTGAATACCATAAATGAAACAAGCCAATCAAAGGCAAAAAAGGTAAATTTGAAATAAGCCTCTATGTGTTACAGTCAAAATATTTGGAGGAGGGGGGGCGTGGCCGGTCGAGCCATCATGGCAGACATGTTCTACAGCGCTCCAGCCCACCGTGCCACTAAATCCGTCATCATCCTTGGACACCCCACGTGCTAGCGGACCAGGCAATTCCAGAATTGCCGGGGATACTCCTGGAGAGAATCCTGTCGGGGAGGGCGAGGCATGTGCTAAACGTGCCTCCCGACCCTGCGGGTGTCCGGACGGGCGGGCCGCGCGGTTGCTGGGGCACTCGCGGCGCAGCTTACCTGGGCCCGGAGAGAGCGGGGGTCGTGGCCCGGTGGCGAGCCCGTCAACATTAAGCCTGCAGAGGATCCCAGTGTGAAAGTGGACCGGAGGTGCCGGAGAAGCACGCTGATACTGGGCTGGTGGATGGGCTGGCGGCCCCGGGCTGCCGGCTTGGTGCCTGTGAACGCGGATGGAGCGCAGCTCTGGGAGGCCTAAAGCGCTCGGCTGGCTGAACTGCCAGAGGTGCGGGCGCTTTCTGGTGGATCCTCGCAGATCGAGTGGACTGGAGCCACCTTCTCTCTGCTGCTGCCGGCTGGCGGCGGCCCGGTCCCATGACAGCCATCCGGTGGACATTGAAGGTGGGCCAGCAGTGCGGGACAACAACGCGCGGGTCCCAGATCTCGGGGGGAGGGGAGGCCCTCTGGCTGGTTCTGGTGTGGCCGGACTGCTGAACTGAAGCCGGGGACTTCGGGGGGAATGTGACCTGGGGAGGGCCCGCGTGGCCTTCAATTTGTGACTGATGGCGCCGTCCACAGCACAGAGGAGCTAGCGGATGGGCCCACACGAAAACACTGGATTGGAGGGGCCCGAGTGAGCTGGGGCTACCTCCCATCCATTGATTGAGGTGCCCGGGCCCCCACGAAACCTCCACCCAAGGAGCGCCATATACACTATCCTTATCAATAGGAATTTCCTAGTTTTTAAGGGATAAATATTGCTGGCAATACTTGCCTATTTGTCAACACACTCGGGCATATTCCAGAATTTCACTGTTGCCGATCTCAACATAGGGTCAGAGTAGGAACGCTCTCCTGTAGTCAAACTTTCGTCAAGGAGTAACGTCAGAGGGTCGCAAGAGGCATGGACGGAGACGTTACTCCTTGACGAAAGTGTGACTACAGGAGAATGTTCCTACTCGGACCCTGTGTTGAGATCGGCAACAGTAAAATTCTGGAATATGCCCGAGTGTGTTGACAAATAGGCAAGTATTGCCAGCAATATTTATCCCTTAAAAACTAGGAAATTCCTATTGAGAAGGATAGTGTATATGAAAATAGAGGGCTCTGTATCCTGAAGAAGGCCTATGATCCTTAGGGGCAGTGTAGAGGCTGAAACATGTTGATACTGGAAGTGAGGGAAATGGAGACCAATTCTCCAATATACCCTCCTTTACTTTGTAACCCGGTCAATGGTGGTCCAGAATAAATTAGGTTGGCACTCCACTTAGACAGTTTTAATGCTTTCTCTTTTCTCTGCATTTAGGATCCCTTTCTAAGAGAAAAATGTTCTCTCTAGAACAAAAAAATATGCGCTCCACCTCGCGCGTTGGTCTGCGCCAGGGTGTGTCAGCGGCCCAATGATGAAGCATGCCACTATCTAGTGGGTGAGGGCAGTATTTACAACCTTTTGGGTTTTCCTCCCAAAGTGAGTAATCACAAGACCAGAATTTTAATTTTCAGAGCTCTAAGTTTGTTTCTTAGTCCTTCTCATTTGGTGAGTCTTTGAGCGTAGCCTTTGGAGAGCAAGGGAAGGCTTAATCTTTAGTCCTCTGTGTTGTGTGTTGGATTACACCGCCTATGTCGGATAGCACAGTCGCAGACCCCAATACCAGTACTGCAGGGGCAGATGGCATCTTACGCACAAACCCCCGTGCGGTAGCTCAGGCCTTTGCAACTTACTACTTGAACCTTTACAGGAAAAGGGAATTCCTATCCTCTGACCAAATTAGAGAATTCCTGAGGGACATACCACCAAAACCGGTTTCGGACAGTGTACGTGACCAATTGGAAGCACCACTCACAATAGAAGTACTCCCCAACGCTCTCCAGGACATGCGTCCTGGCCGGGACCCTGGCCCATATGGGTTCCAAAGCGAATTCCTAAGACTACACATTTCCCAATTGGGCTCCCACTTGCTCAGAGCACTCGAGGAAGCCCTTGAACAACAGATCCTTCTGTCAGACTGGGGAAACGCTGAAATAGTATTCCTCAAGCCAGGGCGCGCGCCCCCCCCCCCCAGAAGAACCATCCTCATATCGCCCCATTTCACTACTGGACATGGAAGCTAAGCTTTTGGGCAAAGTTCTCGCAAATCGTCTCCTTCCATATATAACAGAACAGAACTTGTTCATCCGGATCAAGCCAGCTTCATGCCCCAACGATACACACGTCATAACATTAGGCGAGTCCACAATGCCCTGGCCATGGCGCCAAAACTTGGGCATTGCTTGCCGACATTGACAAAGCTTTTGATTCTCTCTATGGGATTATTTATTACTCCTACTACAAGCCCTTCATTTTTGTCCGCAATTCTTGCCGTATATTCGTCTCCTTTACACAGATCTTTCAGTCTCAGTGCGAGTAGCTGGAGCAACATCAGCTCCATTCCCAATCAGCAGGGGTGCCCACTATCCACGCTTCTTTTAGCACTCGCGATAGAACCACTGGCAGTGTGGGTGAGGCGAGACTCCCTAGTGCACGGATTTGACTGGTCCGTGGAGGTATCGGACAGGATCGCATTATACGCAGACTATGCTCTGTTCTTCCTCACTGACCCCAGGTTCACAGGCCCACGGATATTGCAAATACTTAGAGTGTTTGGGGAAACATCCGGACTCTGTACTAACCCAAACAAATCAGTACTATTTCCAGTATGTGGGGACCAGGGGAGAGGCACATGGGCGTCCCATCCAACTCAGGCATCAGGGGCTTCCAATACCTGGGCAATTCGACACGATCCTGGACACAACATAACCTTGCTAACAAAATCCAGGATGAGGTTCAGGCCTGGTCCCCCCCTTCCCATATCCCTGCATAGTAGGTCAGCCATCTTCCGGATGGTCTCATTACCACGGATATTATATTGACTCCAGAATTTCCCCTATAATATCCCGCAATCCTGTTTCAACCAGGTCAATGCTACCCTTAATAACTTCCTATGGGGTAGTGGGGCTGTCCGAGTCGCCCTGCGGACAAGCAGGCAGTCCACCTATTGAGGCGGGATAGCCGCGGCGGACGTATTCGCCCATTATTCGGCCTCCCACCTGCTTAATATAAATGAATGGAGGTATAACCCCCAAATAGATCCCGCATTCGCTGTGGAAAGACGAGTGATAGATAATCAAACACTGCTCGACTTATTATATAGTCGAACCTGCCTGGGTCATGCACCCCCAGCTACGAAGGCAGTCCTCTAATTATGGAGACGGGCAGTCCGGGGAATGGGCTGGGAGGGACGGCAAACACAGATGACCCCATTGTGGGAGGGAACCTATGGCCGACAGGTAGCAGCACTATCTGGGTTCCACTCTTGGGACCTCATCGGGTTATCCACACTCTGAAGTAATGAAGGGGACAGTACTCAAATCCTTTCAACAACTGCAGTAGGATTCCAACTTATTCATAGTCAGTTTTATAAATACCTACAATTTCGGTATGCACTGACTCCATACATCAAAATACTTCCGGACCTTCTGGAATTCGACCCACTTGAAGGACGACTACTAACGGGAGACTTAGGAGCTCACAAGATCCGACAAATTTATCAAACCCTAGTTACTCTCAACTGTACTACACTAGGAGAGTTACGACCTGGGAGGGCGATATTACAGCTCTCTCAGATGAGGACTGGACAGAGTCCCTGGCGAGTCCTCTGGGTGCTGCCATTACGACCCGCTACCGCTTGATCCAGTTTAAGTACATTCATCGGGCCTACTATACCAGGTCTCGTCTCTGGCGTATGGGGATGATATCGTCACCCACATGCCTCAGATGCAATTGGGAGGTTGGTACCTTTTTTCACAGTGTGTGGAGCTGTAGCGACCTCCAGCCCTTCTTGCGTCGGATAATGGCTTGCCTCGCCATGGTGCTGTCCTGGCAACTCCAGTTTGATCCCAAATTAGTACTTCTTCATAGCACAGATGAGATCGGAGAAACAGATACAAACAGCACCTCCTATTCCTGATGCTTACACTAGCCAAGCAAGATATCGCCCAACACTGGAAGGGGTCTACTCCACCATCCGTGGGTGGAGGGGAGCTATGGACAGATGTATGGGAATGGAACTGGCGTTATTTCAAGCACGGGGTTGCCCGCAGAAGCACATGAAAATATGGAAACAATGGGTGGAATACAGGGGTGTAGACTTACCAGCCGTAGCGTCCCCTGAAGCTCTTATCGAGCTGGAAATGCAGCCCCATGAGGCTGCTGTCACATAGTATAGTCATTCTCAATTCGCCCAACACTATACTCCAACATCCTGGTGGGACGGGGGGGGGCTACCTAATCTGTGCCTAGGTTTATATTGGTTCATCTGTTTTGTTTTGGGGAAATTGGTATGCTGCAAACCTGTATTGAATCTTGTGGATGTATGGGCCTTCGAGCCACGCTGTACCATGAATAAAACCTGAATAAAATTTGATATTAAAAAAAAATATTTGGAGGAGTAAGAAACTGTGTCCTCTTAAGTAAAGCATTTTAGTTGTAAGTTAGATTAAAGACACCTAGCCAAAAAAGTTTAGATCATTTGCTGGTATGGATCCTACTTATTCATAGGACCTCAAGTCACATGGGATGGAGACCAGATGCATGTATCCTAAAACAAAGATTATGGGGACCCTTAGCAAGGTCAAAGGTGACTGTTTTAAGGTGAATACGTACACAGTAAAATCAGAGTTTACCTTGCGAGAGGCCTACAATATGGTCATTAAAGGCCAGGTGATCCGCCTATCTGTTTTCCTCCAAAACAAAATGGCCAAAAGCACATCAGTTGGATGCGGACATACTTGTACTAGAGAAGCAGTATCTGCAAACAAATTAGAATGAGGGAGCTCCTCAATCTTAAAAGGCAAGAATTCCAAGTGTAAAAATGAGGCACAGGATTATTACCTGGTGAAACAAAGAAAGTTCTACAAAGCAGGGAAACAAGCTAGTAAGATGTTGGCTTGATTAGGAAAAAGTGGGGGAAAATAACAGATGGGGGAAAAAAATTAGGAGCCCAGTAGGAGGAAAAAGAAACAGAACTATAGATTGCCAAACTCTCTGTAGATTTTGATCAAGAGCCGTTCACTGCATGGGGGGCACTCAATAGCTTGAGAGATTAGATTTCTTAGCAGATATAAGCTTACCAAAACTCACTAAGGAGTATAGAAATCAATTAAAAAAGATATAACCCCTGAAGAAACAGCAAAAGTCATCTGTAACCAGCAAGTGGGACTTAACAGGATGCCTTTGGAGCTATATAAAAGACTAGCAAGTGAATTAACCACACACCTTCTAGAGATGTACATGTCAGCATAGGCACTGGAAGTAGGAATGCTGCAAGCACCCCAGAAATAACCATCCTGGAGTTCAGAAATTAAATCAGCAATAATGATGCCTTGAAAGGTTGTCTTTATCTTTGTATTCAAAGGGAGAGGCCAAATGTCAGGCTATGTCTCTGACAAACAGTTTGTTTAACATGGACATTGGTGTTTTCATTCTGTGACTACAAAGTGAGAGGATTTTGTATAGTGAACTATGTTGCAATCTTGAAGTAATACAAGGACTCTAAGAAGGAAAGAGGGTAGGATGTCATTTTCTTTTAACACAGCAACATTTCAATATCTGTAAATGTAACATACAAATATTTCAAAACATATCAGCAGTTAAAGAACAAATTAAGCACTTTTTTAATAACAATTAAGTATGAAAGGTACAAAAAAATTTAATAGGACCAAAAGAAAGACGCTTTACTTAAGTTAATCAACTTTATTAGGTTTTAAACAGCACAATAAATTATTACACTTTGACATACAGTACTTTTTGCAGTCTTTCCAGGATTTTGTAGCCCCAACGCTTTACAGTTGACATAAAAGTGACCTAAGCCCCAAAGACCACAGTTTCCCTCCCTCAACATCACTAGTCCATGAAGCCCAACCATTTGCCCCACACACGGTCGTATTTGGCGGAACACCCGCTCTCTTCATATACTGGTTTTTCCTGCATGGCACACCAATCCCTGCGCCAGTGGGCGATGGTAGGAGGGACAGGATCCTTCCAAGTGGCTACTATATCTTGTTTGGTCACCACGGTGGCCACTCCCAGGAACGCTGTCAGCGCGAGAGCCCCCCCTCCCCCCATGCACTCCATAACTCCCAGGATGAGGGCCAAGGGGCTAAGCGGGACCTACTGTCCCAACGTGGCATTCAGTTTGCTTGCTACTGCTGTTCAATATCGAGTGAGAGCTGCGCAGGACCAGGCCATATGGTAAAAGTCAGCAGGTTCCTCCGCACAGTGTGGGCATCATGGAGTCAGGAGAAAGCCAGCGCTGTGTAGTCTGACTGGGGTGAGGTAGGCACAGTGGAGATAGAACATCTGGATTAAACGCAGTCTGGCTGTGATTGGGGGTCACCTGGGGGACCATAAGGGCATCTCGCCAGTTCTCCTCCTCCAAGGGGCCCGACCATTGCTCCCAGCGGTTTCTCAGATGGTCTAAGGTGGTTGGGGAGTTGTTGATGAGAGAGCTGTAGATCTGGGACACCCCCCCCCCCTTTCCCTAGGTACCCAGGAGGAGCTTGGCTTCTAGTGGGCTAAACTCAGGGAGTGCAGTGTCCGCAGGGACGTGGAGGGTGATAGCATGCCAGAGCTGTAGGTATTTATAGAACTGAGTGAAGGGACTATATGTTTTGCAAGTCTTGAAAGGAACACAGGTGTTTCCCCAACCATACATCCCCAAGGTGCATAATGCCAATTAGATCCATTTCCGGAGTCCCTCTAGTGCCGCCACCTCCCCCAGCTAGGCTCCATGCCACAGGGGCATCTGTAGTGTGAGCTTAGCATCCCATTGTGTATATGGCAGTGCAGATCGCCATGCGAGCAGGACCGCTCGCGTTACCGCCGGGAGAGCGTGGGGAATCGGAGCACCATAGAGCATTGCCTGTATCTGGGAGAACCCTAGGTTTCCCAGTTCCAGTTGGTACGCCGGGTCACACCATCCCCCAAAAAACGAATCGTTAAGCACCAGGAGACGGGCAGTTACGTAATAAAGAATACGATTGGTCATCCCCATCCAACCATCGTATGGAGCCCGCTGGCAGTAAGCGAGGGCCATGCGTGGTCTAGAGTTTCACCAGAGAAATGCCATGGCCATTTTGTCTAGGCCGTTGAACCACCGGCGTAGGAGGTGGAGCGGGAGATTTGCAGTATATATAAAAATCGAGGGAGCACCATCATTTTGAATAGGGCAATCTTTACCAGGGGATTCAGGGGAAGGGATCGCCACTTACGAAGATCCTCTTTAGTTTTATTTACTAAGGGGGTGAGGTTGAGGGACCAGGTAAGTTCCTGGGTGGAGCGCCACCCAAATCCCCAGGTATTGAAGACTGAGGCGCCTTATGGGAATGTCAGATTGCCATTCCACACACTCCAGTGAAACGTACAGGGGTATTAGAGTTGATTTGGCTGGGTTCAAGCGTGAGCCAGACGCTTCTCCGAATGACCTCAGGATGCAGAGACACCTCGGGCCTGAGCGCCGGGTCTGCAATGAAGAGAAAAACAATGTCTGCGTACAATGAGGAGAGGAGGTGGTCCGTCGGCTAGACTGCCGACTTTGGTGCTGGAAACCAGGGTTCGAGCCTCGGGGTCGCGTCCACATCCTGTGATTCTGGGCAAATCACTTCATCTCCCCGTGCCTGAATGTGTAATGTAAATACGGTGCTCGTGTAAAGCGCTCCAATACCTTCGGGTAGAGTTTGCGCTATATAAATATGCAACAAAAAAAAGAAGGCAATACGATCTTCGCAAGAGCTTTGCCATTGCCACCCTTGTGTTTGCACATCTCACCAGATAAGCCGGGCAAGTGGTTCCATCGCTAGGGCGAGAAGGATGGGAGACACGGGGCAACCCTGTCTCGTTCCTCGACGGATAGGGAAGACGTCGCAAAGCACACCATTTAGCAGTACCCGGGCTGATGGGTTTATTTTTATTTATTTATTTATAAAGTTTTGTATAGCGCGAACAAGACCCAGATTGGTATCAGAGTGCTTCACAATTTCGATTGTCAGAAGTACTAAAGGGGGGAAAAACTTCATTTGAGAATGCATGCAAGGATCAGTGAAGAGGGGGTATCAAAATATCATCACATTTAGATAATATAAAAGGGTGCTTGGAGAATAACAAACATAACGTATGATAGTATAACCAAACAACTCTGGGCTTCACAAATGATAGACTCATATAGTAGTAAATCCAAGGGCGGTGAGTGAGACAGACGAGCCATGGTCATTTAACGCAAGAACTTGTTCATAAGGATTATTTTCACTTCCTTTTTTAAAGAAGCTGTTGATGAGATTCTGCGGTCTTCCGGTGGGAGAGAGTTCCAAATCTTCAGGGCGGAACCTGAGAAAGCTCTGTGCTTCATTCTCTTTTTGCAGAAAGTCTGTGGTTTCAAGAGGAAAGAGTTTGCACTTCCTGATAGTTCTAGCTTTTGCGCCAGGTAATAGGGGTATTGAGATGGAGGGCTTTGTGAGTCATGCAAGCAATCTTTAGTTGTATTCTTGCTTCAAATGGCAACCAATTTAGGGATTTTAGGGATGGGGAAATGTGAGCATTTCTCTTTGTACCCGTAATCAGTCTGGCTGCGGCATTCAAGGAAGCCCTTAGTGGTACCAAGGTATATTTGGGGAGGCCACAGAGCGTAGCACTGCCATAGTCTAGCCTTGGCAAAACCAGCGCTTGAACCACCTGCATGAGGTCATCTTGTGGAAGGAATGGTTTGAGATTCCCAAGTATCCTCATCTGGTGGTTAGCACCCTTGCATACCATACTGATATGATTCTTCATGTTCAGGTGCGTGTCTAGGGTGATTACGAGAGATTTGGCTGAGTCAATAATATGAGGAGAGCAGTTGAAGGCTGTGAGGAGTTTCATCCAGCGGTCTATCTTGGGGATGTGATTAGGCGGAGATATGAGAAGGAATTCAGTTTTGGAGGTGTTGAGCAGGAGGTGGTTCTCAGTTAGCCAGTTTTGAGTATTCGTCAGGGTAGAATTGAGGGAAGTGAAATCTTCAGAGGAGGTGATTTTTAGGTAAAGTTGCGTGTCATCCGCATACATGTGAAAAAGAGCATTCGTGGAATATAGTGCATTTGCTAAAGGTTCCATGAATATGTTAGAGTATGGGGGATAAGGTAGACCCTTGTGGAATGGAGCACGCATATAAGCCTCCAAAAGTGTGGACCGAATCCCGCTTTCAGTAGTACGCCCTACAAGTATTGCCAGTCCACCGTATCAAAGGCTTTTTTGAAGTCTATCAGTAGCTACGCCAAGTAAGGTGAGAGATGGCGATGGGGCAGTGCTACGTGCAGGCGCCGTAAGCAGTGCCTCGTGCTATGATGGGCATAAAGCCACATTGATCAGGGTGTATTAGAGTGGCAAGTACAGATTTAAGGCGTGTGGCTAGGATGGTGGCATACATTTTGACTTCAGTGTTAACGAGAGAGATCGGATGGTAGTCTGAGCAGGAGGGTGATGGGGGGGGGGTGTGTGTCTTGGGGATGACCACATGTCAATGTCTAGTGGGAAGGAGCTTCTTCATAGAGGGTGTGAAGGCGTGGTGCCAAAATAGCTTTAAACGCAGCATAATATTCTGCCAGGAACCCATCCGGGCCCAGCGTCTTCCCGGTCGCCACTACTGAGACGGCTTTATCGACCTCTTCCAGCGAGATAGGCTGGTCCAGCCAGTGCGTGTCAGGTCAGGTTCCGATGGCCGTTTGAGAGGGACATCCCGCAGGAACTGGGGGTTAGAGTCTGGTCCTAGGGATGGGGTTGCTGAATAGAGGTGCGCGTAATAGTCCGCGAAGGACTGTGCGATGGCAGTAGGGGCGCATTGTGTGTGTCCCTTCGCATCCTGAATCTGCTGAACTATCCTGTTGGCTAGGGGGCGAAACGCGAGCCAATAAAGAACTTTACCGTTTTTATCTCCCCACCCATATACTCGGGCCGTAGAGGACCTCCACATCTGTTTGCCCGATTCTAGGGAGACATGGCATATTTCTTCCCACAGAATTTAGAGTTGCAGGAAGCCAACGTCCCGGTCTGCTGCAGTAGTGGCCTGTTCCAGACTAAGAGCCCGGGCCTCTAGCCGGGAGAGGTGTTCCTCTCGGGCCAAGCTTACCCTGGGAGTCAACCGTTCCTTCGTTATGACGGAAGTATTGCTTAATCTTCTCCCTAATTGCTTATTTATAGTCCCTGTCTTGGAGAAACCAGGCATTAAGTCACCAAATGGGGCATAAGGCGCCTGTAGGGCCTCCTCAGCGAAGGAAGAGACGCAAATGGTCAGCTATTCCTAGAGCGAGGATTTCGATATTGGCTCCCATACGACACTCAGGGGTGGGCATAAATATCAAATCCATGCAGGAGTGGGTGTGATGAGCAGTAAAGGTGTGTGTATATTGGAGCGATCTGGGATTCCATGTTTGCCACATAAGCGAAGTCTGGAGGCCCATTCCACGAGGCATTTAGCGCCCAGCCGCCAATGGGGGGGAGGGAATCTCTGTAGCATCGCAAATGGGGTCTAGGACTGCATTAAAGTTGCCTCCCATCACGGTCAGGGCTTCTGGGGGAGAGAGGACAGTAAGTCTGCCATGTCTCGGAGGGAGGGTTCAAGGGCTGCTGGAGGAACACAGATCGAGACTAGGTTGAGGGTCGCGGCCCCTAGACTCCCAGTGAGGGCCACAAAGTGTCCCTGGGGATCTCAGACCTCCCGGGTGACTGTGAAAGAGAAGGAGCAGCGCAGGAGAATTGCCACACCACGAGAGACTCATAAAAATCTAGCCAGGTAAACTTTATCGTATCCCTGGCGCACGAGGAAAGGATAGTGATTTCCCATGAGATGCATTTCCTAGAGCAGCAGGACGTTAGGGGTGGATCTCTGAATATTTTAGGACCCTTGTGCATTTAACGCTATATAGGAGCCCGTTGACATTCCGTGAAAGAATCTGAAGGAGCTCTCCATCATAGCGGGGCAAAGTCATGTTTACTAGTTATTGAAGAGTGAGGGCGTCTATGTGACGTGCATGGGTATTTGATTGTCTGGTCCCAGGGGCTCCGGTGGAGGCCTCGCCCTGTCATGAGATCTGTAAGCTTGCGGGCCAAAAGTGTCATGCCAAGTGCTGCAAGTGAAAAGAAAAAAGTACAACAACAACGAGAACAGATTCCCAACCACCCCTCAACCAACCCCCACCCCATACTTCTTTCAAGGAAGCATCTGTCGCCCTAGTAAAGAAAACTAAAAAAATAACAAGACAAACTTTGGAGAGGAGTGGCGGAACCCTCCATATTACAGGATTTAGCATGCTTCAGGAGTCAGGGACAGTCACAACACTGTGTTCTTTGTTAGATCTTTGGACTCCGGGAAAGGTCAGTGTCCGCTAAACTGGTTGCAGGAGGAGTGAAAGAGCATCTGCAGGACAATCCAGGCTCCATTTCCGGGTCTTGCGGGAGTCCCAGTGACCCAGCAGGCTCAGGAGATTCGGTCAAGCCCCTCACGGCTCTGACAGGCGATGAGGAGGCTACTCTTCAAGCATTGCACCCTCTGTGGGTGCATTTTCTGATGCTTAATATCTTTGTTCATTGCAGGTCGTGTTTGGGAGGCAGAGAAGGAAGCAGAGGCCCGCGGATGGAGCAGGCGCTCTTCGGTTGCCCAGGTCCATGCTGCCTCTGGGGTGTCAAAGAAATGGGTTTTATTGTTGGAAACCAATCTAAGCTGGGCTGGAAACAGGAGTCTGTATTACAGAATTAGGGCCTGCAGTTTTTGCTTGACCGCGGTGTAGGACCGACATTGTGCCTGTACCTCTTTGGTGTAGTCCGGGAAGATCATCATTTTAGTGCCTTGATAGGACAAGTTAAGATGGGATCGGGCTTCATGCAGGATGGCATCACTGTCCTTAAAGTTAAGGATCTTGGCAATGATCGGCCTGTGTAGGGCTCTCGGCAGCGGCTTAGGTGCAAGAGCTCGATGGGCTTTCTCCATGATGAGCCACGCAGAGAGGCGGTCCAATGGCATCCAGGACTTCGTCGAGGCCTTTACGAAGGCCACAACTTGCATGGGCTCCGCTCCCTCGGGGACGCCCACCAGGCGGAGGTTGTTTCGACAGGAGCAGTTTTCGGCATCCTCCGCGCGCCTATGAAGTTCATTTGTGTGGGACAGCAGCAACGTGACTTGCTCTTTCAAAGTCACTACATCTTCCTCGACTGTGGAGAGGTGGGATTCGGCTTCTAATATGCAAGCGGTACCGTTTCGGAGGTCCTGCTGTATAAGGGCCATGTCTACACACCTACCTCACCTTTTTTGGTTTCTACAGTCTCACGAGGAGCGTATGGTTTGAAGGATCATGGCAAGATCCCTCCGGGGAGGGGGGGGGGGCTTGGCTAAAGCGGCCTCACCAGTGTTGGCCCCGCCTGTGGTGTACTGGTCCATGCGGGTCTGAGATGGAGGAAGTTTTGTCACCTTGTCTTTCCCCCATGGCTAGGTCGTGGTGGATGGGATGTTGATCCAAGAATACAGTTCCTGGTCACTTTTGAGGGGTATCTCCGCCAGGACCCTCATTGAGTCAGGCATTCGGTGTGTCAAATCAATCCTTCTCTTCCCCCTCCACTCCCAGTCCTGCTGCAGCTTGTTTCCCTAAGGTCGTGGGGGAGGGGGGGTAGAGCATTCCAAGCCCTGACTCACAGCCCGCAGGGGTGGGGCCACCTCAACGTCCGGGTAAGGTATGGTCGTATGGCTCTGTTGATGTACCACCCTAGTCAGGGGAGGCTTCAGTGTTGGCGCCCTTGTAGTGGTTACCACCTGTCTTAGTAGCCGCCCCTGATACTTCTTTGTCTTCCGCCACTCTGTCCACCTACCTCGGTGACCTAGGGGACCGAAGCCTGTCTCCGGCCTTCAACCAAGGAGTGAGCACTGGCGAGAAAATGGGTCCAACTAGTCTTGTCGTGACCCCTCGATGGGAGGGGGACTATGGCACATCCTGTCCTTTGCTTGATGTCAGGCGTTTTCTTCTATTTCCTTAGTCTAGGGCTTCATGCCTGAACTGCTCCCTCTGCGTCTGGGGGCAGGATGCCGACGGGGGCCTGACTGTTGGGGGAGATCTCCGCCTGACTGTCATCAGTCTAGCGGGCAGAGACCGCCGCAGTGTAATTGGAGGCTCAGGCTCTTCCACTAGGAGGCTCCCGTTCCGGTGCGGTGCAGCTCCCGTGGGCCTCCCCTCTGGCACGGGGCCCACTCGGCTCACCGTCCGCTGAGCTGTCTCTTTTCCCTTGCTGGGGTATGTTAGTGCAGATGCCCAATCAGGGCGCAGTTAGTGGCAGCCGCCCCAGAGGAGGCTGCGGGGGATCCGCAGGTGTCGCTGGACCGCAGGCCGATTGCTCAGGCTCTTGCCCGACTGTCTCCCCTCCGTCAAGTGGGGGCCACTGCCGCGTCAGCGAAGTTTCAGTTCTCCTCGCCAGGTGGCCCTGCTCCAATGTGGAGCGGTCGAAGCGGGCCCCTGCCTCGCCACGGGGCCCGACGGGCCCAGCGCCCACTATGCCAGGCCTCCTCACCTGCAAAGACGTGACCGGTGGAATCGCTCAGCAGGGGCGCCGCCGGCACCGCACGGGAGCTGCCACAGAGGCCGCACGGGGAGCCTCAGGGGGGTCCGCTGGTGCTGCCGATCTGCTGGCCGATTGCCCGGCCCCCCTCGTGTGTGCCGTTGAGTGCTTGGCAGTCCGGGGTGCCACAGCCCAGTTCTCAGCGCTTGGGCCTGGTGGGGCCAGGTCAGCAGAGTCCCTGCTTGTTTCTCAATCTCCCGGGGGCCGCAGAAATCCGCAGCAGGCGAGTCACACAGGCCATTTTACCCCCTCGCGGCCGCTGTTCAATGCGGCGGCCGTCTCTACAGTACGTAGGAGTCCTCTGCAGCGACGGTATCAGCGCAGACAGGTCACTCGCTCACTGTTGAGCCGTTGGAAGTGTCCCTCACTCCCAGAGTTCTGCGTGGATGCGAGTGGATTACGGAGGGGTCTGGAGCACTCCTAGAGTGCGACCACCATCTTGACGCTCGTAGCCACGCCCAGACACTTTACTTAGTGATGTGCAAATGATAAATATTTGCCGAAACCAGATTTCCACACATTGTCGTTTGTGCGTTATAAAATTTTATCAGCAAAACTTCATGTCTGAAAATTTTGTGACAATGTCAATGAAAACTGTACTGTTTATAAATGATGTTGCGCTACCGCACCATAATTTAGTAATACATTTGAAACAGTGTGCTCCAAAATGCCCCACTGGCTACAAACCACAACCTTATCATTCTACTGCTGAATGCTCATGGCTACTTTGCTATACTTGTTCATTGTGCGATGCCTGCATTTTTCACAATCCCTACGACTTCCGTTATGTAACATTGATGGCAGCACCCCCACTCTGAAAATTGTTCCAGCACCACTGCTTGACCGAAAGAGAAAAAGGCAATCAATGATCTCAGGGTGGCCACAATAGTGTCATTCATAAACCTGTGTAACAGCCATTACAACGCTGCCTTTACCACACATGGTAAGTATTGGTAAGATATATAACGGTTACAGATGGGCAGTGATAAAGGTTGATAAGGGTAATATTAGAGTTTAGGGGCGGTAGAGGTCATTTTAGGGTTTAAGATGGGTAGTGGTAAGAGTAAATTTAGGCTTTAGGGGTGAGTAGCAGGAAAGGTTAATAAGAGTAATTTTAGGGGAGGCGTGGCCTGAGGCGACAAGATGGCGGTCGCACTCTAAGAGTGCTCCGGACCCCTCCGTCATCCACCTTGCACCCATCGTCTCCAGCTGCTGCAATCCTCCCCTACCCGACCACGGAGCTTCCCCGCACTCTCCGCTCTGCCCCGATCCCCTCGGACGGCGGATCGGAGCACTGGTGCCTGAGGATCGCCTCCCCTTCTGTTGCGGCCTAGTGCTGACGAGCCTGCCGGCGCCCAGCCCAGGGCCGATAACCTTCCCGGCTGGCCCGACTTCCCCTGGCCGCATCGCGGCGGCGACAGGGCCGGGGCACATCTACACGCCCCCGAGGCCGGAGGTCGTGCGGCGGAGGGCCCTCGGGGTCGGGTCCTTCCCGGCCGCGCCGGCGCCGGGCCTGCATGGAGTGCCGTGGGGCGGAGCTGGGACTGAGGAGGCTGCCGCGTCCCGCCCGGACCGGGGCCTCGGTTCCCAACCCTGAGACCTGATTTCGGCCGCTATTGTCGGGCGGCGGCGTTGAGGCCGGGACCCTCCTCTGGCTCGCTCACGTGTCTCCTCCCGGTCCGGTGACCGGTTGCCCTCACGGGGACGCCCGGTGCCTCTCGTGGGGCCGGTGCGGAGTCCTGGCGGCCCTAGAGGGGGGCGCTACCCCTGTCTTTCCGGGTGTGGCCCGGGAGTTGTGGGCCTCTGGGGGGCCGTCCACCTGTTGCCGAAACCAGATTTCCACACATTGTCGTTTGTGCGTTATAAAATTTTATCAGCAAAACTTCATGTCTGAAAATTTTGTGACAATTTCAATGAAAACTGTACTGTTTATAAATGATGTTGCGCTACCGCACCATAATTTAGTAATACATTTGAAACAGTGTGCTCCAAAATGCCCCTCTGGCTACAAACCACAACCTTATCATTCTACTGCTGAATGCTCATGGCTACTTTGCTATACTTGTTCATTGTGCGATGCCTGCATTTTTCACAATCCCTACGACTTCCGTTATGTAACATTGATGGCAGCACCCCCACTCTGAAAATTGTTCCAGCACCACTGCTTGACCGAAAGAGAAAAAGGCAATCAATGATCTCAGGGTGGCCACAATAGTGTCATTCATAAACCTGTGTAACAGCCATTACAACGCTGCCTTTACCACACATGGTAAGTATTGGTAAGATATATAACGGTTACAGATGGGCAGTGATAAAGGTTGATAAGGGTAATATTAGAGTTTAGGGGCGGTAGAGGTCATTTTAGGGTTTAAGATGGGTAGTGGTAAGAGTAAATTTAGGCTTTAGGGGTGAGTAGCAGGAAAGGTTAATAAGAGTAATTTTAGGGGGAGGCGTGGCCTGAGGCGACAAGATGGCGGTCGCACTCTAAGAGTGCTCCGGACCCCCTCCGTCATCCACCTTTCACCCATCGTCTCCAGCTGCTGCAATCCTCCCCTACCCGACCACGGAGCTTCCCCGCACTCTCCGCTCTGCCCCGATCCCCTCGGACGGCGGATCGGAGCACTGGTGCCGGAGGATCGCCTCCCCTTCTGTTGCGGCCTAGTGCTGACGAGCCTGCCGGCGCCCAGCCCAGGGCCGATAACCTTCCCGGCCGGCCCGACTTCCCCTGGCCGCATCGCGGCGGCGACAGGGCCGGGGCACATCTACACGCCCCCGAGGCCGGAGGTCGTGCGGCGGAGGGCCCTCGGGGTCGGGTCCTTCCCGGCCGCGCCGGCGCCGGGCCTGCATGGAGTGCCGTGGGGCGGAGCTGGGACTGAGGAGGCTGCCGCGTCCCGCCCGGACCGGGGCCTCGGTTCCCAACCCTGAGACCTGATTTCGGCCGCTATTGTCGGGCGGCGGCGTTGAGGCCGGGACCCTCCTCTGGCTCGTTCACGTGTCTCCCTCCCGGTCCGGTGACCGGTTGCCCTCACGGGGACACCCCGGTGCCTCTCGTGGGGCCGGTGCGGAGTCCTGGCGGCCCTAGAGGGGGGCGCTACCCCTGTCTTTCCGGGTGTGGCCCGGGAGTTGTGGGCCTCTGGGGGGCCGTCCACACGGACACCTGTTGCCCTGTGCCGCTGCGGCCTCGCTGCCGATGCCGGGGAGGACCTCGGGGCCATCACTACACCGGTGAGTGGGGTTGGGGATCGGCCATCTTCTCGGGTGGCGGTGCGAAGGGGTAGCCCTAGTGCCCCCGCCCCCCCTTCCCCCGCTGCTCTTCCAGCCCCCCCCCCTTCCCTGTGGTCCTGGGCCGGCTCCTGCTACCTGTTGTCTCGGAAGGGGCGTGGCGGCTGGTGCTAATGCATGCAGAGCTGTGGGCCTCTAACATTGCACTTCCTGGTGGGGTCCCCCTGGTGTAGCTGCTGGGGCGCCCCTGGACTAGAACTTGCCCACCACTGCACCTCTACGGGGGTGCGCCGGCTTCACTGGTGGTTGGCCCCGAGGCGGGCGTAACTCACTTGTGGCCCCCACCGTGGTGCACCAGAGTCCTGGGGATCGGCCATAGGGTCGGATGGCGGCACAGAGGGGTACTGCTGGGGCCTCCGATCTCCCTTCCCCCTGGTTGTTCTAACTCCCCCTCGGCCCATTACGCCCCACGTGAAGAGACCCTTGCTGGGCAGTGCTGGTCTGGGGACGACCGGTCCGGGTTGGTGACAGAATCCAACACAGAGTTTCGATCCTTCAGGAATCCCCGTCTGACCCCAACCACCCTCCTGCTGGACTGAGGGTCTGTGCTGTCGCCCCTCCGTTGTCGTTGGCCTGGCCTAACCTCCTCCTGCTGGGGAGCTCCTTGGGGGCCCGCCGGTGACCCCGGGGCTCTTCACGGAGGATCGGCGGGGGGGGTCCTGGGCACCCAGGTCTGAGTATCGACGATCTGGGTGCCCGGGGGCCCCTCTCGCCTTCCTCTTCGGACCTGCGATTCATCCCCTGCCCAGGCGGTAGCCAGACGCCTTCCGGGGTGGCGATGGGCCGGACCCGCGCCTTGCAGGGCCCTCCCCCCCCCGACCCAGACCAAAATCGACCAATTTACCACGTCGGCCCGCGGTCCTGTGGGTGGGTCGCCGGAGGCTCCGGTCCCCACCGGGGGCGACCTTTCCACCATCCTTCAGGCGATCGGCGCGTCACAGGCCTCTGTGGAAAACAAGATTGGCGAGGTAAGGGTGGACATGGCCCTTATTCGCCAGGACCTACGCAACGCCACGGCGCGAATCACGGAAGCGGAATCCAGAATCTCCACGACCGAAGATGACGTTGGCCAACTCAAGACTCAGGTGGCTCGCCTCCAGTCCCAGACCTTGGAGCTCCACCGGCGAGCCGAAGACGCCGAAAATAGGTCGAGGAGAAATAATCTACGCCTGGTGGGATTTTCCGAGGGGATCGAGCAGGGTCAGGCGGATACATTCGTGGAGAACTGGGTGCGTTCTTGGATGCCCAAGGAGTCCCTCTCACCCTGGTTTGTCATCGAGCGCGCGCACCGATCCCTGGCCCCCAGGCCTCCGCCCGGGGCTCCCGCTCGACCCATTATCCTGAAGGTCCTTAATTTCAGGGACAGAGATGCCATCCTCAGGGAAGCTAGGGCACAGGGTCCACTGACGTTCCAAAATACCAAGATCATGGTTTTCCCGGACTACACCAGGGAGGTGCAGGCTCAACGTCGGACGTACGACGAAGTTAAACAAAAGCTCCGCAACCTGGGTCTTCGCTATGGTCTCCTGTTTCCGGCCCGGCTCAGAGTTGTCTTTCAGGACAAGACATTCTTCTTTGACAGCCCTCAGGCGGCATGGACCTGGCTCACGGAGGAGCCGCCCACTCTGGGTCGGCCGGTGCCCTCTCTCGCCCGCCGGGACCCCCCGCTGCCCCGCCCGGCCCAGCCGAAATCTCAAAGACGCCGAACCAGGTCTCGCAGGAGGGGCGGTCGCCAAGGGGAGGCGTCCCGCTCGCCTGGTGTGCCGTCTCGGCGCCCTCCTTCTCGAGCGTCTTCACGGAGGTCCGCCACTCTCAGTCCAACCACCTCTCTGATTGACTTGAGCCAGATCGCAGACCCCTCGGTGACTCTGCGTCCTGCCTTATCCGAAACCGACCTGTCTCGGAGCCCTGTGCTTCGTGGAACCGGAGAAGACGAGGGAACCTGAACTCTGGCCTATTGCAGGGGTTCCTTAATTAGTTTTCCGAATAGCTCCTGTATTCAAGAGTGTTAATTCTTCTTACATTTGGGGTGATTCGTTTCGATGTACTCATGTTCTGCAGAATATTTTAGACTTTTACCTCCTGGACTTACTTGTATTCCTTTGATGCAGAATCGTTTTAACAATATTTGCAGCTGTTGACAAGTTCTTATCCGAATCTAAGGAGGGGTCCATCTCCGCCATGGCCATGTTTTGCTAAACGTTTTAGCTTAGCACCTAGACTTATTGCGGGCTGTTGTTTGCGTTGTAGTGTTAGAGCGACAGATGCTTCCTTTTCAGAAGTGTAGGGTGGGGGGTGTTGGGGGGATTGGGAGGGAGGGTAGACCGTTGTCTCCCCATTGTTTATTGTTTTCAGCCGCCTATGGGCTGCCGTTTTTTGTTTTTCTTGGCAGCTATCGATGCATGTACGACATTGACAGCGACACGAGACTTACCACACTACACAACTTTCATCCAGAGACCCCGGCCGCAGCACGCTGCCTCCCCTGGGACCCGGGTCCGCCTGCGTCCCTTCTTCCAGACACTTTCCTCCACTTGGATGGCGTCGACCCTACATAGACCCCTCCATGTCCTATCCTGGAACGTCAACGGCCTACTGGATCGCGTGAAACGCACTGCCGTCCTTCGCAGTGCCCAGCGACACAAGCCTGATATCTTATTCCTACAGGAAACACACCTTCTGGGTACACGATGCAACTTTCTTACCCGGTATGGGTTTGACAGGGTTTGGCACTCCGGCTATACAAGGGGATCCCGGGGGGTTGCCATACTGCTTCGGAAGGGACTTCCTTTTACCCTGGCGCACGCCGAGACAGACGTACAGGGTCGCTTCGTGGCCATGACGGGTAAAGTTGAAGGCCACCCTTTCAACCTCCTGTGTGTTTACATCCCCCCTGCTGTTTTAGCCTCTACTCTCCGCCGTCTTACACTTGTGGTCTCCTCCTTCCCACAGGGACTGATGGTTATTGGAGGCGATTTTAATGCCGTTTTGCAGCCCTCCCGCGACACCTCGGGCGTTCCCTCAGCACCTCCCCTGGCCTCTGCTAGGCGCTTGTCTGACTGGTCCTCCGCCTTGGGTCTCTGCGATGCTTGGAGGGTGTGGAACCCCCGACGAGAACAGTATACCCACACCTCTGCGGCTCACCATACCCACTCTCGTATCGACCTGCTCCTGCTTCCAGCCCCAGATTGTCAATTGATGTCCGGGGCAGCTATTCTGCCCCGTGGCATCTCAGATCACTCCCCGGTCTCCCTCCGTCTCGGGAGCCCCCCCGGTGGGGCTCGTACGGCGTGGCGAATGAATGCCTGGTTCCTGCAGGACGCCGAATTCGTTGAGGCGCTCGGGCAGGAGCTGGGGCACTATTTCTCGACCAACACGGGTACGGTCTCCTCGCCGGGAACATTATGGGAGGCTGGCAAGGCCACTATACGGGGGTGGCTAGGGGCTTGGTCCACGCGAAACGCGCGGAGCAGACCGCCCGACTTGTACAGTTGGAGGCCCAAGCAACGCAAATGGAAGGGGCTCAGGCTTCTACTGACAGCGAAGATTCCGCTCGAAGACTCGCACTGATCCGCGAAGAAATCAGTCGGATCTCACTGGAGGCAGCTAAAATGCTATGGCGATCCTCTGTAGCACGCGTATACGGTTGGGGAGATAAGAATGGCAAATTACTCCACAATTTAGTGTCCTACCCCAAAGCCAACCGCATTATTCCCGAGATCTGTGATGAGGTCGGCGGCCATCAAGTCACCTCTCGAGCTATCGCCCACACCTTCGCAGGCTACTATGCTGCTCTTTACGCGGCTCGGACGCCCGGATCCTCTCTCGCCGACTTGCTGTCCGGGACAGGGACTACGCTGCCCTGCCTCTCCCGGAGGGTCTCCGAGACTCTGGATCTTCCGCTCACCCCGGAGGAGATACATGGGGCCATTTCACTCTTACACTCCGGTAAGACACCAGGGCCGGACGGGTACCCCCAAGAATATTATGCAATTTTTCACGACACTCTGGTCCCACATTTAGTGGACCTGTTTAAAACTGTAGTTGATGTGGGGTCCTTCCCTCAAGAGACGGACGTGGCCACTATTGTGGTCCTCCCAAAGACACAACCGCCCTCCCTCGCATGCGCGGATTACCGCCCCATTTTCCTCATAAATACCGAGGTAAAAATCTTCGCCACTGCCATGGCCCAAAGACTCCGCCCTCATTTGCAGGACCTGGTCCACCCAGATCAATGCGGCTTTATGCCAGCCCGCGGTACTAGACACTGCATACGCCGCCTTCACCTCGCCCTGGCACATCGTCACCGCCTTACCCCGTACCTGGCCCTGCTTTTCATCGATTTTGAAAAGGCATTCGATACGGTAGCTTGGAGCTATCTGGGGGATGTGTTGGAGGTGATGGGCTTCGGGCCCCAGTTCCGGCGCTTTATCTGGGTCCTATACTCCAGTCCTAAGGCCAGGGTACTCATTAACGGCGTGCTTTCGGATACGTTTCCCATTCAAAGGGGCACCCGCCAGGGCTGCCCGCTCTCGCCGCTCTTATTTGCGCTAGCAATGGAGCCACTGGCATCCCTTATCCGGCAGGACCCCCGCATCCGTGGGTGGGCGTGGGACCCGAGCCAGATCGATAAGATCGCCCTATACGCCGACGACGTCCTTCTTTTTCTGGCGGATCCCGAGAGCTCAGGCCCACGATGCTTGGAAGCCCTCTCTGCCTTCGAACGGGTCTCTGGTCTCCGGCTTAACCCGGCGAAATCCACACTGGTTCCCTTACACCCGTCTCGGGATTGTTTCGACTGGCAATCGACCATTCCCCTGCGCCGGCAGTCGTTCAAGTACTTGGGAATGTGGATCGCTCTCCTTCCAGAGCTCGAATGGGCCCTGAATATTACACCCCTGGTTACCAGGACCAAAGCGGACCTCAAGAAATGGCACTCTCTCCCTCTCAACCCCCTTGGTAGAAGTGCCCTTTTAAAATGATGGTCCTCCCCCGTTTTTTATACATTTTACAAAACATTGCCCTTCACCTCCCAGGGAGCTGGTTTCGGGAACTAGACGGCGCCCTTGGCCGGTTTTTGTGGGGGGCAGACGGCCGCGAATGTCCTTGGCACATTGCCGCATACCTCCCTATGACGGGGGCATGGGGGTAACCAATCTCCATCTCTACTATTTGGCCACGAGGCTCATCGTGATCCATGACTGGTTTGCGGGCGGCTGGTCCGACCCGGCCTACCAGGTGGAACTCCGGTCATTGGAATTCTCACGGCTCCAGGCTTACTTATATGGGGCCCCCATACCACAAGCCCTTCCTCCCGTCACCCGAACGGTGCTCCTGGCCTGGTGCGCGGCCTTGCATCACACGAAATGGGATAGGAGACTCACCGGACAGACGCCCTTGTGGAGTGGTGCCTGGCTGAGGGAGGTCTCGGAGGGACGAGGTTTCCATCGGTGGGACCGAATCGGGATTTCCTTACTGGGAGACGTCTGGGTAGGGGACCATATCAGATCGTTCACGGATCTACAGCAACGCTACTCACTCCATTCCTCCCAATTTTACAAATACTTGCAACTAAGGCATGCCCTCCACGTACACATTCCGTCCCCCACCTCCTTTCCGGAATTTAGCCCCTTGGAGGCCCAGGTAATGATGGGGAATCTGGGCAGCGGGGGGTATCGCGGATTTACCGCTCCCTGGTAAACAATGGCCCTGCCTCTCTAGATTTGCTCCGTGCCCGCTGGGAGGGGTGGTTGGGCCCCCTGGAAGAGGCGGACTGGAGAGACGCCCTTATGGCTCCCAGGATCTTGACGACCTCCTCCAAGTTGCGTCTAGTCCAACTCTATTACCTCCATACAGCCTACCTCACTCCAGCGCGCCTTTACACTGCCCGTATGCGGCCCTCCCCGGCCTGCACACGATGTGATCACGCTCCTGCGGACTTCTACCACATGATTTGGCAGTGTCCCGTCCTGGCACCATTTTGGGCGGGGGTGGAACTAGAACTCACGCAGACTCCTGGGGTGGGAAGTCCCTCATGACCCACTGCGCTTGGTCCTGGGCGTGTTTGATGGTCTTGATGGCTCCCGGACCGAGAAGCGCTTCCTAGGAACAGCATTGGCAGTGGCAAAGCGCGATATAGCGGCAGTCTGGTCCCAAGCCACGCCACCAACTGTGCGGAGGTGGAGAAGGGGGTGGATTGGTGTGGAACTCAGGAGGAGGCCCTCTTCGAGGCCCGGGGTTGCCCCGAGCTTTTCGGCAAAATATGGGGCAAGTGGTTCCACCTAGGGCCCTAAGGGGCGCTTGGGCTTCGTACCAGAATGTTCATAGGCATGTGTGGTCTTTGTGCTTATTCTAAGGGTGTTTTGCAGGTCTCTGTCGTCTTTGTTTCAATGATGTCTAAATTAACGATGCGTAATTTTTTACTGCCTATATATTTTGTGATTTGTTCTTTAAATGTTAATAAACTTGATTATCAAAAAAAAAAGAGTAATTTTAGGATTTAGGGAAGGGTAGTGGTACAGGGTGGTAATGGTGTTTTTAGGACTTAGAGGTGGGTAGTAAAGGAAGGTTAGGAGTAAATAAAATAGAAGGGGCGGTGATGGGGACGGTTTCTCCCCTCCCCCAAAAACACATGTAATATTAAATATAAATATTTTATTATACTTACCACACATGGTAAAGGCTGTGTGGAAAAGCATGCGTGGCAAAGGCATGCGTTTTATTGTCAGACATCCCCCAGGATGAATGTTCATTGTACAGGCCAATTTCTCTCTTGCATGTGGTAACTAGGATCTTGGACAAAGAATGGTTGCCCGACTGGAAGAGGTAATAACTGCATTCATGCATCCTGACCAATCAGGTTTTATGCCCCACATAAGTAATACAAAGTTTATAAGGAGATTTGGTTGTGTGGTATATAGTGAGAAGGTAACTAAACCAGCAGTAGTGTTGTCACTGAATGCATCAAAGGCATCTGACTACCCCCAGAAACCCTACTTATTAGAGGTCCTTAAAAATATGGGTCTTGGCTCAAATATGTGGCAAGGCTCAAACTATTATACAGACATTCAATAGCTAGAGTCGATATAAATGGTATAATTTCAGTGTCATTCCCACTCGGAAGAGGGACAAGGCAAGACTGCCCACTTTCCCCAATGAGCTTTGGCTTAAAAGCCCTGGTCAGTTGGATATGGGGAGATGCTTTGATTAGGGGTTCAATGTGGGATGAGGAATGGGGTGAATGGCTCGCATATGCAGATGACACCCTCCTCTGTGCAGCACAACCAGAAACCGCCATAGACATGGCACCACAAATGTATTCAATATTTTGGATATACATTTTATTCCTCAACTGCGATAAATCAGTACTGTCCCATTAACCGCCTGGGCCGTGGCCCAAATCTCCAGTTGTCCACTAGAAGTAAATCAGCAGGGGTTCAAATGCCTGTGTATACAGATCACACAGGACTCAGACAAATTCTTTAATTGTAATCTGTACAATTTACTGAATAGCTTAAGGGACAAAGTAAAATGCACCTATCATTGGAGCGAACAGACCTCTTAAAAATAATAGTGCTTTCTAAGTTCCTGTATGCCCTCAAAAAACACAACTTACTCGGTTCCCAGAATATTTCCTTCGTAAACTGGAGTGTGAAATCAGATTACTTCTATGGGATGGGAGATCACTACTAATATCACTGCAGAAGTTGGTCAGGAGTGCCAGCGACTGCACTTTTGGAGTTCCGGGCATACTGCTGGCTGCACAACTTGCATTTCTGAAAGAATGCGTCTTTTCTCCTTGGGAGGGACCCTGGATCGTTGGGGACGCCTTTGGGTCACAAGATTACATAGCTGCATTATATTGGGGGGGGAGGAGGGAGAAGACGTAGGGAAACTACTGCCGGCCCAGGGGAAGTGGGAAGAGCCTAGCAGGCACAAAACACCTTGAATGGGAGGAGTTCTGACAAAAGAAACCCCCTATAGGACAGAAGTTTAAAAGAAGTGAGCAATTTCCAATAATTTAAAAAAATGGGACCTAGTAGGAATAAATGAACTAGGCGATGTGAGGGACCGAGCACAAAGTTCTTAAAAATGTAATATGAAATGACAGATGCAGAGAGGTTTCGCTACATGGAGCGTAGGTCTGCCACTGCTGTACATGGTGTTAAAACAACAAATAGAAGATAGTTCACCACTGGAAGATAGAATCCGGACTGGTCCCGTTACCAAGAAGATAATAATATAAAAGAAATGAATTAACAACTCGGGTATCACAAACTGATGGACAAGTGGATAGCAGATCTAGAAAGAGGAGGAATAGATAGAAGCAATACGGCGGTCTAGGGAGGTGGCAATCAAAGCAGGCTGCAAATTTAAACAATTAAGAATCCTATGCAGGAGTTAATATACTAGAGGACAAGTTGTTAGATCTGGTAGAACTAGTACTGATAAATGTCTCAGGGGGTGCGTTCTGGCAGGCCCCTTCCTACACACAATAAGGACTGCCCTACCCCCCATTGAACCCTTATTGGGAAAGTGTAAAATCATGCCTAGCGAATATTACGGAGTTTCCAATGGATCTAAAAGTGAAGCTGTTTGTTGTGGGAATGTGGCCAGAAGAAACACAATTAGGAGGGAACGCTCCTATCACGCCCCCTCTTGGGGCCATATGTTTTAATAAAAAGGTAACCAGCTTAATTTAGAGGAGGGTCGTATGGCATTAAACTCCCAAAATGTACTCTATGATTTATAGCCCACTCTATGAACACTTTCTTCAGAACAACCAATCAATCAATCAGGGGATTGTAAGCGCGCTACTCACCCGTGAGGGTCTCAAGGCGCTGGGGGGAGGGGGGGGGGGTTTATGCTGCTCCGTTCAGCCGAAGAGCCAGGTCTTGAGGGTCTTCCTGAAGGTGTTCAGGGAGGGGGCGCGTCTGATGTCTGCCGGTAGCTCGTTCCAGGTCTTGGCTGCGATGTGAGAGAACGATCTCCCGCCTGATCTGGCTCTGTAGATCTGCGGTGTTTCGGCCAGTGCGAGGTTGGATGATCGCAGGTTTCTTTTGGGTACGTGGAAGTTTATTCTGTTGTTGAGGTATTTGGGTCCGTTGTTGTGCAGGCACTTGTAGGCGTGGGTGAGGATTTTGAAGGTGACTCTTCTCCACGGGGAGCCAGTGGAGTCGCCGCAGGTGTTGGCTGATGTGTTCGTGCCGGGGGATGCCGAGGACGAGTCTGGCCACGGTGTTCTGTACCGTTTGCGGAGTAGGGACTTGTTGATGCCGGCGTAGAGTGCGTTGCCATAGTCGAGTTTGCTGGTGATGAGTGCGTGGGTGACTGTTTTCCTCGATTCGGGGGGGATCCATTTGAAGGTCTTTTGGAGAATGCGGAGGGTGTTGAAGCAGCTGGAGGTGATGGCGTTGACCTGTCGGTTCATGGTGAGTGATGAGTCGAGTATGATGCCGAGGTTCTTGGCGTGGTCTGAGGGGGTAGGTGGACTTCTGAGGGTGGTGGGCCACCAGGTGTTGTCCCATGCTGATGGGGTGGTTCCAAGGACGAGGACATCTGTTTTCTCTGAGTTGAGTTTTAGGCAGCTGTTGGTCATCCAGACTGCCACTTCTTGCATTCCTCTCTAGAAATTGAGTTTAGCGGTGGTGGGGTCTTTGGTGAGGGAGAGGATGAGCTGGGTGTCGTCGGCGTAGGATACAATGTTGAGGCCGTGTTGTCGGACGATGTCTGCGAGGGGGGCCATGTAGACGTTGAAGAGGGTCGGGCTTAGAGATGACCCCTGTGGTACTCCGCAGGGGATGTCGGTGGGGGCGGAGAGAAAGGGCGATAGTCTGATCCTTTGACTTCTTCCGGTGAGGAACGAGCGGATCCAGTCTAGGGCAATTCCTTGTATGCCAGCCTCGCGTAGTCTGGTGATTAGTGTGCGATGAGAGACAGTGTCAAAGGCTGCAGACAGGTCGAGGAGGATGAGGGCCGCGGTGTGGCCCTGGTCCAGGAGGGTGCGGATGTCATCTGTGGCGGCGAGTAGGGCGGTCTCGGTGCTTTGGTTAGCTCGGAATCCGGATTGGGACGGGTCGAGGACGGCGTGTTCTTCGATGAATCGTGTCAGTTCCCTGTTGACTGATTTTTCTGCCACTTTGGCTGCGAAGGGGAGAAGCGAGATGGGCCGGTAGTTTTTGAGGTCGTTGGGGTCCACTGTGGGTTTCTTGAGCAGGGGCCTGACTTCGGCGCGCTTCCAGTCGTCTGGGAAGGTGCCGGTTTTGAAGGTGGTGTTGGTGTGTTGCAGTTGGGGTGCGATGGTGTCCACGGCTCTGTGGTAGATGTGAGGGGGGCAGGGGTCGGTGGGGGCCCCCCAAGTGGATGCCTTTCATGGCTGCAGCGGTGTCCATGGTCGGGATTGGTGTCCAGTTGGAGATGGTGGGCTGGCTGGTGTCTTGGCGAGGTGAGGGGCTGGCTGAGGTGTCTTGTGGATGGTCGGTGAAGTTGTCGGAGAGTGTTCTGATCTTGAGGTGGAAGAAGGTTCCGAGCTTGTCGCAGAGGTGCTGGGAAGGGGTGATGTCTGTGGTTTCGCTGTGTGGGTTGGTGAATTCTTGGATAACGTTGAAGAGTTCCTTGGAGTTGGTGGAGTTGGTGAGGATTTGGTTGTGGATGAAGTTCCTTTTAGTTCTGATTTGGCTGTGGTAGTCCGTCATGGCATTCTTGTAGGTGGAGTAGCTGTCGGCTGTCTTGGTATTCCTCCAGTTCTTTTCCAGGCGTCTGCAGGTGCGTCTGGCTTCTTGGAGGGTGGTGGTGAACCAGGCTGCTTTTCTGGGGCGTTGTTTGCCGGGGTTGCGTAGCGAGCTTGTCTGCGCAGTTGGCGATCCACGTGTAGAGTTCTCTGGCTGCAGTGTTTGCATTGGATGCCCGGGTGTGGTTGTCTCTGGAGAGGATGGAGTTCAATTGCTTGTCGGTGATCTTGCTCCAGTTCCTGCGTGGCGGCCGAGGGGCTGGTTTAGGTGCTTTGGGTTTCTCGACGGTGAAGTGGACGCAGTGGTGGTCGGTCCAAGGAGGTTGCTGTCGGTAGCAATATGGAGCTCAGTCAGACCTCGGGACCATAGTTCATGGCCCGTGAAAGTGTTTGTGAGTACCTATATCCTAAAAAAAATGAAAATAAAGCTTTAACTAGTGTGTTGTGCAACTGGTGTTTTTCCATTTTTACTTTTACTTGCTGTGCCTAAACTAAAGGTATTCCAAGTTATTTTTAGCTAGTATAAATTGACCTGTATTTTATTAAACCAACCAAACAGTATTTTTACTCAGGCTCTCACTATCCATTTGTCGAGGTATCCCAGTTGGGCGAGTATTTCGTTGTTTCTTTTTTGCACAAATGGCCCTAACCTTTTTCAGCAGAACCGCTTCTGTAAACAAAAAAGATCGCAGGTCTGCAGTATAATGGTGAATGTGTTCATACTTTATTTTCTGAACACAGACTTCAAAACTGAGCTTCTGTCTTCAGAAAATAACAAAAGGAAAGAATGTCTCTTATGTGCATTTTCTCCACGAGCTTATGGGACACTTTCTGTCTGGAACCACCATGGATCAGATGGCTGACTCCGACAGAGAAAAAGCTGTCGCATATTAGGGAAGCCTTTACGATGCACCGTCTATCTACCAGCAGATGCCCAGTAGAGAGTTTTTCCATAGGCAGAGCCTGTGCCAGCTCCACCGCTGTAAAACCAATATCCCAGCACCCTACGGGATACAAAAGGTGTGTTTATGATAAGCAGCCAATGTTTGGCAGCTGTCCCTTTACCACCCACATTTGAGGCCCCAAGTCTGTATTTCTACCTAACACAAACATACCAATATTTGAAAGATTGTTTTTTATTTTATTATTTTTCAAGTTGTTTTGGGCAGGAAATTTCTGAAGGTGGCACCTGTACTTCTGTCTGCAAGTGTGATGTTCGCTCCTCGATCTCTGCCATGTGGTTTTCAAGAAAGCTGCAATTCTTCTGCACCATAAACATTAGGCACTGGCTGTGGGAATTCTTACACGATTCCAGCTGAAAGCAACAAATTCCACAAGCGTCATTTCAGCAAAAGTGATATTATGCACCAGAGACCACATCATCCAGTCACAAAAGCCATGAGTGCAGGCAGGCCCTATAAGGCCATTGCGTCTATCGCAAAATACCACCGGGGAGCTACTGTTAAATGGTAAACCTAGCAATGTACAAACTCTTGTTTCATTTAGCACGCTCAGGACCAAGGCAATGTTTACACATAAAACATATTCGTCAAAACTAGTAATTTTTACCAAAAAAGGATTAAACATTGTAAATAACCCATTTTCAGAATTTGAGATGTTCCAGACAGCAGAGAGCCTGCCTTCCTTACGGTGATCGACAAAGCCGGTTTGAAAATACCCAGAAAAGGGTACGGCCACAGCAAAACATCTTAAATATAAAATCAGTACATCCAGGTTTGACTGCCTCCTTGAAATCATTCAATGTCACTGAGTAATTGATGTGACAAAGTTAGAATGGTAACGACCAGGGCACAAGTCCTATAAAAAGAAGTGGTGGGACTGACCAAGGTGGGCATTATGCAAGTGACATGACACGTGCCATCACAGCACATGACGTCACGGCGCATGACTGTTGGGAATGGGTAGCAGACAACGTGCAGGAGCTGCTGAACGTGTCCAGCTGTCAGAAAATGACAATGGGACAAGTTCAACATATTTCTGGGGGCCCTACTTCTTGGCAGGGTGGATGGCGTCCACCCTGTGAAAATAGTGGGTAGACGCCGTGTACCCCCGACTCGTCCCCTGGTAAAGACACACAAAAACAACATTGATCCGTTATATACGGTTATCATCTGGTTCCTTGTTAACCTAATGCCCCAGTTACACAAGTATGGGGCTACTTTCCAATATGCTCACTGACTTTTGTTAAGGAATTCATCAGAATTCTGTGTCTCGGGGCAAACACTATACCCCTGCAATTTCCCCCAGGTAAAGTTCAGCACATCAAACCATCCAAAATTTCCCAGGGGAAAAAAATGCAGGTGAAAGTCTGATGCGTGTAAAATTGGTGTGGTTTACATTAAATTCCAGACGTATTACTTAGCTATTTACTGCACCCGGTAAATACCCCATCCCTTTCCTGGCCACTAGTAGGCTAATCTCCGATAATGTAAACTTTCGTTGCTGGTTGTCTTTCCACACTGAACATTTGGGAAACACTATGGTTCATGGATGAGTACATATAGCAATCTGTGCTAAACAGGAAGTTTCACGTAAACGTTTTAAAAGGTGGCTACAATATGATAAACAGAGAAAAAAACAAAGATCAGAATTCCGAGTTGGGTAGTATTTATCACATTCGGTAATTACCGGTTGCCTCACCTGTTGTAAAATTGGCAGGATAAACCTGCCAGAATTTAGCAAGGGGAAAGTGTACGTTATTTACCTTCCCGTGTAGAGTCTGGCGGGGTAAGCATCAAAATCTGCATGTCATTCCTCAAAAACTTGTGCCGAACAAGTTACTTACCTTCGGTAACGCATTATCTGGTAGAGACTATCTAGCTGCAGATTCCTTACCTTTGAATTTGCCCAGGCGTCAGGCTGGATCTGGAAACTTTTGCTTGAGCAATACCTCTTGCGCGCGCCGTGAGGTGGCTCGAATCGGCTCCACGTGACGTAGTCACCTATATAGGCGCCACCCAGGCACGTGGGACATCAGTACTTTGTTTTTTCCATGGCAGAAGCGCAGAGCCATGAAGTAACTGACGAAAACGTTTGCAAACTGGGGCCCTGATAAGGGGGATAACCCTAGTTCTAACAAAATCAGTCCGCAAAGTGGAGAGGCATGAGTGGGCCTGTAAGGAATATGCAGCTAGATAGAGTCTCCACCAGATAATGCGTTACCGAAGGTAAGAAACTTGTTGATCTGATAAAGACTTCAAGCTGCAGAGTCCTTACCTTTGAATTAGATACCAAAGTCATGCCATCCCGGCGGTGGGTTGCGGACCAATACCTCATACTAGGAAGTCCTGCAGGACTGAACGGGCAGAATACCCAGCCCTACAGACCTGACTATCCAGGCAGTAGTGCTTGGCACACGTGTGCAAAGATGCCCACGTTGCCGCCTGACAGATGTTAAGGACTGGTACACCTAGATCCAAGGCCGTAGTCGCAGCCTTTCCCCTGGTGGAATGGGCCCTTAATCCCTCGGGGGGGTGCTGCTTCTTAGCCAGGGCATAGTAGATCTTAATGCAGAGAACGACCCAGCGAGAGATGGTCCTTTTCTGCAACGCCCGCCCCTTCTTAGCTCCCACTTACCCCACAAAGAGTTGTTTGTCCACCAGGAACTCTTTTGTGCAGTCAAGGTAAAACAACAATGCTCTTTTTGGGTCCAGGCGGTGGAGACGCTCTTCCTTAGAGGGATACGGGGGAGCAAAGAAGTTGGGCAGCATGATAGACTGACCGCCATGAAATGGGGTCACCACCTTCCGCAAGGATGAAGCACGGGTGCGAAGCACCACTTTATCTGGAAAACACATCATGTAGGGAGGCTTACAAGATAATGCCTGCAACTCACTCACCCTCCGGGCAGATGTTATCGCCACTAGAAAGGCTGTGATGATGGTAAGCAGCCAGAGGGGACAGTTGTGTAAAGGCTCGAAGGGAGCACACAACACAAGTGAGGACCAAATTAAGGTCCCACTGCGCCATAACAAAGGGTGTGGGTGGAAACAAGTGAGCCAGCCCCTTTAAAAACCTATTTACAATCAGAGACCTAAAAAGAGAGGGTTGGTCTGGCAGCTGTAAAAAAGCAG
Organism: Calotriton arnoldi; assembly: GCA_963921515.1. Taxonomy (NCBI): domain Eukaryota; kingdom Metazoa; phylum Chordata; class Amphibia; order Caudata; family Salamandridae; genus Calotriton; species Calotriton arnoldi. The sequence continues at coordinate 1,047,974 of CAWUFW010002968.1, forward strand.
CTAGAGCAGATAGATAACCCTTGAGAGTTCCCAAAGCAGAACCCTGTTGGGCAAGGGTTAGAATGAATAGAAGAACAGTGGAAAGAGAAGCAGAAAGACAGCCAATGGACCTTATTGTACAGTACAATACACATTTCTGCCAATGGCAGGCGTATACTGTCTTGGTGGAGGGCCGCCTGGCCGCCAAAATAACGTTACATACTTCGGGAGGAAGGTCACAAGCCATCAACTGCTGCTGCTCAATCTCCATGCATAGAGGCGCAGAGCCGACAGGTTCGGAAGGAGGACCCTCCTCTGCTGCTGCGACAGAAGTTCCTCCCGAAGGGGCAGCCTGATCGGAGGATCGATGCTCATTTTCAGAAGCTCCGATACCACTCTCCTCTCCCAGTCCGGAGCCACAAGAATGACTTGGGCCCGTTCGCTCCTGATCTTCTTCAGAACCCTGGGCAGAAGTTGTATGGGCGGAAAGGCGTACAGCAGGCCTGAGCTCCACTCACGACTAAAGGTGTCCCCGAGCGATAGCCCCCTTGGAAACTCCAGCACACAGTATTGCTGACACTACGCGTTCTCTTTGGAGGCGAACAGATCTAACCAAGGATCTCCCTACTGCTGAAAGAGACCTTGCGCCACCTCCAACTGAAGAAGCCATTCGTGATCCGCTGGGCATCGACGGCTGAGCTCGTCAGGTGTTGAACCACCAGGGTTATGCCCTGCTGTTCCAGCCATGTCCAGAGACGCAGGGCCTCTCGACAAAAGGTCCATGACTACACCCCGCCCTTGTTGCAGTACCACATGACGGTGGTGTTGTCCGTGAACACCTGCTCTAACCGCCCCTTGACAGAGGGAAGAAATGCCTTCAATGCCAACCGACTCTCTCTAAGTTCCAACAAATTGATTTGGAGCCTTGACTCTGCCGAGATCAGTGTCCCCTGACCTCCACCTCTCCCAGATGGCCACCCCATCCCAGAAGTGACGCATCTCTCAAGTCTGAGTTCTGGTTGGGGAAGGGAGAGGGGTCTACCGTTGACCCAATCGCGGTTCGTCAACCACCACTGCAGATCTCTCCCAGTTCCTTCCGAGATCTGGACCACGTCTGAGATTTCCCCGCTGCTGTGCCCACTGGAACTTCAGGTCCAACTGCAGTGCCTGCATACGCCACCTGGCATGCTTTACCAACAGGATGCAGGAGGCCATGAGGCCCAACAGTCTCAGAGTCAGTCTCACAGAAATCCAGGATAAAGGCTGAAATATCAGAATCATAACCTGAATGTCCTGGACTTGCTGCTCGGCAGGATAGGCCCGAAACTGCACTGTGTGCAGAACAACTCCGATGTAAGCGAGTGTCTGAGAAGGAGTCAGGTGTGACTTCAGCATGTTTATAGAGAGCCTCAGAGAACGCAGGTCCGCTGTAGTCTGAAGGTGGGAGACGAGAGCCTGGGGCGAAGACGCCGTCAACAGCCAGTTGTCGAAGTAGGTGGGAAGACTGACACCCCTAACCTGCGCAGATGAGCTGCGACCACTGCCATCACCTTGGTGAACACCTGAGGGGCACTGGTAAGGCAGAAGGCGACCACGGTAAACTGAAAGTGCTCGTGGCCTAACTTGAACCGCAGGTAATGCCTGTGGCCCGGCAGGATGGGGATATGAAAATACGCATCCTGCAGGTCCAACGCTACCACCCAGTCTTCTTGATCTAGAGCAGACAAGACTTGAGCTAGAGTGAGCATCTTGAACTTCTCCTTCTTGAAGAAGACATTGACAGTCTGAAGATCTAAACATTCTTTTTTGGAATCAGAAAGTAGTGGGAATAACGGCCACTGCCTACTTCTGAATCTGGGACCCTTTCTATTGCTCCCTTGGCCAAGAGAGCTGTAACTTCCTCTTGGAGCAACTTTAAAATGATCCTCCACCAGCAGTTATTGATTTGACAGAATGGGAGGAGGAAAAGAAAGGAAAGGCAGAGAATAGCACTCCTGAATGATCTGCAAGACCCACTTGTCCGAGGTTATAAATCACAAGCAGGGGAGATGATGGATTCTCCCGCCAACTGGAGTAGTGCGGTCTTGCAGAGTCAGACTAGGAGTGCTTGGAGGCTGCGACTGCCGAGGGCAGGATGGCCGACGACTTCTGGCTTCTATTCCTTGGTCTGAATGAACTGCGTCCACGTCCTCGAACAACCTGGGAAGTCTGTGCAGGATAGTGGCTGGGATAGGCCTGACATCGCTGGAAACGCCTTTCGTTGCCACGAAAGGGGTGAAAGCTAGACTGGCCATGAGGTGTAGAAGAGAGGCAGCGGAGGCCGCCACAGTAAAGAGCGGTGGGGCGGGGCGGGGGCCTCTACATACGACAGGATAAGTTAACTTAAAATAAATAAAACCACTTATCTTGCACTCGCAGCATCGCCGAGTCGGCAATGCTGCGAGCACAAGGTAAGTGGTTTTATTTCTTTTTTATTTTAAGTTATCTTATCCTGTCATATGTTGAGTTCCCTGACCCCCGCCCGCCTCACCGCTCTTACCTGTGGCGGCCGCCACTGAAGAGAGGCCCAAGGATCTGGCCGTAGCTCGAGTCTCCTTGAACCTCACTAGGGCAGAGTCTACCTTCTCCCAAAAAAATGACGGGTTCCATCATACGGCATGTCCATCAAATTTGCCTGGACATCGCACGAGAAGCCAGATGTCCTAAACCAGGCATGTCGCCTCAAGGCCACCGTCTAAGAAAATCGCTCTGCCCAGCAAATCAGTCGTGTCAAGGCCACACCTTGTGGCGAATTTTGCTGCATCTCTCCAATCCTTAACCGCCTTAGAGAGCACAGCCCGGGCCTCCTCCGGGACTTGTGGCAGCACTTGAGCAACCGTCTCCCAAAGGGAGTGGGAGACACGGCCCAATAAGCATGCGGTATTCACTGACCGCACGCATTGCCAGGCTGGAGGAAGAAAACGTCTTCCCAAGTGATTCCAGCCTCTTGGATTCCCTATCTGGAGGGGTGGAAGGGAACGCGCCCTGGGAAGTAGAAGCCTGCACCACCAAGCTTTCAGGGGTAGGGTGTTGGTTGAGGAACTTTGGGTCGCTCAGAGCTGGGCGATGGCGGCGTGCAGTTGTCATTCACAGGAGCTACTGTGCTAGGCTTGGACCACTTGCCTAGAAGAACATCAGGTGCCTCATTGAAGGGCAAAAGGGGTTCAGAGGTGGAGGCCCCATGCTTAAGTACTTCGGTCAGGAGATTAGTCCTGACCTGCATGGAGGGCAACTCTAGTCGGAGGAACTTGGATGCCCTCTTAACCACCATGGCAAAAGATGCCCCGGCCTCCATAGCCACAGTTGGCATAGAGAGTATGCCAGTATCTGGGGATGTGTCCAGTCCACCGGCATCGCCAAGTTCCCCATACCAGTCCATCTGCTCTGCAGAGACATCCTGCTGTTCCAAAGGGTCCATAGACCCCCCCTCTCCCGAGCCTAAAACATCTTCAAAGTGTGCAGACAACAACATAGAAACCCTGGGTTCAATTGATGTCGGAATCCGCACCAAGCAACGCCGTTCCGACTCCGTGTCATCGGGGAGAAGGAAGGGGCTGGCACCACCAGTGGGCACCGACTTAGGGTCCGACGCCGGGGAAGGTCGCGATGCCATGACAGGCGTCATCCCGGATCCCTGAGGCCCCACCAGCACCGTGGCCAGAGACGACAGCGTCAAATCCAATGGGGCTCCTTCCGACCCCGTGGGGCCAGAGGGCTCATCAGAGGGGTCTGCCTGCTCAAAAACACAGCGCATAGCCTTGTAAAATTCTTCTATTTGAGCGCTGGGCACTGCGGCTCCCGGAAAGGGAGGGAGGCGCAAAGTTGACCCTGGCTCCAGTTCCACAGAACCGTGCCTAAAGCGTCAGTGCTCCTTACCTCGTTCGTTGACGGAGGATAGTTGAGGCGAAGATGAAGTCCGCTTGGACGACTTCTTGAGCATCTTCTGAGTGTCCCGAAGACCTCGAGTGGGACGAAGAGGACTTGGGGCTCCTGTAGTGGTCCCGCGACCACCTCTTCTTCGATCGGGACCAGGACCTCCTCGGAGTCTCGCTGGATGGTGTTGACTGCCAGGCTGCAAGGAGATTCATAGCCCGCTCCCGCAAGGCCTTCAGAGCCATAGCCCGACAGTCCGAGCAAGACTTTGAATCGCGGTCGCGCTCGAGACACCAGAGACAGACAAGGTGGGGGGGGGGGTCGGTAACCAACATTTTATTTATTTATAAAGTTTTATATAGCGCGAACGTGACCCACGAGGGTATCAGAGCGCTTTACAGTATACAGTATAAAACATAAAAGGATGAGGTAGTATACAAGCATTTGATATTTGTCATTACGTACAACAGAGGTATATAGTATATGGATAACATAGGTGACCCGTATCCAGCAGGACATTGCACTATGTACAGTTGTTGAGCATTAGGTGGTTGTGATATTAAACATACATATAATATTCTCCTTCGATCCACCATGCGTATGAGGTATATGGATAATATAGGAGACCCGTGGCCAACTGAGCTTTACACTAAATACAGTTATTGAGCATTAAGTGGCTGTGGTAATAAACATACATATAATAATCTCCTTCATTCCATCGGAGGTAGGCAATGATATGCGGATCGTATAGGTGACGCGCTGTCAGCATAGAATTAAGTCTTAGGACGTGAATTTGTTCATTAGTAGTATTTTTACTTCTTTTTTGAATGCGGTAAAGGAAGAGATTCCACGTACCACTGGAGGTAAGGAGTTCCAAATCTTTGGTGCAATCCCTGAGAAAGCTCTGCAACCAGTTCTCTTCTTATGGAAGGATTGCGGTTTCAGAAGTAAAGTACTCGCACTTCGTAGTTGTCTGCAACCTCCCGACCTTTCTAGCTTTAGAGCTAAGTAACTGGGTGTATTGTTATGTAGTGCTTTATGGGTCATGCAGGTAACCTTTAGGTGTATTCTTGCCTCGTAGACCAGCCAGTTCAGAGCTTTCAGGGTCGGAGAGATGTGGCTATTTCTTTTAGTTCCTGATACCAGTCTTGCCGCAGCATTAAGTGATGCCCTCAGCGGAGCCAGCTTGTATTTGGGGAGACCGCAGAGAGTGGTGCTTCCATAGTCTAATCTTGGTAGCACTAGGGCTTGCACTGCCATTTTTAGGTCGGCCTGAGGGAGGAAGGGTTTGAGTTTCCTTAGTATACTCAACTTGTGATTAGCTCCCTTAGTGGCATTAGTGATGTGCGTCTGCCTATTCAGGTGTTTGTCTATGGTGACTCCTAGGGATTTTGCGGAGTCAATGATGAGGGGAGCACAGTCAAAGGAGGTTAGGTGTTTCAACCATAGGTCTATCTTAGGTGTGTGATTCGGTGGAGAGATGAGAATGAATTCCGTTTTTTTGGTATTCAGCATGAGGTGGTTGTTAGTGAGCCAGCTTTGCGTGTTCTGTAGAATAGCATTGAGGGAGATGAAGTTTTCTGGAGTGGAGATTTTCAAATACAGTTGGGTGTCGTCCGCATACAGGTGATATAGAATATTCGCTGATTTCAATGCGTTCGCCAGGGGTTCCATTAATAGGTTGAAAAGAATGGGTGATAAGGCTGATCCCTGTGGAACGCCCAGGGTGACCACGGAGGGTTGAGAGAGTGAATTCTTCATCTTGATTCTTTGTGTTCTGTTATTTAGGAAGGAGGAGAACCATTGTAACACTGTGCCCGAGAGGCCCATCCTTCGTTCCAATAGGGACAATAGGTTGTCATGCTTGACCGTATCGAAGGCGGAGGATAAGTCAAGAAGTATCATTAGGCATGATTCGTTGCGGTCAAGCATTTTTAGTATGTCATCCATTATGTATGTGAGTGCAGATTCTGTGCTGTGACCTTGACGGAAGCCAGATTGGTGACTGGCTAGGAGGTTGTAATCCTCAATATGGTTGCATAATTGAATTTGTACACATTTCTCCAGCAGTTTCGCCAAAGTGGGGATGTTGGATATAGGGCGGTAGTTGTTGAGATCAGATGGGGGTGGCGTCAGCTTTCTTTAGTATTGATGTGACCTGCCCTATTTTAAGACAGTCCGGTATGGAGCCTTGTCTCAGAGAGGCGTTTACAATTTTTGCCCATAGTGGTAGGATAGTTGTTTTTAACATTTTGAATAGGGCAGGAGGAAGGGGATCGGAGAAGTGATTGGAGGGGTTGATTGCTTGAAGTGTGTTATAGATTAATTGTTGAGAGATTGGCGAGAAGGTGTGCCATGAGGCATTGTTTTTTGTGACTTCCCCTGGAGTATTAAAATGGACTTTGAGTTGTGCGCAACATTTAGTAACTTGGGCCACAGGTTGTGGGAGGGCCTTCTTAGATTGGATGTCGAGCTCGGTGGCCTTAGTCTTTTCGCGGAAGAAATTGGCAAGCACATCGCAGGTAGGTGTAGCCAGGTCATTTAGTTCCCTAGAGTTAGTCGTGTTGCATGCTTGTTGCTTGACCATTTCAAAGAGTTTTTTTGGACGGTTGATTGCTTGGTTCAGCTGGGTTCTGAAAAAGTCTGCCTTTGCCTTCAGAATCTTCCTGTTGTACGAGTTCCTTAACCTTCTAAGGTGATCCAGGTGATCAGTGGTGGGTGCTGATTTCCATAGTCGCTCAGCAACTCTTAGCTTGCGTCGCTCCGAGTTCAGGGTCTCATTGAACCAAGGTTTGGAAATTTTGGAGGAAACGTTTTTTTCTTGGAGGGGCGCTGTAGAGTCCATGATTTCAAGCAAAGTGGAATTGTAGAAGGCTGTGAGGTCATGTACATCAGTCATGTCCGTCGTGGGGGTCAGGGCGGAGTTGCATCAGTTTACCAAGGTGATGGGGTTGATATTTTGTAAGTTCCTTTTCCATTGCTTTGTTTTTGAGGGTTGCCCCCTTTTTTGAGTTACCTCGATATCGATGGAGAAGAGGATGCAGTGATGATCAGTCCAGTCGCATGGGGTGATGGATTCTAATAAGACGATGTTCGTTTTTGCTATGATGAGGTCCAGTGTCTCTCCCTTGTTGTGAGTAGGGCTGTCACAGAATTGAGATAGCTCCTGGTCTGACAGAAACGCTTTAAGACAGCCTACATCATGATCGTTTGCGTTGTTCCAATGGAGATTAAAGTCACCCAAGAAAATTTGAGGTACTTGTGAGTGGACGTTGGATGCAATGACTTCCATTAGCTCGTCGATGAAAGTCAAGTTATCACCCGGGGGGTGGTAGAATATGTGAAGCTTGCTGGCGATGTGCTTATCATCAGCGATATTAATAGAGATAATCGCAGGAGGATAGTCCGATGGAGTCTGCTTGCTTGACTGAGATTGAGTTACGATAAATGCAGGCTATCCCTCCACCGGGTTTCACGTTTCTGTCTAGGCGGATTAGGTCGTGAGTAGGAGGAACCAGTAAGTCAAGGATGGGAGAGGAGGAACTATTTAGCCATGTTTCGGTGAGGACAATAATGTCTAAATCATTCTCTAGGATGAGGTTGAATACGTCAGGAGCATGTTTGCTAGCCGATATGCAATTAATGAGCGCACACTTCATCTTGTTAATAGAGTGGGTTAGGGTATTCTGCTCTATGTTGATATTTGTGAGGTTATCTCTATTTACGGATCTGTTGTTGTGAGTCGGTTCTCTGAGGGGGTTGGTTCCAATGGATTGGATAGTGCCACATTGCGACTTACTGTTATCTGTTGCCCAGGCATAAGATATGAGGAGGTCGTCTATGTCTCTGTCAGATAGTTCATCACTTGCCCTCCTAGGCCAAGATGGGGAAGGTAAATTACCCTGATTAGTGTTCTCGGGGTGTAAGAACTTGGGTCTACTAGGTTGGAAACTGAATTGGTTACTCTGACTAGTGTTCTCTGGGTGTGAGTTCTTGGGGATGTAATTTCTCGTTTGGAGACTGATTTGGTTCACGGTGTCGTTGGTGGCTCTGTGTATGTTTAGAAGTTCTTTAGTGATAGTTGATAGGTTATGCATCTCAAACTTGAGATGGGATAGGCCTGTGGCTAACTCATTGAGTCGTGCGATCCAGACGGAGTTGGGAAAGTTGGTAGTAAGTGTGGGTGTATGATCAGATATGGAGGGCGATCCGCCGGTAGGGTCGGTTTGCATAATCACGTTCTCCAATTGCTTGGGGATAACTTCATTAGGGGTCGATGTGAGAAGCTGAACCGGGAGGTTTGTTTTGGGTCCAAGTCAGTGTGTGGTATGGTATAGAGGAGAGGTATTGGGCTGGGGGATCCAGGTGTGGAAGCGACCAATAGGACAGGGGGGTAGGGATCACTGGGGGTTTCTGCACTGCTGAGATTGGTGACTAAGTGCAACCCTGTCTCTCCAGGGCCAGGGGACCCGTGTGTTTGGATCCGATGTGTCTGGGCGATAGGGCTCAATGTCGGAGTCAGCAGTTGTCGGTTCAGAAGAGTTTGTTATGGGATTTTGTAGAGGAGTTAGGGTGGCATCTAGATACGTAGGATGAGAGGTTGCGGTGAGTGTGCTGTTCATACTGTTTACTGCTTTCTTGAGAATAGGGAAGATCCTGTCTATGGTATCGAGATTAGCATTGGAGGCTTGTATAAGGATATTACCGTTGTTGTAGATAGTAATGGTGGCATTCGCAGGGCATAGGTCTGAGGCGGTTACCGATAATTTGAGGGCATGCGGGTTTTTTTTTCGCTTTGGAGATTCGGAGCAATGAGTAAAAGAGATTTCTCCATTGGGCACGTTTTTTAGTGTGGAACATACGGTCGTTGGATATTACGCCTTTACTAATGCAGAAGTATGGGTCTAAAATAAGAGTCTCAGGATGGTTTATCATTAGCCTGTGCTTGAACTTCTTAGCAGCATTTTTGGAGAGGTTGGGTGGGTAGAGAATGGTGAAGGCATGGTGGCCTGAGGGTTCAAGGTCTTTATCCATTTTGTTTTTTTTCTCTTCTTCGTTTCCTACATTCCCCCGTCCGTTGTGGGTAGTTTTAACTTTCGGATTAGTTAAGCTTTGTCCTACCGATTTATTTGATATCCCACTTTGCTGAACACATCTTTGTGCATGTTAAATGAGGAGATAGGGGTGTCAGCCCCTTTAGTATGAATCAGTTCGATATGGCCGCTCTGTATACTCCCTCGATCCCTTTTTATTTTTTCCTTTCCATTAAGTATTTTCGTCCTAGACCTATCTCTGCTATGTAGTCCACTTTCGCTTTCCGTTGAGTGGACCTCTGGGGGTGTAGTCCTGTTTCTCTGTTTATCAGCAGTTTAGATGATAGGTCCTTTCTTTGTTATCAGTGTGGGGATTAACTAGTATTGGACTCGACACCGTTTGTTGAGAGGCTCCAATTTGCGAACTACACGAGGCAGCCTCACAGGCATCAGCCAAGCCTGATCAGTGTCCTAGCCTGACACTGTGAGGAAGATGCAAAACACACAAGATGATGGACGGAATGTTGCACATTGGCAAACATTCACCCCCAGTCACAGATCTGGGCTAAATCCATCGTTATTTTGCTTCACCACGCCACCCCAGTTCAGACATAGCCATATGCAAATCAGTCTTGACCCTGTGCCTCAAGGGAACAGTCCAGACCGAACTGCCAAGCCATGTCTTCCCTGGACCGGAATCAAGCATCCTAGGACCGGTTTCAGGCTTTCAGCCCTCATCAGCCAGGATAGCTTGACTCCAGTGGCGTAGTGAGCACGGGACCCACGTCTGGGCATACCCTTCCCATTTAGGGCAAAAAGCAAAACGATGGATTTAGGCCCAGATCTCTGTACTGGGGTGAATGTATGACATTGTTCTGCATTCTGTCCATCAACTGTTGTTTTTGCAACTGTGAGGAAGATGGTCTGCTCCCTCAGAACGAACAATGAGCAATTCATGAAAAGGTTGCCAATAGTGCCGAGTGAGGAACACCTCCAACATACCAACTCACAACATTCCGTGTCCAATATGTGTACCATACGTGTACCATTGATTGTTCTGGGGGCCGACAGGCCGGGTGTTGCTGCCTTCGTTTTTTATGAAGCGTCTCCGCCGGCGCCATTTTAAAGTCAGGCGCCCGGCTTCAACAGGTCTTTGCCTCCTTTCAGGCCCTCAATGATGAATATATTCAGGCTCCCAGGCTTAATTACGTCCCCGTGCAGTTTGATAAAGATTCCAGGCAACAAGGAAATGAGGAAGGGCTTACCAAGTGTGGGAGTGGTTGCCTTCGTTTTTTTTTTATGGAGCGCCTCCGCCGGGCGCCATTTTAAAGTCAGGCGCCCGGCTTCAACAGCTCTTTGCCGCCTCTCAGGACCTCAGTGGTACATATATCATGCAGTGAAATGCACCGCACGGTTTAAACCCTGTCTTCCTCGAAGACATCCTCACACATAACATTGGAAAAAATTTCAAAGTCAACAAAAAGTAAAAAAAAGGCCTGTCAAAAAGCGACAGAAGGGTAGCTCTTCCCGGATCGGCGCTTAACTGGTGCGGAAAGAATAGAACTGATGTCTGCGCGCCTGGGTGGCACCTATATAGCCGACTGTGACGTCATAACCGACACTACAGACGTCACACAGAGCCGAATGGAGACACCGGACGGCACGTGCAAGGGATATTGCTCGAGCAAAAGTTTCCAGCTCCAGCCTGACCCCTGGGAAATTCAAAGGTAAGGAATCTGCAGCTAGAAATCTCTATCAGATGGGTATTATTTATTGCACCTCATAAATAAAGAATTCCACTATATTATTTGTGTGGTGGGATAAATGAAACCTTCATTCTGACAAACACGGAATCAGGGCTTCAGTCTGGATTATGAATAGGACTGTGGAAGCCAGTAGTAGTTTAATAATAAGCACAAGCAATGCTAAACGATTTGTTTCTTTTTATAGGTCTCGCCTGGCGTTGCAGCGCGCATGCGCTGCTCGCTCTGCGAGGGCCTTTTGGAATCGATACAGTTTGGAAGCGAACTTTAAGCCACGCCCTTGTTTTCAATTGGCACGCGTCATCGTTTATGTTAAACGCTGGTGCGTGATTGAAAATCGGGCTTTGGGGTTACCGCCTTGTCCACTTTTAGGACGGCCCATGTGGACAGGCCGACGCCATCTTTGTTCGGCGTGACGTAGGAGGGTGTGCTGCTAGCGGAAACGCTGGCTCCTCATTGGGAATCCTACCAGCTCCTCCCTCCCCTTCCCCCATCCAAAAGCAAACTCCCCAGAGTTGCGCTGTTCATTGTTCATGGGAGGCAGAGGCCAAAGGTAACCGCGCCGTAAGTTTCATTTGAACTAATGTCGCTTTGCTTGTTTAAGGGACTCCTCTTTCATGATTTCAAGGAGGATATTGTGAATAACCACAGGTAAACAGCAGTGTTAATAAAATAATGTCCTTGTGATCCCACGCAAGACAAAAGCTTTATTTATTGGTGACTAACGTTTTAAATATGATCTGATCAGTACCACCTGTTTCCTTTCTTTAAAATCCTTCCTGTTTTCCAACTTTGGGGTGACTTCTGTTGTCAGCCGTCCCCTGCTTTCCGACTCTCCCTGACCTACAATCGGTGAACACACCCATGTCGGACTCCATCCCATTGAAGTGCAGGGGACGTGACGTCACTCTAAGTGGCCTTTCGTAATCTCTGTGCTAATCACCCCCGCCCTCTACCCTCCTCAAACCTGGAAACTCCATGGACGGGTACTGGGTGGGGACACGGGTCGTGACATCACTTCAGCCATGGTGTATCCCTGTGCCAATCCCCAGGTTGGATTGGTAAGGCGGGCACTGGGGCATGGGGCCGGTACCAGAGTAGCAGCTGTGGGCCGCTTTGTGGCCAGCATGGTGGCCGATTTGTGCTGTGTCTATGCTGTCCTGTGGCCCAGCCAGTGGGGGCCTGAGCGGCCTTTCCGAGGCAGATGGGCTTCTATTGCCACTCCTTTACCAAGGGGGCGGAGGTGTCATTCCCGGTCTCTGGCTGGTCCACCCATTAATGTATGCAGATTGAGCGGGGAATGTGGGGCTGAGCAGAAGTGACCTCATCCTCCCTTTCGTTTAGAAATTATTTGGGACACGTTAATAAAATGCACCCATTAGCACAGCTGTATACGATCCAGTCACAGGCTGACCATGTGGTGAGCTTTCACCTCTGCTCCACCCACAAGCCCTCTCCACCCCTTCTGAGGGTGGCACAGAGTCCATACCACCACAATGCTAGTGCAGATTTAGGATGGCGAAGTTGTGGCGATGTGAGTGTGCAAGGCACTTTACGAGTGCTCTTTCGGATCTTTGGTCCTGAATTTATCACACGTCAAAAAGTGGTTCTAGAGCCTATTTCAAAGCAAAATATCCAAATGTTGATTCACAGAAACGTGTTTGGCTTCCCCATACTCCATATCTAGACTAGCTGTTTTCAATCTGGTGAGGTTTTTTGCAGTGCTTAATTACGTCTTCCATTATCCTGCTCCATTAGGGAACAAGCATTGAAAATGCAATAGGTCTCGCCTTTGAATAAGTTAAAGCCATTTGCTTTGCTAATGGTATTGTATTCTAGCTTTGCATTATTTAGTGTATATTTGTGATATGTGCATATATTTGCTATCCCCTCGCCCCTTTCGTCTGCCTCATGCTATTGCAATCCTCACTATATGAAATTAACACACATACTATTCTTCTATTCATTCACCTCCCAAATCTGAAACACTGCTCTTTTCCTACTAACGCTATGCTTTAAACTACTACACAGCTAACAAAACAATTCTAACTACATACAACTACAACATATCACAAATATGCACTAAATAATGCAAAGCTAGAATACAATACCATTAGCAAAGCAAATGGCTTTAACTTAATCAAAGGCGAGACCTATTGCATTTTCAATGCTTCTTTTTTTATCAAGCTTCAAAACCACACAACAGGTGCAGCATGGATGGCATCCGTGCAAGGTTTAGTAATGCAAAAAAACTAGTGCCCCAGCAATGCATGCTTCCCCAACATACACAGAACAAATCACAGGCAGCAGCAGGGGAAGCTTCCATCACAATGTGCGCGTGTGTAGAGTTGTGTGTGTGCAAAATGGTGCGATTGTACAAATGTGTTTATAGAAGGGCGAGGGGGCAGAGGGAAGAGATAGAGCTAGTGGAAGGGTTGCGAATTCAGCCTGAGGTAGTGTTCCTTGGAGACTTGAGTTTTCAGTTTCTTCCTGAATCATAGGCGGGCTAGTTCAGTTCTGGTGTCAAAGTGAATGTGGTTCCAGATCCCTGGGGCTTAAGATCAGAAGTTGTGTCTAGTTCCTGCATTGATGGTGTAATTCTGGCAGTACTGAAGCAACTAGACTATTAGATATTTTAAAAATAAAATCCCATTCAAGTAAAACAAATGAGAGAAAAAAAAGAAATAAAAAAAAGACTGCAGCAAATTTCACAATAAATCTATTAAACGAATGAGCTTTCCCAATCAATGAACTGATTCACTCATACAGGGAAATGTTTAAAAGAGGACATGTTAAATCCAAATTCCACACACTAAGATTTTCCTCACTGTCCTTTAATGTCATATTATTTTGAACATTGTAATTTTTCCGATACACAAACTCATATTAACACTCCTACCACTGCTGCGTCAAGACCGTTACAGGAAGACCGTGAAGAAAAGGTGCTGCTGCGCCCACTGCATTTAAATCACCATGTAGCACAGGAAACTAGCACCCACTGTGTGTCAGTATTACATAGCACAGGCAGAATGCAAGCCCCGCAGGACAGGAGCCTACGTGTTCTGCTATAGCCAAAACTCTTCAGTCTGCCTTTTCAACAGACCAGATTATGTAAAAGAAGTGCCTCAATGTTATGACCAGGCAACTGTTAGTTAATTTGCAATGTTTTCTACAGTTCTCAATGTACCCTTGTAGTCACTTCAGAGTACTGGAAAATATGGTTAAATAAATTGAACAGTAGAGCGGATCTCTGTTATGTGTTTAAGTGAGTCTGTAGGGCCATAATGTTCTAAGTGGAAAAAAGGTAATAATGCTCAGCATTCTTTACCTGTTACCCATGAGAGCGCGCTTAACTGAAAGCCAGCTTGAAGAGTTCAGTTGTCGAGGGTTTTTCTGAAATGTGTGTGGTTGGGTTCCACCTTGAGGTGCAGGCTCAGGGTCTCATTTAGAGTTCAGCACAGCTGGAGCACCATTGCAAACTGGCAGTGCTCCCACAAACTTGATTTAGATTCAGTGGAAGCACAATGTTCTGAAGGCAAAGCCTCAGCTGACTCTGCTGGCTTAAACCTTTGAGCAACAGCAGGCATAACAAAACTTGATGGGCCCCCCTGCAAATTGCATGGAGGGGTGCCCCCACGCTCCGGGATCAGTCAGGAGCTCTCAGGCCAGGGCCCGCCGCCCATGCACAGTGCTGGGGGACCCTCTTGAGCTTGGGGCCACCCCACACCACAGGGCTGCAGGGGCTATTGTTACACCCCCTGACGTACCTACATACAGTATGGGTGCCTTCATAACCAACACATTTCTAATACTGAATAGGAAGAAAACATGCTGTAACATATTTCCTTCCAAAATGCCAAGACTTTCAGCTTGTCACCTCCGAAGTAAACGTAGGTAAAATTCCCTTCTATAAAACTCACTAGTGGGTACTGCAGTGGGTCTGCCCCAATACGTCCCTCCTCACAAGATAACAAGATCACTCTTGAATCTCCCCGGACACCCACCTACCTCACAGTACCTCTACCAGCTGGTTGTCACCTACAAACAGGGTCTCATCATGGTCTTCACATCTAAACAGGGCTCCTCCCCAAACTACCTCTCTGTAATCCTGAGTCGGTACATGCCTACTCGCAACCAACACTCAATCACAATCTTCTGAGCTACAAACAAACCTGCTAGTGAAGCATACGGTGCCCAGTCCTTTCAGTTACTGGGGCCCCTAAACAGTAACTCTCTTCCAGCCGAAACTTGCTCAATCACTCTGCTCGCAGCAGTTAAAACTGCTCTCCAAGAGCCCTTACCTTACAAGAATGGTCTTAAATATCACATCTGCACTCCAGCCTTTCACTGAAATTGTTTATGTAGAGAGCAGCAGCGGGTAATTTTTTATAAATATTTGCTCTGTACTCCCTTCCTTTTCATGCGCAACATAACATAGCAATGCGGCATTGTGCTTAAAAATTATAATTCTGCCCCAAGGCAATTTTCGTGCTGGACACACTTTTGCGACAGAAAATTGTGCAATCACAGACAAGCAATAGCTTAACGTTCGCCAGTTAGTAGGTGTGCAAACTCTGCCCAATTACACAGGAATAGAGAATAACACTTATATCAAATTGTTAGTCCTCATTCCTGCATATTCAGGCAACACATGTGCACAATTTGCTCCTGCTATTTACATCAGTTTTTTTCTGCCACAAATTGTGGGTTCAAACTCCCACAAACTGAGGACAGACCATAATCATGTTTTATACACAAATATTTTTGCACACCAAATAGAATTTAGTGGCTCACAGTAATTGCGCATAACCACAAAATTTTCTAAAATAATGCCAAAGAAACATGCTGCCATATATAGGGACTTTAAAAGACAAAGCACCTTGGCCAGAGTTCCCAACACAACAATTGCGACAAACTCTTTCTGAAAACAGTTATGGAGTTTGTAACTAATGGTAAATCATACACCATCCTAGCTCGTATCACTCAAACAATTTATACATTTCATAATTGAAAACAAAGTTACAGGAATACATCTTATAACTTCCTTGCAATGCTGCTTCATCATATGGTGCATCAAAGAGGTATTTTAGAGTAGTCTTAATACCTGATGCACAAAACTGGCTTCCTGCTGCACATTCATTACACTGAACAGCAACGAGCCTCTCCGTGTGCAGGGGGAGCCGCTTGCACCACAGAGGTCATTTTTCACAAAAAATCATGTCTCCCACCTTACTATTAATGAGGCAGGAATCAGATTGTGACTTTATGTGAAAACCGGCAAAAGCTGGAATGGAGGCCTGGAGGAGACAGCAGACCTCTGTCCCAGCATTCCAGTTCACAGAGTGTCTGAATGGCAACCTTGAACCCCTAAGGAGACAGGGGTCACCATGCAAGGATGTGGCTCTCTGTGACTGGGACCTCGGAGACAGTCTACAGTGGGTCTGTGGGACCGCTGTCTGCCACTGTCTAACAAAGTCTTCAGACAGCACAAGCAATTTTGACAGCTTACACTTTGCCAAGTTTGCCTGCAGGTAGGTGCTAATCATGTCATACTTTGCACCTAGAACATCGCCTCAAATAATGTGTGCATTACATTAAGAATCTCGAGGAGGGAGGTGGAGCTAAGTGTGCTGTCCCAGATGCCGCTCCTCCTGGACAGCCCGGACAGCAGTCTGAGGTGTGCCCAATGCCGCTGACCGCTTCCGCAATCACAAAGGCCTGCTTCATATCCATCCCTGCAGTAGCATAATGCAAAATGTTGCCCTCCTCCCTGCAGAATGTCATGAGGGGCCCAGGCTCTCACAGATCACAGATATTTATTAGTCTTGGGCTCAATTCTCCCCCCGCCCCTTTGAAGGGTTGCCCCCCTGCCTACGCCCCAGGGGCCTGCATTACACCTCTGCCATGGACATGGGGTACCTTTTGCAGGGCCTCTGTCTGCCAGTGATATTACACGAACAGTGTTAATTTTCTGTGGTTTTTTTTCTGCTAGGGAAAGCAGAGTTGCTTTTACAAGAGTTTAAATGTCTCTTATTCCATGCCATTCTGCACGCATTCTGTAAGGCATACAACAGCATGCCTTAAAGCTACTGGCCCCTTTACTCCGAGTGTTGCATAGTAAGTTTTTTTAGATTGTGAGCACTACTTTTTTCCCGTGCCTCCCCCCGCAGTCCGTGCCTTCTCGCCCGCCCGCACTCCCGTTTGCAATGCAATAGGTCTCGCGTAAATGTGAGTCCTATTGCATTCCAAATGCTTGTTCAACGTTGCCGACCTTCCTCCCACCCCAGCCCCTCGGCTTTTGCCGAGCTCACTCCCATCTCGGCTGCCGGGTATGAGCTCCCAAAGCTGGTATCTGTGGCTTTGCTGCCTGCCGGCCTGGGCCCCACTGTACCTCCCACAGACCCCGGACCCGCTGCTGAGCACCGCTTAGGCCCGTCGGACTCTGAAGCTCGCCTCTCTCGGGCAGCAGGGCAACAGCCGTGCATGCCGTTGTGGCAAAACTTTTTCCTGCTGCTGGCCAGAGATATGGAAAATGGCCCTTAGAGTGCAGTTTCCTGCCTGTTCCACCGCCCTGCCTGCATGTGCTCATGTGACGGGGAGCAGGGTGTTCA
This sequence comes from Calotriton arnoldi, assembly GCA_963921515.1. Taxonomy (NCBI): domain Eukaryota; kingdom Metazoa; phylum Chordata; class Amphibia; order Caudata; family Salamandridae; genus Calotriton; species Calotriton arnoldi. The sequence continues at coordinate 1,065,272 of CAWUFW010002968.1, forward strand.
GGGAGGGTCAGTAACCCCCAGGTACCGCTTCCAAAGAAACGGGTACCCTGCCGAAGCTCTCCCTGAAAATGAATTGGTCCCCACCAAGAAAGAGGAAAAATTCGGCGTGGGTGAGTAGGAAAACCAGTTCATTTGTTTGCTTTTCTGATTTTTCTTTGCTTTTTTTACATTTTGTTTTTTGGGACTGCTTGCACCAGGTTCGTGGGAGACCAGGCAGTGTGTCACTACGCTTGGGAGCTGCAGCCGCCACCAGGCAGGCTTCATTCTCATTAAACATATGTCCGGGAGTTTTTGTGCGCACCTCGGTGCGTGTTTACCATTGAGTACCAGCACTAAAATAAAAGCAGCCCGGGGTGGTGGTTACTCTTCAGGCACTGTCCTCATAAATCAAACAACCTGTGCCCTCATTTCGAGATTCAGGAAGTGTCTCTATTTTTGTACTATGTTTTAAAAACTAAAATATATCTGGATTACTTTGTTTTAAAACGGAGGTCTTCGCAACCCCGAAATGTTAAGAAAAAAGTAAATAATGGTGATGGCTGTTGGGGCGAATTGCCTCAGTGGCTTTTCAGAGCATGCAGACCCCTGGCATGGGTGCACCAGTGGCCGGGGCGTGTTTACATTCTCATGGTACACACATGCACGCCCAGACGCCAGTGTTGTGGGGCTGGCGCACTGTAATTGTACAGCGTGTTTCGGGATGTCTGACAAGCCCACAAGCTGCACCTCTCAAAGGAACGAGAGAGACGTAAACATTGCCAGGCATTTAAAAGAAACTCTTGTGCTTGAATTATTGCTAGTGCACAATTTAGAGTGATGAATATATGTTGCAAAGTTTGGAGCCACACGTTATAAATTAACGTGTAAAAGGTATTTAAAAGTGCAATGATCTGATTTTAGTATGTACTAAGGAAAAAAAATGCAAATAAAAACACCAAAATTTTTAGCTTTTCATATAAACATCATTCAAATCCTCACTTATGCGCTTATCTGTCTGCATTTTTGACCATTTAAAGCTGTTGTATTATTTCGCAATTCGTCTCCATCTTCAAATCTCTCTTTCCAAGGAAGAATTCATCCGAGCCCTCAATTTTCCAAGATCCATACATGTGTAGGCCATCCAGTACATGTTTTTTTTGCTTTGCATTCTGTGAATTGTAGTCCTGATTTTTTACTGGTCTAAATAGAACTAATGGCCCCAGAATACAATGGAAAAAAACCTTCACTGGGTGTGCCTTCTTTACCCCGTGTTGTCTGTGCCTTCTTAAACACCCCCCTCCCGTAGTCCGTGATGCCTACCATTTGCAATGCAATAGGTCTCGCATGTACGCGAGTTTGAGCTATTGGCATTGTAATTGACAATGCCTTTTATGTTTTAGTTTTTAAAACATAAATAAAACGCATTGTCATTTACAATGCCAATAGCTTAAACTCACGTAAATGCGAGACCTTTCGCATTGCAAATGCTTGTTTCTGTTTGGGACCATCCAGAACAAGCATTTGCAGTGCAATAGGTCTCGCATTTATGAGAGTTTGAGCTATTGGCAATGCAAATGACAATGCCTTTTATTTATGCGTTTTTAAAACGGCTAAATAAAAGGCATTGTTATTTACAATGCCAATAGCTTAAACTCAGGGAAATGCGGGACCTATTGCATTGCAAATGCGTGCTATAACATTTTTGAAAAAGCGTTGGGAGAGAGCGTGTCCTGCCTGCAACAGCAGGCAGGACAACGCTATTTGGGAAAATAGTACTCGGAGACTGTAATTAAAGCCTACCGAGCAACCACACACGTAACAGCGAGTGTCACCATGGAAGGTTACAATATGAGACAAGGCGGTACTAAGGAGGGACTACTAAGCCTATTGACCAATGAACAGCCGCAGTTTACAGTGGACAATGACACAAGCCAATGAAAAATGTGTGCGGAGCTTCAAGTCCCTACTACCTTAATACAACATGCCTCGTAGAGCAGCGCTGCCCAGGCAAGACCTAAAAAGGGAGCACTCCAACAGGGAAAATGTAATGTACCTGGATTTCCAACCTATTTTATAGCATTTAAAATTGGATATATGTAAAATGTTATGGTTCACATACATCATGGAGCGGTTGAAAATGTATCGCAAACACACCCATAAGTTAAAATATTACATTATGTTCGGGGAAATAGATTGTTGTTAAAGCTATTGCAAACATTAAACAAAATCCATGATGGTGGAGGAAGCAGAAGAGCGGGTCTTGGTGCAGTTACACATGGTTTGGAGTACTGTGTTGCTGATTTGGCTGCAAGACCACAAATAAATATAAAGGGAGCGCGTTAATAGGGCAAGTGTATTTTACCTGCATTACCAATATAATTTTTATCATTGTAAATGTGACAGGTGTAGTATGTTATGGTGCACTAACATCCTGGAGCGGGTGATAATTTATCGCACACACGCAGAAAATAAATTAATCCATTATGTTTGTGGAAATAGGTTGCTGTCAAACTTACCGCAAATATAAATCCAAATCCATTATGGTTGGTGAAGCGGAAGAGCGTGTCTTGTTGCAATTACACATGGAGATCCATCGCAAACGGAAAAGATCATTTATTACAGTTGGGGAAGTACGAGAGCGTGTTATGTTGCACTAAGACCCAGGCTGCCATCAAAACTTTACAGAAACGCAAAACAAAATGCCTAAGAGTCTGAAAAGCGGGAGAGCGTGTCATGGTGCACTTAGACTCTGTTGCTGATGAAAACATAACACAAAGACCACATAAAATGCATAACGGTGGGGGAATTTAGATAAATTTATGAATGGAAGCGGTAATGCGTGTGAAAACTTACAGGGCAAACAAAAGATAAAAATAGTTTGCTCTAAAACTTATTGCAAAAACAAATCCATTAAAGTTGGGAGAGCGTGTCATGGTACTCGAAGAACCAGGGTCAGAGCAAAAGTCAAGCACAACACAAAATTAAATGCATTACACACCCCAAAACAATCTTATCCATTATGTTCATGGAAATAGATTGCTGTAAAGGTTATGGCAAATATAAAACAAATTCCTTTACTGTTGTGGAAGCGGGCGAGCGGGTCAGTTAAAATGGTTCAGGGAAGTGTGTTGCTGTAATGGCTGCAAAACCACAAGAAATATAAAGGGAGTGGCTTGCACAAAGGATGTGCTCCACACGTGTGATTCATATATTTACTAGCACCGCACTGCTAAACAGTACCAAGCACGGTAATTACATTGAAAATGCGTGCGCCAATCAACTAAAAATATTGTAGGTACATTGGGAACATATTTTACACTTTGTTGAATGTAAGAGTCGTTTTGCAGGTAAAACTGCACCTATAAAGTGCACCAAAGAAAAGTACCCTACACCAATGTTCCGCTAAAATACACCAAACTAGGATTTTTTTTTTGTAGTAGGCAACTGTTTTAGTGTTTACAACTGTAAATTTGAAATAACCAACGTTTTCCAATGGAACTTATTTTGCTTTGTATTCTTTTAATTGTAAAGTGTTCGTATTTACAACCTTAAAGTAAAAGAAGCAGAGAAAGAAAGTAGACCACTGGCTGGGATTTCTCAAGGGAGTGTAAAGTGTAACAGCATGTGGTGAAAAGCTCGTATTGTTTAGTGTCTGGGTGCTAATCCCAGATTGACAAAAGATGGCGATGCAGATAATGATGAAAGGCCTTTCGATGAGATGCCAAATTCACTGCTTGAGGGGATGTTATGCAAAACAAAACAAATAATGGCTTGTGTCTGCTGTTATCTGTTTTGACTACCTGACGGACCATCCATAAATACATGTGCGTATCTTGCTGGAGGAAGTTGCTTGGTGACATCAGGCACCATTTTCTGCAACTCTACCACTCTGACATCTGGAGGAACAAGCTCCAATTGTTTGACACAGCAACAAGAGACCACATTCATTAAATTCTCACAAGTTCACATGTTTTCTTCTTTCTCTGGAGCAGAGATGGGGCAGCAGTAGCTTGCCCCACCCCGGAGGCAGCGAAACGGTCCGTATAGGACGAACTCTGAAGCCCGGCCAGGCGCCTGCTGGCCAAGTTCACATTTGTCACACCTGGTACGAGCACATCCATCCAGAAGCCTAGCCCTGGCCCCAGGCTCATCTCCCTCTGTCCCTCCCTCCCTCGGCTCAATTACGATGCCGAAAATGCTGCACCGTTGTTTGTTCCCCTAAAATGTAAACACGCTGTTGATTTAAACATGTAAAAAGGGGCGCAAATTGTAATACATGACACAGGGGTTATGACCCTACCGGGAGAATATCTCAAGTCACAGCACTTCACAAAACACATTCTTATGTTGCATAAACTGAGACATCAAGAATAAACTGGATGGGGAGCGGGCTGAAAATAACAAGAGGGAGGTGGGGGTGCACATGCATTCCGGGTCTGGTGTCAGAGTTGGGGCTGGGCGCCATCATATATTTGTTTTTAGCACACCCTCGCCAAGAAAATGAAGTTATTTTTCTGCAGTTATCAAAACATTAACTCTGCGCCAATTATGGGGCTGAAAATACAAGGCTCACACAGTTAAAAGACCATACTTTTCAAAATAGTATATTTTTGAAAAGATAACTCGTAGTCCTTGTAAGTTTAGGATATTTAATGAAGACGCAAATGACTGCAGGTGATGCTCCCTTTCCAGCCAGCAATCAACTGTCTGTCAAAGGAACACACACTGCAGGAACTACAAACAATGTGCTAATGCAGAACCAAAGTACATCATACCAATTAAAGGTGTACAACAGATTATAACACATCCTCTTCCCTTTACACATAGAAATACATCGTGATATGACGAACTGAAAATAAAACAGAAAAGAGCATTGAAATCACATCACTTGCAAATATAATCCTTCAAGTACCTGGGTGGGTATCTCTTCCTAAAATGTCCTTCACCTCTATCCATTCTGCTACCCTGTACACTTCCACTCAAAACCTCACAATTATCCATCAACATATAACCACTACAACCATCCTCCTCACTCACATCTTTATCAAAAGAACCAGAACCATTTCCTCGCATCCTCTCATACAAAGCCACCCTGCGCTTATTCCACCTCTCACCATTCTCCAAAACAACATGCATCTCATGCACATCCTTAACCCGGAAGGATCCATGAAACTTTATACAAGCCCCTTCAAACCTATCACTTTTAACTTTGACAGGGTCACCAGGTTTCAAACTTCCCATTTTTTGTGAGACAACAACCGAATCAACACTTCCTTCAAAAAATATTTTCATCCAAGCAGGAGATATTTTAGTATTAGCATTTCGTCCCCTCATCACTCTAAATTGAATTTCCTTAGTGACACCATTTTCTGTGGTGCGATACGCCCACACAAGCTCCTCAACCATTTTTCTCACATTTCCCCTACCTGCACAGGCCATTTGCACCACACCCTTAATTAAGCGATTTGGACTCTCAACAACACCATTTCCTTGTGGATTATATAATGATGTGCGAGAGTGACATATACCGCAAGTCTCCAGGAACAGCTTCATTTCTCTAGACGTCAACTGCGTACCATTGTCAGTTATAAGTTTGACAGGATATCCTTCCTCTCTGAACACCTCCTCCAACAATTCTGGAGTTTTCTTGGTTGTGATTTCACGTAAAAACTTAACCACTAACCATTTCGAGTGCACATCAACTATAACTAAGGCAAACTTACATTAAGAAGTGAGAACCGTCATTGGCCCGATAAAGTCCATGCAAACAGTATGCCATGGTTTCCCAGGATTAGAGATTTCCCCCATGAGTGACTGATTACCTATCCTCAACCTTTTCTCTCCTTCCTTACAATCTACACACTCAGTAACCCAGTCAGTGGTATCGTGATCTATTCCTGGCCACCAATAATTTTCACGTAGTCTTCTCTTGGTGAGGGTTTGACCCAGAAGGCCTTCATGCGCTAACTTAATCAACTCAAGCCGCAAACCTTGAGGAGGGACAAACTTGTCACCCCTAGATATTAGACTCACACCACACACTGACAGTTCATCAATTATTTTGACATAAGGACGAACTGCTACAGGAACAGTACTCTCCTCCCTTTTAACTCCTTTATTTATCATCTACAATACTTGAATTAACACCTCATCTTCTTTCCTGCTTTGAAACCAACGTTCCTTTCCAATTGCACCTTGAGTTGTGCTAACCACATCATCCACATAAGCTACAGCACCCTCACCACCATATGCCTCCACACCCTCTTTGTCAACCTCTTGCCATGGTAAGGGTAATCTAGACAAACCAGTAGCCCGAGTGTTCTTCCAACCAGGTAAATATTCTACTTTATATTGATACTCCTGTAGTCGCGCAGCCATACGAGCTAATCTTGCAGAAACATTTTCTGCTCCACCTGGCATTAAAATTTTCACCAATGGTTTATGATCAGTGCGTAAAATGATAGGAAATCCCCAAACATATGTCCTAAAGTACTCAGCTGCCCACACCGCTGCCAATGCCTCCCTCTCAACCACTGAATAGTTTCTCTCAGAAGAAGTAAGGGAACGAGAAGCAAAAGCAACGGTGCGTTCACCATCTTTGTGCATTTGTGAAAATACAGCCCGTAAACCCTCAGCACTAGCATCTACTGTAAGAATTGATAACAACCTAGTGTCAAAAGGGGTTAAAACCTTCGCATCACATATTTTCGGTTTGATATTTTGAAAAGACTTCTCCTGGTCTTCTGCCCATTCAAATACACACCCTTTCCTTAGAAGTTTCTTTAAATGCTCGGTTTTCTCTGCAAAATTCTTTAAAAACTTCGCATAATATTCCACTAGGCCAAGCAAAGACCCAAGTTGGTCTTTATCCTGCGGAGACTTGACTTTCCTTATTGCTTCTAACAAATCTCTTTGGTTTCACCCCAGATGAAGACAACGTATACCCCAGTATTCCACTTCAACACAAAATTTGCATTTGTCTTTCTTGAGAGTCAACCCAGCATCACCAATCTTATCTAAGACTTTTCAAAATCATGTTGTGACCAGTGATCGACTCCCCAAATATTAAAACATCATCTTGGAAGTATACAACACCATCAATGTCTTTTAAAACTTGGCACATCATTCGCTGGAATACACTGGCCGCTGAAGAAAGGCCAAACGGCATCCTGGTGAATTGATAAACATCTTCAGTAGTGATGAAAGCCATGAGACTTTTCAAGTCTGGATGGAGTTTTATCTGATGATATGCACTTTTAAGATCTAATTTAGAGAAGTATTTTGCACCTTTTAAAGACAAAACCAACTCCCCTATATGATGATGTTTTGATTTACAGTGCGTAAGTCAACACAAACGAAAACTTCCATCAGGTTTGTCCGTAACTACTACTGGAGAAATCCAACTTGATGTTTCAACAGGTGCAATTATGCCCTGAGAGACCATTTCTTTAAGCATACGTTTAACCTCTTGTCGAGCCACAATGGGAACTTTTCTAACCCTGTGTTGAATAGGTATGGCACCAGGACTTACCAATATTTTATGCACATAGTTTTTCAATAGACCCATTTCATCCAAAAATACTTTGCCTGCTCCATCCACTATATCTTCTGTGCATAGTTCTCCTACAACTAACACCTGATTAGGTGCACGTGGATTTATGATGATACCTAAATTATATTGGTGTGGACATCCAAAAATAGGAGGACCAGATTTCGCCATATAAACTTCCCCATTGACTGCTCTCCCCTGAAATTTTATCTCAGGGGTCATGTAACCTTCAATGTCAATTTTCTCTCCTTGATAACCCCCTGAATTTATATCTTTTGGTAGCAAATTCATGTTTGGCCACAACTTTTCAAAGATATCTTTAGGTATAATCGTATATAAGGATCCAGAATCCACCATAAGTTCAACAGAAACATTCTCAATGATGAACATGGCCTTGGGTCTAGAACTCCTGGGTGCATTTTCTCCACCATCAACACACACTATCCTATTTGTTACTAACTCTTTATTTATAACAGAAGTATCATCCTGTATCACTGCAATACTTGTGCCGTTGTTGGAAGTGCAGTTGTTGGACCTACACATGCGTGCAAAATGTCCTTTCCTACCACAACGCCTACAATCCTTTCCTATGGCATAACAATTCTTAAAGTCCACAGTGTGAAAACTGCTCCCACATCTGAAACATACCCTGCTTTGGTGTTTGGTATTATCAACGGTTTTAGCAGGTGTAGTATTACTACTGCGTTTAACGTAAGGACTCTTTTTAATCTCTTTACTTCCTAACTTCCCTGCATTTAATACTGCAACATCTTCACTTTCTATGAAAGACACTTCACCATCTACCTTCCCTTTTTCAATTTCTTTCATACAATGCTCCGATTGCTCAACTACCTTGGCAATCTCTATGGCATCATGCAATGATGGGTTCTTAGCTGCCCAAAGCCTCTCTTGCATTTTCTCATTCTTACACTGTACAATAAGTTGATCACGGATCATTTCTTTCCTCATAACCCCAAATTGACATTAACAGATAATTCCCTTAATCTGGAAACAAATTGATCTACAGTCTCATCCATTTTTGGGGTTGGGTATAAAATGTATATGTTGACATTACTATATTTGTTTCTTTTGCAAATCTTCTCTCTAACCTAACCTTGGCCTCTAAGTACACATTTGCAATCTGTTGTCCATTTCCACCCGTAGCAACCGGTAAATATTTAAAAATATGTTGTCCTTCCTTTCCTAAAGTACTTAATAATAAGGCCTTCTTCCGTGAATTGGTAAAATCACCCCCATCAAGTGCTTCAATGTAGTTCTCAAAAACTTCAATCCAATCTTCCCACTCAATAGATGGGGTACCAGCTTGTGCCAAAAATACAGGTGGTGGAATTATTGCAGCTTCCATGACTAATATAACTTTAAACAATTTATAAACACCCACTATGAATGTTGTAGGTTATTAGTTCTTGTAAATTTATAGACTTTGGTAATTTATAGTGTGTATTAAAAACACAAAGTATTTGGTGTGCCTATCACCGATGAATGTGAAGGCAAAACAAGATAGTGTGCCTGTCACTGATGAATACTTAGTTGAAATAAAACTAACAATGCTGTGGTGTGCATGACTAAAGTTCATGAAAGCATAAATCAGAGTTGTGGTGTGCTTATCATCGTAATGTGTGAAAGCACAAACAAAACAAAAAATTACTTTATCAGTGCTGGTGTGCTTGTCACCGAGTAAAGTAATGTTAGCAGTACCTGATACTGATATCCAATGGTGTGCTTATCACCGATGTAATGGTGTGCTTATGACCAATGCAGGTGAAAGCACAAAGACATCCTTAAAAATGTGTGTGCTTATCACGGAAATAAAATAGAATAAATAGTACCTGAGGCTGAAAACACAAAGTGCAGAAACGCTGTGTTGTTCGCCGGTTGGACTCGTCAGGCAACTTACAGCGAACCTAACACACCCAAAATGGCCGCACGTTACATTGCGTGCGTCTTGAACGTACGCACGTGATGACGTCGGACGTGCACTGACTGCCGTAGGAGATGGAAGCTGGAATCTGGAGCTGCTGATGGAGTTCCAGGCTTCCGATGGGGTTCCAGACTCCAGTTGTAGCTCGTCGCATGCACAGGTATGTGTACTTTCGAATATACACACGCTCCTCTCCAACCGTCATCAACAGGAAAGTTGTGAATCCAAAGTAATTGAAGTAAAATACATTACATGAATCAGCAATAGTACGCAAAGTCGTATCAATGTCAATCTTCCTTCAGACAATTTCCATTGAATTTCTCTTCATTTCCTCGAAAAACGCGAAAAGTCATTAAATCATGGTAAAAGTTGTGTGAATTCTCGTATCACCAGACAGCAGTCATTTGTGGCTGGAATCGTCACCAATTTTGTAAAGATAACTCGTAGGCCTTGTAAGTTTAAGATATTTAATGAAGAAGCAAATGACTGCAGGTGATGCTCCCTTCCAGCCAGCAATCAACTGTCTGTCAAAGGAACACACACTGCAGGAACTACAAAGAATGTTCTAATGCAGAACCAAAGTACATCATACCAATTAAAGGTGTAACAGATAACATATATACAATGAGGAACAGCCGGGTTCGCCCACTATGCAATGACATTCCAATATGCTACAAAATGAGATACACTATGTGAGCTGCTCTTCACCCAAAAACAATAGCAACTATCCGTGTCGCGAGGCCCATCATAATCAATCAATCAATCAATCAATCAATCACGGCATTTATAGAGCGCGCTACTCACCCGGGAGGGTCTCAAGGCGCTGGGGGAGGGGGTAAGTTACTGCTCGAACAGCCAGGTCTTGAGCTGCTTCCTGAAGGAGAGATGGTCCTGGGTTCGCCGAAGGTGAGTGGGGAGGGAGTTCCAGGTCTTGGCTGCCAGGTAGGAGAAGGATCTTCCTCCGGCGGTGGTTCTGCGGATGCGTGGTACGGTGGCGAGGGCGTGGCTGGTTGATCGTAGCTGGCGGGTGGGCGTGTAGAAGGTCATGCGGTCGTTGAGGTACTTTGGGCCCAGGTCGTGGAGGGCCTTGTGTGCGTGGATGAGGAGTCTGAACGTGATTCTCTTGCTGACGGGGAGCCAGTGCAGGTCTTTCAGGTGTCCGGTGATGTGGCTGTGTCGGGGGATGTCCAGGATGAGTCGTGCGGAGGCGTTCTGGATGCGCTGGAGTCTTTTTGAAGTTTGGCTGTGGTTCCGGCGTAGAGGGTGTTCCCATAGTCCAGTCGGCTGGTGACGAGTGCCTGGGTGACGGTCTTCCTGGTTTCAGTGGGGATCCATCTGAAGATCTTGCGGAGCATGCGCAGGGTGTTGAAGCACGAAGATGAGACGGCGTTGACTTGTCTGGTCATCGACAGGGAGGAGTCCAGGATGAAGCCCAGGTTTCGTGCGTGGTCCGTTGGCTTGGGCGCGGTGCCCAGGGCCGGGGGCCACCAGGAGTCGTCCCAGGCGGAGGGTGATGAGCCCAGGATGAGGACTTCCGTCTTGTCTGAGTTCAGTTTAAGGCGGCTGTTCCTCATCCAGTCGGCGACGTCTTTCATCCCGTCGTGTAGGTTGGCTCTGGCGGTGGTGGGGTCGTTGGTGAGGGAGAGGATCAGCTGGGTGTCGTCGGCGTAGGAGATGATGTTGAGGTTGTGTTGGCGTGCGATGGCTGCGAGGGGGCTCATGTAGACGTTGAAGAGGGTTGGACTGAGTGAAGATCCTTGTGGAACGCCGCAGATGACTTCGGTGGCCTCGGATCTGAACGGGGGAGGCGGACTCTCTGGGTTCTTCCAGCGAGGAACGAGATGATCCATTCCAGTGCTTTCTCTCGGATTCCGATGTTGCTGAGGCGCTTCACTAGGGTGCGGTGGCAGACGGTGTCGAACGCCGCGGAGAGGTCCAAGAGGATGAGGGCTGCTGTTTCCCCGTTGTCGTTTAGGGTTCTGATGTCGTCGGTGGCTGCGATGAGGGCGGTCTCGGTGCTGTGGTTGGCCCGAAACCCGGACTGCGAGGGGTCGAGGGATCCATTCGTCTCGAGGAAGGCGGCAAGCTGTCTGTTGACGGTCTTCTCGATGACTTTGGCCGGAAACGGAAGGAGCGAGATGGGACGGTAGTTCTTGAGGTCGGTGGGGTCCGCCGTTGGTTTCTTCAGGAGGGCGGTAAGCTCGGCGTGCTTCCAGCTCTCCGGGAAGGTGGCGGTGTGGAAGGAGGAGTTGATGATGTCCCGGAGATGGGGTGCGATGGTGGCGTCGGCTTTGTTGAAGACGTGGTGTGGGCAGGGGTCGGTTGGTGATCCGGAGTGGATGGAGTTCATCGTGCGGGTGGTGTCTTCGGTGCTGATCGGGGTCCAGTTGCAGAGGGTGGTGGTGGCGGGCGTTGGTTCGGCGGTAGGGTGCGTGGTTTGTGCGTCGAAGCTGTTATGTATGTCGGTGATCTTGCGGTGGAAGAACGCGGCGAGTGAGTTGCAGAGGTCTTGCGAGGGGGTGATGTCGTTGTTTCCGGCGCTGGGGTTGGAGAACTCTTTGACGATGCTGAAAAGTTCCTTGCTATGTGAGCTGCTCTTCACCCAAAAACAATAGCAACTATCCGTGTCGCGAGGCCCATCATAAACACGTTCTAAATCAAAAATGACATTGTTCTCTTATTTTGGCAGGAGGTTAATCATTATTAACTAGAACATTTACGCTCGGTTTGTTTTTAAACTTTATTTAAAATTAAGAGAACACTTATGGAAATGCGCAGCGTCAAGACACAAAGTTGATGCTCTGGAAGTAGGAACTGACATTTGCAGTTATATTTCACGACTTTTTTTAATGGGGTTCAGTCTGATATGCAAATAGTCCCCTAGTACCACGGCGGCCTCTTGGACAGATCCTCCTCGCCTCCACCCAATCCACAGGAAATAAGTACAAGAGCAGCTGCACAGATGCGAAGAGAGAGGGCTCAGATCCTACAACCAGCAGCTATATTGGCTTACAAATCTATGCACCATTGCGCATTTGAAGTTCGTCCCCCCTTACGCGTGGGATAGCCACAGACATGAAAATTAAGAATCCATTCAAGTAATGCCAACTTTTGTAAAATACAGGGGCAATGCCTGCCCAGAGTATGAGAACTGAGCAGTAGCGTCACTGCAGCTCCTGCCGCTGTTTAGCAGCGGGAGACACACACCCATGATGGATGCCACCGGGAAGCCAATACGCTGCCGTTAAAACACTCATGATGCCCGCCCTGACTGCTAAAAAGTCAACAAACACAAAATTTAAAAAAAACATTGCAGTCAGTAAAGCAGGAGGACGTGTCACAAGGCACTTATAGCCCGTGACCAATCAAAACCCGGGCTGCTTTGAAAGTGAAAGCGCGCATGGCGCGCTGCACTTAGTGCCTGCAAGACCAGAAATTCATTAAAGGAAATAGTGCTCACTCACTAGATAAAGCAGCCCATGTTACCAGCCAAGTAAAAGGTCCAGCCCTTATGGGCTGTAACAAATGGAGACAGGGCGGTAACAAGGAGGGACTAACAAGCCTCATAATGAATCGGAAGCCAGCTTTACCAAGGAAAATGACACCAGCCAATGAAAAATATGGGAGGTGAGTGGGCGGGGCTTCCACAGCACTTCCACAGCATACCCTACTACAGCATGCCTCGCAGAGCGAGCAGCGGATGCGCGCTGCTGCTAGGCTCGACCTAAAAATAGGGTTGTCTGAACAAGAAATAAAACAAGCACTTTCAATGCAATAGGTCTCGCATTTGTGAAAGTTAGAGCTACTGGCGCTGTAAATGACAATGTCTTTTACTTAAGTGTTTTGGTCTGGAGTGGAGTGGATGTATGTGGTGTGGAGTGCAATTTTTTGGGTTGGAGTGGAATTGTTAGTTGTTGAATTGTGTGTGATGGAATTCTGTGGTACGGAGTGAATTTGTGTAGTGGAAATATGTGGCACGGTGTGCAGTGGAATTATGTGGATAGTAATTATGTGGTATCGAGTGAACTGAAATTATGTGGAGTGGGATTGTGTGTTATGGTGTGGAATTATGTGGAATGTTATTTAGTGCTGTGGAGTGGTATGTAGTGAAGTTTAATTATGTGGTGTGCGTTTGAGTTTAGTGGCATGATATGGAATTCTGTGGTGTGGATTGGATGTATGTGGTATGTTGTGTAATTGTGTTGAATTGAATTATGTGGTTTGTCAAATTATGTGGTGTGGAATGGAAATGTGTAGAGTTGAATTGTGTGTCATGGAAGTGTGTGGCGTTGAGTGAAATTATACTGATTGGAAGTATGTGGCATGGTGTGGAGTGTATTTGTGTGGATTGTATTACCAAGTTTAAAAATGATGAAATATATTTAAAGAAATGCGGCCTTCACACAAAATTAAAGCTGGTTGTTCCCACCAAAAAATCTCAGAAACGCACAAATGTCTCTTTAATTTCAGACCTAAGCATGGAGGTGCTGCAAACAAAACATACATGTTCAACATGAGCAGGGAAAAAAGAAAATAGTCCCAGGACCAAACACGTCAACACACCAGTGGAAACTTACCAGAAATGTAAAATGTAGTGGTTTTAAAGGTATGAAATTAGCACATTTTTCAAAGCTTGTATGAGTTAGTCAGCAAGAGGAACCAACAGTGGTGTGCTTTGAGAAATAATGATCAACCTTAAAAGCAGAGGCGCAACTAGAGTCAAATTTCAGAGGGGGCTATGAAAAAATTTCGGGGCGGGCTAATTCTTCCAGCAATATTCAGTGTGAAGATGCAGGGGCTCTAAGAAGGGTTGAAAAAACAAAGCCTCATTAACAAGCAAATGGTCTTTTAAAGACCTGCGAAGTATTCGGGTGCGGCTGTGTGTGTGCCCGGGAAGCTGCCTCAGCCCGGGCTGCCACACACAACGGGGGGCGGGGGGGCTGAAGCCCTTTGAGCCCATTGGGCGTTGCGTGCCTGCTTAAAAGCAAAGTAATGAAATGAGGTAGATTGAGGTAGTGATGGTGGTAGGAAAGATGCAGAGGAAGGAGGAGAACCAGCATGTAGAGAACAAGGATGTTGCATGAAACAAACACAATATCTGTCTGCAAAAAATCTGTAATGGACTCTCACACATCATCCACATTTAAAACACATTAAAGGAAAACGCATTTAAAACAATCTGTTTAAGAATTATTGAAGGTCATCAGGGCAGGACTCTTAGGAACGGAGCTGCCTCTATCAGGCCCCCCCTCAAAAGCAGGGCCAAATATGCCTTGCCTTAAAAGGTCTCTGAATACGACTGCACCGGCAGCCTGCTCCAACCCCTATTCATCTTCCGGGGCTAGAGCGTCGGCGGTGGTGGTGGTGGTAGGAAACACCAGATTATAACTCCATGAGGGGCGCTCAGGCGAGGTCAGGAGAGAGCGGAAAGGGAAGTGGGTGAGAATGGATGAGGGGTGGGGATATAAGAGGTTGAGTGAGGACAGCGAGTTGAAGAGAAGCAACACTGAACAGCGGGAGGAGGGTGTTGTGTTGGGGGGGACGGAAGTTGTTACAGGGACTGACTCGCGGCTTATACATTCTCTGTGCACCTAACGAGCTTTCAAACAAGCAGTCCGCATATCTGTTTTTTTCCGGATAGTGAAACTGAGGTACGGGTTTGTAAATTAATTTGCCCAGAATCACACAGTTTGAACGTGTTGAGAGCCTTCGGTGAAACCTAAGTTCACTGTGCTCTTTTTTTCCGGACATTTAATAACTTGATTATGTTCTTCATATAAAAGCCACTCGTTTGTAAATCGATTTACATCGAGAACTGAAGCAGAGCCAGGCAGACCACCACAGTGGGCTTGTACCAGAGGTTCTGTCAAGTGTTTGAAACGGAGTCCGATTTTTAGGTCTCGCCTAGCGTTGCAGCGCACATGCGCTGCTCGCTCTGCGAGGCTTCTTGTAATCGATTAACTTTTAGAAGTGGAGTGTAGGCTCCGCCCCGTGTTTTCATTGGCTTGCGTCATCGTACATGCTAAACGCTGGCCTCCGATTGTGAGGCTTTTTAGTCCCTCCTCGTTACCGCCCTGTGTCCTTTTGGCCCCGCCGACCCGTACTGGATCGTTTACTTGCGGCATGATACTGTCTCCTTCAATTACTGGATAGGCACTTTTTCCCCCATTTGCGCAATGGGCCCTCTGTTTCCCGACTTCCTGTGCATCACTACCGCCTGCTGCCTCCCTCGTGTACCGGGATGGCTCCTGATGTGCATCCTCCCTTCGGCTCTGGTTGCGTGTACCGGGATGGCTTCCGGTGTGCACCCTCCCTTGGGCTCTGGTTGCGGCCCGCTACTCCACTCTGCAGCAATGGTGGGGGCCCGAAGATGGCCTGCCTGCGTCCTGCGGAGTAATAATTGCGGTGCCACCGCCTCTGTAAGTACCAATGCGGCACCCTCGTGCGCCTTTATTTTGCTGTGCGTTTTCTTTTTTTTTAATTTCGCAATGGCGGGGGGCCCGAAGATGGCCTGCCCGCGTCCGCGGAGTCACAATTGTGGTGCCAGCGCCTCTGTAAGTACCAATGCGGCGCTTTCACTTTAACTGCTATTGTTAAAGTGAAAGCGCGATGCAAAAATAAACACGCTTTTTTTGCCCGCCTGCACCACTCCCCCTTGTCTCCCTTTGCACGCTCCTTAAAGTTCTATTTGCTTTCCCCCTACTGCTTTGCATTAAGAGCCCTCACCCCACTAGGCACAAACACAACCTTTCCCTTTATGAGGCGGCAACGCCTCTTCTCCTCCGCTGCATTTGCTGCTCTGCCTGACCTCCTCCCTCCGCCCCCAGGGGTCTCCCCGCTGCGCCATGGCACGAATCCGCCTGCACTTTTGTAAGTATGCATTTCTGTATGCTTGTGTTTTTCAGACCACTTGTCAGAACCTTACACTTTGCACCCAAAACTTCTCACAAGAAACATACTACTACGTCATACTTCTCCAAGAAAATATTCAGGTCTGCCTAGAACTGCTGTTTGCAGTGTGAGTGCTGCAAGGCCTCATTAGTGCAGTCGTGTGCTGTACAAATGCTCCATGACCCACCTGAAATCCGAGAACGTGATGCACACAGGTGTTAATCCCAACTTATGAGCAGACCCATTTTTTAGGGTCACGTCAAGGGAAGAACAAAGGAAGAAACCGGAGAGGAAACAACGTGCATTGGACACCGAGAGAGGAAGAGCAACCCAGAGTATCAACAAGGAGCATGACGGGTGCTTCAACAAGCAGGAAATGAATCTTGTGGTGAATCTGACAGACCATACTCTTACAGATTTTGAGAAACAGGATGGGGACACAGGTTTGAAACTTAAATCTACCTTTACCCCCCCGGATTCCACTTTACCTATTGAACTGCTCACTTTTGAGAAAGCAGTTATGAAAGAACTGGAGGATTTGGACCCCGCTGCCAATCTGGTTTTTCAAAACATCACAAAAGAAGAAAGAACAGCCATTAAATAGCTAACCAACACCACCAACCTGGTCATAAAGCCAGCTGACAAAGGAGGTGCTATTGTAATACAGTCAGCTGACCAATATGACCTTGAATGCAGGCGCCTCCTTCAAGACCAAAGAAATTATGAGATTCTACATCATGATCCAACAGATCAAATAAAGGTACAGATAACAAGTATGGTGGAAGAAGCCCTGGCTCATGGGTGGTTAGCAAAAAAAGAAGGTGACTTTTTGATCAAAGACTCACCGAAGACACCATATCTGTACACAATCCCCAAGATTCACAAGAACCTGAGGAATCCACCAGGACACCCGATAGTGTCAGGAATAGGATCCATTTTAGAACCCGTCTCAAAATTTGCAGATGCATACCTACGACCAATGGTGCAAAAAACCTCCACATACTTGAAGGACACTAAGGATGTCCTGATACTTCTTGAAGACATGCCTTTCGATCCCGAGCACCAACTAATGATTAGTGGTGATGTGGAAAGTCTGTACACTAGCCTTCCTCATAACGAGACTTTGACCATCATTGAGGAAGTGCTTTTCGATACAGACTGGGATTATCAAACACCACGAAATGTCATCATGGAGTGCTGTAGTCTGGCATTGAAAGAGAACTTTTTTAAGTTCAATAAGACTCTTATACCTCCAAAAACACGGGATCAGCATGGGGAGCACCTTTGCCCCCAGCATAGCAGGTCTCTATGTCCACCATCTGGAGAGACAAAAGATTCTGCATCCTGACAACCCGTTCCGTAACCATATCAATATATGGAAACGGTATATAGATGATATACTGATCATCTGGGATGGAGATGAAACTACAGCCAGGCGTGTCATCACATGGCTAAATTACCAGGATGAATTTTTGAAATTCACCAGCACCATCTCCAACAAAGAATTAGTCTTCCTCGACTTGAATATATATCCACAAGAAGGAAAACTTGTGACTACGACACATTTCAAATCCACTTCTAAAAATTGCCTGTAATATCAAAGTTTCCATCCAAGACATCTTCGGGACAATCTCCCTTATGGCCAATTTTTACACCTAAGGAGGAACTGCACCGGGATCACTGACTTTAAACATCAGTCAGAAGATTTGAAAAAGAAACTGGAGAAATGATTGTACCCAAGAAAGGTGATAGACCAGGCCTACAAAAGAGCGCGGAACAACTGTAGGGAGAGCCTGCTAGAACCTACGCCTCCAAAACAAGAAGACAAACGTCCCATTTGTATAACAACCTATAATACAAACTCCAATCAGATAACCAAGATGGTCAACAAACATTGGCGTATCTTAAACAGAGGCGGTATGAACCTCCCCAAACCAATCTTCTCCCATAGAAGAGGAAAGAGTATCAGAGACATGGTCGTGCATACAAGACCACGTGAAAGTGAACATACAGGCCAACTAACATCACTGTCTCAGATCACGGGACACCACCCCTGTGGCAAGTGTAAAGTTTGCCGATTGACGAAAAAGAGCAGAGAAATCACTTTCCACAATGGCACAAAGTGGGAACAAAGGTAATTCACAACATGTAACAGCAAAAATGTTGTGTACCTGATCACCTGTCCTTGTTCGATGGAGTATGTGGGCATGACCACACGCCCAGTGAAGACCAGGATAGGAGAGCACAAGAGCAATGTCAAGTGCAAGAAGAGTACCACAAAAATGGCCTCACACTTTTTAGAAAAAGGACACACGCATGAAGAAATTTCATGGACAGTGATAGAACAAGTTACCAATGAAAGATATCTCTTTGAAAAGGAACAGAGGTGGGTGTTCCGTCTAAAAACATGTGACACTGGACTGAACGAAGAAATTCCTTGGGGCCAACTCTAGAATTTGCCACTCTGTTAGTGTAACAACTAAGGAGAATCGGAACATGCCACAAAGTTCAAGTCACGTGTGTGTTATATATTCAAACAATATCACAAATGATTGATTGTTATAACAGTGGGTGTGCGATCCTGTGTGATTAGTAATAGACAGGAAACCTAGAACCTAGAACCTAGAACCTAGAACATCACATTACCAGTGGACTTTTTGTGTAAGATAGCGCTCCATTGGTTCTTGCACAATAAATATGATGCTAATTTGATTTCACTAAACTAAGTAATTCCTGTACACAACTCCAAACCTGTGTGTAAAACATCCATATAATTTTTAAATCGGACATAAGCAATGAGTATCACATTAGCGCATCGATACAGGAAGTGTGGCACTTTTTATAATTAATAAAAGCACGTTACAGGCGGCCATTTTGGTTTGGAGCAACACTCTAGTGTTTAGCTACATCCAAGCGGGTAGCATATAGGAAGTGTGGTTTTTCTAAGACCAAGAACAGCACACTCACGGCAGCCATTTTTTGTAAAAAAACAGCGCTCTAGCAGTACCTTGTAAAAAGTACAGTCTGTCCTTTGAGTTTCCAACAAAACTAATCATCCGTGCTCTGCACTAATGCTCCGATTGAGACATCACATTTCTTTGTTCCCAGGAGCCATTTTAGATATAATCGGGCAGATAGTGCGCAATTGTGATTTTACAGGAAGAGAACTCTTTCCATTACCGAGAGCAGCACAAAACGGGCGGCCATTTTGGATGATTTTACATTCTAGTGGGTAACCCCTATTTTAGCGGGCTATAATCGCGTGATTGCGACTTTACAGGAAGAGAACTTTTTCCATTACCGAGAGCAGCACAATACGGGCGTCCATCTTGGGTGATTTTGCATTCTAGCGGTTAATCCCTAGTTTAGCGGGCTTTCAAAGTGCTGGCAATACAAATAGAAGCTCCTGACGTTTGGTAAACGTTCCACGGAGCCACGCGAAGGTATTTACAGGCGAGTGTGCAGCCTTGATGATGTGAGTAAGACCCGGGCGGGTCCTTAAATATAGCCTCCTCACGGTCTGTTAATGAACGACACCGTGAACTAAACTAATACTATATTATTTACCGTTTTTCCACGCAGTGTTTGACTACAGGCGCCCTCCCCTTCCGTGACAGCTCATGAAGCCTTAGATTTCTCTTCAATAGTGTATGTATCACCCCTGATCACAAGCAGAATTACGTGAGAATGAAATATAAGTGTAAAATGCCATTAAAAACACCAGTCATTTTTTGATTGTGCCATGTACAGAAATGTGTGTGTTTTTAAATGTTTTTAAGTGTGTTTAAACAATGAGACGAGTGACTTGAAACTACCAATGGGCAGCACAGCACCCACTTTAAAGGTACAAGTGTGGTGTAACTTGATCAAATTGAGAAAAATATATCATGGTGGCATTTACTGCCAACTCCCTTGTTCCACATGATGGTGATATGTTTTAAATAATGCATTACTGTGTCATTTTTTTCATTTTCTTTTCACAGGTTGAAAAAGATACCAAATAGGTATGATTTTTCTGCATGCTTAATTTGAGCATGTTTTGTGGCTGAACAAAGTTAGGCACATATATTACATATAAATAATATGTGAGTGAAGTAGGGATCACGCACGGTCCTGAAAAGAAAGCCATGGGGATGGCTTTTGAAACACGTTGACCAAGTAGGAGGCAACTCATAATAGTAGAACTCCCTACGTTTTCCCCATTTTTAACGTTTCCAGCTAGGGAAGCAAATAAAGTTTATTTTTTCCACTAGCCAGGCAACTTTTAACATTGCACCACGAACTTTCCTGACCCTACCACTTCTACCTTTGCACTACACATAGCTTTTTTCACTTTATCAAGTGCTCCCACATCTCTGTAGGTTGCAGCACGCCCCACCCCGTAGAGGGACGGGAAGACCCCCATGATGAAGCATGACACTAAGGGATTCTTAGTGTGTGAGGGGTATTTTAAAAACACAGTGTTTCCCATGACAATTCCTTGGGTTTAAACACAATTTTCCCAACACCTTCATTATAACTTCCAACACAAGGAAGGATATATTGAAAAGTGGTAGAATCCCTTTGTTTAATTATGTTAATCCCAACAAACCTGATGACACGATAATTGTGAGTGTGCGCGTGCATGCCTGCAGACGTGTGTGTCTGAGTGTGCACGTGTGTAGGTATGTAGAAGCTTGTGTGTGCTTGTATATGTGCATGCGTGTGTCTGTAGATGTATTTCCCCTTGGTAATGCTGTATATGTATGTGCATGATTGCTTAAGTGCATGTCTGTGTGCACGTGTGTGTCTGTGTTTGTATGTATGTGCTGGTGCCTGCATGTGTGTGTGTGTGTGTGAATGTTTGCTTGTGTGTTTGCATGCATCTGTGTATGAGGCTTCAGCTGGCTGTGTTCCTGAATGTGGGCATGTCTGTGTATGCGTGTTTCTGTGCCTACACGTTTGTGTGAGTCTCTCTGTGCAACTATATTTATTTGGACGCTTTTTTAATGGCACATAAAAGGCCCACACAGTGGGTGAGAGCGCTTTACTGAGAACAATATCTGTGACAATAACTACTACTAAACATATAAAACATTGAGGAGCTGAAAACACAATACAAACAAAATGGGGCCGTTACACACCTGAACGTGTTGTTATACTCTGTTGTCCTCCTTTGTTTTACCTTTGTCTACTTTGTATTTATTGCTACTTGTTCTATGTACGTGCTTTGAAGCTGATGTCTTGGCATATCAGCACTATATACATTGGATACAAGTATTCTAGTATTAAAAACAACGAAAACATATTCAATAAGTAAAACAAAACAACATATGTTGTAAAATGTCAAGTTTTTTATAAGCTGTGTTTTATGCCAGGAAGTAATTTTAATTACTTAAAACTGTGCCAATCAGGATTGGTTAGTGATTTATTACAAAAAGGACATTTCTCTTTTTATTTCTTTTTATTATAACTATGTTAATACTACATAAAAACATACACAACGGAGTTCTTTATTTTATTAAGGTGGCAAGGGCATATCTATTGCATAAGTAAAACTTTGGCATTTACAATACCAATAGCTCCAACTCAGACAAATGCGAGACCTATTGCATTTCCAATGCTTGTTTAATCTGCTGCTTGTGATTTCAAGACATTCGAGTAAAGGACCTGTTACTTGTATGTGTAAGCCGGTAGGTGGTGCGAGAGGAACACTTTGTGGCTACAAAATGAAGTTACTTGTTTTCCGCGGGAAAGACAACGGGCCCATAGCAGATGTTCTGTCAAACGTCCTCGATAATTATAATAAAGATAGTTTGATCACCTTTCGCCTCCATTAGGATGAATTGGTGAGAGGGCCAGCTATTAATCTTTATTGGAGCTGTTGTGATTGAGACGGCACATATGCTGCCCATGTAATCATTAAGAACATTATGAATAAAACTAGAGCCCTGCGCGGCTGTAGTGGAGACGGTGCTGCGCTGGACAAGAATAGTATAACGGAGCTTGGAGCGGAGCAAGCCAGTGAAAGAAACAAGCATTTGCAATGCAATAGGTCTCGCATTTGCGAGAGTTTAAGCTACTAGCATTGCAAATGCCAATGCTTTTTATTTATCTGTTCTGATAATTAACACATAAATAGAAGACTTTGTCATTTGCCAATAGCGCAAAGTCTTGTAAATGCGAGACCTATCGCATTTCAAAGAAGCGGCCACCATTGTCCCGGCTGCTCAGAAAGTGAAAGCACGCATGGCGCGCTGAATGCTGCAGGAAAGCATTTTGTGTCTGCAGTAGGAAAACCCATTCAAGAAATAGTGCTTACAGACTAAATAAGACGTTCCGTGTAACAACCGAAGTAAAAGGGCCAGTCCTCATGGGAGGTTACAAATAAAGACAAGGCGGTCCTAAGGAGGGACTAACAAACTTTTTAATGAATCAGAAGCCAGCATTTACGAAGGACAATGACAAGCCAATAACAAATATGGGTGGTGAGTGGGCGGGGCTTCAAGTCCATGCTCGAATACAGTACGCCTCGCAGAGCAGCCCATGCGTTGCCGAGGCTCGACCTAAAAAATGCTATGATGCGACCAGTGCTGGCCACATCAAAGCGCTTTTTTCCTCACTTTTAGCCATGCTGCATACCAGCCACGCTGCTTTACAATATGGCTAAAAGACATTGGCAATGCCAGTAGCTCTCACATTGGGGCGACCTATTGGCTTTGTCAATGATATTTGTTGATAAAAAAATTAATTAAAAAAAAGGTTCCAACGGAAGATATTCAATGCACGATGAGCAATCTTCTCCCCCACAACATCAACCTTCATAAAAACATCCTGCTAAAATCAGACTTGCAAAGACGTAATCCTGCATTAGCAATTAGATCAGGGGTCTCCACCCTTTTCTGTAGTAGGAACGTCTTACGTTCAATAAAATCATCCCATGCTACTAATATTAGAGCTTTAATAGTGGCCACTTGAGACAAGATTGAATTAGTGGCCACTATATGCAAGATTACCAGCTGTGGTCACCTTTGTGCATCAGGCCGGATAGTCACCAGTAATGTAAAAATGTTTTGTCAATGTGAAATGCCGCCACATGGATAATTTCAATGTTGGTCTATTTATTAATTCAACCAAGTAAAACCTAATGTAGTAGGCTGGGCTGCTCACAAGAGATTACTTACAGGTAGCAGGAGAGCTACCAGTAGATCATTAGCTACTCGTTGGAGAAGCCTGCACTAGATCCAAAATTATGGGGCAAATACAATAGCAGTGCAAATCTTACTTTGCTGTGAGCAAGAAAATTAACTCACTAAAACAGTAAGGGTGGCAAAAGAAACTTTGCTTAAGTGGCACATAATAAAACAGGATAGTGAGGAAACATTTTGAATAGGGAAACATCAGGATTATTTGGAGTTAAAAATTAACGTGTACTTTAAACTGTGTTTGTTGTCAAAATGCTTCCCAAAGGCCACACGAACGCGCTGAATTACCCATTTGGAAATGCTTGCACTTGAGCTGCTATGGCAAAGAATGGCAAGAGAAAGTGTGTAGGAATGCTAAATACACCAGTAAACCTTTCCCTCAGACCGCCAAAAACACACCACCTGTAATCTCATCACCCTGGTCTGCAACGCTTGAGCTCCTCTTCTCAGGAAAAAGTAGGCCTGCCTGCCCTTGGGTGCATTCTTGGATTACAATAGCCCTTACCTTACATGTTTTTGAAGTACAGCAACATCTGCTGTCACAACACCAAACAAGAAGTCAGAGGCCAGAGATAAGTGCCAAGAGACAAAAAACGCAAGTGACTAGTCAGTGAACTGCTGCGCTATTCCAAAACGTGAACACAACATATCATTCTGTATGGAAAGACATCCGGTGGAGCGGAAGCAGCCATCTTAGTAAACAGGTTTAGGTAGGGGGCGGAGGGCTGTGCCTTCTTGATTAATGTTTTTATAAAAGGAATGATTTCCAAGGTTCATTGGTAGATTTCAAACACGTTGTGTTTATTCTTATTTTCATGCATAGAAAAAAAGACAGCCGACACGTGTTTCGCCCAGTTTGGCCCATTGGCAGAGGGCTTTTTCAAGGCAGAAAGTTGTGACTGGTAATCGTATTCCTTGGTTATGAGGTGAAGCGGTCTCTGCGGTCCCAGGAACAAAAAGTTAGCAGTCACGACTTTCTGCCTTGAAAAAGCCCTCTGCCAATGGGCCAAACTGGGCGAAACACGTGCCCAAGTAAAATCATTAACAGTCCCCACAAAAACCTTTTGGAACAGACTACTGATTCTGAGGATGTGGCAGAGAGTGGATGGGCCTACGAATGACAACGAGACACTAGGAGACCTACCTATCCCCAACAGCCCCCAAAGACAAGCAGACTGTAAAAGACCTCCCTGTGTGCATTGTCCCCATTAACAGTGAGACAAAGGATCGGCAGTTGTGACAGGGAGCAATTAACATACCTGACACACACTAATGTGCGTCCGCCATCCCTGGACGAGTTAGGTTTGACTTAGCTTAAAAAAAGGCAAATATTTACAACTGGTTATGTCAGACTTATATCCTCTGTGGGAATCAAGCTTCCTCGTCTGGCGGATGCAGGCGTCTCACGGAGCACAAATTAACATAACTGTATGAGTGACCCCCTAGAGGACAAGCCAGCAGCCTTGTTAACTTGCAAGTTACCAAGAAGGTTTACGTGAAAGACCAAATCTTAGCCAGCCTCTCTGCAGGTCTCTCTAGCAGAGGCGGTCCTATGCACGAGACCGGACAACAAAATACAAAGGGGTTCTGAGGACACAGATTGCAATCTTGGAAAATCAGACAATCTGCCCACGGGCATCGGGAGACACGAGAGAAGAAACTGAACACAAAATTGACAGTCGTCTAAAAACACAAAACAGCTTTCTAGGTGTAGTGTATAAACACACAGAGGTAGTGTCTAAAAACAAACGGTTCTGTAGTTATAGTCCCTAAAGGGTTCAATACTTATTGAGGGTGAGAAAACATAACACATGCCTCAGCGGAGACAGGGGACATGCCATTCTAAAAACACAAAAAGGCAAAAGCCTCTATAGACAAAATACGGGTCTAAGCAAACAGTTGCGAACGGACTGCACTCAAAATGCTTAGTTAAAACACACAGCATTCTACGATGAAAAAATGTTTACAAAGCTTGAGCAACAAAAACACAGCATATGTGTTGAAGGGTGGGTGGAAGCAGTGACGGGCGCGCCTGTTTAAAGGAAATGCTGCTGCATTTGTGTCAGAGGGTGGTGGGAGGGCGGAAGCAACTACGGGCTATTGTGCCCGAGGCTTCCCACGGGACGAGAAGTGAAAAATCAATCTTCATTCTCGGAGAGCAGCGGGGACTAGTCTGGGAAGCCCCCGGCTGCACAGAGGGTGCATTCAGTGCTAGCTGCACGCAGACTTCACAGGTTGTAAAATCAAAAGTCTTATTTTCTATTAACTTGCACAGAAGGCTCGAGAGAATGCCGTACCTGCTGCAAACTGTGCCCATCCTGTCAGGCTCAAAATAAAAGCGTCCGCCAAGTACAGTGGAGAACATTGTGTGTTTACATCGAAGGAAAAGGTGGTTTGAAATCACTCTGTAATATGATTATGTTTTGTGACGCCATGATTATTGTTTTAGAAACCGATGTACACAGTTATCTTTCAGCGACTTTAACAGGGTTTGTTGGTCTAAGCAGCCCCTGCATTCATAAAGCTCTTTATGCCCCTAAACAACGCTAGGGCGCAAACAGAATAACACACGATGCAAATTCATAACCTTGATTCCCAAAATGTCAATTTGCGCTCCTGAATGGATCACACAGAAAGCACCGGTATTGCTATTTTTGTTTCTGGTGGTGGGAGGGCGCAAGCCACTACGGGCGTCAGGCAACCTTTTTTTTTTTTAAAGTTCGCTATCAGATAAATAAATTAAGCATAAGGAGACCGTGGTTGGCCGGTGCTCCTTAGCCTTGACCAGAAGGGAGGTATCGGCTGTGAGAGCGACTTAGCATGCAGCAAAGAAGAGCGAAGGAGGAGGAGGCAGCCAATGATAAGTAGCAGGCAGAAATGAAGTGGTTTTGTTGACCACAAGAGGTCTTGCAGACAGTGCATGCGCACTGATGCTCAACCTAAAAACTAGGGAGAGTGTAAGGAGCGGAGGGGGCTTGTCAGCGTGGCTGCGAGATTGCCAAGGCTGCCCAGGGGGGCCCCGTAGGGGACCCTCCAACAGGGCGGCCGCCTTAGTGCCACAGGAAGGCACAGAAGTCTTCTGTCTAGGCTCCCTGGGCTAGGGACCAGGGGGGTCTGCGGGCCGCGTCATTTCCGGCCGTGGGAGGGGGACAAGGGTACAAAAGCCTTCCCACGGTACGGTCTCTTGACCGCTACCCGTCTCGCTGTATGTATGTTGCTGTATGAGAACTGAGTGTTGCCGATATTGGCACTATGCCAGTGAGGTGGTCTGTGGTGCGCACAAGGATGCCGGCAGCCAGGACAGGGGGGTATATGGGCTTCCCTGGGAGGGCTGCCCTGTCAGTGACAGAGGAGAGCAGAGAAGAGCTGTAACTGAGGAGAGACCAGTGTTGCGAGATTTTGAGACCCCTCCCAAGCCCAAAGCCGCCCAAGTATAAGCCCAAATTTAGCCCAACGCAGACCAGCCCAAAGTAACAACTCTCAAATTATGCGAAAATAGTCATCAGAAACCATTTTAAGGATGAACGTAAATTCTATTCGATATACAGATAGTCATAGTGGGAGGAGGTTAACTGGGCACCTGTGGCACGAGACTAGCCTGCCCTAAGTCATTTCAACAGCTTTTTTTAACATGTGTACCCAAGTTGACAAGGGATAAAGCTAAACCTCGCATGTCTCTGTGATTAAGTTGATTTTGAAACATGTCCATGCTGGACCCGTTCTCTCTTTAATTCCCGCCCTTCTGTCAGCAAGCAGTGAAAAAAAGATTTTGGATTAGAGAAGCAGCAACTGATCACCTGATAAAATATTTACACTTGTGGCAAAAGGAGGGTAATCCACTGGTGGCATTTCCTGGGAGTACTATCCCCAAGGAAAGTTATGTAAAATAAACTAGGTTCTCCACCAAATTCAGCACTTTGTGCAGGAAATATCAGATTCTGCATTAGCACAATCCAGTCTTCCCTTTTTTGTTACACATTCGAACTCTTCCTCTCAGTCTCCATCTTGTACCTTCCCATTGATTCCTCTCTTCTTTTGTTGTCTTGTTCCTCCCCATTTTCCGTCCCACCTTTCACTCTCGGTCTGACAGTCTCACCCCCCCCCCCCTTCCCAACTCAGTCTTTTCTCTCACTCCATCTTCACCCTCTTGCTGCTTCTTCATTCTCCCTTTGTTTTCTTCCTCTTAATCTTGCTGCTTTTCTAGCTTTTGTTTCCTTTGTCTTTTCTTCTCTCCATCCGGTTATCTGTCCATCTCTGCTCCTTTTACCAGTCTTGCCTCCCTTCCCATCTTTTTGTCTTTCTACTAAGAACGTCTCTCTCCTCCCATCACATCCCTCTCACTGCTCCTGGTGTATCTTAGTTTCTTTGCTTAAAATCGGTCCTTTTTGAATCTTTAGCGTTTCTATGCATATTCTGCTCTCCTCTCATATCCCACCCTCCTCCTCTTTTTGTCTCTCATCACCCTTCTAACTCCTCTGCCTCCTCCGTGTGTCCCCCTTCCCTCTTAAGATGATTTCTTTCAAGTGTTTTCTTCATGCAAGTTTCTTTTTCCTTAACTCCTTTTAACCAGCCTTTCTCCTAACCCAAAGGCTGCAGTGTAATATAAGAATCATTTTGAAAATAGCTTTAGTTGATTCTCTTTTCCGAAGTGTAAATGGCCAAAGTTTAAGCAATTGCTATTTATTAAGACAAAGAATATAACTTGTTGCACTAAGAATACCACTCAAGATAATTATTTGGACAAAGGAAGAATGTACATCAACATAAAAGCACACTGCTACTCTTCGATTACTTTTTTATAGACCTGTTCGTTTCTGCAGCCACAGTGTCAGCTGTTCTCAGCGCTGCAGTTCTCACTTCTGCTGCTGGCAACGCAAATGATAGCATGTAAGCAGTATGTAGATGGTGCCTCCCTGCTCCTGTGTATGGCCATTGCACACCTGAAACTGCTTAATTACAGGCCAGAGACAGGCCTCAAGAGTCAACCCATGCATTGAGCAGCACTGGGACATCGCAAATGCTGCTCAGACGCTACTACAGCCAGGTCGTCCGCTCTGCCCCCCCCCACAACACATGTGGATGGCAGGGGAGATGTTTTCCATCCTGGGTTGTGGCGATGTCTGCCTAGGGGCAGAGCGTGGGTGGGGGCAGAGGATGGAAGGGGGCAAAGGTGTAGTAGAATTGCAAAGACACCCTGCCTGGAGCCAATCAAGCACGCCAAGCTCTGCCACAGAGCAGCACTGAAGGGTTGAGCCTCGACCAGAGGAGGCGCCACTCCGACAAGGAAAAATAAAGATGTTGCTAAAGGGTCAAACACACCCCGTTGTTGCAGTGAGATGGCGCCCTGCATTATACTATACAATGAAGTGAATACTGTAACAGGATGTACTAACCTTCTGTGTATATTTCTAAATAAACCACTCCAACTCCTCGCGGTCTAGTCAGCACGATAAAAAACACAGCCAAATAAATAGATAGTAGGGCCAGTTGCCACTGTATATTTTTTCCATCTTTCATTTAACGAAAAGCATCTGTAAATAATCACCAAACACCTGGCTCATGCAAGAATCTTTCTTTTAGCTTACACTCTGGAGCAATGCTGGCACAGTTCCTACCGAACAGAAGCATATGCATTACATGTCAAAGTGTACTGCAGAGCAACAGGAGGATTTGTTCCAAACATGTTTATTCACAACACAGCAACCTATTGTATGATCACAGTGTGCTGTTTGCATACATACAGAAATACCCCGCCTGCTGACGAGGATTGTATATGGTCCTTAAGTGGAACTGTACGTGTAGTAAACCACTAATATGACCGGGCAGGCTAACACCTAGCTGCCCAGTACATTATTTAAGAAATTCAGAGGAACGTCACGAGGTAATCATTGGCATCAGAGAACTAGCGTCAAACACTTCCGCAGAGGGATACACACAGGGTATAATTAATTAAGTATAGCGACATATTAAGGTTATCGTATGAGTCCATATCAGAAGCACACATTTTCTGGCTTAGGACTTAATTTACCTACTTCGTTCATTCTAGGACTTGTAGTCTTGGTGTAGCTCAGATTGATCATTTGGATTATCACACCAGAAAACAGTGATTAGTAAATAATGTGCAGAATCTGAAAAGTTGTATCCTCCTAATAGGGATTCAGGTGATAAATGTAGAGTTTGGGGATGGTTAGCACAGAATTCAGGAGCGTGACACAGGGGGATGGGGTAGTCACACTGGGTGACAGAGTATGCACGGTGACATCATGCAGCATTAAGAAGGGGCTCACGCATGCAGGCATTTCGTGTAATTTAGGTGAGGCATGCAGTATTCAGGCTGGCTTCTCGCAGTATTCATGAGAGGATTGCATTGTATTTACAGAGATTCATAAGTCTTTGGTGGGACTTTACATAGCACTGGGGGGTTTGACAATATTTAGGAGCAGTCGCGTCTTTCTCCTATATAATATTGGTGGTAGGTGATATTAGTGCTCCTCCCTTTTCATTCACAGCCCTCCTCCACCCTCGTCAACATCGTCTACCTTTTAGCCTCTCTGCTTACCGGTGGCTGTTTTCCATCTTCCATCGGTCTCCCGAAATGGGACTCTTGAAGTCCATTGCCACGTTGGTCTCACTCAGTGACTCACTGAATCTCTAGTAAAGTGACGAGACAGTGGCAGTCTGAAATAACAAATCCAGACTCTAGACACAGTTCACCACCGCCTGAACAGAAGAGAACAAGCATTTGCAATGCAATAGGTCTCGCATTAGTGAAAGTTAGAGCTATTGGTGTTGCAAATGATGTTTGTTTAAAAAAATATCCCAGCAGTAGCATAAGTAATTGCAACGCCAATAGCTCAAACGTTTAGTGATGCGAGACCTATTGCATTTTATAACATTTCCCTGCTTCATTTTATGAGTGCGTAAAAATCCCTACGTGTGCACAGACAAGGCATAAGGAATGACACTCTGTACTTTGCTTGTCAACCTAGATGCAATTATTTTATTGGATCTATCTAAGCAGATAGCCCCTATTCTTTAACATGGTCTGTTATTTGATTTAAGGGTGTAAAAAGTATTTGCCCTGCCTCACCTTTAACTGTTGATGTTGAAATTGCTTGGCCTATTTTTTTGTCCCGTCCGGTCCTGCACTTCGGTAATGACCTAGAATTCAATGACCATTTGTACTGCAAGGGCATTAGCAAACAACCTGAAATATACAAGTCTGAACTGGGTCACTTGTTTAGAACATGCACGAAGAGGTGCTATAGCACAACCGAAAGCTTTGCACTGCCATTCACTGATGAACAACAGAAACGAGAACCTACAAACCATACCCCTTCGGTGACACTGAAACAAAGAATAAATGGAGCTAGAGGACAAACAAGAAGCACCCTGTGCTCTGTTCGTCTGAATGCGATAATGCTAATTTTGTATTCTAGTCTTCGTTCAAAAACTTGGAAGATACAAAGGGACAGACTACAGGAAATCACAACTCTAGAGAATGCTCACCATGCCTCAGTCTAGTCATACAGCAGTCACAGGTTCGCAAAACATAACGAGTAATATAAATCCGTACGGCTGACAATATATATAATCTCTCATAAGCATTTAGGTTTCAAACCTGCCACATGCAACTACAAATACATCTGCCAAGGTGAGCATTAACTCCCAGAGCTATCTTTACCGTGATATGTTACATAAACCCAGAAATAAATGTAGATGGGGGGGAGAGCACTTCGTAGAGATATTTGCTACAAACAAGTCACAGGATCAGAACCCGGCATTCATTTTAGCTTTCCCAGGTCAGTAGAATGAGCTCCAATGACTTTAATGACCCCATTCAGTTACGCATTTACACAGAACTACACTTTCTAATCGTTAATCAAATGAACGATCAAAACAATAGAATTTAAGATCGTTATGGCCAACACTGATAACAGAAGACCATTTGCTGCTGTGCTATTCACCCTGACAAAGACAGGGCAACAAAATACGCACCTCTAAAATTTCTTCAGTGTGTTATTATTTGAGTGCTAAATATGGCTTCTGTACACTCTCTGCTTTAGCAAAACAATTTAACATACACTTGCTGAACTAATTTTCTGGAGAATTGGAGGATTCAGCTCATGGAAAGGATGAAGTTGCTTTTATGGTGACTTATTCAGTTCAAGTGCATTTCTCATTAACTTTATGTGCGAGCAGGTAACTGGCAGTTCAGAAACAGCTTCCAGGCAGTTACAGCAAACCTTTAGATGCCCTGTAACACGTGTCGTGCGCAGTTATGCCTCCATTTCAGTGTGAGCATGAGAGCGCCCCAACCAGTTTGCTTCTTGTGGGTTTCGGCCACTTGCAGTTGGGCATTGACATTGGGTTAGAGGCAGCTAAGAATAATGGATCACAACAGATCAATAACAGCCAGAATCATAGCGACCAATTCATCACGGCAAAAACTAGAACTA
This sequence comes from Calotriton arnoldi, assembly GCA_963921515.1. Classification (NCBI taxonomy): domain Eukaryota; kingdom Metazoa; phylum Chordata; class Amphibia; order Caudata; family Salamandridae; genus Calotriton; species Calotriton arnoldi. Next base: position 1,097,276 of record CAWUFW010002968.1, read on the forward strand.
CAAACCACAATAAATAAGACAATGGAAGTCAAAAGACATTTGCATAAACCTACAATGGTGAGTTACTAGAATCAAAAATCATTTAATAAAGAATGCTATCAGACAGCATGTGCGGAAAAGAGAAAACACATGCAGAAGAAACGAAAAAAATAAATATGCGAGCAAGTTTGTGGCCTTGCTGGTTTCATGTTACAGGGAAGTATGGTTCAGTCTAAATGTGAGAGCAGATCTTTGTTCCATTCATCATTACCCGAGTAGCAAAAATAGTGCAAAGTGAACGTACTCAAGGTCTGCTCTTTGCAAAACATATATGTGAGGGCTTCGCAACAGATCCTCTGTCGCTGCCCTTGACGCCGTTTGGTTGCGCCGGGATCCCCGCGCTGTCCCTTTGTCTCCCACCAGACACGCTGCCGTTCCTTCACGCCGTTTCGGACGTGTCCCGGGATTTTCAGGAGCTGTTCTCGGTGAGTGCTTACCCCTTCCCCCCCCCCCCTCCGAGGCTAGGCGGCTAAGACCGGCCATTGCCGTGGCTGCGGTCTTTGTTTACTGGAAGTATTAGTGATGGAGCAATAACGTGGCTAAAGAACCCTTCCATTTGCAGTGGGTTTTTATTCGTGGGAACGCCTAATAAAGCGGATTCTTCGTTATGTTAGCAGGCCATAGTTTGATGGGGCGGTCGAAGGCCTGACGCGGTGTACCTGAGCTTTACCAGCACGCGTACACATCCAGTCCGATTACTCATGAAGGTACTCTTTCAGTACATCTGCTCTGGCTATTCCTTGGTATTTCCCTGGTCGGCCTGGGAGCCCACAGGGCATTCCTCCTCCTTAGCCATTGCCTGTCTCCGGATGGGGGGGGGGGGGGCACATAGCCACCTATTAATTATCCCCAGTCCAGCCGGTAGTTACCTGGGACTGAACCGCCCATACCAGCTGCGTTTCCCAGTTCTCTTCCCTGGCACCAATTTACAGCCAGCATATTTTCATGATTTTACAGATTTATTCCGGAGACAGTCTCCAGGTTTAACTATTCTTTGGCATTTGCTGTAATTGGATTGACTCAATGTTAAGGTAGACTCGGCGAAGAAACTGTTCTTGTGAACGGTCAAGAGGAGTTTGGGGGCCTCTCAAACCGCCGTATCATGACACCACAACTTAATGCCGAGGGCAGTGACGCAGCCATGCTGGCCCACGGATGCGGACTCATACCCGTCTTTTCTTATGAACACCCATCTAGGACGCCTGACCCGGGGCCATCAATGGTGCGGCCTACGTTCCATCTCTATGGACTGGCATCTTATTGACTTTATTATGCATTAATGATTTATTGTAGTGCATGTCCCATGGCCACAGTAATTGCTTCACGTAAGACAATCATTTTCGTGCTAGATGGAATCCACATTGAAGGTTGCCATTAATTATTCAGTAGGCAGCCCTTGCTATCAGGCCTGTACTCCTCAACCCGCAGACACCCACTGGGATGGGCAGCTGAGTCATAGTAGGTAACCGTTCTAAGACCGGAAAACCCTGACACGGAGTAGTTCATGTTGTGGTAATACTAGGCGGGTGTTTTATGGGATGGATATCCCGAACACACCCCCTCAACATAAGGTGGTCGCGATAACGAATGGTTCAATGGCGGTCCTATGGTTCCAGACTTTACTTGGCAGCTTGCCCATTGACAATCTTTAAATCTGTGCCCTGTCTGTTTTTTTTTTTACTTTTGTAGGAAAGTCTATGGAAGAAAAAATTCTGATTCCTATCAGATTATCTCTGAGGTAGGCATACCATGCACTCTTTACGGCAGGGGCAAAAGTTTGGAGACTCTCCTGCATTCCAAAACCACAAGCAACACAATTTCAGGGGGGCTGTATGAAAAAATCCGCACATTAGTTCTGTCTGCGTGTCAAAGCTACAGGCCCAGGTATGATTGACAGCTGCTTTTGGTAACATCGAGCATCCATCATTATTTATTGGAAGATAAAATCTTGGGTGGTGTACATCCTTAATTGAGCAAATAAAGCACCTCCTGTAGCACATTAAGCAGTCATTCGACTCACAGGAGACAACTCTTGCATTGGGAAGCTAAAGAGCGGGCACCGGGTGGTCCAACCAGTGGTTAGATAAACCGAAGACTGTGTGGCGCCATCAGCAGCTCAATTCAGACCAGTAATTCGCACACTGCAGAAGAACCATCAGGTTAAAGATGTGAAATGTCACCAACGTATAAACGGTCATTGGGTCTACGTTAAAAGACATTTAAGCACACTTGATACTAACTGGAGCCCCTATAGCGGAGAATTCAGAGGAGAACATGTCAGACCAATGCCTTTCATTGGGCCGGCTGTCCCTCGGCTCTTGTTCAAAGACGTATTATTATGACGCCGGAGTTAAAACGTGGAGCATAGATGTTTCAACTCTGTAATATCTGTTCTGTCATGGCAATCTACCTCCCGGTGTGTCGCACAAGTGGAAACCTGGTGTCACTTTGATCTGCTGTGGCGGGGAGGGCCCGGCAAGGATGTATGAATCGTCACCATTGGGGGTGATGACTTGTGATCAGGTTAGGTGGAAGTAAGGGTTTCAACCCTTATTTTAATAGGACAGGACATCCACAGACTTCCCCGGTCCTTCAGGCGTATTAAGACTCACAATATGGGGAGTTTGGGGAGATGTGCGACTTCAATTAACAGATGCCAATCATCGGTCATTAGGCCGCTCACAGGGTTAGCAATTAAGCAGCCTGGGAAGAGTGGGGGCGAGACATGGGAGCGTAACCCACATACTAGTTACCCTTTTAAGAAAAGGTGGGGCATAGGGGAATCGCATAGGGGCATCCATTTACTAAGGCCATCCCATCAGATAGGGTGCCGCCCCCTCAGCCTTTCACCCTCCTGAGGCGATAATTGAGTACCACCGAGTTGGGTAGCAATAAACACCTGTTAATCAGTGCCAGGATATTCCCCGGGGTGAAGGTGCGCAAACACACTCCTGTTATGTTTTGCATAGACTTTGTCCATCACAGTGGCTAGCTTTACTGACTATGCGGCATGGACGGGAAACAAGCACTTGGAGAGCCAATGGGTTTGGATCTGGCACAATAGTAATAATGGAATAACATTAACTTTCGACAGGCCCGAGCGCAAACAATTGTAATGAATTTTAGCCGTGGCTGCAGCCAGCTGATCTCAGTTTGAGTTTCAGAGGCTGAGGGGTTGTTACCTCTTTGGAGGTAGGTGCAGGATAAAATGATGTGCTTGGTGAGGCTCAAATCCAAAGCGGTTGTTGCATCTTTCCAAGGGGAAGAGATAGGTCCGGTACTTATAGCTAGCTACGTAGCACATCAGGGTGGGCAGTAAAAAATTTCAAGTTACAACTGGGGATTCTCTCATTTAGGTCAGCACCTGCTCATTTTGGGCGGTGAAAGAAAAAAAAAACACAGTTGCACCCGGGAGATTCACCCATCAATGTAAGTGACTGCTCACATTGCTAGTAGTTAAGCAGCCTGGGGAGTCTGGGGCGCAAACATCACAGAGCAACCTGAACAGGCAAATCTTATGTAAGATATGAGGGTTACATGACAAGTACTGATGCCACATATTCCTAAGCCCTCCTGATGGTCGAGCCTTTACACATCATAGTAGGATAGTCACCAGCGTTGAACAGGCTATTGGGGATGCCTTGCCAGGACATCGACACACGTCATACGAACTGAAACATCTTTAAAGGACAAAGGCTGAAAACTCGGTCTGGGGGATACATTTGGCCAATAACCCTCTTCAAGCTGCTGCGTCAAGTCGTGCCAGATGGCTTGGAGTGACACGCAAGTGCAGTAAGCGAGCAGGGATTTAGTTATGAGGTGACTTCCAGTGGGCAGAGGGGTCTCTATGGACTCGCATAAAGTGGGTTGCTGCAAAGCATGAATCTGGGAACCTTAGATTCCGACAATATCATGGGTTTAAGATATGCAAGACTCTTTGGCCATGCGGAGTAAAACCGTTCCAGCAGGATTTACAAAGTAACTAGAAGGGAAGCCGGACCCAGCTTGGTTTCTGTGGAGGGCTAGCAATTCCGGGGATAACGAAGCGAACTAGGGCTTTTGCTGGTATAAGCACCAAGGGTCACAGGTGGTCAGCAGGTATGGTGTACCTGGGATCAGACTACAGTAAGTAAGCCTGGTGGGCTGTGGAAGTCGGCACTCCAAAAAGGGTGCAGTGTCTGCAATGTAGGCACAATACAACTTTCCCTCAAACCAGTTTTGACACCATCCATGCGTGTATGGGCCTACCCAGCAAAGCAGTCGCACACGGGACCAGGGCCATGTTACAGGTTGCTTCGGTTAAAACTTTCCCGGCCCGGATAGCCAGCCAAGGTAGGCCAGTTGAGGAAGCTGACATCTCCTTGGGTGCTCTGGCCCATAGTTAAGGAAACAAGGTATTAAAGCACTAAAAGGCTACAATGTATTAGAGAGGTTGGCATGTCCATTATTCAAACGAAGGCAGGTAACTGTACTTATTGTGATCCCCCCCCCCCGTCCCCATCCACTGGTCTGCGCCAAGGTTCACATTGGCAGAAGTTTTAAAGTGCAGGACTTGCGCTAGGAGGGAACATCAGCCTGGAAGCACAGCAGTTATACATCGCAGGCAGAAGGTGAGGGGCCAGCATGCAATATGGCCATGTTATGAAGCAGAATACGGGGGGTCTGGTGCGATGCCAGGGCACTACATTGGCTATAATCGGTCAGAAGGGTACAGTGCCAGGAGCAGCGTGATTCCTGAAGCTAGCTATGGGATATCATGGGTTGTCAGTCCTTATAGCGGTGTGCTGCGACTCCTAGGAGGCCTGGCCCTTCGCCCTTCAGGAGAGGGTTATTTACTGTCTCAGGCTGACAGCTCGCCCATTAACAAGGTTCAGGTTGAGCAGTTAATGTAGGCATGCCTCACAATGCCAGACAATGCGGGTCATGGCAAGCGCTTTGGCAGTCACTCTTTCAGGAGGGGCAGCGACTGCAGTTTTCAGGGTGGGCATGCAAGCGGAGCGCATCATGCAGGTGGGGACGATGCCCTGTTTTCAGCTACCTTCAGCCTGGCTTCCTTCGGGGCCCTGAGAATCAGCGAGTTAAGGCAAGGTCCAAAACAGACTCTTCGGGGTTGGCATTAAAGGGACAGGAGGAGAGCATCATGCAGGCGGGACGATGGGAATCCCAATGTTTAAAAGGTACACCCGTCCTTAGCCACCCAGGGGAGTGGCAGGAAGACAGGTTAAGTGTATTATGTACAGGCGAATTTGGAGTATACCACTGGCACCCCGGTGATGCACCAGAGGTAATGGGGTGTAGGGTTATTGTTGAAACTATGTGCAAGCTTGAGTAGTGGTATAGGATGGTGTGCAGTGCTCAATAAGGGGTATTGGCAACCTAGCTCTTCCTTTTGCCAGGATCAAGGGTCTGGGTGAATGGCCTTCCATGCGTCGTGTGAGGGGCACAAGGGGCCGAATTCAGGAAATGGAGGATGGGTTTTTTCCTCCACTAAGTTTATTTGGTTGGGAGCGCCAGGCAAGCGCTGGAACAGCTTGCTGAAGAAGCGCCAGCTGAGACCGGGGGGGGGTGTCTCCCCGCCCAACATCCTGGTCGTACACCTGGGAGGCAATGATCTGACTCCCTTGGGGAGGAGGGATCTGTTGCAAGAATTGAGGTCCTCCATGTGTAGGTAAAGCATCCTACATGTGAGTTATTGGTGGTCTGAGATAACCCCTCGTTTAGTGTGGCGAGGAGCCCGGTCAGGGCAGGCCGTGGAAACCTCGCGCAGGAAAGTTAACAGTGCCATGCGTAAATTCACTGAACAGAGGGGGTTTGGATCAGGTATAGGGCTGCATGCCAAGTCCACAGGGTGTTTTGAAGAAGATGGGGTTCACCTGACTGAGTGGGCATGGACTTCTTCTTGCTGGACCTGGGGGAGGCTCTGGAAACAGCAGGATGTAGGTAAGAAGGCTGGCCTTGGTGGGAGGCCCTGGTTGTGACGGTGGCCACACCCAGAGCTGTGGCGGAGTTACAGGGCGATCCAGAGGCGGAAAGGTACTCAGGGGTACCCTCTTCAGGAGTACAAAGGGTGCAAAGGCCATAATTCCCCCGCAAGTCCTCGCGCTGGACCCTGGAGGAGCGATGGCGCCCCGTTAGTCCTACGGGCGGTTGTAAGCCTGAGCAACTGGGGGTTGCCTGGAACGCTCCGCCCCTTCGAGGCGTGAGTAAGGGGGTGGACTGGCGGTCCACCGGTGGGCGGGGTTATCCCCTCCCCCAAAATTGGTAAGCACCGATTGGCGATGGCCACGGTGTAATTTGGCTCATCAGGGGGGCAGGCAGCGGAGGGGCTGCCTGCCCTTGGATCGCCCGTAAGATAACCCACCATGTTGGCATATTTGGTATGCAAATAAACCTGCAGCAATTTTCTCCACAAACAAGGTGTCGTTTATTTCCTAATAATATTGCTGTATGTGGGATGGGGAGTGTTGCTGATATTGGCACTATGTTGGCTGCCCGTGGTCCACGAAGGGGACCCTCATAAGAGGGCGGCCGCCTTAGTGCCACATGAGGGCACACGAGACAGTCCAGCGTTGTGGGACCCCCCTAGGGGTCTGCGCGCAGCGTCACTTCCGGTAGGGGGTGGGTGGGGGATGAGGTATAAGTGCCTCTCCCCGCCCACCTGGCGGCCTCTTTGTCGCTGCCCTAGACACCGTTTCACTCCCTACCGCTTACCCGGCGTAAGTGCAAGAGTGGGGTGGGAGAGGTGTTCTAACTTATTTTGTGTTGCAGGCGGAGTTACAGGGCGATCCAGAGGCGGAAAGGTACTCAGGGGTACCCTCTTCAGGAGCACAAAGGGTGCAAAGGCCAAATTCCCCAGCAAGTCCTCGCGCTGGACCCTGGAGGAGCGACGGCGCCCCGTTAGTCCTACGGGCGGTTGTAAGCCTGAGCAACCGGGGGTTGCCTGGAACGCTCCGCCCCTTCAGGGCATGAGTAAGGGGGCGGACTGGCGGTCCACTGGTGGGAGGGGTTATCCCCTCCTCCAAAATTGGTAAGCACTGATTGGCGATGGCCACGGTGTAATTTGGCTCATCAGGCGGCGGAGGGGCTGCCTGCCCTTGGATCGCCTGTAAGATAACCCACCATGTCGGCATATTTGGTATGCAAATAAACCTGCAGCAATTTTCTCCACAAACAAGGTGTTGTGTGGTTTATTTCCTAATAATATTGCTGTATGTGGGATGGGGAGTGTTGCTGATATTGGCACTAAGAATAAGTAACTGGCAGCAGAGGATGTGGTGCAATGGCCTGAGTTGCCGACTTTGGAGCTGGGGAACCAGGTCCAAGTCTCCGAATGGGCTCAACATCGTGCTCATGTAAAGCACTCCAAATCCTTATGGTTGAGTTCGCGCTATAGAAAAACTAAAAAGAAAAAAAAAACGCTTGCAAAACAAAACTTGCGCTCTAGAAGTCCCTTCTAAACAAGGGGAGGGGAATCAGCAGTGCCGTGCAGGCTCCACGAATAAAAGAGCCCAACAAGCAGAAGAGAGGAGGGGGAAGCTGCAGCCCGAGAGGGAGTAAAGAGCAGCTGTTCAGAGGTAAAAAAAAAAAAAAAAAAAAGAGTTCTTCCAAATGAAGATAAAGAATTAAAGCGTAGGGAAACTGTACTTCACCGGTGCTCCTCAGCCTCAAAGGGAAGTGAGCTATCAGCTGCTCAAGCGAGTTAGGAGGCAGGGAAGAAGAGCAACGCTGGAGTGAACCAATGGCAGGCAGCAGGCGGGATTACACTCCGTACGAGTGATTACATCAGGTCTTGCAAACAGCACATGCGTGCTGATGCTCGACCCTAAAAAATAGACACAAAGAGGCAGGACTGACCACTAGCAAGCAAGGATGTTTAAAGGACAATGAAATAAACAAATCAAAGCAGGGAGATGGCTTTAAGCCCACAAGTGAAGTTACAACAGGTCTCGAATGCTCGACCTAAAAAATGACCCCACTACTTTCTACACACCACTCCCAATGCATCAGGTCTCTGTTTTTTTTTCTTTTTCAAGGAACAAATGCTTGTTTTGGGAGTTTGTTACAGAAACATAAAATCATGGCACACACTCAACAAAACTTCTGTGCATTCGTTAGAGCCACCGCAGCCTATCTGAAGACACAGATATTAGTCTGCCTGTTGGGGATAACCATGTGGAACGCAGTCTTCTGCCGAGGAGCAGAGGGCACACATTGTGCACACCTGGCAGGTCTCCAACCAAACTTTAAACCAGCCCCTCAGTTTGTTGCAGAATTGGCTCTTTGGATAGTCATGGGCCCTCCCTGTTGTATTCCTTTAGACCAATAAGGTACAACCAAGTTGGAGGTGTTGATCAAAGAAGTCTCACTGAGGTGCAATGTGGTGACAGTTTTTGAAGTCACCTCAGCCCATTTGCCTAATAGGCTTTGTGAAAGGTGCATACAACTCTGAATTTAACTCCTGATTCAACTGGTAACCAGTGGAATGACTTAATTTTGTCAAAGGTCTTTGTTTTCATCATAGTAAAACAGACCTAAACACACTAACAAGCAAGCAAGTGTAGTGACATTGGATAAATGCACTATATATGTACAACAACATATATTAGGTGCGTGTTGGCATTCATTGATATGAAACTAAGTTACGTACCTGTAACTGCAGTTATCCAGTTTTGGTATCTTTCATAGATTCACATGCTGGATTCCCGGTCGATGAAGTGAGAGTCCCACTGTACCATAGAAAGCAGTATGCGATTGTACCATAGGCCATAATGCTAAAGCAAAGTCACATTAATAGTCTATCTATGTCCTTTTTTTTTTAAAAAGGACCAAACAAACCATAACCAATCAGGCGATAGCACCCTCTAGAAACACTCCAAACAGAGGCTGAATCCCTCACATTTTCGAGCACAAGGGGGAATGAGATATCCCAATCTAGGAGGAGAGCCTCATTGGGGAGAAGGGTTGGTCGCATGTGAATCGATGAAAGATATAAATACTGGATAACTGCAGTTACAGGTAAGTAAATTATTTCCTTATCCAGTATTGGATCTTTCATAGATTCACATGTTTGAATCAGAATAGCAAGCAAAATATATATATGTTATAAAAAGTACCCCATGTGGATGGTGGGTAACAGCACAACCTACATCTATAAACCTGTATAAGCATGAATGTCAGACTTGTGTAACCAAAGTACAGTTATAGAGTATTGCCATATTGATAAACATTAAATAAGGAGTATATATATATAATTGTTTTTTTTCTTTTCCCTTCAGATATACATTTTCACATCACTTACTTTTCCAGAGGCTCACCTCATTGGAACAAATGACGTAAAACCGCTTGACCCACAGCAGCATCACTTTTCTGTGCAGACTCCAAGCAGTAGTGCTGTGAAAACATGTGGGTGCTCTTCCACGTTGCAGCATGGCATATCTTCTCCAGTGGAATATCGGCAAACAGGGCAGCTGAGATAGATACTTCCCTCGTGGATTGTGCCTTTGATCTAGCCGAGAGGGGTTTCCCAGCTTTGATGTAGCAATATTGAATAGTGGCAGAGTTCCATCTAGCAATGGTAGTCTTGATGCCTGCGAAATCTTTTTGAGAGAGACCATAAGCTACCAAAAGCTGATCAGACTTTCTGAATTGTTTAGTACATTGGAGACAGAATTTGAGACAGCATTTAGTGTCCAAGGTGTGGAGAGACTTTTCAGCTCGGGATTCTGGATGTGGAAAGAAAGTATGCAAAATGATGGAACTTTGGGAATAAACTTACGGTTTGTTCTCAATAGCACATATTCATCAGTGAAGCGCAAGAAAGGCTCTTTAATAGTAAAGGCCTGAATCTCGCTGACTCTTATGGTAGAAGAGCCAACAACAGGGCAACTTTCGAAGTGAAAATCTGAGATCTGCCCTGTGGATGGGCTCGAAGTGCGGCTTCATGAACTGAGAGAGGACCACATTGAGATGCCATTCTGGTGGAGGAGTTTTTACTGGAGGAAGGCTCTAAACAACCCCATCATGAATTATTTGACTATCCTAGTCGAACAAAGGGAAGGCCAATGAGAAGTATGTCTGAATCTTGAGATTGCTGTAAGATGAACCTTTACCGATAAATGTACCAATCCTGACTGAGCTAGAGAAAGAGGTATGGTAAAATATCTTCAGGTGACTCTTCCAAGAGATGTAGATTCAAAGCTTCACATCATAAGCAGAATCTTTTTCCATTTTAATTTGTAGGTCTTGTTTGTTGAGTCGGCCCTAGCTTTGGCCAGAAGATCTACATTCTAGGGAGAGATTTATATTGTGGAATTCAGGAGCCATGCATGTAATTGGAGAAAACCTGGTTCTGGATGCAGGATTTGGCCACTGTTCCTCGTGAGGAGGTTGTGGATCTTGGGCAGACAGATGGGTTTGATTTCCGATAGTAGCAGAAGCTCGGTAAACCAATGCTGCTTAGCCGACCTGGGAGGTATCAAAATGAAGCGACATTCCTCCCTATTCATTTTGGTGAGAGCCTTCAGAATGAGAGGGAACCGGGGGAAACCGAAGGCATAAATCCCAGACAACCTCATTAAAAGGGCGTTTCCCCATGACCCTGGGAGTGGGTACAGACTGGCGGAAAATTGGCATTTGGCGTTCTTGTTGATTGCTAAGAGATCCACTGCTGGTTTGCCACAACATGAGAAGATCCCGTCCAACAACTGTTGATCTAGTTCCCACTCGTGGCAACTGTCCATGGGTCTGCTGAGATAGTCTGCCAAAGTGTTATTCACTCGTGACACATGCACTGCCTAAAGGTGATTCAGTGTGTCTCCAGCCATTACCACAGGTCTTGAACCGAGAGAGAGAGAGAGAGAGAGAGAGAGAGAGAGAGAGAGAGAGAGAGAGAGAGAGAGAGAGAGAGAGAGAGAGAGAGAGAGAGAGAGAGAGAGAGAGAGAGAGAGAGAGAGAGAGAGAGAGAGAGAGAGAGAGAGAGAGAGAGACCTTGTGCCTCCTTGCTTGCTGATGTAATACATGCTGGTCGTGTTGTCTGTCGGGACCAGCATGGTGGCTCCTGAGATACGCGGGAGGAAGGATTGCAGAGTGAGGAATATAACCTTGGGCTCTATATGATAGATGTGCAGTGATTTCTGGGTTTGCGACCATTTCCCCCTGAATTTGGAGATCTTGTAAATGGCCGCGCCAGCCTTGCAAACAGGGATCAGCAATGAGGATTTAATCCAGTTTTGAAGTAAGGAATGTTAGCCCCCTGTGAGAGATGCAACACTTGGGGCCACCAGGTCAGCATTTGTTGCATCCCGGAGGTAATGGTGATCAAATCTTCGAAGGAGCCTGTCGATTGGACCCATTGCAACTGGAGTGCTTCCTGCAAGTGTCTCATTTTTAGACAGCGCACCCCTTGGGTGTTGTAGGCGGAAGGTTGTTGGCGACAGGGCTTGTGGTAAGCCGGCTTGTATTGAGACTGAGATGGATACTGTTGAGGTTGTTGATAGCCTTCTCTAAAGGTGGAAAAACCTCTTCCCCATGCCCCACGAAAAGTCAATTTCCAGTACTGTAGAGTGCCAAGAGATCTGGCAGTGTCAGTGTCAGTTTTTATTGCCAACAAGGCATCATCAACGTGTTTCCCGAACAGTGTCTTGCCATCCTAGGCCATGTCGAAAATCCTCGATTGGACCTCTGGCCTAAAAGACATGACTTTGAGCCACCCCTGACGTCGTAAGACCGCCACTCTGGCCAACTGCCTAAATCCTGTTTAGGCTATGTCGAGCGCACAGTCAAGGGTCTCGGAGGATGTGCGCTCACCCTCTTGTATGATTTTCTTTGCCTCTGTTTTCCTGTCTTCAGGGATGAGGTTGATTAGACTGTTGACATCAGACCACATTAGTCGGTCATAGCGCCCCGGATTTGCTAAAGAGTTGGCTTTGCGCACTGTGATGGCCAACATGAGGGAGAACCTCTTTCCTAGATTGTCGAGGTGCCTACCCTCCTTGTCTGGAGGTGTCAAAATAGGGGTAGAAGGATTCTGAGATTGACTTTGTGCAGCTTGTAAAATGACAGAGTCCAGTTTGGGATGGCTTGTGAGGCAGGCCAGGGAATCATCCGTGGCTTTGTACTTTGTCAAGGCATGGTAGAACTGGTGCTACCATTGCTGGATTTTTCATTATCTTTATTCCTTCTTCCCAAATGTAATCTCTGGTAGGGATTGCCCTTACAGACTTCCTGGCTTGCTCTTTGAAGTCATGAAGAAAGCAGTCAGATTATTTGACTGAAGTCGGGAGGTGGAATCTGGCAGCCACTCTGACCATTAATTTATGAAAGCCCCCGATGTCCTCCGGGGTGGGGGACTGCAGGATGCGGTGGATGAGGAGATGGAGTAGGGACCAAATAATCATCCTATTCATTCCGAGGTTGCTGGGGAATCTCGCTCTCTCACATTCGTCATCCGAGGATGAATGGTCCTCCCTTGGTGGTGGTGGTATAATATTGGACACAGGAGTCCTGGGCACCACAGGTGAAGTTATATTCCTTGGTGTTGCAGGAAGAACTGGTTGGGGTAGTGCCAGTGTTTGCTTTTGTGGAGCGTCTGGAAAGCACCTCTTGTAGTCTTGTAACATAGCTTGTAAGTCTTGCACAGGGAGGTGGTCTTGTGCACTTCATCCTTGGTGGTTGTTGGTACTCATAACTTTCACAAAATCGCCTCGGCTGAGCATAGTAAGACTGATGGAACTGTTCATAGTCATCCTCATCAGAGTCCTCCTCTTGATATTTTACTCTGAGCTCTGAACAACTGCACACATCCCCAAAAAGTCCCATCTCATCCGATTCTTCTACATCTAGCAAATGGCAAGCCAGCAAAGGTGATACCTTACTTGGAGAGGTAAGCTGAAGTGTCAAGTCTGTTTTTGTAATTTTTATTTTTGATAACATCATCGATGCCGAAAAGAGACACTGCGGGGTCAACGGTAGAGTTTCCTTCGCCGATGGCGTCGACGGTGCAGACACCGGTGGTGTCATCAGTGCTGCCATAGACGGCATGCTAGTCGACGTTGTTGCCATCGACGGTGCGGATGTCGATGATTGTGTCAATGCCGTCTTTGAAGGCTTGGATGCAGAAGGCGTACCTTCATTGTCCAAAGGTACCCCCTTAGAGTTACTTTCAGGTCTGGGAGAAGGGGGAACAGCCAAGGAAAAATCACAAAAACCTCCCACGTGACCTATATTGCTTTAGTGTAGGCTGACCCCAGCTCTACAGGGCTATCCACAATACAAACTGCAATATCAATGACCTTTTATTATTTTATTAAATTATTCCATACTTTTTTTCTTTCATTTGTGTTAAGGCGGCGTACCTGCCAACGACGCTTTCGTCTGCGGTAACTTGGAAGTACCATCTCCAGTCGACAATGATTTAGAAGAGGGGCTCACTCCAGTCGACAAAATAGGAGCTGTGATAGCTTAGTCGGCAAGACTGTGGTAACGGTTGCTGTCGTTGCCACCAGCATTGCTGGCGTCTGCATGGTTATCTTTGACGTAGATGGTTCTGGGGAGGGGTGAAGGTTTTTGCTACTTTTTTCTGTCAGAAGTGGTAGAGGATAGGGAGGAGGCCGCCCCTGTGGAGACTAGTTTTAATTTCTCCTCGCTCAGGGGATGTTTGTGTGTCATCAAGGCCTTTCTACTCCTCTCAGAAACCCAATGGTCAGAAATTCTTGACCTTTTCTGGGTTGAGTGGGACAAGACTCTGTCTTCATCAGATCAGCTGAATTTCTGGGCTTTGGACTTCTTTAACCACAGAAGCAGTCGCCCCTCTCTATCTCGCAAGGCTTTTGAAGAAAAAGGGCGACAAATCTTGCACTCCTTCACCTGATGTTGAGGGTAAAGACAGTACAGACAGTCCTTATGTGGGTCATCCACATGCAGCTTTTTCTTCCCACAGGACTTGCAGGATCCGAAGAGACCTGTTTTAAAAGAATCAGATATTGGAGAGATCCAGTATCTTGAGAATAATTCTGAAAAAACCGAGCAGAGCTCAGGGAGACTCCCTTCACATGACATGCAGAAGAAAAACTGAGGGATTTAGCCTCTGTTTGGAGTGTTTTAGAGGGTGCTATCGCCTTATTGGTTATGGTTCAAGTTTGGTCCTTTTTAAAAAAAAAGGACATAGATAGGCTATTAATGTGACTTTGCATTACCATTACGGCCTATGATACAATTGCATACTGCTTTCTATGGTACAGTGGGACTCCCACATCGACGACGGGGAATCAAGAATGTGAATCTATGAAAGATCCAATACTTGATAATTTAACAATACTATATAATAAAAACGCTTGATTATCTTTCTTTAGTGGTTTGATTTCTGAGGGGTACATCAAAGCTTTCAAGTCCATGTCCCATATATATCCAGATAATGCCTCATACTATTTGCAAGTGCTGAATTTCACATTTCGTCCGAATCCATTTATTCATATGAATTATCAACAGTGCCACAGAAGAGGACACTTGGTTGTTGATTGTTTCCTGCACGTCGTTATCCCTCTCTTGGCTAATGCCGGTCCGACTGCAAAGCACTTTGTAATATTTACACTTCGTTTTACTGGAAACATCCGCCAGCAGACAAACCTAATGCACTGTGGTTTTTTTCAAACTGATCACGCCTTTGACTTGCCCCCAACCTCCTTCCAGAATTCTTGAATATCTACACGTCACCATATATGTATACAGATGCCCAAACCTGCAAATCACATCAAGTTGTAGGACATTCATCACTATTATTGGCATCAATTTTATGCAGTAGTTGTGGAGCTAGGTAAGTATGTTGCACACATTTATAGTACATCAGTTATCTTGAGCCTTACAGGTAAACATCCTGCTTAAACCATATATCTTCTGCAAGCCAGAGGCCTCCAATGACACATCCAGATCAGATTTCCATCTCTCTCTCTCTCTTGAACACTGCCAAGTGCGTGGATTCATTCCACATATCATGGCTTATCTTGGGTTTGGACATTACCAGTGTGAGTTGTATCTGTTTAATCAACCAATCCCTCTTCCCCCAAATCAAACAGGTATCCAGATTCAGTTTCCTTCAGCAAATCATGACACCACATATCTCAGTTGTGTTGCACAAAATCTCAGAAAATCTAGACTAGAGTACCCCCGTTCCTACATAAAACTACGTGTTTAGCACTATCCTGGTAACGTCTGCAACTTATGTAAACTTTAGCAAGTTAAGGCTCGATGTACAAAGCCATTTTGCAACCGCAAACCCTGGGATTTGTTAAACAGGGTTTGGAATAGCAAAATGGCTGTTTGTATGAAATATAATTTTCACTTCAAAAAAAGGTTTCCAACTCGCAAAATGAGTTTACCAACTATACCAAATCACAAAAAGAAACAGACATTCGTTTTTTTTGCCTCCATTCTTTGATAAATCTATGATGTCTAATCTCATGAGATCGGGATCAGTAAGCAGCATGGGCATGTTTTGGAATATAAATAGAACTTGCTGAGTAACCATTTAGGGCAGTGCACTGCGTCACATCAGATACACTAACTTCTCTTCAGATCCTTAATTAGTCTCCTGCTGAGTCCCCCTACCCAAGAATAAATCCTAGTTCCAACTTTATTTAGTTTCACATGAACCACTGAGCGATGTAATGGAGAGCTCTCGTGCTGCAATCTATCGATATGCCAAATTTACTAAAAAATGTCCTTCCTCACTCTTACCTAGCATTCTAAAGAACTGCATATTTAACCTTCACAAGTGGACACTGAAAAGAGAAATTTCATTCCATTTCGGGAACAACATAAATGTTATCATAGATGGCTTTCTGAATTTCAATTGGTCGACTTTATACCGTCGCTTACCTCTGAAGTCCAGTCACTAGGCGTATGATTAGACCCACACCTCTCCATGTCCTCACACATTGAGCACCCTATAAAATTCACAAGTATCACTCTATTTGAAGCGTTACTCCAAAACCAATTTTTTTGCCTGATTATCCAATTGCTTGTCATTTCACTACTGGTCAATGGACTTATTGATCTATAATCCACCATGGCACCACTGATTTCCTTGATGAACTCTGCAGCCGTACTGGTGCCGGGTGCAAAGAAATTCTGCCACATCACCCCAATCTACCATAATCTACAGTGAATTCCTACCTAAACTAGAATTCAATTCAAGATTGCATTGAATTTAAAGCCATCCACCAACAAAACCCAGCTTACAGATCGTCTATAAAAATACCTGGAGGATAAAAAAGACCTCAGGGACAGGACAGTTTTCAAATTTGAATTTAAGAAATTCAAAGCAAACGTTGCCTGCCACCCAGTCTCTCTTTCAGGAGCAGCCCCATCAGTTTGGCACTCCATTCCTGATGACTTCCGTCAACATTGCTCCTTTATTCTCTTTCAGATCTCTCCTTCACTCTTCTCATAACTTGTCTTATACTTCTCTAGCTTCCCCCAAACCAAAACCTTCTCCTGTGCTTACTCACCCCTATAACATTTCTGCTTCTCCAACGTCTACATCTCGCTTTCTCATCTTCCTTTTAATGTGATCTTCTACATGGGTCCTCTCTGGACCACTAGTTTATGTCAGCATTTAATGTGGACCGTTTTTCTCCTTAACGAGAGTTCCATTCTCCAGTGCTGTTTCACTTGTAAAGCATTCTGACAACACAATTGGATTTAGTTGTGCTATATACAAATGTGAAAAACTGCGTACTAGAGCCACTATTTGACCGATTCCTCCAGCCTGCCCAACAATGTGACCACTTTTTCTGAGTGTGCATTGAAGAATGATGGTTCATCTAAATACCTTGACATTTAAAAGGTTTAACATCGGCTTCAATTGGCACCCCCATCTAGGGTGTCCACAACAGTGCTCCACTGAATGTGACGGAGACATGTAGCAATATTATATTGATAGCCCAATTGTTTTGTAGATTGATATAAATTTGTGGTCATCTGCATAATGTGGAAGTGGATCTGGAAATCCCCTAGCATGTGCAAATGGGCGAATGCAAATTAAGAAAAGCCACTGCCAGAGATTAATCTTTTAGTATGCCACCTGTCATCACGTGTGCAAGTAAAACAGTGAGTCTGTTGACTATAGTCACAGGAAAAGGATTGGATCCATTTCTTGGCAGAGTGCACCACAGAAAAAAGTGAATTGTACACAAATGCAGCAAAGAAAGCAGCAGCTCCCCCCATGTCTCCCCACATTCATTTGCATTTTGGCCTCATAAGCCTACAGGGGGGACAAAATCAGCAAGCACCTGAGAGATTTCTGAGTTTTTGAGCACTGATCGAGCTGTTTCTATGCTCAAAGGCTCTAGGAGTTAGGGACTGCCTCCAGGATAGGGAGTTTGTTGTACATTTAGGGAGTTACTTGACTTGTGTGACTCCTTTAGTTGTGCACCCCTTGTAGGTTGTGAGGCCCTGGGGGGAGTGCCCCATGGGCATTTCCATTTGCCAGTCTGTACATATTTTTGTTAATTTGTGCTTGGAATTTAGTTGTGTGTGTAATAAAGTACTTCTTTTTTTAAATTAAAAGTACCTACTCAACTGTGGTTTATTAGGTGTGGTGTAATGCACTGCTGAGTTCTGAGACATTAGCACACAGTACATCCCCTAAGTAACCCTTGGGCTGTTCTCCTTCGCTACTGCGAGAGAGGAGTGCTAAAAGGGGTACTTGACTCCCAGTTTGGGGGGCAGGGGATTGATAATGGGGAACAAGGAACACCAGCAGCACAAGATTCCACTTGTTACAAATGGGGCCCAGTACCTTCTGACAACTCAGACCGAATTTCTCCCACTTATAAAAGTATTTACTATGCAATTTTTGCTGTGTATGACCTAAGTTTACCACAACACAGATGTCATCTTCTGACTCTTTTTATAACATGCTTCTTTGAGAACACAAATAAAGCTTCATTATAAGGTTTTCTTTCGAGAACAGAAACGTATACAAAGTTGCCTACCCATTACCAAACATGTCTAAGAACATTTCCAACTGATTGCTTTGACGTTTCAAGTTTTCCTTTAAAGGTGCTTGGCACAGCTGGCCACGCAGAATAGCTACCTGTGGAGTTGAAATGCCTAGGTCCACTTAAAAACCAGACTTCAATGATGTGTGCGGTTAATCACCGGGAATGGACACAGTACCCCGGTATCTGCATGCGGACGCTGTCTCTAGTGATCTTCAACTGTCCAGGTGAAAGTGGCTCCAGCATCCACTGGGTCTTTGCAGGTTGTACTCATCGCTTGTGCTTTCCATTCTCCATGCGGCCTTCACAGCAGCTGTAATGATAGACAGGCGAACACTATTACTTGGCTGCCAGTGCTTGTTTGGAATAAGTGTTTACAAAAGGACAAAGACAGAGACGAACAGAGCAACTGGGTTGTAAATCTGCATTGACAGTCTTATCAAAGTGCTGCATCCGACACTTAATCGCCCCGGACCAGCTCACTTGAAGTTAGCATAACTGAATAAATTGAAGAAAATGTCTTTTGGATTATTTTTGCTCCATATATAATAGGCTCGTAGCAAACAGGTTTGATGTCAATTAATATTACATAAAGATGTTTGTACTAGGGGAAATGTCTGTGCAATCTCTGCAACAACATATCACGTGTATGGCATATAAATCATTTTACTTGGGTTAAAAACAAAAATATCCATTCATATTTTTTCTAAATAAGCAAAACGTTGTATTTAATTCTAATTACCTTAATTACCATTGGAGCGAACTAATTTAGCTTTAATCTTAGTTTTACCTTTCACATCTTAAATGTAAAGAAACCTGTATTTCCCTAATTCTTTATTACATAAATGCACTCAGAGCAGCAAATAGAGTGAGTTGTACTTTTGTGAGCTGACAAAAACTAGGTAATATGCACTACAATCAAGCCTGGTTGCTCCATTCCTCACAAAGCAGGCAAAAATATGGTGCAAAAAGAGCAACTTTTACCAACCACGGGTACAGTTACTGAAAAATGACCCAAAAAGAGGGTGGTATTTAACTTTGCCATTCTTTTAAGTTCAAGTATTGCTGACTATTGGGTGAGGGGTATGGAGTGTTGTGTGGGAGCCACCCGACCCACACTATACATAGTTGCACTTTGTATCACCCCGGAGGGCGGGCTCGCCTGAAGGGGATAAATAAACGGGTGATCGACCGCTCGTGGTCTTTGCCCTTACTACCAAACCAGTGTGCATGTATTCTATTGCAGCGGGGCTCCATTTGCAGGCCTCACCACGTGGCACCCACATCCCGGCCCACTACATTGGCGACAAGGCGGGTTCCTACCTGCGCCTCCACCGTCTCACCCAGACGAGCCAGTCTGGCGACTTCGGAGACGCTCCTCCCTCCTGCCGGTGCAACCGCTCCTGCGCACGCTGTGCCCCTGATGGGTTACCGATGCCGCCACTCCGCTCCAGAGAGGCCTCCGCAAGTCTGCGGCGGCAGCGTGGCCCACAGCATCTCACGTGGGCAGGAGCGTGCACCACAAGGCTCCTGGAGCCTCTAATCCTGAAGAGGCACGCCGGCTCTCCAGCGTTATTCCTCCAAGTCAGTGCAACCAACATCACCACCCCTGCAGCCGCAGAGCCATGCGGGGGTATCGCCCCTCCCACCATTCAGTGAGCGCGCAGACCCTGCAACAGTGGCCCCATGCTGGAAATCGTGGGTCTGACGACTAGATCACTACTTCACCGGCATGAGAGAAACGGATGGAACGGTCAAGAGATCGCTACTCATGTGCTATGGAGGCAGAAAACTGTATGATTTGTTCGAAACGCTCCCGAACACTGGGGCCGCCAAGACTACGATGCGGCGTGGCAGCACTCAATCGAAACTTCGACCCTCAGATTAATCCCGACTTTGAGCGATTCAAGTTGCACCAGGCGAAACAAGCAGAGACTGAGTCGATCGACGTTTTCTATGTCCAGCTGAGGATGTTGGCAAGCTACTGCACGTTCCTGGATCAACGGGAGCAGATACAGGCACAGATCATAAAGGATGCAGTACGGTGTTGCTACGCTGGCTGATCCTCAGACAACCGGGATGTCGCTGGACGAAATACTGGTACTAGCACGGTCGCATGAACTCAAATGCACGAGCAGACAAAATGGAAGCAGCCCTAAACAGGCACCCGGCTAGGTCTGGACCGCCATCCATCGAGGAAGAAAGGGCAGATGCCATTCAGAGATGCCCAATGGCACTATGCACAAGCCCGAAAGCGCTTACGAAGGGGCCCTGTCGAAACTGTGGCATTGAGCACCCCCCCCCCCCCCAGACAGGCTCCTGCTCTGAAAAGGGCAAAACATGCTCCCGGTGCAGCAAGTTAAATCACTTTGCCAAGGTATGCAGAAGCGGACGGTCGAGAGCAACCACCACCGGACAGCGCAGAGTCTCGGCTGCCCTCAGACAACTGTCCATGGAAGATCCTGCGGAGCAAGAAGACGCCACCCCGCCAGGCCCAGGGTTCGGGATGGATGTTGACGATGAGGATGTCTTTGTGGTATCATTCGTCAGCCGCGCAGACCAGCGCCGCAGACCGCCTCCCATGTGCTCAATCCTTGCGGCAGGCTCCGCAGTACAGGCACTAATTTACACCGGAGCATCCGTCAACGTCATGGACAGTGTGCAATACAAACGCCTCTCACCCCGACCTCCTCTCTCGCCGTCCAAGGCGAAGATATACATGCATGGCGGGACCGAGACGCTTCCCCTGAGAGGGGTAATTGAGGTGGAAGTAGTTAGCCAAGGGCACTGCATCCCCACCAAATTCCATGTCACGGGAGGAAAGAGAGGCACCCTTCCCAGCTGAAGACCTGGAGTTGGTCTTCTTCCCCAACCAAGTACACGACTCCCACGCGGCCGCCATCCTGCGGGAGTTCCCCATGCTGTTTGAGGGGCTCGGATGTCTCCAGGGTAAACAACTCAAGCTACACATCGACTCATCGGTCCGGACGACAGCCCTGAGGCATCTAAGGGTGCCTTTGCACCTACACCTGCATGTTGAGAAAGAACTACGGAAGCGCGAACAAGTCGGGGTCATTGAAAAAGTCTCCGGCCCTGCTCCATGGCTATCTCCTCTGGTCGTTGCCCCCAAACCTAGACAGCCCGGGGCCGTCCGGCTGTACGTCGACATGTGCCTTCCCAACCAGGCGGTGAGGAGAGAGCGACACCTGACACCGACGATGGACGACATCGTGGCGAACCTCAATGGAGCAAAATGGTTCTCCAAGCTCGATTTAAACTCTTGATATCATCCGCTCGAACTTGCCCCGGAGAGCAGATAAATAACCACCTTCTCCACGC
The DNA here is from genome assembly GCA_963921515.1 of Calotriton arnoldi. Lineage (NCBI taxonomy): Eukaryota > Metazoa > Chordata > Amphibia > Caudata > Salamandridae > Calotriton > Calotriton arnoldi. The sequence continues at coordinate 1,118,650 of CAWUFW010002968.1, forward strand.
ACGTACGGCTGAGGAGATATTAACGGCGGAGCTTCGGGGTGTCGTCGGAGGTTTTCCAGAACGCTCTCCGAAAGACCCTCTCCGGTCTGCAAGGAGTGATAAACCTCAGCGAGGACATCCTCGTCTTCTCAGGGACCCTCGAGGAACATCACATGCACCTGAGGCACACGCTTCAACGCCTCGCAGATAGTGGCCTCACCCTCAATAAATCGAAATGCTCATTCTACAGTGTCAGTCGATTTCTTTGGCTACATCTTCTCCCAAGAAGGACTGCATGTCGACTCGAAGAAAGCGGCTGCCATCTGCTTGGTGCAGGTGCCCACCTCCCCGACTGAAGTCCGCAGTGTTCTGGGGATGGCCACGTACTGCAGCTGTTTCATCTCAAACCTGCCGTCTGTCCGAACCCTTAAGAGCTCTCACAAAGAATGAGGTCCAGTGGAACTGGACCAGCGAGGCCAACACGTCATTTCAAGCCATCAAGGAGGCCCTGATGGACAAGACAGTGATGGCGTACTTTCACCCAGGACGCCGCACTGAGGTGGTAGTCGATGCCAGCCCCGTCGGGCTAGGCGCCGTTCTCCTCCATGACACTTCCAGCAAAGAATGAGTCCCTGTGGCCTACGCCAGCAGAGCGCTGTATGAGACGGAGACAAGATACACACAAATTGAGAGGGAGGCCCGCGCCATCAAGTGGGCCTGCCAACACTTTCACCTGTATCTCTACGGGTGAGACTTCGGAGTGGTGACGGATCATAAACCATTGATCCCCTTGTTTGCAGGAACAACACGTCTGGCCCCACCGAGGATTGAGAGGTGGGCGGTACAGCTCCAGGCGTACCGTTTTGAAGTAGTGTTTTGGCCAGTGGCCAACAACCCGGCAGACTTCCTGTCACGTCACCCAGTCATGTCGGAACGTCAGGCAGCGACCGCTGATGAAGAGGATACAAAAGAACTTGTGCGGATGATCACACAAGAAGCCCGCCCCAAGGCACTGACCCTGGAGGAGATCGGAGCTGCAACAACAATGGATGAGTATCTGTAAAATGCTAAAGAAGCACTGGCTGACCGGAGGTGGCAACACTTCCTGGACGGGGTCCGGATGATAAATGAGGAGGACAAAGCGGCAGGGCAGCAGCTGTTGAGAGTTCGTAGTGAACTCAGTAAAGGCCCCCATGGGGTAGTGCTCAGAGGCTCAGCCATCGTCGTCCCACGGAGCCTGCAGCAGCAAGTAGTGAATCTCGCACACGTGGGACACCAAGGGATAGCCAAGACGAAGGCTCGCCTCCGCAGCAAGGTTTGGTTCTCCGGTATGGATGCCATGGTCGACAACATGATCCAAACATGCCACTCATATGCCATCACCGGCGGCGACCCCGCACCCCATCCCGTTCTGACAGAAGAGCCTTGCCGCGAGCCATGGTCTCAAGTCAGTATCAATTTTGGATGTTTCCACGATGGGCGCAGCACTATCGTCCTGATAGACTCATTCCAAGTTCCCGATCGTGGAAGTGGTCTCGTCCACTGCTTTTTTCCGCAGGTCAAGGCCGTCCTCAACCGGACTTTTGCAATGATGGGCCTCCCCGATGAGATACGGTCTAACAATGGCCCCCCCATTCCAAGGGGAGGAGTTCCACAATTACCTGGCGGCTCACGCCGTCTGACACCGCAAGATAACTCCACAGTGGCCTCAGGCGAACGGGGAAGTGGAGCACTTTATGTGGACCCTCAATCGGAGACTGAGGATCGGTGTAGAAAGAGGGGAAGATGGGGAGGAGTGCCGCCAACGATTGTTGAATGCGTACCGCCAGACCCACACTGCACCACCCGTTGCGCTCCATCACATGTGCTGTTTCGACGAGCTACACGGGATAGCATACTGACAGACCCGGCATGGCGCCCTGAGGAATTGGACAGCAATGCCACTCAGGCCAGGAGAAAGGCCACCAACCAAAAGGGAAGCATGATGCGAAAGGCTCACCCAGCAGACATGTGTGAGTGATCACGTGGTTGTCAAAGATCAACACCCGGGCTGGAAGTTCCGGACACCATATGAGCCTGAGGTATGGGAAGTCACTGGCCTGCAAGGGACCATGGTCTCTGCCAGGAGAGGCTCGCACACCTTAGCACGGAACATATCATGGTTCAAGAAGGTGGACAAACCCCAGTGAAGGAAGTGACCCGAATCGGGCCACCCGGGTCACTAGCGACCACCTCTCTGCCTTCCAAGAAATGATCAGACAGTAGAGAATACAAACCAAAGCATTTATTAATATTGCGCTGCAGCGGAGCCCAGTCTGACCAGTCTCCTGAGATGACTGCGGAGGGACTGACTCCCCCCAACATAGAATCAGATATTATACATTCCAAATTCTCAAAGAACACGCTTAGTCTGGAAAATTCCAGCTCAGGCTATGGTGAACAAAGAAGGCAAACAAGGATGAGCAATGGCACAGGGCTGGGTACATGCTATCTCGACCCCAAGGCTGCTCGGCCGGTGCCTACCATTCTAAGATGTGGGAACGGGTCTATCTAACGGCAAAGGTATGCAACAATAGATAATACATTCATTAGTGCAGCGAAGCTTCAACCTTGAGAAGTACGAGCTGGAGGCGCAAAGGCAGCCTTTCTGCTGAGGCAAGCATTATAAGACAGGAGCTCGATCTCAGTTACAAAACAAGATGGCGCCAAGAAAGATGGCGCCATGAATGCTAACTTAACACGGAATAGAGTATGAGCATTGCGAAGGGAACAATTCAAGTCTGTGCATTACGGAAACAACATTTCAAATCTAACAGACCCTCCTTTTAGCATTCATGCTAAGCTTTATTGGTGCCATCAGGTAAGGGTCTTTACAATTCTAAAGCGCGGAAAAGAGAAACATTCACACATAGACTACCATTGCTAACAAATGAACTGTCCATTGAAACTAATACTCTAAAATGTTAAACAGATATAATCAATATTCAAAAATACCCTCATCAATACTCATCAAATCCTGAATACCCTGCATCATCATGGCCTTTGCATTAGAATCACGCCTCGGGGTCCTGGGACGTGCCTTGAACATTGATACACAGCAGGCACAACAGGCAGGGAGGCAGTGTATGCACAGACAGCATGTCAAAATGATACCTGCTATGGCAACCAGAAAAATAAGGATCGTCCAACCCCAAGTGGTGAATAGGCCCCAGAAGCATCCTGTGAGTGACCATATACCATTCTCCTGGTGTATATCCGAGGCTATTTTATGCAATTTCTGTATAGCAGCGTACACAGTGGGGGCATGGTCAGGGATGTACACACTACAGCTACTGCCGATGACACGGCAGGCCCCACCCCGATCTGCAAGGATGATGTCTAAAACCATCCGTTTTTGAAGGGCAACAAGTCTTGTAGCCTGGACCTCCACTGTGATATTTGTCAAAATTCCTGCAGTTGTATTAGTGACTCCTTCCACCACCCTAGTGAGCCGTCTAATGTTAAGACTGTTAGCCATAGGACCCCAGAAGGGTATCATACCTTTCATTGCATCCGTGAACTGTTGCAGGGTGGTGTCTGTCTGATCTATGTCATCAGTGCTAATCATTCTCTTAAACTGGAGTATATGGGCACCTCTACGCTGTAGACGATGGTCCTTATGGTAATTGGGAGGGGCTATATACACAGGTGGCAAGAGGTAAGAAAGGTAACACCTTCCCGACCACCCTTCAGGAAGCCAAACATAGCCATGAGCTCCACAAACAAAATAGACATTAGGTGGTGGAATCAGGGGTGGACTTTTTGTTGCTCTCAAGATATAAGTAGTGTTGCATCTGCTCTCCCCCACCTCTATTTTTTCAGTCCCCTGGACACAGAAAGGAGCTGTGACATCCACCACCGACAAGGGTATCGGCTTATCTTCAGTAACGTTACAGGTCTGAAAGGACTGGTAGTATTCCGATGCGTTGAACTGTAGAAAATTGTCCCTTTCCACCCGAGACCAATTTCCCTTCCTCACTCCCTTGTACGCATGCATGCAAGAGCTCAAGAACAACCTGACAAACGGCTCTCGGCCTGTGGGAGCACCGGGGGGTACTCTATGCTGGAAACGTATAGTCTGTGTCAGGGTACGAGAACTAGTACTTTTTCGTTCCAATGTGTCAGCCTGGTGAAATGAACGGATCATGCTAAGCAATGCAAACCACCCCTCACAGCTACTAACATATGACAATGGCATGGATAGCAAGTTCTCACTTCTATGAGTTACTGAGGGCAACAACCCACATAACCAACATTTTGTCGTATTATAAGCAGTGTGCGTTTGATGCAAGGTCTGGATGAACACATTATCTTTATAAGACTTCCTGTGCTCCTCCTTGTGAAGCGCCAGAGTAACAAAGATATGCTCGGGGGGACAGGCGTAGTACCAATCAAACTATGCACAGGATATTTCTCCTCCAGAAAATACGTTACCCCAAGTATCAATATTAAAGAAATTAGAATAATTGCTACGAACACAGCTTTACTTTTCACAGACCAGGAGGACCAGACAGGCCCATCCCGCTCAGGACGCGGAGCTGTTCTTCCTCCTGAATGGGGCGACCAAAGGGATACATTCTCTTAAAGCAGCGGAAAAGACTTACACTTGGAGCCAAGCTGGAATAAAAGCAAGAAACTAAGACAATATATTGTTCGTTAGGCGTAGGCGCTGTTGAGCACCAGCGGTGGAGCTGTTCGTCTAGCTCGGATCCAGATCCCATGTTGCAGGGCAAAATATCTTCTCCTCGGAAACGCAGTTCTTTTTGCCCTGTTCGGTGACTGTCTGAATAACGCACCAATCTCCCTTTCCCTAAGCTATCGTTGGTACCATGGGCAGGGTACGTTCGCCCTATTCTTCAGCAATGCAGTCCATCCCTACTAATCTGACTTTCCCTTTGGTGCACTGCTCCTCTCATGGGGGCGCAAATTGTACCTCAACACTATAGGCACAGCGGGGTCAGAGAACAAGGGGTCAGGCTCAAGGGGACCAAGGGGCAAAGGGTCGAACTCAGACAGGTCGGTGTATTGAGGCTCAACTGGACGTGACTCAATCACAGGTGGGCCAACAGGCTGGGGCTCCTGGATGGGCTTAATTTCAGGCGGCACCGCCTCATCCAGCACCGAGAAGGGAATGAACCGTGGCACCTGCTCCGCCTCACAATCCCCAATCCCGTCTGCGACCCACTGGTCATAGGGCAGCGGGAGGGGTACCCTCTTACAATGAGTACTGAGTATCCAATTCTTCCGACCGTCGACCTTCACCGCTGTCCTGGTGGCTAGAAGGACCTGCAGGGCTCCCTTCCAGCGTGGCTCCAAACCGCTCTTCCGCTGAAAATTCCGGACCAGTATCCAATCGCCTGGCCGTATCTCGTGATCCGGCTGAGTTCAGGGTTGCACATCTTTTAATGGTGACATGTGGTGCAAACTGGGTCAGCTCATAGCCAGTCAGACGTGCACTGGTAAGGTGCTGCGTCTTTGTTCTGTTCAAAAGTGTGTCCACAGCATGCGGGACCATGACTGAGATCAGTATCAAGTACGAGCGCTGCCAATTGTCGGATAGAAATGGCCACAGCCACGACCGCTCTTAGACAGCTCGGGAGGGCTCTGGCGACGTTGTCAAGCAGAGCAGAGAAATAAGCACACAGCCTTTGCTTACCTTTGCTAACAGCCAGCCGTTTCGTACGTACAACACGAACGGCTTCTGATAGTCTGGAGTGCCAAGCACAGGTGCAGAGCAAAGCACTATTTTTAGTTCCTCAAAAGCATGCTGACAGTCATGCATCCAAGGCAGGGGTTCATGCACATCTTTAGTGGTTAGGCGCAACAAGGGCTTCGTTAGTAAAGCAAAGTTAGGGATCCAGTGGCGGCAATACGAAGTAATACCTATAAAGGTTAGCACATCCCGTTGTGTCTTAGGGATGGACATCTTAGTTATAGCAGCAATGCGCTCCGGTCTCCTTCCCTCCTTCGACAGTAGGTGACCGAAGTAGGTGACCTCCTGTCGACAATATTGAAATTTAGAAAGGGACACTTTGTCCATGATGGGCCAAACGTAACGATAGTTTAACCGTTGCATCCTTGCAACCGGTTTCAGTATCCGAAGCTATTAAGAAGTCGTCCACGTACTGCAATAGGACCTTACCTGAGGGAAGGACGAGGGAGTCCAATTGACTGTTTAAAGCTTGGCTATAGCTACTGGGGTTTTCAGTATAGCCCTGAGGAGCCCAACAGAATCTAAAACATCTGCTGGCCTGGAAGAACCCAAACAGATAACTACTGTCTGGATGTATGGAGATGCTAAGGAACGCTTTCTTCAAATCAATGACAGAAAAGTATGTGGCAGAGGGAGGAATCATGGTCAGGAGACTAGTGATGTCGGGAACAACAGGGAACTGAGGGACCACAATCTTATTCACCTCACGCAGATCAATCACAAAGCGGTAGACATCGGGGTGATCATCTGGGGAACCCAATGGTGCCCTTTTTAAGATGGGAAGAATAGGGCTATTGCACACATTCGCAGTCGTCTCCTCAACAACCCCGGACCCAATCAAATCCTGTATAATCTGCAATAGCGCCCGTTCCCCTGCCTTTGGTATCTTGTACTGGGGAAGACGAGGCAGAACAGCATTGTCCTTAACTCTGATGGAGACCGAAGGTATCTGCAACATCTGTAGCCCATAATGTCGTCGGCACCTCCTTAAACTCAGCAGGAAGGGGCTCATCCTTTGACAAACATTGCTTAGAATTCACTACATTGGGTCCTATGGTCATATAGACGCCATCCGGGGAGCACGAAATAGTCGCATGTAACTTCAACAAGTCCAAACCCATTAAATTCTCTCCACAGTTAGCGTTCAATAAGAAGGGCGAATCTACAGTAAAAGGGCCAATAGTCAGGGCCAGTGGCTCAGAGATGGGGCTCACAACCGGTATACCCGAGCAGTCTACCGAAACGTTATTTTGGCCAGACAGGGCTGTCCCGGGGACCAGTGAACAAGAAACAGAGCTATTCATTGCGCCTGTGTCCACCAAGAATTTATTCGCTGAGCCCTGCAGATCAGCAGTAACATAGGGTCCCCGCTGATCCACAGGGATCTGAACTGATCCCTCACCCCGCCCTTGGCTGTACTAGCCGTGGGTAAGTCCTGTCACTTCAACAAATCATAATCATCATGGTAATACTGCCGCCCCCTCAGATCATCAAAATAGGTCTGCTCAGACCGACCTGGCTGTTCCTCACCTCCCCGGCCTCTGCCATAGCCACCTGCTCCCCGGCCCCGTCCTCTGGACCCCCATCACATCGGAGCCTCAACCCTTTGCAACATCGTCGGACACTCACTACGCCAATGCCCCTCCTCCTTACAATATGCGCACTGGTTCGGCCCCACGGGCGTAGTATTCCTGCCAGTGCGGGACAGCTGCCGGTCCGGACCAATGCCCCGTCCTCTACCGTTGTCCCGGGACGCCTGTTGCATCAACACCTTCATTTTCAGCTCCTTATTTTTCTTCTCTACCTTCTCCTTCTCTTCGTTCTCTCTATGCTCATAATACTGTGCCATACTTAATATTACCGATGGGGAGGAGGTAGTCCAAGTGCTCTCCGAAGCCTGCAACCGAGTCGCGATCTCAGGAAGCAGGTTCGTAACAAACCTGTTAACAAACTGCCGGACGCCTCCCTCCATCGACAAATCCTATCCACTAAAATCCCAAAACACCCGATCAAACCTAATGAAGAAGTCGGATACACTTTCATCTTTCTTCTGGCGACATTCTGTTAACTTATCCCAATCGTAGCCGAGCTGCGGAATGGCCGCTTTGTAAGCGAGCTCCGCCGGCTGGGAACAAATCCTTTCATAATCCTGAAACCGGAGGGCTGAAACGGCACAATACTTGCCCCCTGGGGTTGTGGAGGCTCCGGCGCAAACACCGACACCTTTGCGGTTTGCGGGGCACTTGATTTGACTGCGCTGCTGAATACCGAATTTTTCAGCGGGGAGCCCCTTGGAGCTTGACACCTGAGGCAGCCGGGCTGCACTGAAAATCGAGCCCGCGGCGCCGGAGACGCCTTGAAGGTCGGAGAGAGGCGGAGCGGCGAATTAGAAGCGGCGGATGGCCATACACTGATCCCTGCAGCCATAGAGGACACCGGGGTACCTCTACGAGGTGGCTGTCCGCTAACGCGACCCGGTGGGTCGGGCCTCACGGGGCAGCGACCGCCATTTTGTGCATTGCAGCTCGGGCCCGACTGTGAGGAGGACGGCGGCGGCTAAGGGTGCCCGAAGGCTCATACGCCATAGGAGGAGCTCGTAAGAAGGGGCAGAGGCGGCAGCTGTCGGTGCCGGGCGACCCGCAGGTACACGGGGCATAGTGGCATCACTGAAGAGTAAAGGCCCACTCAGGAGACAAAACGAGGCGAACCTCGGGAGGCCCTCCGGCCGCCATTTTCTTGATAACCTGAGGTGGATGCTTGGCAGGGAAGACAGTGGAGACAGGTGGTGTGATCTGGGGACCCGATTGGCACCAAACAACCCAGGAGCATAGAGGGCAAGCCGGGATCGGTACATGGACCATAGCTCCACCTAAACAGACTGGGCCACGTTATCAGCGCTGGCACTTGGAGGTGCTGGGGTGCATGAAGATGAGCTGCGAGGCGTACATACTTGCTGGCGACAAGGGAGGGTCGATGGTGCCTCTGTACTAGACGGCCACACGAGGAGCGCAACAAGGATAGTTTGCTATATCGCATTGCGCCTCTGCCCCCTCCACTGTGATAGTGCCTGGGCGGTGAAGGGTGGTTGTCGGTGGGGGACATCGACCCACTTTGTGCATGACTGGCCCTGCTGCCCGCGCTGAGGAAGAAGTGTGGAGCGTGCTGTGCTGGAGCTACTGAAGCTGAGATTGCGCCGGTGGGGCCCACGTCAGTGCACATGCTGCAATCTATTTGTTAATGGTGTACGATTGGGATTGGCGCAGAACGCTGATGATACGGAAGTGCCCGGACATCTGAAGCTTGGCTGTACCTGTTGTTACTCAGTATTCTGTGGGGTAAAGGGGCCTACGAGAGCTGATTTGAGTGCCCTGCGTCGCCTATTGATTGCCACCAACATGGGTAAGCCTGACACTAAACAGCCCAAGCTGAATTTCGAGAACAAAAGGTCAACAAGGAACACGGAACCAGATCCAGATGCCCAGAGTGATTCACAGCATGGCTCCCAGGTTGAGGATCGTGGTGAAGATCTGCGAACATTGTTGCTGGAAATGCGCTCCAGCCTGCGGAATAGCGACACAAAGCTAGACACCCTGACTGAGCAGTTGGATTCCGTGAAGAAGCAGGTGAATACCCATGAGACCAGATTAGAGAGTCTGGAGAATAGACACACAGAATTCCATGAATTCCAGATGGAAACTAAGGAGCAATTGTTAAATATGGATAAACTGCTGGGTATTATTCGGGCCAAGAACGATGATTTGGAGGCGAGGTCTAGAAGGAACAATCTCCACATTACTGGAATTCCAGAGACCACTGCTATTTCCAAAATGGAGGTCTTCGTGTCGGATCTTTTGCACAAGCTGTTTGATCCTCACCTGTCATCAATCTTCGTGATTGAGAGAGCACACAGGTCCCTGGGGCCGAAACCACCTGTTGGTGGGACGCCAAGGCCAATCTTGGCTAAATTATTGAACTACCAAGACAGAGACCTTATTTTGCGACTGGCGAGAGAAAAGGGCCAAATCGTTCATAAGGGAAATACCATCTCCTTCTACCCAGATTTTACTCCGGCGGTGCAGGCGGCACGCAGGGAATTCCTCCCGGCCAAGCGCATTCTCCTGCAGGCGCAGATCCCCTATTCCCTGCTATACCCTGCTAAACTCAAGGTGTCGCACGATGGCACGGCGCATTATTTCACAGATGCGAAATCTGCCCTAAAGTTCGCCAAGCATGTTGGTGGGAAGAGCTCCAAATCCACTGGTGCCACTGGGGAACACGCGGGAGGCAGGCTCAGTGACAATGACTGATTTAGTGTATAAATCCTGCTCTATTTCACCTGTAACGGAGGGTGGTGTGGTTTGCAGTTATTATATATGTTGGATGAAGAATATCCTTTGCTGCGTTATGTGCCCTGCTGACTCTGCGGAACTAGAGGTTGGGGTGTGGTAGCCCCAGGGCGTGTGAATGTCTATCTTTTGGTTTCCTTTCATATATGCTGAATGCTGCTGTAGGCCTTCCCGCATTACTCCCGGCCACCCTGTGCAGGCAGGGAAGCACGCCGGTTTTACCTCATGGGAGATCTCCCTTTTTTCTATTTGGTGTTTTCAAAGGTTAGAATTAGGATGGGTACGCTACAACCTGATTGGGGGGTTGGTGTGGGTGGAGGGTGGGAGTTGGGGTCAAGTTTTTTGAATTTATGCCAGCACACAGCTACAAGTACATCTGGAGTGTTACGATGGGTGGGTGGATGGCTGCGCGGCTGGGTAGCAATGGCTACGAATTCGTTCTTCAGGATTAACCACACGCTAATACACTAAACGTCCTCACATGGAACATCAGGGGGTTGAACGATGGTAGGAAAGCCAGACTTGTACATGCATATTTAGTTAGGCACAACATCGATATATGCTTTCTGCAGGAAACGCATTTAAATGTACAGCCCTCACAAAGGTTGTGCCACAACAGATGGGGGACTACACACTCAGCAATTTACTCTAGCTACGCACGGGGAGTTGCGGTGCTAATTCGCAAAGGGGTGGATTGACGAGAAGATGATGCATATGTCGATCCGGAGGGGAGGTACATAATAGTACAAGGGAGGCTGGGTGGCACTTCAATGGTACTGGCGGCCGTATATGGTCCAAATTTGGACTCTCCGGAATTCTTCCGTGAAGTCTGCTCGCGCATTAGGGCAACTGGCTGCTGTGCGGTGATCTGGCGTGGTGACTTTAATGCAGTGCTGAATGACATCGTTGATAGACAGGGTTCGGCCCGCACCTTGCATCCACAAGCTAGCGCTGCAAGATATCATATCAGATGGCGATTTGCTGGATGTTTGGCGGGCTCGACACCCGGGGGTCCGGGAGGGGACATGCATCTCTAGCCACCATAGCGCCTGGTCCCGCTTGGACTACTGGTTGATATCGAGGGAGGTTGCTACCTGGACGCTAGAGGTGACCCACCTGGCGCGCTCGTTATCGGACCATGCCCCCTGCTTGCTCAAACTGCGCCTGCCTGGTGTGCCCCCGCACGCTTTCACTTGGCGTTTACCCCCCCACGCGCTCTTAGACGAGGCATTCAAGGAGGAGATTCGATCCGACATTACGGAGTACTTCACCCTCAATTCGGGGTCTGTAGACACCGAAGCATCGCTCTGGGAGGCTTTCAAGGTTGTCATAAGAGGCCAATGCATTGCAAGACAGGCCTGGGTGCTGAAGGCCATCAGGGGTACCATCGCTGACCTGCAGGGACAGATAAGAGACCTGGAGGGAAAATTCTATTCATTAAATGACTCCAATACAGCTGCACTCCTAAAGGTGAAACTTCTTGAGTTTGCTGAGGAATCGCAGCGAGAGGTAACATTTTTGGGCAAATATGCTGAGGCGAGGCGGTATGGTGAGGGAGATAGACCGGGCCGCACACTGGCGGCCATGATCCGTCCAGCTAGGTCCACAACATTTATACATGAATTAAACACAGCCGATGGGGGTATTGTAAGGGGCCAGGCAGAGATCCTGACTGAGTTCTCCAATTTTTATTCTTCCTTGTATACGGCCACCCAGGCCTCTAGCCCAGAGGGTCTGCAAGATTTTCTGGACTCCATTGCCTTAGTATGGTTTAATAATATGCATACAGAATATATGGACCTCCCCATAACGGTGGAAGACGTGGCTCAGGTCATCAAAAGTTTGCCGCTCGATAAAGCCCCTGGACCGGATGGCCTGACCACCGCTTTTTATAAGATCTATGTTGAGGAGCTGGCCCCCTGGTTGCTTGCAGTGAATGAGGAGGCACTGGAGGTGGGTGTCTTGCCGGCTTCAATGAGAGAAGCTGTAATTATAACACTGCTGAAGCCTGAGAAGGCAGAGGCAGAGTTGGACTCCTACAGGCCACTGTCACTGATTAATGTGGACCTAAAAATTTATGCTAAGCTATTGGCAAACAGATTACAACCGCTCCTTCAAATGATTGCACTCCCGGACCAATCAGGATTTATTCCTGGACGGTCTACGTCACACAACCTGCGTACATTATTTTCGGTGCTGCACTACCTCCACCCAGACATGCAGGCTGCTGCCATTTTTTTAGACGCTATCAAAGCGTTTGATACGCTGGAGTGGCCATATTTGTTTACAATCCTACCACGAATGAGATTAAGCCCCCTGTTTATAAGTCGTATTAAATTATTGTACACTATGCCGTTAGCACGAATCAGGGTGAATGGCTTGCTGTCCGATCAATTCCACATCACGGGTGGCACGCGTCTGGGGTGCCCACTATCACCCCTGCTCTTTGCCATTGCCATGGAACCCCTGGCTGCTAGAATTAGGCAACACCACACGGCACGGGGCATCGGTTTAAGCACGCGCAGCCTTCTTATTTCACTATACGCGGATGATGTGACCTTGTACATTCTTAAACCACAAGAAAATCTGGACCCGGTTCTTAGGGAATTTATTAGATTTGGAGGGCTGGCGGGTGTCTCCATTAATTGGAAGAAATCTGTGATTTTCCCACTGACGGACGGTACTCCCATGGTGACATCCGAGTTTCCCCTAAGGTGGGAGGCTGAGGCCGTCAAGTACCTAGGGGTGTGGATCAGTCGAAGCTTGCAGGAAATTTGGAATTTAAATTTTGGCAGGGCGTGCACGTGGCTGGAGGGGAAGGTGGCACTCTGGTCCAAATTGCCCCTATCCATAGCTGGAAAGATAGCGCTGACAAAAATGGTAATATTACCAACATTTTTATATTTGTTTGTTAACGTGCCAATTCCCCCTACACAACATTTTTTCGCACGCTTGCGATCACAGCTGCTGTCTCTGGTTTGGGCTGGGGGGCAAGCCAGGGTTTCCTGGGACCTATTGACTCTTCCGCTGAGGCAGGGTGGTCTGGGCGCTCCGGATATTCAATTATATGCTCTGTGTGCCCAGGCACAGTTTCTCCACTTCTGAGTGCATCAGACGCCATATCAGCCTCATGTGGCGGTTGAGATTGATGTAGTGGCCCCTGTACCACTTGGGGTGGCATTGTATCAGAAGTCACAACGCCCCAGGGGAGATGTAGACACAGCGGGCACCCTGCGATGGGCGTGGAATATGCTTCGGAAGAGAGCTAATGTCCCCTTACTGTATGCGCCATCTGTGCCGTTGGCGCGGAACCCCTTGTTGCCCTGCATTGAAGATGGGGTTAGTAAAACCCTGGTCAAGGAAATGAACTTATACACGTTCGCTGACTTATATCCAAATGGTGAGTTTAGGCCCCCCCTGTTGGAACTGAGGGTCACGCTGTGCCCTTCGCAGAATTGTTTTTATATCATAAACTGAAAGCTGCATGTCGTGCACTATGGGCGGGATTTCCCGAGGCTCCCCAACATTGCCAGCTCTAGAGCAAATCCTGAAATTGCCTTCACCGCGTAAATTAGTTACACGTCTTTATACAAGTATGCAAAATACAGCTCCGGTGGTGCAGCCGAGGTCCCTGCTACAGTGGAACAGCGAACTTGACCCCCAATTGACAGAAGAGCAATGGGACTTCTGCTGTAGGCAGCTGACCGCACTTCCCCCAAACTACAGGCTTCGCCTGATACATTTAAAATTTCTGCACAGATATTACAGAACGCCAGTTGGCCTCTATCGCATGAAGCTAAGGGAGGATGATAGATGTTGGCGGTGTGGGTATGCCTCTGCTTCCTTTTTACATATTGCTTGGGACTGCCCACGGCTGTTTGAATTCTGGCAGGAGATCTTTACTGCGATTAATCAGATTGTTGGCAGAACAGATGCTCCCGCCCCGACGTTAGGACTTTTAGGTTATGTGAAGGATACACCGCCAAAGCAGCGCAAGTTGCATGCACTTCTTTTACTTTACGCAAGACGGCAGGTTGCTATCAGGTGGGGGAGGAAGAAGATACCTAGTTTCAGAGATTGGCTGTCTGATGTGACTTATGGTCACACGCAACTTGGTGTGTTCTGGGAACTAATGCCCCCGACCTCGAGACATATGGGAACCATTCTTAAATTGGGCGCGAGACAGATCTGAGTCCCCTGTTCCCAGCCCCAGTGCGACCGCATAGTGGTACATGGCCTCTAGACACTGGGTTAATGTGGATTGCACTTGTAGACTCCCCACATGTGTGTATTTCTGATGCTGCGGGTTCGGCTATTTCCTGCTGTTTGATCACCACCAACAATGTACATGCTGTTTCCTCCTGTGTTGGACTATACTAAAGACTGTGATGTTGTATATGGGCATATTGCTCCCTAAAATGTGCATGCCATTCGTCTGATGTATTCTTTTATATGTGACATTCCGAAATATTGTACTATGATACTTTTTGTACCTATGTGACGATGTGCTGGCTGGTTTTGGTTGGAACTATGGTTCCTCTTGTTTGTACTTGTATTTTGAATAAAATCTAAATAAATAAAAAAATAAAAAAAAATAAAAAAATAAAAAAATACTTATCCCAATCTACTCTTCTAGGTGGAATCAAGGAGTGCATATACGTGATAATTCGGCCCGGCAAAGCTAGTATCTCAGCTTTAGGCTTCTCGTCAGGCTTCCTCGCTTTATCCCATGCCCTGATCTCACCCCAAGTGCCACCCAACTCCACTACGTGGTCCTGCGTGTGCACCTGCCGTCAAATATCAACCGGCACCAGCAAACCGAAAAACATCTCAATGTCAGCCAACGTCATCACCGCCGAGAACGCAGCCTCTGTCAACTCTTTGTAATAAGCAGTCGGATTTTCCCTAGGGTCGGGCAACTGAGTCTTAAGAGACAAAACCTCACTCCTTTTCCAAGGAGTATAAACCCACTGTTCCTGGAAACGGGCCTCTACTCGCTGCCGGATGACTTGGTCCTGCCCATTTCGAAGCTCTGGTAGTTCGGGGTGGTAGATGGGATGTACTTCCCTCATCGGGAACTGAGACACTGCAGTCGGGCTCTTTTGGATCAACCTGCCTCGGTATCCAATCAACGTGGTAACATTACTAAAAACGTAATTAGGGGCCATGCCAGCTGCATACACACTGTCCGGAATATCATAAATAATCTGGGGGGCAACTCCATTAAAACACTGCTCCCACAGCCCAGTCAGAGTTGCCGACATATGCTTGAGGGCATGCTGTTGCACGAACGGCTCATAATCCTTCAGTACACTCCACACATCCTCCACACTGTAAATCGGACTCCGGGCCCACTGAGAGGCCTGGTCAGCCACCATCTTCTTCTCTGCATCACCCACATCAGACCGAATCAACACTCGCCCCATTCTTTCCTTAGCAGCCACCCAATCCCCATCATCCAATCCCCGCACCGGTGTCCCAGCGTACAACAAGGGCGAGGAAAGGGAGTGAGGGGAGGACACACTCGAAGATGTTACGGAAACTGGAGACACTAATGTCGGTGTGGTGGGTGTAAGCGAGAGAGGTAGGGAAGAGCCTGGGGCAACCGGCACAGCAGATCGGCCTATAATCGATTCAATCTAGGCCGATGGAGCCAAAGAGGAAACAAGGGATGCTCCATCTGAAGCGGCCGAGTCAGGGGCAGGGGAACTGGAGGCGGGAGCATGGGAGGCGAGGTGCTGGGTCGGAGGGGCTGCTGTATATATCCTTTGCGGGGCATAAGGAGGAGGTGGCCGTACATCTAACAGATCCTCCACAAAGGGATCGCCTTCTTCGAGTGCGACTTAAGACTTATCGCATTGCAATCTAAACTTCCAGTCAGCACACTCTATACCCTTCTCTATTTTCTCTCTCTCGTACGCTATAACCTTTTGCGTTATTGTCTGCGTCTTCCCCCGCCGGGCCTCCTTCTCCGCTCTCATCCGTCTTTGCTTAGCTTCCTTTTGCCATACCTGAAGATAGTCAAACATTGACTGCCTGCTTCTTTTTGCAAACAATTTATCCTGCAAGAAGTTCAATTTCTGTTCAATAAAAGTACCTGTCAAAGGCCACTGTAACTCGGCGTTGTCCCTCATATATTTGTGTCATAATGTACTAAACATAATAGGGCCAAGGCCATGCTTCACGTACATATCGAAGTTTGGGGTGCCTTCCGGAGGCGCAGGCTGCCTCTCTTCCAATCGAGCACCAGCAGAACAACAGCACCTTAAACAGCAGAACTTGCTAAAACAGGGCATCTTCAAGAATAAAGAGAAACAAATTCGCTTCTTGTACACAAGTGACTTACCAATTCCTTCCCACAGGTCCGTCCTTGGACTGTACCGAACGCTCAAAGACCAAAAACCAGTCCTCAGACTGCACCAATCCTTCCAATCAGACTCCACATCACAAGTCCCAAACACTAGTCAAACCCCAGGTGTTTTCAAGAAAAAAAAAAAAGAATTCACCAAGTTGCCTGGCAAAGGGTCCACAGACACCCTATATCTCCAAAGCGGTCCCCAGACCCATCAAGTTCACAAACAAACCAAGAAATGGTCTCCAGACCATATCCAAAATTATTCAAGATGCCATATTTACCGAGAATCAGGACAAACTCACCTGGTGTACACAGGTCGAACAAAGTTATTCTCCACTGCCGACTCTTCGGATCAAACGGCCAACTCCAAGGGTTTCGCCTTTCAGGACCCCAGCTGGGATGACCACTAGACGAGGCGCCGCCCAATCAGACAGGCGGGGCAGCTGCGAGAACTAAGCTCGGTCGTGTGGGGATCCCCGATCCGCCCGCCCGACCTGATGCAGCCCCGTCCTCCACAACCGGTTACGGGCGAGGATGGGACACCCGATGGAGTCCCTGTTCGGGCGCCAAATGAAGGAAGTGACCCGAATCGGGCCACCCGGGTCACTTGCGACCTCTTCTCTGCCTTCCAAGAAATGAAGAGTCGATCAGACCGTAGAGAATACAAACCAAAGCATTTATTAATATTGCATTGCAGCGGAGCCCAGTCTGACCAGTCTCCTGAGATGACTGCTGAGGGACTGACTCTTTCCCCCCCCCCCCCCAACATAGAATCAGATATTATACATTCCCAATTCTCAAAGAACACGCCCAGTCTGGAAAATTCCAGTTCAGGCTACGATGAACAAAGAAGGCAAACAAGGATGAGCCATGGCACAGGGCTGGGTACATGCTATCTCAACCCCAAGGCCGCTCGGCCGGTGCCAACCATTCTAAGATGTGGGAACGGGTCTAACGAACGGCAAATGGAATGCAACAATAGATAATACATTCATTAGTGCAGCGAAGCTTCAACCTTGAGAAGTACAAGCTGGAGGCGCAAAGGCAGCCTTTCTGCTGAGGCAAGCATTATAAGACAGGAGCTCAATCTCAGTTACAAAACAAGATGGCGCCAAAATTGATGGCGCCATGAATGCTAACTTAACACGGAATAGAGTATAAGCATTGCGAAGGGAACACTTCAAGTCTGTGCATTACGGGAACAACATTTCAAATCTAACACCAGACAGTGTGGGGAGATACTCTGAATATGACAGGATTGAGGAAGAAGCCCTGACACAGTCGCCCGCTTCCGGGGCAGGTGGCGATCCATCCAGGGAGGGGAGCACAGAAGGAGCCGCCCACAGGAAGGTAAAACTCGAGTAAGTAAGGGTCGCTCGTCCCTCTCCGATAGCCCTGCCAGGGCAGGGTAGAGTTCCAACCCCCGGAGCCAGAAGTATGGTCTCCGGCCAAACTCTGCCCCGAGCCAAAGGCTTCGAGACTTTGTGTGCTGCCTGTTGTGAGAAGAATCACAGAGCAGAGGGACAGTAAGCAGCTAAAGAAAAGGAGGGATGTAGTGTGGGAGCCACCCGGCCCACACTATACATAGTTGCACTTTGTATCACCCTGGAGGGGGGGGGGGCTCGCCTGAAGGGGATAAATAAACGGGCGTTCGACTGCTTGTGGTCTTTGCCCTTACTACCAAACCAGTGTGCGTGTAATCCATTGCAGCGGGGCTCCGTTTGCAGGCCTCACCACGTGGCACCCACATCCCGGCCCACTACATAGAGGTCACAATGTGTGTTTACTTGTGGTACACTCACGGAGCTAGAGACAAATAGATGCAAACAAGGTGCAGAGGATGAATGCAAATGCACTTGACCCACAATTATTTTGGAAAGGAGACGTTAATTTATTGTAGCATTTATATGGCGGTCGATTCTAGGTTTTGGAGCAACTGCAGTGCATTACATAATGGGTAGCACTTTGTACTGTGTGGGAGTGGGGGGAGGGGGCTGGTCAACAGTGTTGTATTTATTGTGATCCTGTGTGTTAAGTGCTTTGATGTCATGGGTGAATGGCCAAAAGGTGTTCTTGTCTCTTCTTGGGGTGCAGTGCCTAGCAGTGAGAGGGAAGTGTGAAAGATAGGCGTGTCTAATATAAATGTAATTAATTGGTGGGTATCATTTATTCTGGTTGTAACAGGTTATAATTCATGGTTTCGTTTTATGTTTCAGGTCATCTACCATACAGACTGCAGCAATTGGATAACACTCTAAAGTTTTGTGAGTTCAGGAGGAGAACTGGCAGAGACAAGGAAAAGGGTAAGTAAGCCCAGGGCAAAGAGGCTGAGATCTACCCGGAATAATGAAAAAAAGGCGCAGTAATCCATGAGGCAATATGTAAAAGCCAGAGACGGTGTCAAATACGTAATGATGCGAAATGGGCAAGAATAGAATTTGGTGACATTAGTAACCATGCAGCTTTTTAAAGACGGATACTGCCTGTTGCTCTACGAACACACCTTATGAGTGACAAAAGTGAAAGAACAGTCAAGGTTGGCAACCTAAGAAGAAAGTACACAATCTTCGAAGGCCAAATTTCACTTAGTCTTGCTAGGCCATAGGAGGCCAATATTTTGAGCAGGTGTTTATGCCCCTAGACTCCTGAAGGTTCCCAAAGGCAGAATCAAAACAGTAGGAGAGCTCTAGTCAGGTCCTTGCTCAAACCCTAGCCAGACAGGCACCCTGCATATGCCTGTATGAGAGGCACCCTGCCAGAATCCAATATGTACAATGTTAAGGGAACAAGACGGAAAGAGGTCAGCATTCTAGTAGTTGGGCTGCGTACAGAGACAGGAAGCAGCCACTCTACAAGTTTTTAATGGGAGGAGCCAACAGGTAAGTCTGAAAACGCTGGAGACGACGAGGACTACCAGGACAGAGGATGCAGAGGAAAGTGGAGTGCTAAACACAGAGGACAGTGAAGTGCTGGATGCAGAGGAGAATGGAGTGACGGAATGCAGGAGATGGAGGACTGCCACGAGTACAGAGAAAAGAGGACGAAAAAATAGAGACTGGGGCAGGAAGTCACCAGGAACTTGGAAGTATACCATTGATGTAGGGAAATAATAGGAATACATTTCATAGACAACCTCAAATATAAAATCCCAATACAAACATTTCACGTGAGGGATAGTTTTAAACCTATGTAAGTAGTGAACCAGCATAGGCCTAATAAATGGATGAGCTGAAAAAGATAACTGTGGGTTCCGCAGAAATACATAAGTCACAGTGCACATTCATTTTAGGAAACACACATGAATGTTGCATGGTCAATTTAGCTGCTCTGAAACACAAATACATTACATTTCTTTGCAGATTCAAACATGACAGGACATCAATAGTTAGTATAGATGTCACAGAAAAGGTCACCACATTTCTTTCTGTTAAACAAACACAACGAGAGACTGACAGCAGAAATTGTTTTTGCATTGTCATTGAGCATGGAGTACAGGGTGTAAACAAGGCTGGATTCTGCCTTAGCACAAGCCTGTTGAGACTATGTTAAAGTCAGATAGGCTGGGCTGGGCCCAATGGAGTCAAACAAGAGATAACCACTCGCTATTCAGAAAAACAAAAATGTGTTTCTATGTTATTTCACGTTTATTCTGAGAACTAATCCACAAGAGGGGGCTTCTGCTAAACATGGACACGTACACAATTCTTGAAAATATTTAAGTATGTTGACAATATCTTAGATGCCCAGCTTGCTATTTACGTCATATTGGAATTTGTAACCCGTGTTTTTTGTGGCTTTTACAGTATATATACCACTGCTTGTAATCCAGAACTTTGAACTTTAGACTTTGGTCTATTTTTGAGACTGGCTGATTTTCCCAATTGATTGATTAAAACCATACTATTGTGTAAAATTGTTCTGTCTTACTTTATTAATAGATTTTCCTTCAACACTATGCACACGCAGTGGCTTGATAAAGGAAGGCGCTCAGGTCCCAACTGCTGCTGTCCTAACTCCGGGACATGGCCACAGGCAAGTGACCATTATAACAACCACCGGGTGGTGGAGGTTTGAGGAGATCAGCCTTAGAAGAAATGGGAGAGAGGCAATAGGCTTAGAAGGGGTACACTGATAAGCAGAGACAGGAAACCTGCATGGTGTGTAAACATTTATGGAGCCTGGAATGGTGATAATGGCACTTGGTGATGGTGAAGGGTTTGTGCAGGGAAACCATAGGAGAACACTCAGAATCTTGCTTTGTTTTCTCCGAGGGCCAATATTTCCTACAAAGGTCACTGGGAAGATGGAGCAAGACCGCAGGAGACCAAGGGATCACAGTGGAACCCTCAAGACTAACTATTTTTCCAACTGAAAACTATTAAACATTAATACCTTAAGCATTGTGGGGTTTTGTTGGGATTTGCAACCTCTTACGGTATACTCACAGAAAACATTAGGAGGCATGCAGGCAGACTGTGTAGCCGGAAATACAGGTACACTGACAGAATATCTCTGAACATATTGTGTGTGTTAAGTTCAGAATGCAAGTGGCCTTGCAAGTCGAGGTGTTTTGTCTTTTTCTGAGAGGGGGCAAGGCGGATTTGAATATGGCTGGTCTCTTTGGCACACATGAGCTATTCAAAATGGTATGTGAAACACAGAGGGGCAACCAACACATGGGACAGGGGCAGAATACTGTTCAGAACCCCAGAAAAGAGCGCTAAATAAGCTAGGTAACACTGCGAATACCATGTTTAGATAAAGAAAAAACCACCCTACTAATATGCCAGCTCAGCCGAAGAAAAACTACACAAGGGCTAACTTTGACCAACCCCACCACCAACAGCACAATCACCCATCAACAGTAAGAAAGATCAGCAAACACAACGAGTAGCATGGAGTTTGGCGAGACGCCAACTGACAAGTTACATCGCCACAAATGATTCAGGTCATAGAGGTACATAAATATATGTCAACTCCACACAAGTTTAGACTGCAGTTTGCAAAATCCCCTCGCCTCTTTACATATCCCATCAGCAGGGAAAACACTATGCTCATTTCACATCATACAATACTTTTGGCCAGGACATGTCCACAGTAAACCCTCTTGTACCCCCAGATATGAGATCTGCACCAAATAGCTAAGGAACAAGTAACTGGAGAGCTTGTAGTATACCAAATTTGTGTTACATAAGCTAAATTAACAGTGAATGGCATTGATTTAGACATTTCAATCCATCGCTTTGTACAGTCCTTATTAGTGCTCTCCAAAAGAACTTGTCAGCAGCCATGCAGGGGCACTCATAAGGTGAGTAAGCATTCTTTATCAATGCCATAGATGATAAAGTGCTCATTAGCCAAATAAAATTACTAAAAATTGTTAAAACAAAAGTCTGATTGGACTTTACGGATAGTTAAGCGCGGTCACCATTTATTTTGTATATAATCAAGAAATAAATAAAACAGTGTGCCATCTTCTAGCACAATCCACTGATGGGGGGGGACGGAGAAACCGAGAGAGAGAAAAAAAACAAAGAATTGAATGCTTATTGAATATGTTCCACATATTCCTCAAGTTCATATTGCTGGGCGATTACTAAATAAATCATGTACCCAATTATTTAAATCTTGGATATGGATAGGATTTAAGAATTCATATTAAAATGTTCTCGTATCTTTGATTAAAAGCCCCTATTATAAAAAGTTAGTGCTGATACAAATTAACCATGCAGGTGGTAACAGCAGTATAAAAGTACAGTAAAGAAACTCAAGCAAAGGGTACTACTTGCAGCAATTAATTTGATGGCCAGCATGATGTTACACTAGTAAGACTCTTCTTGCATGAAACTAATGAAGGAATACAATATGAATAATCTTCCTACAATATAAAATCATTAGCTACAATTAATGCTCTTGTGACCATTCACATGCTGTATTAAACAATCCTAGTAAAATGGACTCTGTTTGAAAAGAAATTATATATATATACACATACACACACACACACACACACACACACATAGGATTCTGTAATTTATTTCACCTATAAGAATAAAAGATTTTCTTCTTAGAATAAAGTTCTGCATTCCTCTTTATTTATTTTGAATGAGGCCACCCAACAGCTTATATCAAAACTGAATGAGAAAAGTACTGATGAATTCATTCATGTCCACTACTTAACAGGGACAGTCAAAATAATGTGATCATTGCACGCTGTAATAATGTAGGATGTTGGTGTCCATAAACATGTGAATGCTCCTCAGATACACTTCAAAATTGGTTGTACAACATACTTACGTTTGAAAATTGAACTTTGATGTAAACAAGCTTTTTTGTATATTGAACCATTCAGTGTATATATGAATGTTATGCATGGTTATGTGGTGGTCGTGAAAGCACTATATGAAATATTGATGTTGTAAAGTAGGTCAAAAGGTATATTCTGCAGTAGTACACAACTTTTTAGTATTAAAATTATATCAAACTACTTTTCCTAACCCTGAAGTGTCTTTTTAGTAGGGGTATAAAATGTTTTGAAGAAGAAAATCACATTTAGCAACTATTGTAACTCACATGAGTGCCTTTGCTAGTGCTGTACATCAGATATATTAAAAAAATTACAAACATGTCTTTTGATGCCAAAACAAAAGACATAAAACTAAAAACAGAAACAAATCAATAATATTTACTTCAACACTGTGGCGTGTTCCTCAAACCGCGACAACACTAGTTATCACAACTAGAATGGTGTTACAAAAAAAAAAAATCCATAGAAAAGGATCAGTCATCTCATTAGAATAGCTTCCAATACAAAGAGCAGCCAATGTGTTTTACAGTATTTTGGTTCTGCTTCTTCAGGATTGTACAGGTAATTGGGCAGATATTATCCATTTGTACTGAACAGCGACAAACAAGAAAAAACACAAAAATCAATGAAGGCGAAATGATAAATACAGAAAAAATATTTAAAATTAGTAGTCCAATATCAGAACACCTACATTCTTCTTTATAAGATTATCCCCATTAACAGTTTAACTATGCCATCTCCACACAACTATCAAGTCTCATATCATATAAATGGTAGTTTGACAGTCTATCATGAAGCATACTGAACATTTGAGATCACATTCTTGCATTTTCATAATATTAATTACATATTCATAATTATCCCACACATTCATGAATGGATAACAGTCCACATTCATTGTTTACATCTTCATATCAATGGACACCAATGAAATAAAATATTAAAATATACAGTGATCACATTTGACATAACTTTTTCAATTTTTGTCTTGATTGTTCAGTGTGGTTTTTACTTTTGTCTCCGTTACATATAAATGAATAATTACCTTATCGCGAAAGGCATGTTGCCTGCTCTTTGAACTGGATGGTATTCCACTGATCTTTTACGAGAAACCATTAATTTAAGATACTTATTGATATCAATATATGAAGAATAAACCACAGTTTCAAAGGAAAGGCTATGAATGGAATTGATTCACTTTGTATCATGCTAAAAAGCTAAATTGTAATTTTTGTAATATATTTTTGATAGAGCACTTGAACTCACTCTTGTGAGCGGAGATCATAGTTAAAAATATATTTTTTTCATTTTAATGCCTTAGTTCCCCACTAAAAAGAAAGCTTGGGATTAGAAAAGCTATTCAAGGATTAATGTTGGTTGGGTTGCGAACCTAATGGATAGAAGCACATGCAGGGCCAACAGAAGGGAGGTACACTAAATGTACTTGCCTTTTCATTTTCAAATATTATTACTAATATTTTAACAGATAAAACTACTTCCGTCATACGTCTAATATCTTATGAAACAGAAACAACAAATTAACATTCCATGATATCCAATTCATTGTAACTAGAATATTTTTAAGCCTCATAGCCTACATTTCTATTTACAAAAAAAGAAAAGACAGCAATCACAGCATTCTGGCCATAATAGACTGACTCAAATTGTATACTTCTATTCAAAAAGTTACTCTAAGTTTTAAGAAAATTGGATGTAAATGTTTACACCTTGCTTCTACAAAAAAATGAAAGTCAAGTAGTAGGCGAAAAAGCCTGTTTTAATACTAAGAGCATAAAAACATTACTTGTTATTTTTCATAACCTTAGTCCTAAACCCATCAAGAGTCCATCTTCCATTGACTTCAATTATAATCTTTACAACCTAATTCTATATCAGGACCCGGAGGAGAGGATTAGGCAATTCTTTCTTCCATTTATTAAACACAGCAGCCATTTCAAACACATAACATTTTCAGAAATAAACTTCATTTCCCATCAACCATAGGGAACATGTAGTATTAGTCCATGGCAACAGTCCACCAATCAGGGGTCAGCCTCGCTGGTAACTGCAACTGTCCCTCGTCGGAATCCCTCTTTCTTCGGTGCTGCAGCCTTCAATTAAGTACAGAGTTGCTCTCCTTCTCCGGTGTTCATTGTGTAATATTGCAAGTAGTTAGCACTTCACTTTAATTCAGCGTTGATTTTCGTTTGTGTTGCTTGCGCACTGTTTAATCAGGTGTTAAATGCTGTGGCGTTTATTGTAACGGCCGCAGGAATGCTTAGTCGTCCCTTTGCGGCAGTCTGTGAGGTATTTTGTCTGACGGGATAGGGAGGCGCGGCGGTCCGCCGGCCGCTAGAGGGCGCGCCTCCCCGCTGTCAATTTCAGCAGAGACGCGGGCGGAGAGCGCGTCAGTTACAATCTGAACTGCCGAGCGCCTCCACCTGCGTTCTGCTAGCTCAGTCCCGGCCGGCCTGGAGCGTAACACCCTGCGGGGTAGGATCACAGTGTGGAAGCTGTTTTCTGGGGCAGACTTGCCCAGGCCGGTAAAATTAACCTGTTTCACCGCTAGGGTGTTAGTCTGCCTGACAGTGGTTCTGGGCCTGGGGTTCCCCCTGTCATAAGGGCCTTGCTTCCTTCAGGGAACTGGGGTACCAAGTCATTAATTCACCCGTAGGGGTGCCCATACTAGCTGGATTTACTCCAGGATTGAAAGACTCCCTCTTACCTGGTGATTTTTTCACCACCTATTTCTACCCTCCTCAATTGTTTATTAGGACGATGGAGGAGGAGGACTACTATGAGGAGGAGGATGTCCAGTACTTCCCCGTCACAGATGATTTCTGTGACGCGGTGGACGTCTCCATAGTGAGGGCAGTTTCGGAGGCAGTGGCCCCCCCCTCGAGAAGCGGCTCATCGAGCTGGCACAAAGGTGCATTCCACCGATCCCTCAAAGGGAAGATCTTCCGGGGCCTTCCGCCCCTCAACCTCAGGAGCGGGCCACTGGCGCTCCCCCAGAGAAAACCTGCAAGAGAGTCCATTCTGATGGGTTTGATCTGGACGTGTTCGCCAGGCTTAAACAAGCCTATTTAGAAACTAGGACACCCCCCCCCTCCCTCAGTTGGACAGACAGGCAAAACCTCCTGTGGTAGATAGCTTGGACGGGACGGTCTCCCCTCATCCCTCCGACGAATCCCCTCAAGGGTCAGACGGGGAATCTGATCATCAGCGATCATGGCGCCCTTCATCCGTTCCCCTGTCGGAGCCCCCTCGGGAGAGCCAATCGGATCTTCTGGATCCAGAGGAGCTTCTGCACCCCCGCTCTTCAGAGTGGATTCCTTCGGATAAGGTGGCAAAGTACGTGGCCAGTAGGCTGCACAAACCTTTGGACCAGGAGGTGCGCTCTAGGTTAAGAGCAGAGTGCCCTCGTCCCTCTTTGGAGGGCAAGGTGGCAGTGACACCTGAGATCGATGCCCGGATGGCGACCTTCTTGACCAAATATATCAAGGATCCCAAGAAAGGAATCGATCGGTCCTGGCGGGCTTGCCAAGACAAGCTCCTTGACATTACCGGCCCGCTAGTTAAGATTTTTGATATGGCGGAAGACGCCAAGGCCTCTGGCGCCCTTATCCAACCTGACATCTTATCCAGTTGGGCCCAGAGAGCGATTATCTTTTTAGGAAACGCCAATTGCGCGATTTCTACTGAAAGGCGCAGGTCGTTGCTGATTAAGCTAGACCCTAAATTGGGCGAGTTAACTACTTCTGAAGCGGGCCAAGTAGCTCAAGGGGGTCTGTTTGGGGATCCCTTCGTTAAGGAGCTCAGCAAATTTGTGTCCACTTTCAATTCATTGGATAAGGCCCAATCAACGGTTAAGCGCATTTTTAAGGCAAGTTTTTCCTCCGGGGCTGGCCGGGGTAGGGGGCGCTCGGCCGGCTGTCCCGCACAAGGCGCCTCCGGCAGAGGCCAACAATCCCAGAGAGGCCAATGGCAGGACTCTTCATGTTTCGGAGGCTTCTACCCGATCAGAGGACGTGGTTGTCAGAGGACAACGGAACGGCCCCCGCGGGGGCGGTAACAACAACTCTTCCCACGGTGAGTTCTTCACTTCTCTCATGTGTTTGCTTGGGGGGTCGTTTGGCTCAGTTTCTCCACAATTGGAGGTCCCTTACTACCGATGCATGGGTTCTACAGACAATACAGGGCTTTCACATAGAGTTCTATGGGTCTCCCGTCTAACCGGTACCTCCCAGACAGCTTCATTTCTCGGGTCAAGAAGCTTGTATCTGAAAGAGACACGTTAGTGACAGATTCCTTACCTTAGAATATCCCCAGGCGTCAGGCTGGATCCGGAAAGTTTTTGAGTAGCAGTACCCTTGCGCGTCGGTAGGCGTCGTCGTGCAGCTCCGCGTCCGTCGTCAGCACCGCCGGGATGACGTCACGGGCAGTACTTAGACGCTGCCCCTGCGCGCTGACGTCAGTTCTTCTTTTTCCGCGCCAGTAAGCGCAGATCCGGGAAGAGCAGTGCCCTAGTCATTTTTTGACTAAATTTTTTGGTGATTTTTCACTGTTTTTCTAAACGAGTCTCTCGACTCCGAAGGTGTCGGTAGGGATGCCCGGCTTCAAGCCCTGCGACGCCTGTGGTCGTATGATGTCGATCACAGACCCGCACTTAGAGTGTCTCTACTGCCTCGGCCGCGACCACGACACGAAGTCGTGCCCCGACTGCCGGGCCTTGCACCCGAAGGCTTTGCGAGAGCGGTCTCGAAAGCTCCTCGAGGTCCGGCAGTCGGCTCCGCGCCACACCAAGCCCCGGTCACGTGAGAGGTCGAGGGGCCGGTCGCGGAGTCCTCATCGGTCGTCGGGGTCCAAGTCTTCGCACTCCTCCGGTAAGTCAAAGCATAAAAAGTCTAAGAAGCGTCATCGCTCGAAGGCTTCGCCTCGCCGGTCTCGCGACTCGGCTGAGGCTCCTATCGGCACCGTCCCCGCGACTCCGGGAGTGCCTGTGGAGCCGCCCCCGCATTACCCGTCCTTCCCGGGTTCGAGGGCGACTCCGGCCGAGATACAGGAATTCTTGTCGGCCATGGCCCGCCTCTTCGGGCCTCAAGGTCCCCCCGGTGCGCCTTCGGGCCCCGCGGGCCTTGATGGGGTTTCCCCGGCGCCGCCGGCGACTCCGGTCCCAGCGCCGCCTGTAACACCAGCCTCGGTCCCGGCTTCGGCCCCGGCCTCGATCCCGGCTCCGGTGCTGCCGCAACCCCCATCGACGCCGGTTGACCTAACTACACCTCCGCCGGCGCCGATGTCTCCGGTGCCGTTCCCGACGCCGCCCGGGGCTCCGGGCGTCGTCGTTCCCCGGTTCTCTCCGGATCCGGACACGGCGCCGGACCGGCATCGCTCGACGCCGGCTCCGACGCCGCTGGGACCTTGGGTCCCACATGTCCCTCCTCCTTATTTTGAACCTGAATTGGAGGACGTAGATAACTGGGAGGGGTCTGATGACCCTCTCACACAGCAGTGTGAGTTTGATCAGGACTGGGCTGAGGAACTTGGGGATGCCAGTGGTCTCGACACCTCCCCTGACTCTGGCATGCTGTCTCCTCCATCCGTGGCAACGGAGGAGGGAGCAAACTTTGCAACGGTGTTGCGTAGAGCAGCTGGGGCCTTAAACCTCCAGTTGCCTACAGTGGCTGTCAGGGCTAACATCCTGACGGAAGTGCTTCAGCCGGCGGCTACCTCCTCGGAGCCACTGCTGCCGTTCAACGAGGCGCTTTCAGACGTTCTTTTGGGCACCTGGTCCAAGCCCACCACAGTGGCTCCTGTGGATAGGAACGTGGCCCGACGCCATCGCCCTGCTCCGGGCGACCCCCCGTTTCTCTCTACACCCCACCCCTGAGAGCTTGGTGGTCCAAGCCTCTGCTTCCCAAAGCGCCTTCCCTACCGCTCCCCCGGATAGGGAATCCAAACGCCTGGATCAATTTGGGAAGAAGGTCTTTTCTTGCGCCAGTGCTGGCTCGCGGTCAGTCAATACCACTTGCCTCTTGGGCCTATATTCCCACTCCATGTGGGACTCGGTGGCGCAAGTTCTGCCCCAGTGTCCTGAGGAGGTCCAGACACTGCTTTCCCGCACCATTGCGGAGGGAAGAGATGCGGCAAAGTACACCATCAGATGTGGCCTTGATACCGCCGACTCGCTAGGCAGATCGCTTGCGACGACAGTGGCGCTGCGCCGTCACGCCTGGCTGAGGACCACTGGTTTCTCGGGTGATGTCCAAAACTCTCTTATGGACATGCCCTTTGATGGAGTCGGTCTTTTTGGGGCAAAGGCAGACCATGCGCTGGGGCGCTTTAAGGACTCGTGGGGTACAGCCAAGTCCCTGGGCCTTTCTGCTGTGCGCCCTCAGCAACAGTCTGCTTTTTGTCCCTTTCGGGGCCACGGAAGGGGCGCCCAGTCACGTCCGCTGCCCAGCCACCGGCCCGCGCAGCAAGCGTCTTCGCGTGGCCGAGGACGTGGCTCCCGCCGTGGCGGGTCAGGCCACCAACCCCGCCCCATCCGCGGCCTCCAAGCCCTCCTAGTCCTTCCTTTCAGGTGCACAGCACGCCAGTAGGGGGCAGGGTCCGCCATCACCTTCACCACTGGCGTGCCATCACCTCGGACAGGTGGGTCTTGGACATTGTCCGAAGGGGCTACTCCCTCCCCTTCGTGACCATCCCCCAGCCATGCCACCTCAATTCCACCGCATGTCAGGGGATCATTTGGTGCTTCTTCAAAAGGAAGTTTCGGCCCTCTTGGCCAAGAGGGCCATCGAGCGCGTTCCGACCCCAGAAGTAGGACGTGGTTGCTACTCCCACTACTTTCTGGTGCCCAAAAGGACAAGGAGGACATGCGTCCTATCTTGGACCTCCGGAACGTCAATCGCTTCCTCCGGAAGGAGAAGTTCAAGATGCTCACCCTAGCTCAGGTCTTGACTGCTCTCGACCCTGGAGACTGGATGGTAGCGTTGGACTTGCAGGACGCATATTTCCACATCCCCGTCCTGCCGGCCCACCGGCGTTACCTGCGGTTCACGGTAGGCCTCGAGCATTTTCAGTTCACCGTGCTCCCTTTTGGCCTTACCAGCGCCCCTCGGGTGTTCACAAAAGTGATGGCGGTGGTCGCAGCCCATCTGCGCCGGGCAGGGGTTCCAGTCTTCCCCTACCTCGACGACTGGCTGCTGAAGGCGGGCTCGTCCCAGGCAGTCGTCTCCCACCTCCAGACAACGGCCGAACTCCTGCACTCGCTGGGGTTCTCCATCAACGTGCCGAAGTCGCACCTGATTCCTTCTCCACAGCTCCTTTTCATCGGAGCAGTTCTGGACACGACGCAGTTTCGGGTTTATCCTCCCGAACGGCGAGTCCGGGATATTCAGGCTATGATTCCGATCTTTCGGCCTTTATCCTGGGTTTCGGTACGGATGACCCTGAGGCTGCTGGGCCTCATGGCCTCCTGCATCCTGCTGGTCGATCATGCCAGATGGCATATGCGGGCTCTGCAGTGGGACCTGAAGTTCCAGTGGGCGCAGCACCAGGGCAACCTGTCCGATCACGTCCAGATCTCGGAGGGGACTGCAAAACAGTTGCAGTGGTGGCTCTCGAACCGGCAATGGGTCATGGGCAGATCCCTCTCCCTTCCCCAGCCAGAGCACACAGTTGTGACGGACGCGTCCCTTCTGGGATGGGGCGGTCACATGGGAGAGGCGGAGATCAGAGGCCTCTGGTCTCCGGCGGAGTCCCGGCTCCATATCAACATTCTGGAGCTCCGGGCGATCCGACTTGCACTCAAGGCATTCCTTCCCTCTGTCAAAGGGAAGGTAGTGCAGGTGTTCACAGACAACACCACCGCCATGTGGAACTCCAACAAACAGGGCGGGGTGGGGTCGTGGACCCTATGTCAGGAGGCTCTGCGCCTCTGGACATGGCTGGAACATCAGGGCATATTCCTGATGGTTCAACACCTGGCAGGTTCCCTGAACGCCAGGGCGGACGAACTCAGCCGCAGGTGCATGATGGATCACGAATGGCGTCTTCACTCGGAGGTGGCGCAAGGTCTCTTTCAGCAGTGGGGAGAGCCTTGGTTAGATCTGTTCGCCACAGAAGAGAACGCGCAATGTCAGCAGTTCTGCGCGTTGGAATTTCCAAGGCGGCACTCGCTCGGCGACGCTTTTCGTCGCGAGTGGAGTTGCGGTCTGTTGTACGCCTTTCCGCCTATACCACTTCTACCCAGAGTGTTGAAGAAGATTCGGCGCGACCGGGCCCAAGTCATTCTTGTGGCTCCGGACTGGGCTCGAAGAGTTTGGTATCCCGAGCTACTCAGTAGGAGCGTCGATCCCCGATCCGTCTGCCTCTTCGGGAGGATCTTCTGTCGCAGCAGCAGGGGACGGTCCTCCACCCGAACCTGTCCAGTCTACACCTGCTTGCGTGGAGATTGAGCGGCGGCAGTTGATTCCTTTCGACTTGCCTCCCGAAGTTTGTGATGTGATTCTGGCAGCCAGGCGTCCCTCCACTAAGGTGGTATACGCCTGCAGATGGAACAAGTTTGTGGCATGGTGCACAGCAAAGGCTGTGAATCCCCTTTCTGCCCCTCTTTCTGAGGTTCTTCTGTTCCTTCTTTCTCTGGCCCAACAGGGTTCTGCCCTGGGTACCATCAAGGGCTATCTTTGTGCGATATCAGCCTTCCTCAGGCTTCCTGATCAGCCCTCCCTTTTCAAGTCCCCTGTGGTTAACAGGTTTCTTAAAGGCATTACACACCTCTTTCCTCCTCTTCCGTTTGTAATGCCTCAGTGGGACTTGAACTTGGTTCTTACCTTCTTAATGTGCGCTCCCTTTGAGCCTCTACATAATTGTCCTCTTCGTCTTCTTACTCTGAAGACAGCATTCCTGGTGGCCATCACCTCTGCTCGGCGGGTGAGTGAGCTCCAGGCTCTTTCATGCAAACCTCCCTTCTGTCTGTTCATCCAGACAAGGTTGTTCTTCGGACGCGTCCGTCCTTCTTGCCAAAGGTGGTTACTGCCTTCCATATTGGGCAGACCATCACTTTGCCCACCTTCTTTCCGCCTCCGCATCCTTCCAGAGAGGAAGAGAGGCTCCACCGTCTGGACCCAAAACGTGCGCTTTCTTTTTACATCAACCGCACACAACAGTTCCGGGTGGCTGACCAGCTCTTTGTTGGCTACGTGGGCGCCAAAAAAGTCGGGCGGTACACAAAAGGACCATTTCCCGCTGGGTCACTATGTGTATCAAAGCCTGCTATTCTTTGGCTAAGAAGGAGCCTCCTGTTGGGCTGCGTGCCCATTCCACCAGGGCAACGGCGGCTACCACGGCTTTAGGCCGCGGGGTTCCGTTACAGGATATATGTCAGGCAGCTACGTGGGCTTCGCTGCACACGTTTACCAAACATTACTGCCTTGACAGCCAAGTCCGGAGAGACGGCTTCTTTGGCCGTTCTGTTCTCCGGGACTTCCTTGTCTGATCTTTGTTCGCAGACCCACCACCGGGGTTGGTATTGCTGGGGTATCTATTCTAAGGTAAGGAATCTGTCACTAACGTGTCTCTTTCAGATGCACAAGTTACTAACTTGTGTAACGATATATCTGTAAGAGACAGTAGTTAGTGACAGATTCCTACCGCCCCACCCATCCTCCCCGTTCTGCGAACTGATTTCTAGGGTTAAGGACATCTCTTTCAGGGCCCTAGTATTTTTCAGACACCTATGTCAGCTTCTTGCATGGCTCTGCGTTCCTGGCGCGGAAAGTCGTGTACAGAACTGACGTCAGCGCGCAGGGCGGCGTCTAAGTACTGCCCGCGACGTCATCCCGGCGGTCCCGACGACTGACGCGGAGCCGCACGACGCCGCCTACCGACGCGCAAGGGTACTGCTACGCAAAACTTTCCGGATCCAGCCTGACGCCTGGGGATATTCTAAGGTAAGGAATCTGTCACTAACTACTGTCTCTTACAGATATATCGTTACACAAGTTAGTAACTTGTGCCTCATTCAGCGGGAGGTGGAAGAGTTGCTGAGGAAAGGAGCGATTTGCAGGTCCTCCCCTCACCCGGCAGGTTTTTGAGCAATCTGTTCCTGGTTCAGAAGCAGGACGGAGGCTACCGCCCAGTTATAAACCTACGGGAGTTCAACGAGTAGCTGGTTTATCGCCACTTCAAGATGGAGGGTATCCATCTATTACGGGATCTCCTTCGCCCCAACGATTGGATGGTCAGGTTGGATCTCAAGGATGCATACCTGACGATTCCGATCTTTCCTCCTCATTGCCGCTTTCTGCAGTTCCAATGGAGGGACGAGACTTTCGAGTTTATTTCTCTGCCTTTCGGTCTCTCTTCTGTCCCTTGGTGCTTCACCAAGGTCCTGCACCCAGGGATAGAACACCTCAGAGAGCAGGGAATTCGGATGATCGTCTATCTAGACGACATGCTGTTCATGAATCAATGCCCTCAGGCCCTCGGCCAACAGGTGCTCTCCGCAGTGTCTCTCCTCCATTCTCTGGGTTTCGTGATCAA
The DNA here is from genome assembly GCA_963921515.1 of Calotriton arnoldi. Taxonomy (NCBI): domain Eukaryota; kingdom Metazoa; phylum Chordata; class Amphibia; order Caudata; family Salamandridae; genus Calotriton; species Calotriton arnoldi. Next base: position 1,151,937 of record CAWUFW010002968.1, read on the forward strand.
TCAGAACAAGTCCAGTCTCACTCCCTCCTCTACGATCACATTCCTGGGTTATGTCATAGACTCGGTGCAGGCGACATTGAGCCTTCCGTCCCGGAAGGTTGCAAAGATTCGGCACGAGGTGCGACAGCTTCTAAAGAAACCTCAGACCTCACTTCGCAGTATTGCCAGAGTAGTCGGCCTCCTCTCTGCCTCGATCCAGGCTATATTTCCTGGACCCTTACACTTTCGAGCACTTCAGAGGCTCAAGGCATCCCACTTGTGGAGAGATCTCTCGTACGCTCAACAAGTACCGCTGTCGGAGGACACCAAGGAAGAACTCAATTGGTGGCTAGCCCACATAGAGGCATGGAATGGCCGTGCCATCTTCGGCTCCCAGCCGGATCTCGTGATAGAGTCCGATGCCAGCGGCTCCGGTTGGGGAGCCCGCTGTGGAGAGTTTACCACCGGAGGCGCATGGTTTGCCGCAGAACAATCCCTGCACATAAATTGCCTGGAATTAGTGGCAGGCTCCTTCGCGGTTCGTTGTTGGACCAGAGATCGAGCGCAGGCCTGTGTCCTCCTAAAGATGGACAATGTGGCGGCGGTGCGCTATATCAATCACCTGGGAGGCACGCGCTCCAAGACCCTGGCAGATCTAGCCAAGAACTTCTGGGAGTACTGCCTCGAACACCAGGTCTCAGTGACGGCAGAACATCTCCCGGGTCTGGACAACCAAGTGGCAGATTGGCACTCCCATTACCTGTGGGACTCAAGTCTGTGGAAACTGTTTCCCCCGGTTTTTCAGGCTCTAGTGGAGCTGTGGGGCCCTTTCTCGATCGACCTCTTTGCGTCTCGACTAGACCACCAACTCCCCAGGTACTTCAGTTGGCGCCCGGATCTTGGGGCGACAGCCACGGATGCGTTCCTCCAGGATTGGGCGCCGGAGTTAGGGTATGCTTTTCCCCCCATTCGCGATGGTCATGAGATTGACGACGCAAGTCCGCAGGCAGAAGGCGGACCTAGTGGTGGTCACCCCAGTGTGGAAGTCGCAAGCGTGGTTTCCAGTTCTGATGGAACTTTCCTGGGGTTCTCCAATCCGACTACCCCAGCTGCCTCATCTCCCGAGCGATCCAGCGGGCAATGCTCACCCTCTGGCGACAGCCAGTTCACGGTCTCTCATGGCGTGGAGGATTACAGGGCTCGATGGCAAGTTCCTGGCCTTTCGAGAAGGGCTGCAGACCTCTCTCGAGCGTGGTCGGATGGAACGGTCAAGAGATTTCGTTCAGCCTGAACATGCTGGATGGGTTGGTGTTTGCAACGAGACCTGGATCCCGTGGGGGCGGACGTTGTCCATATCTTGAATTTCCTGGCACACCTGGCCTCGGAGGGTTTGGCTTACCGGTCTATCAATGCCTTTCGCTCGGCTATTTCTGCGGGTCATGCCACAGTGGCGAACCTCCCGGTGGGTGAACACCCGCTAGTCAGGAAACTTCTGTGGGAAATCCGGTTATCGCTCCCTCCGGAGCCGCAGTACTCGGTCATTTGGGACGTGAACAAGGTCCTCAACTTTCTAACGGCCTGGCCGAGCAACAAGTATCTTTCCCGCAAGCAGTTGTCTGCGAAATTGGTGATGCTGCTATGTCTCATATCGTGTAGACGGGTGTCCGATGTCCGGGCCCTGGATGTCACGGGTCGTTCTTTTACTCCGGATGGGGTCATCTTTCACGTATCGCGCAGGACGAAATGTCAGTCCTGAGTTATATCTTATCCAGCCTTCCCGGAGGTACCAAAATTGTATGTAGTACGCTGTATTAAGGCCTATGAAAGCATGACCGAGGAATTACGTCCCAACGGGGAACGCCAACTGTTAATCGCTCTGCGGAAACCCTTCAGAGCTGTGTTATCCCAGACTATCGCTAGATGGGTTAGCTGGCCGATGTCGGAGGTTGGGATTGATACCAAGGTCTTCGGAGCGCACTCAGCAAGAGGTGCGATGGCTTCAAAAGCTTTTGTCTTGGGAGCTCGCTTGGAGGATATCCTTAATGCGGCGGACTGGTCTTCTGTCTCAACCTTTAAAAGGTTCCATTTCAAACCAGTCTCCATTGCGGCTCTGGTAGTGGACAAGCTTTGAACTTACCTAATCCTCGCCTCCGGGTCCTGACATAGCTAGGAAATTTTTCATTCTATCGTAACAGAAAGTTTCAATTCTATTAAGGACTCGGAGGCGAGGATTAGCCCACCCTGAGATCGGAGAGGACCCACCCGGGTTATCGGATCGTCGTATGAATGTATTTAACTAAATTTCCAGTCGGTTGTTCCTTCTGAATTGACAATGATATTGACATGGTTGCTTTCAGAGATATAGGGTTTACTCAATTCCCTGGCAATCACAAGTCTCTCTCTTTTTTCAGGATCGGAGTCCACAAAACCTGAGTAAGGATCTTCGTCTGTCGGCATGGTCGCAGGAAGAAAGAGGGATTCCCACGAGGGACAGTTGCAGTTACCAGGGAGGCTGACCCCTGATTGGTGGACTGTTGCCATGGACTAATACTACATGTTCCCTATGGTTGATGGGAAATTAAGTTTATTTCTGAAAATGTTATGTGTTTGAAATGGCTGCTGTGTTTAATAAATGGAAGAAAGAATTGCCTAATCCTCGCCTCCGAGTCCTTAATAGAATTGAAACTTTCCGTTACGATAGCTAGGACATTTTTCATTTTGTATTCCTTTTTGGTGTAACTAGTTAAGAAAGGGAAACTTTCTCTCCAGATTTGCACAATTAACCAAAACAGTACAATTAAGCAAAGCTGCTGGGTCATCACTTTACAAGTACTTCAGCTCTGTATCACAACCCCACAGTATTGGAGGGTGCTCGTAGATGTACTTTAACTAGAGTTTGTGGTAAAATTTAATAACGTACGGGCACCAGTAACAGATTCCAAGTCATTAACAATGGACCTAGCAGACATTAAACTTTCATCTGTTCCGTTAAGTAGCTCTCCCTTACATACCTGCAAAATCTTTGGCGAGAGATTAAAACCCAATGACTGAAGAAATCACATTAGACAGACCAGAGAATGAATTGTCCAAAAGAAAATTTCCATAGCCAATTGGTCCAATTCACAACAATCTTGTTTACCAAGGGTCCTTTATTTTTCACAGGATTGACATAGAAACAGCCAACGCGTTTCGTCCACTGCCTGTGGACTTCATCAGGGCGTCATCATTTGTCATATAGAATCCTCGAATATAACCGAGAATTTGTCAGGGTAAACAATACACTCTTACCTGCAAGATTCCTGAGCTCTTACCTGTAAGGTGTCTTGTAGGATTTCGCAGAGACGCTATGAGCCAACCTCCCAGAACCCCTATTGATTAACCAGTGATTATTATATATAGACACTATGGCTACTAAAAGGAAATCAGGGAGGAGGGCCGGATTCGGATGCTGACAAATTCCTGTTGTCGACCTGCGAGGCAACAAGAAATATTTTGAGGGGATGATCTAACAGCTATGTTTTTACTCTACAATTCCTCTATTACTCTGAGAACATATATGGTACTAATGTCCTACCTGCGATCTACAGGAATTGAGCGTTGCGTCCTGGAAGTCGTCGCGTGATGGGATGTTGTCCACTAAGAAGTAGTCACAGTTCAGGGATGTTAGTAGTAATGAGGATGAAACGGCCTCTTTTGTATTTCTTCCCTATATGCGAGAAAACAAAGTATTAACCTTCATCCTATTACCCAAAAGGAAGACAACGCAATTTTGGCTCTTTACATAACTTAGACTCTTTTGCCACCTATTACCTTCTATGCTTCATCTTGGTAAATGATTCCTCACGCGAATCTGTACTTCAGAGCATAACAAAATAATGCAACAAAAAAAAAAATAACGTTGAGCAATACAACTCTAGTAAGTCTTTTTCTGTATAAATAAGTTCGTTATCTTGTAAGTCCCTTCTTTGCGTAGAAAAAGGGTTTCCAAAAATTGTTCTTTATCTGTACTCAAAGTGCGCTGATCTTTACTGCTGTCTTGCGTTGGGCGCCTTTCGAATAGTAAAATAAAGATTTAACTTAGCTTTTGTCTTTTGTTTCTGCAGGATTCCGTATGCTGTTCACCAATTTTGAAGTCTCTGGAAAATCGGCAAAGCTCACCAGGTAACGAAGATGTTCACACGGAGACGGTCGGAAGGCTAAGCGCCTTCTGGACCTTGGGTGTGGCATTTATAGCCATGCCACACCCGAACCACACCCAAGACGGCTGCAACGTTGCACGCGTTCCAACGTGATGCAACGTGCAGCCTAACAGAGTCTTTCTGCAATGCGAGCAATGTGCGTGTAAACGCGCAAGGTTTTTCCGAGATTTCTGCTCCAAACGGAAGCATCTCCAAGCGGTTTTCAGTTCTCTTGTCCAGTCGATCAAGTACATGATTGCGGTGTTGACAATTACAATTTCAATATACTTGGGCAATTAGACATGTGTTATAAACCAAAGTAAACAAGCATTGATTCAATCAAATTATATATCTTAATATGCATAATACCAACATATTCTTACAGTGTAAAACATGATAGGGAGGCTTACATATTTTGGAGTGCTGGATGCACGGGACAGGGGTGGGTTTCAACCGGGAGATATCTACTCTATATAGAGTAGTGACCGTGCCTTTATGCACACTCTATGCCTGTGATGTGAGGGCCATAGTAGGTGTCAGGCATGAATCATGACAGTACCCCCCTCGCATAATCCCCCCTAAAACTACTGGTATAGGTTTTGGTTTATCAGGGTACCGGAGATGAAAAGCTTTTACTAGTCTTGGAGCATTTTGTAAATTGGCAAGTGGTTCCCATGAGCGTTCTTCAGGACCGTACCCTTTCCAATCCACCAGGTAGTATAATTTGCCTCGAACTCGTTTTGAATCAAGTACTGATTTCACCTCAAATTCTGGGACTCCATCAATTTCTATGGCGGAAGGAGGCTTGATAATTCGTGTCAATGGATGGAATGGTTTTAATAAGGAAACATGGAACACTGGATGAAATCGATATTTGGATGGAAGTGTTAATTTTACACAGACAGGGTTAATTACTTTTTCAACATCAAAAGGCCCAATAAAACGTGGACTGAATTTTTTACAACTTTTGATGTGTAAATGTTTAGTGGATAACCATACCTTGTCTCCTGAAGAATACGGTGGTTGTAACATGCGATGTTTATCTGCGGCCTTTTTTTGGGTTTCTTTTGCTTGTGCTAGATGAAACTGAGCTAGTTGCTGAATAGATACTAACTTTCGTACAAATTCAGTCACTGATGGAATTACCAAAGGAGATTTATCTTGACCAACATGGTTTTAGGATGACACCCATACAAACAAAAAAAAGGGAGACATACCTATAGAGGAGTGATCCATATTGTTATAAGTGAATTCCATAGCCCATAAAATGTCTGACCATTCTTGTTCACAAGCAGACAACATGCACCGTAAATATTGCTCAATAGTTTGATTTGTGCGTTCTGTTAAGCCGTCCGTTTGTGGATGGTAACTGGATGATGTGCGCACTTCCATGTTTAACATCTTTCCAAGATGTTGCCAGAAATGAGAAATAAATTGAGGACCCCTATCGGGAATTACTACTGATGGGATTCCATGTATTTTAATGATTTCTTTCACGAAAATGTGAGTTAATTCCAATGCAGTTGGCAATTTTTTTAAAGGTATGAAATGAGCCATTCTGGTGAAATGATCTATAATTGTCAAAATTGTGGTGTACCCAGACTTAGTACGAGGCAATTCTACAATAAAATCAAGTGACACAGTATGCCAGGGTTGAGGAGGTAAGGGCAGAGGTTGTAGTAAACCACTGGGAGCGTGATGTGTTGACTTATTTTGAATACAAATGGCACATGTTTCCACATATTTCTGGATATCATTAAACATGGAAGGCCACCAGAACATTCTTTTAATCAACTGGTACATCTTGGTAACTCCAAGATGTGCAGACAGAGGTGTATCATGATGGGCTTGCATAATTTGCTTTTGCAAACAGAGTGATGGTACAAAAATGTGTTCATTCATATATAATAGATCTTCTCTCCATTGCAGTAGGGGGTAGGTTTCTTGCCATTCTTGTCTTGTTTTTGTCTTTATTTCAGTTTTGATGTCCATTACTACATCTGTTACGAACGCCCACCTGAAAACATTGCGATGGTAATATTGTTTGCGGTGTATCTTGTTGTACATTTGTTTCGTCATTCATCCCAATCCGTGATAAAGCATCCGCTTTATTATTATTTCTACCGGGTCTATAAGTGATGATGAAATTATAATCATTAAAAAACAAAGTCCAACGTAAATGACGGGCAGACAGTGCTTTGGCAGATCTCAATGATTGTAAATTACGATGATCTGTGTAAATGGTAATAGGATGTCGGGCACCTAACAAGTAATGCCGCCACTCTTCAAAAACAACTTTTATCGCCAATAGTTCTCTGTCAGAAATTGCATAGTTTTGTTCGGCAGGGGACAGTTTTCTAGAATAATACGCTATAGGATGCATTTGCCCTGTGTTTTTATGCCTTTGAGACAAGATTCCTCCTATAGCATACTGTGAGGCATCTGCTTCCACTATAAAAGGCTGAGATGGATCCGGATGCATCAAGATAGGAGCTGAAGTAAATTGTGCTTTCAAAAATTGGAAGGCTTGTTCAGCTTCATCGTTCCATTCAAATTTCGTATTTTTTCGTAATAATTTGGTAATTGAAGTGATGAGCTGTGAAAAGTTGTTAATAAAGCGCCTATAGAAGTTAGCAAATCCCCAAAAACTTTGGATTTGCTTCACAGACGAGGGACTGGGCCAGGTGCATATAGCTTGGATTTTCTTTGGATCAATTTCTATTCCGGATGGACTAAGTATGTACCCCAAAAAAATCAACCTTGTTTACATGGAACATACTTTTTTCTAATTTCACATATAATGAATTTTTCAAAAGTTGTTGAAGAATGGCCCTTACTTGTTTCACATGTTCTTCAATGTTTTTTGAATATATCAATATATCATCGATATATACCACACAACATATCTAAGAATTCTCTCAACACCTCATTTATAAAAAACTGGAATGCTGCTGGAGCATTGCAGAGTCCGAAGGGCATCACTTGATATTCATAAAGGCCAAATTTTGTACGGAAGGCCGTCTTCCATTCGTCGCCCTCACGAACTCGTACAAGATGATACGCTCCGCGCAAGTCCAGTTTGGTGTAAATGGTTGCATCCTTAATTTGGTCTAATAGTGTCGGTATTAATGGCAAAGCATACCTATTTTTTATGGTCACATTATTAAGTGTGCGGTAATCTATACACATGCGCAATTCACCCCCTTTTTTTGGTATAAAAAAAAAAAGCGGCGACGAAACCGGGGACTTGGAATGTCTAATGAAACCGTTGGCTAGGTATTCATCTAAGTAGTTGCGTAAATGTTCATTTTCAGTGTCTGTCAAAGCGTATATGCGACTACATGGTAAAGTCGCCCCAGGGGTCAAGTCAATACGACAGTCATAGTCCCTATGTGGTGGTAGGGTATTTGCTTTCATTTTATCGAATACATCTAGGAGATCATCATATTCTTTTGGGACTCCTAATAGTAGTATATTTTTTGACTCTTTAGGAAAGTCATATCCGTGAACTAAATGTTCTGACACTTGATGTAATAAGCAGGTAGAAACACAGTAGTTTGTATTGAATAACACGGTCTTTTGTGACCAATCAATGAGGGTTGTGTAAAATCAACCAAGGGATTCCTAATATTAAGCGGAATTGAGGTGTGTCAATAATGTCAAAGAAGATGTCTTCGGTATGTTTTGTGGAACAAGTCATGGTCAAAGTCTTAGTCTGATGTCTTATAGGACCTGAAGTTAGTTCTTTACCATCTACAGCCTTAACAATTTCTGGGTCTTTTTTAGTATACTTGTTAAATCTAAATCATTAACTAACTGTGCATCTATGAAATTGCCCGTGGCCCCGGAATCAATTAGAGCATCCACGGACCATGATTTGGTTTTATCTTCCTGAGATTGCAAAAGTACTCTAATACTAAGATGACATATTGAATGTGTTGGAGTTGTGGAGGCCAAACTAGACTGTTTACTCGAGAAACTGACCTTGTTGTATCTCGAGCAATCTAGTTTTCCGGCTGCTGTGTAAGAGCTAGTTCATTTATTTTTGGTCTAGGTTTTGTAGGCCGATTGGGACATTCTTTTACAAAGTGCCCATTTTTTCCACAATATAAACATTGGTTTAATTTTCTGCTTTTATCCTTTTCTTCCTTAGATAAAGGTCCCCTAATGGTTCCAATCTGCATAGGTTCTCCCATGTCTGCCTTGTTTACTGCTTCAGTTTTGATACTAGACTTCTCTTTAAATTGAAACATTTTATGGTCAGATCGACCTTTCTCACCTTTACGTTCAGATAAGCAATGATTTAATTTCACTATGAGATCTATGAATTCTTCAATATCGGTTGGGGGTCTAATATCTGTGTCACCATATCTTTCAAATCATCTTTAAGACCTCGATAAAAAAGAGAGACTTGTTTCTCTTCTGGCCATTCAGCTTCAATCACTAACCGATTAAACTCTGCAATGTAGGGTAATAAATCAGAGGATCCTTGCTTTAGATTAAGTAATTCGTGGTCCGCTGATTGAACGAATACGTGTTTGGCAAATAATTTTTTCATAGAGTTTTCAAACCGACTGAGATCATAAAGAATTGCATCATTCCGTTCTACCAAAGGTACTGACCACAAGGCTGCATTACCGCCTAAATATGATAGAATGAAAGAAACCTTAGCTGAATCATCAGGAAATGCTGTAGGTTTAGCAATAAAATGGAGGTGGCATGGATTTAAAAATATTGTGAACTTACTACTATCCCCATAAAATCTTTCTGGGGATGCTAATGGTACGGTAACGGGAGTTACCACCTAAATTTGCGTAGGCATAGTTGTCGTATTACTACTATGCAATGTTTGCATATTAGGCTGGAAGGTTGGTGGTTTCAATATTGGTTTAGTTGCAGACGGAAAATTCCAAGAAGGAATACTGGTTGAAGCTGAAGCTTGCATATTGGCCTGTAAAACGGAAATATCCTTGCGCAATTCTGAATTCTCTGATTTTATGTCTGCTAACATAGTAGCGATATCCTGCAGTGAAATCTGTGGTGATTGGTTCATAGCGTCCGGGCGAAATTTACTATACGTGTGCTTAGCCTTCTGTCAGGGTAACCAATACACTCTTACCTGCAAGATTCCGGAGCTCTTACCTGTAAGGTGTCTTGTAGGATTTCGCAGAGACGCTATGAGCCAACCTCCCAGAACCCCTATTGATTAACCAGTGATTATGATATATAGACACTATGGCTACTAAAAGGAAATCAGGGAGGAGGGTCGGATTCAGATGCTGACAAATTCCTGTTGTCGACCTGCGAGGCAACAAGAAATATTTTGAGGGGATGATCTAACAGCTATGTTTTTACTCTAAAATTCCTCTATTACTCTGAGAACATATATGGTACTAATGTCCTACCTGCGATCTACAGGAATTGAGCGTTGCGTCCTGGAAGTCGTCGCGTGATGGGATGTTGTCCACTAAGTAGTAGTCACAGTTCAGGGATGTTAGTAGTAATAAGGATGAAACGGCCTCTTTTGTATTTCTTCCCTATTTGCGAGAAAACAAAGTATTAACCTTCATCCTATTACCCAAAAGGAAGACAACGCAATTTTGGCTCTTTACATAACTTAGACTCTTTTGCCACCTATTACCTTCTATGCTTCATCTTGGTAAATGATTCCTCACGCGAATCTGTACTTCAGAGCATAACAAAATAATGCAACTAAAAAAAAAATAACGTTGAGCAATACAACTCTAGTAAGTCTTTCTGTATAAATAAGTTTGTTATCTTGTAAGTCACTTCTTTGCGTAGAAAAAGGGTTTCCAAAAATTGTTCTTTATCTGTACTCAAAGTGCGCTGATCTTTACTGTTGTCTTGCGTTGGGCGCCTTTCGAATAGTAAAATAAAGATTTAACTTAGCTTTTGTCTTTTGTTTCTGCAGGATTCCGGATGCTGTTCACCAATTTTGAAGTCTCTGGAAAATCGGCGAAGCTCACCAGGTATCGAAGATGTTCACACGGAGATGGTCGGAAGGCTAAGCGCCTTCTGGGCCTTGGGTGTGGCATTTATAGCCATGCCACACCCGAACCACACCCAAGACGGCCGCAACGTTGCACGCGTTCCAACGTGATGCAACGTGCAGCCTAACAGAGTCTTTCTGCAATGCGAGCAATGTGCGTGTAAACGCGCAAGGTTTTTCCGAGATTTCTTCTCCAAACGGAAGCATCTCCAAGCGGTTTTCAGTTCTCTTGTCCAGTCGATCAAGTACATGATTGCAGTGTTGACAATTACAATTTCAATATACTTGGGCAATTAGACATGTGTTATAAACCAAAGTAAACAAGCATTGATTCAATCAAATTATATATCTTAATATGCATAATACCAACATATTCTTACAGTGTAAAACATGATAGGGAGGCTTACATATTTTGGAGTGCTGGATGCACAGGACAGGGGTGGGTTTCAACCGGGAGATATCTACTCTATTTAGAGTAGTGACCGTGCCTTTATGCACACTCTATGCCTGTGATGTGAGGGCCATAGTAGGTGTCAGGCATGAATCATGACAGAATTAATATCTTCCACCATTTAATATCCTGGTTGGTGATCCGTACCTATTTGTCATAGGGCCCTTCTATATTCTTCGTAGGAAGACGCGGTCCCATGAAGCCAGCATCGGTACTTATTAAGGTACCATTCCTCCATGGATACATGCATTCATAGGAGGATACTCGTTTTTGCCCTGGATATAGAAGGGCCCTATGAAAAATAGGTACGGATCACCAACAAGGATATTAAATGGTGGAAGATATTAATTCTCTGATATATTCGAGGATTCTATATGACAAAATGATGACGCCCGATGAAGTCCACAGGCAGTGGACGAAACGCGCTGGCTGTTTCTAGGTCAATCCTGTGAAAAATAAAGGACACTTGGTAAACAAGATTGTTGTGAATTGGACCAATTGGCAACGGAAATTTTCTTTTGAGGTGCACTTCGCATTGGTGGACAGAACTCATTTTGATCCTTGGATCGCTCTCTGGGAACAGGGGGAGCAGTGAATGTGCACGCTATGTTTTTCTAAATTTACACATTTTGGACTGTTTTTTGGGCGATTGAGAGGGAGGTGCAGTTGTCATATAGACTCGCTGTTTCATTTGTTCTTTTGCAACGCTATAAAAAAGATCAAAAAGAAGTAATCTATTAATAGTCAGCAATGCATGCAAAAGCATTACATTGAAATGTGAAGTCCATGTGAGAGAGTGGAGATGAAAAAAAATGAACCTCAAATAATTACGACTCTTCAATCTCTCCACAGTACACCACCATGCCCCTTTTATCCTGGGACTGTAAAACCCAATACTTTGTGGAATTGTTGTCGGGTAATAAACTAATAGTAAATATAGAAAAAACAAAGCTTTTAGCTTTCCCTGAAGCCCATCCTGTGCATAATCTATAATTACCCAGTTATCTGCATAGAGTAGGCAAGAGCTCTGCTGAAGATCAATCTTTCAAAAGAAGCCCTGTGCAGGGTGTAAACATTGGAGTAAAATCTTACCGAAATCCACTAATTAAAGTAGATGCCAAGACACAGCCTTGACCTAAACCATTCTGAATCATAATATTCTCTGACATGGGGTCCTAAGGGTCCAATTGTAATTGGACCCTATTATCATTATGTAATACCTGCAAAATTTCCATTAACCCTGTGGGCAGATTTTAGTGCTTTAGTTCCTCCTACCAACTACCCGATCCAACCTGTCACACAGTGCCTGGAAATCCATGAAGCAGCAGCACAAATACATCACGGCCCAACCAATCGCCAAGCAGCATCCACAGTGTGAAACAGTGATCCACTATCATGTGGCACCTCCTAAACCCACCATGCTCCCAGGGAATAAAGTCATGTTCTTCCACTTAAGGCAAGATTCTTTTAGGGCTAATTTTTGCAAAACATTTCAGTACACAATCTAAAAAATAAATCAAACAGTAGTTGGTAGGTTAATTTATATCCCCCGTTTGAAATAGTGTTTTAAAGTACAACACACTTACAGAAGAAAGGTATTTGTCCTGTTTGAATTACCCATGAAGGAAAAAAGGCCAAGCTGAACCTCCTACCATTCACAGTTATCTGGACCTGTTGCACTCGTAAACGTCATTTGCTTAATTGTGCTACATTAGCAGGCAACATTATTGACGTAAAGCATGAGTCTACTATGCAGCAAGTTATTACAGGTTCCCTTAAATCAAGACTATAAAAATGAGAAGAGAAAAAAAAAACTTTGACCAGAACAATTATAGAATACAGCATTCTACAACACTGCAAACTATCATTCATCCATCAATTTTTAAAAGAATCCAAGAATCCGGACTATATCTCTTCAACCATTAAGTTACACTTTATGTGGAACCAGAAATCTTATTTGTCATGTACCAAAGAATTATATTTTTGTTTTGATTCAAAATAGCCTCTCAGACTGTCCGACATTTGTCTCTTCCTAAAATCTCAATTTTGAGTTCATTAACTTCTTTAAAGTCCTGCATGCGGGAATGGATCCGAGCGGTTATCATGATGAGGCTCTCCACAGATTCTCCAGATGTTTGGCCATGGTTTTGGCCCTGGATTGTGGTCTACCATTCCAGAAGAGCTGCAGTGTTCTGGCACACCTGAGGAGAGGCGGTGGTCGAGGACGCAAAGAGGAGCAGCAAGGAGCGGGGAGCCTTGTCTGTTTTGGCCAATAGCCACTCCCTCCCCCGCGTTAGGAAGGCACACTATCGGAGTATAGCCTCAAGATCTGGTCTTAGCCCAAACGCCGTTCTCGGTACAGTTTCAGGCACAGTTACAGCAGTGGGTTGCTGGCGACGGCAGGCAGCAGCTTTGCTTGGCCTTGAAGGCTGGCTGGTTGGAGGGATGGGAGCAGGGTGCAGGCGGCAGTGGTGGTGGCTGTGAACCATCTATTTGGGTCTCCCTGCGAAAACCAGAGGAGCTGAGGAGTGGGGGAGAGACTACAAGCCCCAGACTGCCCCTTCCAGCACAGCGTCACCCCAACGCACCGGGAGGCGCACTTAACTCACAGCACGGGAAGAACGTGGGTTGTGCTCAGGCCCGGATGCCTGTGGCTGGATGAGGTTAGGCTGGTCCAACTCACTTGGATTTTGGGTGAAGTGGGTTAAGTGGACAGTGCGGCATTTGACCTCATTCAAGGTGAGACTTTCTTCCTTTTGGACCTGCGATCATGGTGAAACATAAGGCCACAGGGGCCCCCTCAAGTCCCCCTCCATCTCTATTGATGGAATGTTGGAGAGGGCCAATGGGATTATAGCGAAAGTAGTAGAACTAGCGGAACGCAGGTTATCCTTGGACCGCAGAATATTGTCAGTTCAACAAACCACTACTGAGATTAATGCTCCCCAGTCCATAAATGGAAGGGCCAGTTTGCCGACTGAGAACGTTAGCCCTAGTGCTGGTGCCAGCATTAATACAGATGATGCTGGGTCCTAGCCAACTGATATTTCCATTTTACAGCCCACTCCAGGCTTAGCTTTGAAGCGTAAGAGATTACCTGGGAAGTCAGTGACTGCTAAGTGGAAACAGCCGTCTTCTCGTCAAAATAATAAAGGTCAGCTGCTTTCGTGGGTTCAATCATCATCACAATTAACAAACCAGTCTTCTGCTAGCCAAACATACGATACCTTGTCAGTCCTTTTCCCTTCGTTAGATGTCATATGTGACAAATTGAGTGGTTGAGCAGAAAATTAGGCCATTGACAGAGCGATTGGATCTAATAGAGGGGCTTCTGGTCAATGTTCCAAATTATGTAAGATCTGACTCTTTGGCTAGACACTCATCTGGGGGTAATATACTGCCTGTGCAAAATTTACAATGTACTTCTTCACAGATTGTAGGTAAGAGTACCGATATGAATACTGGGAGGCCTGCCTCAGCGTTAAGTAGCGGTGGCTCGATTACCGAGAAGTCTATAGTTGAGGTTATTTGCGCTCAACCAACTCCTGCTCACCCTGGTTTGACACCTCTGTGTTCAACTTCTCATGACACCATACAATGTTATGATATATTGAATCTTCCCCCTGCGGCTTGCCCGTACGTTTTAATCTTGCCTGTGGGGCCTCCCCTGTTAGTTGTATTTAAACAAACAAAAGCAACTGTTATGTCCATGTGAACAGGGGTATCAAGTAATCCTCGGAACAAACGTTCACATGGAACTCATTAAAAGATTTTTTTTTAAGTATCAGATATTTCTGTGTAGAATAAATCTTTGGAAGCATAGGAGGGCTATCTCCAGATTGTAAAGAATCTATAGAGGTCATTCTGCTATCTCATTAAGTGAGTAGCCTCAGCCATTATCAAACGGCATTCACATTCAGGAGCATCCCTCTACCCTACAAAGTAATGCCAGCTATCACAAATCTGACCTCTATAGATTCTTTATAATCTGGAGATAGCCCTCCTTTGCTTCCTATATAGGAGCTAATACACAGAGGGATACAATGTCCATTTTATGAAGACTGTTCCCACTCCTGAGTAGTCTGTATCATGTTGTTTGCACTCCTCTACAACTGCAGCCAACCCCAGGCATTTCAGTCCGGATGAGACCCTTTTAACCCATTAAGGGTTGAAACGTCATAGACAAATATACAAAGGCAGACTGTTTTTCATTTTCTGTGATACAATGATTTAATCCCAGTGTCGTGAATTGTATTGAATTCAAAGTGCTGTCCTTTGATATAAAGCAATCAATACACTGCTAATGCTCACACTTTACCTCACCGTTCTTCTTTGATTTCAGTTTGTCTTTACACCTGGGATCCACCCATTTCTTTCTTATCTAAATTCTTCTCGTGTTTGAGAAACACCTATGAAATGCTTGTCTGAATAATCATCGTGAAATAAAACTCGGTTCGGCTGAACCGTATTTACTCACAAATACTGGCTTTGTTGTATTCCTTTGGGAATTTAGAACAAGGTTGATGTTACAAAGATTTATTCTACACAGAAATATCTGCGATACTTAAAAAAATAATAATATATTAAATGAGTTCCATGTGAACGTTTGTTCCAAGGATCCCCTGTTGGTTGGTCACCAGGAGTCTTGGGCTTAGCTTCAGAATAAGGTGGCTCGTTGGGAGTCACAAATACAAACATTTCAATGTATGGGACTTTAACAATGAGATCATAATGGTAAGAAGGGTGGGATGGCTTGGTCAATTGAAGAAAAAAAAACATAACAGGGGACTGTATTGTTGTTCATTTTCGGAATCCTGTTTGTGTCCAGAACATCTTAAGAACAAAAAAATATGGCAGTTTAACAGAAACTCCGATTGTTACCTTGCCCCAGGGTATTTTTATAAGCCCCCACTCCCTCCTTACATAATCGGGGACTATAAATTAAATTTTTTTATGTACCTTGCATTAATGTGTTTTCAGCACTCAGTAGCTTGGAAAATATAGTTTAACGTTTTCATGGTCTATTAGAGCTGCATTGCCCTTCCAGTGTTAGCTGGGTATAACAGATCACTATTTGTATGCTAGGGGCGTTATCGGAAGAACAACATCTTGGGGTACCAGCTATCTCTTTATTAGGGAGACTCCCGGTGTATCAACAGCTTGGGGCTCCAGCACCCTTTCTCTGTGGTATGCTCAATGCTGATTCCGTAGAGCATATTTCTTCAACTGACCCGGGAATTCCTGTTACGGAAGGGCGGGGATCTCTCCTTAAAATATTAAGCTGGAATGTGGCAGGCCTACGTGCAAAGCATAACATACCCAAGTGGCTTAACTTTGTTAGAAGCCCTGATATTGTCCCGTTTCAGGAAATCTGGGATATACTTCCCTCACTAGTAGATTGCTTTCAGTGTTTTAGTGTCCCTGCCATGCCATCTCGATGTGGGCGTGCTTCAGGGGGGCAGGCTATCTGGATAAGGGTTGTCCTTGGGGGATATGGCAGTCCAATAGACTGTGGATACTAATTTTCAAGCAATAGTGTTAAAGATTGGGGTCAGCTTGCATACTGTGAATTTTTATAATAATGATTTTAGTGGGACCCCAAACACAAAGTTCCCCCACTATTTAATTTAATTTCTCAAATATTAGATGATTTGGCACTACCAGGGCAGAGTGCATATCTTTGTTTGGAGGGGGTCTTCGATGTTCGCCTCCCACGGTTAAACGCAACATGTGGTACGATGACCTGTATTGATCCGACTGTCAACCGCAATCCAATTGGTACGGAGCTAGATTCATTTCTTATTCCCCTTGACCTGGTCATTGTTTTAGAGGTTGGTGGGATAAGTGAGTGTACAATTCCTACTTTTCATTGCAGAGGTGGTCCCTCCATAATCAATTAGGTCTTTGTTACCCGCAGTTTGGAAAATATACTTGCTCACGGTTCAGTGGTCCCATCCACCTTTAGTGATCACATTTTTTGTTTAAAGGATAGGTTCAGGGTGGACATTGGAGCGCGTGATCTACAACCCTCAACCGATAATTTTAGGTTGGTATGGCGAATACGGGACCGGATCAATTTTTAAGACTATAATTAGGACAAATCAAAGGGTGGTGGAGCAGTGTCGAACTATAGAGGCCAATGATGATTTAGAGGTGGATGGCTAGATCACATTATGTGATAAAGTTAGGACAGCTCTATGAAAGCCTACCCGACCCCTGCAGAACTCCTCTAGATGGTTTAACTCTGAATGCTCAATGGCAAATAGGGCATTGAGGGCAGCCTTGGCCTCCAAGCCTAGGGACCCTGCCCTAGTGCTCAGAATGCATAAGCAATATAAAGAACCCACCTCCAAAAGATGGCAGGAGGTAATTATGAATCAATGGGATACATTAGTACAGGTCTCATTGTCAAATAACAGCAGAACCTTCTGGTTCACTAGATCTGAGCTGAAACACAAAAACAGGCCCCACAATACCATCTCGCGTCACATTTCTAACGAACTATGGAAGGAGCATTTTAGTAAAATATATTTCGCACCACCAATGTCTACAACTTTTGACATAGACCTCTGCCTTGTTAAACTGTACTGGGTAACCTTGACAGAAGTGGAAGAAGCTATTAATCGAAGTGATGGTAGTAAGGCACCAGGTCCCGACTGAGTTCCCATCGACTTGATGAAACCCAATACTATTTTTTGGTCACCACTCCTTACGAATATTTTTAATATTCTTGTATATTGATCACTTCTTGTTTCGTGTGGCACATTAATTATTGTGCCCATTTTTAAGAAAGGTGACAGATCTGCTCCAAGCTGCTATCGCCCTATCTCTTTAATTAATACCACTGTTAAAATCCTGGGGAGAACAATATATAGCAGGATCAGAGAATGGGTTGATGACTAGTCTGTGTTATACCTCTGTCAGTACAGGTTTAGGCATAAAGTGGGAACCATGGACAATGTCTCAATATTAATTTGGTTTTAGGAAAGCATATGGTTGTTAAAAAATCCCCTCTAACTTGGCATTTATGGACCTCTCATCAGCCTTCAATTGTGTAAATCAATCTAAACTGTGGTCATTGCTTATAGATCGTGGCTTGGATATTTTGTTAGTCCATTTTTTGGCATATTTACACAATGTTCTGAGGGCAAGAGTCCGTATCAGGATACAAGGTGAGGTAAATGTGACAAAATAGCAAGATTTAAAGGCATCTTTATTGCTCACAAAGTGAATGAGCAATAAAAATGACTTTAAATCTTGTTGACTTGTCACAATTGCTCACAGAGGTCAAGTGCATTACAGTTAGGTCAAGTAGATTTTTAAAGTTACTAGACCTGCAGGTCTAGTAACAATTTTTTGATTTTTCGAACCCTAGCTCATGGCACACACCCCCAGGGCACTCCGTCACCTAGTGCATGCTTTTGTGAACTTCATGGCCTCACTTGATCTGCAGACAAATTTTACAAAATCCCATATTATGTCTTGCAGACCAAAGGGTAAGCCTATGCCAAAGATGTCCATTGGCTCTCAGCACTTGAGTCACACCAGTACCTTTCCATATCTTGGTGTGATTTATTCCAGCTCAAAGGTCTTGGTCGGCTAATACTGTGTTATGTTATGTTATAGTAATTTCTAAAGCGCGGCAATTACCCGAAGGTGTCCTGGCGCTGACCACTAAATTCTCTGAGACATTGAGACAGGAGTTCGGGGACAAGAGACACATGGTTAAAGCGTAAAAAGCCACGTTTTCAATCCTCTCCTAAAAGTGAGGAGGTCAGGGGCCTTTCTCAAATACAGGGGAAGATCATTCCAGGCCTTGGCAGCGCACACCAAAAAGCTTTTTCCTCCCCAAGAGGCCTTTTTGATGGGTGGCACTATCATCAATTTGGCTCCTCCGGAGCGTAGGGTTCTTCTAGGTATGTACCACTGCATTTGTTGTTTTAAGAATTCTGGGCCAATACCATGTAGTGCCTTGTAGGCAGTACAAAGTGCTTTAAAATGCACCAGTTTCCTGATCGGCAGCCAGTGAAGTTTTTTAATTTCCTTAGAGATGGAGGCAGATTTGGGAGTACATGTGAGCAGCCGAGCTGCAGCATTTTGCAGCAATTGCAATTTATTCAAAAAACGTTCTTGTAAGTTTAGATACAGGCTGTTGCAATAATCGAGCCTGGACATGATGAGTGCCGTAACTACAGTCCACTGGCTATTAGCCGGAAGGAAGGGAAGTACTTTCTTAAGCATTCGGATTATAAAAAAGGTGGAAGATGCCACTGCGTAGACTTGATCGCCAAAATTGAGTTTATCAATGATGACTCCTAGGTTTTTCACCTTCCTAACGGGGGTTGGAAGAGTCCCCATATCATCTGGCCACCACTTTGGGGTCCAGAAATTAGGATCGTTTCCGAACAGGAGGACCTCGGTCTTTCCTGAATTTAGTTTCAGGCAATTTTGTGACATCCAGCTCCCAATAGCTGCCATGCAATCGTGGAATCTGATGTCGATTCCTGTTGCCTGACCGGGCCGCAGAGCCACCACAATTTGTGTATCGTCTGCATATGATGTAAGACTGAAACCAAAAGACCTAATCAGATTCGCCAAGGAGGAAACATACATTAAAAAGCATTGGGCTAAGGGAGGACCCCTGAGGCACTCCACATGGCAGCGTGAAAGGTTTAGATTGGAAATCACACAGAGCCACAGTTTGTGATCTGTCTGTCAAAAAGGATTTTAGGAGTTCATATGCTTTGCCTTTGACGCCACATGCCTGCAGGCGTTCCATTAAGACATCATGGTGGACCGTATCGAAGGCTGCAGACAGGTCCAGCATAATTAAAGCTGCCTTGCCTCCCCTGTCCACAGCCTCCCTTATCTCCTCCGTAGGTTTTAATAGGGCTGTTTCTGTACTATGCCCCTCTCTAAACCTATATTGAGTAGGGTCTAAAACGTTAGTTTCACGTAGGAAAGTGCTAAGCTGCGTGTTCATGGTTTTCTCGACCATTTTTGCAGGTCGTGGGAGGCGTGATATGGGCCGGAAGTTATTAGGTTCCTTTGGGTCCAAATTAGGCTTTTTTTAGCAGAGGCAATATCGAGGCCAGCTTCCATGGCCTAGGGAAGTACCCTGCTTCAAACATAGTATTAAACAGCGGCGTGAGCATGAGGGCTACGGGAGACGGAGCCGGTTTGATAACTGAGACTGGACAAGGGTCATAGGGGGAGCCTGATCTTGCGGAGAGTAGCAGATTCTCTGTGTCAGTTGTAGACAGAGGCCCAAATCTATCAAGAACTGGGGAGGTATCAGAGATTGGACTCCTACCCTCCAACCATACTCCTGCTCCCTCCGGGCTTGGATGACTGAAGTCTGAAAAAATTACCTCTACCTTGTTCAAGAAGAACCTGGCGATGTCATCACAAAGTTCCTGACTTGTTTCCACTCTTGTCGTGCTGGGGGAAGCCAGACTAGAAATTGTTTTGAAAAGTTCTTTGGTAGAGTTATTTGCAGCGTTAATTCGATTTGTGAAAAACTTTTTCTTTGCCTCGAATATAAGCTGCTTATAAACTGCAAGACTTTGCCTATAACTCTTTTTATCCTCATCCTTATATTCTTTCCTCCAGCTCCGCTCAAGGGACTTGCAGGAGAGTTTTTTGTCTCCTCAGTTCTTCTGAGTACCAGGGGGCTGTGGGATGGGATCTTCTTGGGCATAGTGTTGTAACCGGGGCTAGTAGATTACAGGCTGACTCCACCCATGAAGTGAAATGGGTGACCGCCTCCTTTAGTCCTGAGGGTAACTGACCAGCAGATGCCGCAAGTGCGGCTTGAAGGTCCATACTCTCAATTTTATTACAGGCTCTACTTTTAATCACAGTCTTAGAGCCTTTCTCTGACCTATTATGGTTGGCCAGGGTTATCTCAAATCCAACGCCCGCGTGATCTGTCCACGTCACAGGCAATGAGCCCGTGAAGCACAGTTGGGGGTGGTTTGAGAAAATACCATCAAGAGTGTGACCTGCCAAGTGCGAGGAATCCGTCACCTGCTAATTTAGGTCAGCACTCATCAGACCTATGAGGGCCATCGTGTCAGGGTCATTTAATAACTCCAAATGGTAATTAAAATCTCCCAGGATTGTAAAGGAATCTGTACACAGCCCTTCTTCCAGCAGATTCCCAATGAAATTAGGAAAAGTGCTCCTAGGTCCTGGGGGTCTGTACAGTAGGATACCCTTGAATGTGTGATGGTATGATAGGCCGAAACTAAAGGAGAGAGCCTCACAGGCCAAGTTTGAGGCTGTGTGAAAAGCTGCTTTTAATGAGTTGTGATAAATTATGGCTAAGCCCCCCCCTCTCTTTATTGGCCTGTTGAGGTAGTGGCAGAGATACCCCGGCGGTGTGGCTTTTACAATATCGGGGCCTGAACTTTCGTCGGTCCAGGCTTCGGTGATGAAGGCGATTTGAATATTCTCTCCCTCAATGAGTGAGGCACACTCAACACTGTGCTTCACTAAGGACCTAGCATTAAGCAACAGACATTTGATCACCTTTAAGTTATTCTCCAAATTTTTCCTAACTTCTACATTAGTAGATTTAATAGGCTGGTAACTGAGCCGAGGCAGTGAGGAGTTACAATTGGGGCAGGTGATTGAGGAAGACCCTGGTCTCATGTTAAACATGAGACACAGACAGCCAGAGGACTGATTGGCTGGCTTCAGGTTCAGGAGCTGAGACCTGGAATAGCACCTGATGTTTGTCCCCACTGAAATCAAACAGGCAGGGGTGCTGGCGCTGTGCGCGGTCGGGGCGGGTCGGGGCGCGGTCGGGCGCAGACGGGCGCAGACGGGCTTGCCTTCGGCACGCCAGCGGCGCGCCCGCGGTCGCGTCAGCATGGCAATTTATAGTCAGGGAGACTAGTCCGCCGACCTAAACTTCACCCAAAATGGCGTCCCGACTCCACACGAGTCTCGGGAGGCCGACTGTTCCCACCCAGCCCCGAGCACGCCCACCACTAATCCCCGCTCCCCCGGAGGTTGGCAGCGTGAAGCGGCAGAAGGTAGGACACACAGTGCAAATACGCAAATTCAGTAAAACAGTGCTAACGTTATATTAAAAGTATTAAAAGGATAAAAAGGAAGTAAAACGGACCGCTAGGGTTCCGTGCAATTTAAGGAGAGGCAAAGTGCAAATGCGCGAAATTAATGAAAACTCCCGGCTCAAGCCTCAGGAGTGAGTGATGCTGCGCGGTCGCGTCAGCATGGCAATTTATAGTCAGGGAGACTAGTCCGCTGACCTAAACTTCACCCAAAATGGCGTCCCGACTCCACACGAGTCTCGGGAGGCTGACTGTGCACACCCAGCCCCGAGCACGCCCACCACTAATTCCCGCTCCCCCGGAGGTTGGCAGCGTGAAGCGGCAGCAGGTAGGACACACTGAGTGCAAATACGCAAATTCAGTAAAAACAGTGCTAACGTTATATTAAAAGTATTAAAAGGATAAAACAGAAGTAAAACGGACCGCTAGCATGAAATTTGCAGTGGCTAATGGGTCTCTATGTAGCCTCCCCAACATGTGGGGGGTGGCTTCCTTAAGCCTCTCTTGCAAATTTATACGGCGCAATGTGTACCCATCACCATGTAGATCGTTGAGGTTTGGGGCCTCTCGAATTGCAAGGCTATACAGTGTGAAAAAAATAGACTTTGCAGAACTTCTGTACGTCCCCATTTCTGCTTCACATTATATTTGTCACAGAGAGCTTGGTCTTCCTTACATGGCTTATCATATCAGGGGACACCCAGTTTTGATGCGACTTGCAATTTGGAGGAATGTTGAGCCGGTCTAACACAAGGCATTATTTTGGACTGTATCTCTTTGGATAAGTGTTTACTTTTCCCATGGCTAACCTATATAAAAGCTGAATATTGTAAAATTGGAATGGAATCTGTTTTCACTGAGCCATCCTGTATTGACATAGATAAAAAGCTAGTAGCACAAGCACTATATGATCATGAAGAATCACGACGACTAAGGGATATGGTGGCGAAGCCAAATGTGTCTGCATATAAAAGATTATGTCAATCTGACTGTCGTCCTGATTATATCTGTATGCGCGGAATAGATGGGAACGATCTCTTATTTCCGTCATAGACCAGACACGTTGAAATACCTGTTGTGCTTCCCCCCAGGGTTTTGTTCATTATTTAGAGGCTGTACTCTGTCCCTGTAATAATGTTTCAGGTCAATCAATGCTTCACTTTACCTTTTTTTTTGTAAATTTCATGCAAGGTATACAAGATTGTCTTTAATCCTAGTTAAAAAAAAAAAGTATTCCCAAAATATTGGTCAATGTAGGCCCGCCCTCAGACTTCTAATGACTGTACCTAATGCCGAAATTGTTTTGTATGTTAGGGCTTTTTTCAAATCTGCAGTGCATATCGTAGGTCTATGTTGTCTTAAAATTATTTTAACAAATTGTTAAGTTTTAACTTTTGCTTGATCGGTATTTTATGAATTATATTCTTGATATGTTGCATGTGCTTTTATGGATGATGTTGACTTCAGAATAAAGCTATTTATTGATTGATAAAGAGGTGGTGGAGGGTCAGGAAGGCCCACCCTTATGTGGAGACAACCCCCTGTAGCACCAAAAACAGTGGCAGGAGTGCTGCTCTTGGGCAGCGAAGGTAGCAAGAAAGCAGGTGGCAGGATTGTTTGACTTCACCAAGCCAAGTCCATGGGCCAGGAAGGAAAGAGGGCCTCCCAGTGAAGCGGAACATCTGGCTTAACAGTCGCCAGAGTGGACTGGTTGTGTGACATGCCAGCCGCTGTGCAGGTGTCATGTAAGACCATGTAAGAGGCCCTGGGGTATGGTGACACTTTCCTTCTGGTGGGCTGTGAACCTGATGTAAGTGGCGAACAGAGGCTTACTGTTGAGATGGCCACCAAGATGCAGAGGAAAGTCAGCAAGTCTTGTTCCCCTAAAAACAAAAGGAATACTGTTCCAGCGAAAGTCAACACAGGAGTGGGGATAAGTGAGATAGCAAGTGGCCAGAAAGAAATGACGGGAGCCTTGGATACCATTACTACGATGCTTGAGAAAGCAAAGTCTACTTCTGTAACGGAGTCCACAGTCACTGAGGTGAAGGTAGTAACAGAACTGCATGATACAAGAGTGCAAAGCCTCAAAAGTAAGTCTGGTGAGATGGATTTGCTGGTGCAGAGGTACAAGGACTTCAAAGTCAACTGTGATTGTGATGGATAAAAAGCTGGAAGTATTGGAAAATTTAGTGTGAATAGCCAGCATCTATGCCCAAGGTTTTCCTCCCAGGGGTCCTGATAAGTCCATCAATGGGGTAATGTGCCCATTTTTTAATGAATACTGCTAGACCTGTCAGCTCTTGGCATGGTTTCCCCTGTCCTTTTGCTTCTGACCTACCGTTTTTGATCCTGTGCTGAATTTAGTTTTTGCTGGTGTTAGGACTCTGGGTTCTTCACAACTGCAGATCAGTGCTAAAGTGAAAGTGCTTTCTGTTAAAACAGGATGGCAATTGGTTTCTCCATGATTGGCAATTTTGAATTACCAGTAAGACCCTAGTCCAGTGCCCGGGGTGGTCTGGGCCTGTAAATCAAATACTACTGGTGGGGGAGAAACAGTCTTTACCACAAAGGCTGAACCACACATATGCCTTTACCACGCATGTGCGTGGTTAAGGCATATGCATGGTAGGGCTTGCAGAAGGACAGAAGCAGGAAGAGATCGCGGTGAGGTAAGTGGGGCTGGTGGGGGATCGGGGTTGTTTTAAGTGGGGCTGGAGGGTGGGTCAGGTTATTTAAAGTGGGGCTGGGTACTTTTGTGGGCTGGGGTGGGTCGGGAATGTTTTGTGGGCTGGGTCTGTGAGGTTTTTTGGGCTGGGGGTGGGTTGGGTAGTTTTCAGGACTGGGGGGATTTTGGGTAGTTTTAAGGGCCGGGGGGTGGAAGTTCAGGTAGTTTTCAGGGCTGATGGGGTTCGGGGTAGTTTTCAGGGCTTGGGGGGCATTTTAGGGCTCAGGGATTGTAATACTTTTTAGGACTTAGGGGGGGCAGGTCAGTTTTTAGGGCTTAGGGGTGGTTTTTAGGGATATGGGAGGGCGGGCGAAAAAGTTTCTACGGCTGGGAGGGGGGGGGGAAGAGGAGTGGGGTAGTTTAAAAACCTCAGGCCGGGCGCATGGGTCGGGGGGGTTAAGACTTACCTGTGAAGTCTTAACCACGGGTATGTATTTACCATATATGGCTTTCGTTGTAAAGGCATGGACAGACGGCTGGCCCTTCCTTTCGGGCTTTCTTCAGCTCCTTGGTGCTTCACCAAGTTGATGAAACCAGTGGTGGCCCATCTCAGAGAACAAGGTATATGTCTAATAATTTATCTAGACGACATTCTCATCATGGCCACGTCCTCCTCCCTGGCAGCTCTTCACTTACAGACGACAATGTCTCTACAACAGGATCTGGGATTTGTCATCAACTCCTCCAAGTCAGTTCTGTGTCCAGCCCAGTCCATAGAATTCCTGGGATTTGTAATCAACTCCCAAACGGCGCAGTTACAACTGTCGAAATCAAAATTACGAGACTTGAAGGAGTTAAAAGTAGCCTCATCCAAACCAGTCATGTCTTTACGTGTGATAGCTCGCATGGTGAGTCTCCTGGCTTCATCAACACAGGCCATTATCCCAGGTCCCTTTTATGATCGAGCCCTACAGCGCCTCAAAATACGTCATCTTCAGAAGGGTTTATCCTACTCAGATCAAGTTCCCCTGACAGACGAGGTCAGAGAGGAGCTCCAGTGGTGGCTAGCCCACGTGGATGCCTGGAACGGCAGGGCGATATTCGGGTTTCTTCCGGAGGTAGTGATAGAGTCCGATGCCAGCGGTAGGGGCTGGGGTGCACATTGCGGGGAAGTATTCACAGGGGGCAGATGGTCCCTCCAGGAGTTATCCCTTCACACCAACTGTCTGGTGCTCCTGGCGGGATCATTTGCGATTCAGATCCTCACCCAAAGTCAGTATCTTGTTGCAGCCTTCTTCGGATGGACAATATATCAGCGGTGCGTTACATCAACAAGCTGGGGGGCATGAGATCCCCAATATTAGTAGAGATCGCCAAGGACTTCTGGCACTACTACCTCTCACATCAGATCTCAGTGATAGCGGAGTACTTATCAGGTCAAACCAACATAGTAGCGGACTGGAATTCCCGTTACTTGAAAGACTACAGCAATTGGCAACTCCAACCCTCCTTGTTTCAAATGATTCACTCGATTTGGGGTCCGTGTGTGATAGACTTGTTTGCCTCCAGGCTCAATCGCCAACTAGAGATTTTCTTCAGCAGGAAGCCGGACCCTCTGGCGAAGGCCACGGATGCCTTCTCACAAGACTGGTCGACGACCTTGAACTATGCGTTTCCTCCTTTTGTTCTTATTCCCAGGGTGGCAAACCAGATCTCCCGCCAGAAGGCGGAGATTCTTATGGTCACCCCCCTATGGAAAGCTCAACCCTGGTTTCCCATGCTGTTGGAGTTGGCGTGCGATTGTCCTCTCCTTCTTCCGTGGTCTCAGACGATGCTCCAGGGCCCTCAGGGGGAGTTGCATCCTCTAGTACTACCAAGGCAGCTATCCCTGATGGCCTGGAGGCTTTCAGGCAACAATGGACGTTGCCAGGAATTTCGCAGCCAGCTTCAGAATTCATCCAACAGGCCTGGGCTCCTTCCACAAGGAATCGGTACTCGTCAGCTTGGCAAGGATGGTTGGGTTGGTGCTTGGAAAAGCATATGGATCCCGTGGAGGCAGAGCTATCTCAGGTGATCAATTTTCTCTCTCAAAAAGCCTCAGAAGGGTTAACATACAGGTCTGTGAACAACTTTTGATCCGCTATTTCAGCGGGACACACACAGGTGGATGGTAGACCGGTGGGGATGCATCCATTGATTTGTAAACTACTCAAAGGAATACGGGTGGCAAACCCGCCTAAGGCTAAGTATTCTGTGTTATGGGATGTTTCTAAAGTCCTACACCTGTTTGACAGATGGTCGGACAATTTACAGTTATTCTACGTTTAAACAGTTCTATTACAAACCTGTGGGTGATATTGCATCTGTTGTTCTTGAGACGTGTTAAACTAGCATAATCCGAAGCCTCTGGTCCTGTAATAGAATAAAAAATTTGCTAGCATTCGCGCCACAAATTTTCAATTCTATTAAGGACATGGAGGCAAGGATTATCCCTCCCAATATGTAATTATCATTACAGTTGTAATTGACTACCCACCCTTATGTATGAGTATTTTTCCACAGTTAATACGAGTTGATTTTCTGTTTCAGGTGCAGAACAGAAAGGAGAGTGATCTTTCATCACGCTGTTGGTCTAAGTTGACAACACTTCGTGTCCTGGTTCACGTTTGATGATTTTCAGTTGAAATCAGTTTGTTTCCTGCAGAGCTGTCGAAGTTGGACAGTTGCAGATGTTACGGACATTGCTCGTTGGAGGCAAAGAAAGAGGATATAGTCACGTGGAAGGTTCTAGTTATAGGGACAGAGAGACTGATTGGTGGATATGCACCATGGGAAATGTAGTTTTTTGTATATGTTGAATGTTTTCATTGGCTGCTGAAATTTTACAGTAAAGAATGAGAAAGCATAATCCTCGCCTCAGTGTCCTCAATAGAATTGAAAATTCTTGGTGCATTTTTTATTCACTACATATGTTCCAGCGGCCCTCTTCTGTGTTTACTGACCGCCTCTATGACATCACGCATAGCAGTGGCAGGAAGCAAATCAGTGGGCCCAAGCTCTGTGGCTGATTCAATCTTTAATCTTGCAATTGCCTGCACATGTCTAATGGGAATGTTCTGTGTCTGAAGAGCATGCGACTATGGATTCTACAGGAAAAACAAGAATCAACTAGGTACTTTCTGCTTGTGCAACATTCATGCCTAGTGTTGCATGTAAACATGACTGCTTACAGTGCTAGATCTATGTGTTTTTGACATTATACAATTACATGTGAAGGTAATTACGCAATAACAGCCGCATTGGTATTAACAATTCGTAGGAATATCTACCTACAATTGAATTGTTAGTAGGCTATGAGAAAAATATTGTATTATATTTCTAGGGAAGTAGGTAAATGACAAAAACTATACTGCAGTATTTCGTAAACAATTGCATAAACTGCTGCAGGCAGCTGTGAGCATTCTAGCAAGCAACTGAAGATGCACTAAATTAGTAAGCGCATCCCAATAGCAGACAATTAAAGGGGGCACACCTCAGCCTGCCTCGGCACCTAAACCCCACAAACCTAGTGGTTGAAGGGAGATGGGTGGGAAGAGGTAAAGAGCTGAGTACTCAGCAAATTATAAATATGTGTAAAAGCATGTCCAAATGCAGATACCTAGCATTTAGAGGCCTGGGTGCCATGCGTTTGGAAGCATTTTGGCAGATAGGGGGGGGCATTGGAGGAAATCGTTTTGCAAAACAGCATACATTGAAATCAACAACAACCATTGAGAAAAATCTATATCTGAAACCTTGCAGTTATTATATTGACACACAAGGTTAAGGTATGGGAACCTTGTGTGTCCATATAATAACTGCAAGGTTACCTGTTAGCTGGTCAAATATAAATTTTTCTCAAATTGTTGACTTGAACTACGGACTATCTCAGTGCTCTGGTTGTGCTCTGAATGTATGCATATCAGGGGTCCATGCAGATATTATATGGACACACAAGGTTACAGTACCACTTTGATTTGTTTTGAAAAGATTTTGGATTTTTTCTCTAGCCCTGCCCCCGCCCCCAATTGACCCTACCCCCACTGGTGTGGCCCTCAGCCACAAACCACACAGTAAATTTGTCCCTTGAGAGAAAGTATGTGAGTACCCAGGCTCTAGACAGTCACACAAAGGGAGCCGAGGTGTGCCGTGCATATCCTGATGGGCCATCACCAGGCTGATGGGCCTTCCTTAGCTTGAGCGGTGGGAGGAGTTGCCACTGACAAGTGAATAGGGCTGTGCCTTGCCTCACACAAAGCTGTCTCCTCCCCCCTGTTGTGGGCCTGGAGCCAGGTGAGGGAAAGGCAGGGTTTTGTGCACTACAAAGACTCATTTGAAGTTTGATTACTTCAAAGGCAGAAAGGGGTATAAGTTTTGGACCCCTGACACTTCCAAAAACAGAACACTTCTGGACTTCTGCCACTCTTCTTGTTGCTTTGTTGTGCTGGCCTGCTCCTTCTGTCCTGGGATGGAACGGACAGGACTTTGCTTTCTGTATCCTGCTTTCAAGGCTCTCCATGGGCTGGAGTTGAGCTTTCGTCCAGTTAAGAAGTCTCAGGGCCATCAAAGACTGCACCTGCCAGTTTCTGGGTTCTTCTGCTGAGAGTCCGGACTTGCCAAGTGGGGCCAAATCCAGTTCCTGGGCCCTTGGAGGTAGAATCTGGTGATCTTAAGGGGAAAATCCACGCATCGAACACAGCCTTCACTGCAGGCCCCAGCTTGCCATCGCAGTGCGTCAGAAGAAGAAAAGAGAGAAAACAACACAAACAAACCGCTGCAGCGGGAGTTTCAAGCACTGTGTCACAGATGTCCATGACACCTGCCCCGACTCCGGCTTCGCGGCTGTGGAATCGATGCAGCGCATCTGGATTTTCGATGCATCGACCCCGGGCTCAGATTCTTCATCGACACCATACCACAGTAAGGAACCGAGGTCCTGTGTCCAGAAACAGATGCCTCACCTCCCCTGTACCTGCTTAGTCTTTGATTTTTGACACATCCAAGGTACTTTGTGCTAAAGAAACGCATCCATGGATTACTATAGATTAAAACTTGCTGAGTCTTCAAAAGTGATATTTTGACTTGTGTATGTTGGATTTTTGTCCTTTTGGTCTTTTTTCATTCAGCTATATATTGGCTATTTTTCTAAACTGGTGTGGACTCCTTTTGTAGTGTTGTTACGGTATGTGTGTGTGTATAAATACTTTACACATTGCCGCTGAGATAAGCCTGATTGCTTGTGCCAAGCTACCAAGGGGGTGAGCAGGGGTTATCTGAGCTATGCGACTCCCTTACTCTGACTAGAGTGAGGGTCCCTCTTGGACAGGGTTCAAATCCATGTCAACTAGAGACCCCATTTCTAAAAAATACCTTCCCTTTACAGAAAGAGATAGAGTAGATGGTTTATAGAGAGCCTACAATTCTCACCTACAGCCTTAATGGCAGCTAAAACTCCCCAACAGTGATACCATAATATTGGAACTTCGGGGTCCGGACATCAGGTACTCCATTCTGGGTATAGCAGCCTCCCTGAAGGAATGGCTCCAGATGTATAGAAAAAAGGTTCTCCTCTTTCCAGACTTATGTGGGAAAACACTGCATAGGCAACAGCAACCCCAGGTGGTGCAGCAGAAGCTTGTTGATATGAGCGTTACGGTGGAGGTCTGGAACCCAGCAAAACTGAGAGTTTGGCATAAATAGTATAAAATATGAAGCCTGTTTTTTTAGGCAGACTTAAAGCCAGCAAAGCTGGGTTGCCTTGCTAGCCTGGCTTAAAAAATGGTTTAGACAACTTCATTCCCCCACAATGTCATGGTAGACAGTGACCCCTGTTTGAGGAAAGATTGATTGAAGATCTTTTGCTTTGCACTGTTTGCATTGTAGATGCTAGTGTTTTTTTTTTCCTTCCTTGCTCCTTTTCCCATACACCTTTATCTTGATCGAGCCGCCCTCCCTATTCTATTTAGCCCACTTACCTTTATACAGTGGTTGTACATTTGACAAGTTTTATGGGGGGGGAGGGTCCTTAAAATATTAAAATGACTATTGACTCAGGGGTAAAAGTATTAGGAAGAGTGACTTTAAGTAAACTCTCGGATTGGCTAAATGATAGTGGTGTATTAACATATCTCCAATATGGTTTTAGAAAAGGTAGGAGCACACTAGACCAGGTGTTTAAATTTGCACTTACTAGCTGGGAAATATACAGTGGCCAAGGCAGGGACATTACAGTTGGCCTTCATGGATTTATCCTCAGCATTTGATCTAGTAAATAGATCAAAGCTATGGGCAATATTGATTGATATGGGAATGGATCACTGCTTAGTTTATTTCCTGGCTGATCTACATAGGGATCTTTTTGCGAGGGTGAGAGTTAGTCAAGATGGCAATTGCACAAAGCACTTTAGCATTGGTAGAGGCGTCCGACAGGGCTGATTTTTAGCTCCCCTGCTTTTTACCCTTTATATAAACAACCTAGGCACCTCCCTATGCTCTGCTAGCCCAGACATTCCACGTGTAGGGCACAGGGCTATCTCTGCCCTCCTATACGCAGATGATGCGGTATTGTTGGCTCGTACAGCTGTAGGGCTCCAGAGGCTTTTGGATTCTTTTGGGGCCTTTATGCAATCTTTAAATCGAATTGTCAACCTAGCCAAATCGCACACCTTTTATTGCGAAGGTACAGAGGTGTCTAGGGTGACCTCTTTTACTTATATGGGGGTCTTGTTCGATGAGAGGGTTCGTGGGTTCCCCAGCAGAAAGCAAAAAAATATGCCATGGCAAGATCCACAGCAGCCGTCCATGGTTTTGCACAACGACTTGGGGCCAAGCCAATCGAAGCCATGCTTAATATCTATAGGTCCAAATGCATTGCTATTGCGAGGTATGGGTCTGCAATTTGGGGATACAAATCGGCTGAGGGGCTTCAGATAGTTGAAAACAAGTTAAGGCTTCTCTTGTCGGTCCCCCAATCTACCCCCACCTATGTTATACACCAAGAATTGGGCATTGGCTATGTTTCTGATCTGATAGGGCTGGCCCCAGTGGTATGTTGGTTAACAATTTGGACTAACTCAGAATTGGCACTGAATCAAGAGATTGTCAGGGATTGTGTCTCCATGGAGAGAGCAAGCAGTATTCCGTGGTTACAATATGTTAAGTTATTCTTAAACAAACTTGGGCGCCCCGAACTCTTCGATTTCCCAGAAAAAACACGGAAAGAGGACCTGGTGTGGGTTAAAACACAATTTTTAAACTTGTTGTTTGCAGAGAGAGAGAGGCGATTGAGATAATGAAACCTACCGTGAAAGCATACCTCCTGTTAAAAACTGCACCACAAACAGAATCTTACTTGACATTTGTCGCTAAGCCTTTCCATCGTGTTCTTTTAACCAGATTTTGTTTTAATCTTATTCACTGTTTATTAGCAGACTCGCAGGGATGGAGTAGGGTGAACCATTTAGGCTCTTGTACATGTGATAATTTCTTGACCCAGGACACCATGCACTTTATGTTTTGTGATCATTTTAGTGATATGCGTATAAAGTTTTTAATCCCCATTTTAAAGGGAAAAGGTTTTATGCAGGTTAGACCTGCTTTATTATATTTGCAGATGCTGAATGATCCTTGGGAGACCTTTAATATTGCGAGCTTCTTAGCGGTGGCTGTGAGGCACAGGAAAAAACAGTATTCTATGACCTGTAACCCAGCAGTTCCTGTATGATCAAATGAATTTTGTTTTAACGTTTGCCCTCCCATTTGAGAAATTGCTGCTAAATATGATGTATCCTGGATCGCCAGCTGCTATATATGAATTATTGGTAATTTGTTTGATTTGTATATGTATGTACCTTGGTGCCGAAATGTTTTATCTCGCCCAAGCTTATTTATGAACTTTTTTTCAAATGTGATCATTGTTGTGATAATTGTTGTATGTTGTGTACTTTTATGGTTTTTATTAACCGAATAAAGTGGATTTGACTGACTATTGCTTTTGTTGCGGATAGCTTTGGGCCAGTTTACTCTTTGGTAACGTTTTAGGGATACGATGTACCTATAATGGTCTGATGTGCAGCTAGTAATAAAAGGTTTTAAAACCTACAATCCGGCAACCCTCATCAAACCATGTTTTAGAACTTCAATTAAAGGCTTTCATAACAGGTGTCTTACAAACTTAACAGTTCATTTGTGTAATCAATTTATTACGTCAATAGTCAATATAATACAAATATTTCAGTGATTGTAGGAAAGCAGGAGGCATTAATTTACAACTTGCTAAGAAAATGTAAGCTTTCTGTTTTGTATTGAGCATGCAGTCTCAGGGAATAGTTTATCAATAACAGTAGAACATACTCTTATGAGTGATACAGGAGCATAAGGAAGAGGAAAAGCACAAGTGATTCACTTCCATCCTTCAATAAAGCCTCAAATTATTCTAACATGTTAAAAGGTTCCGATGTCACAAAAATGTAATCTATTGGATAAGTATTCGCCTCAAAACAAAGTTGGTTTTGCCAGCACATCTGCTTATAATGCCCATTGAGGCATAACAGACTATGTAGACCCAGGCTCAAACCAAACTATTGTACTTTTTTGCAACTAGAGAATTGGACAAATCACCCAAAGGAGACGGTTAACAATATCTCACACAATAAATACATCATTTAGATATTCAACACAATAAAATGCAAATCCCCTCCCATAAGCAAGATGTTGGGCCTTGCCCCTTCTACAGCGTGACCCCAGAGTTTTGCCTTCCTCTGCTGAACCCCTGTTTTTCTTGACTTTTAGGATTCTGTACACATTTTTTCCAGCAACCAGCGGTAAAGTGCTTGTGGTGTCTCCTTAAAAAAATGGTAATATTGGCTTGCACCTTATTGGCATAATAAATGGTACTCCATATACCCAGGGCCCGTAAATTAAATACTACTGGTGGGCAGCAGCACTCATTCTGCCAAAGTAGCTCTTTAAAAATGTGTAAGGAAATGCCTCTTTATGCATGTTCACCCCCACATTTTTGGACTAATGCAGAGGTTTTGTTTGAACTCTAAGTGCACCAAGGCCTGCTAAGCAGACCTCAGTGCCAGTGTTTTACGCCTATACAAAGTTATGTTGAATTGGATGCACCAAACTAAACTGGCAAGTACTGACTTACTTAAAGTCAAGTAAGGTATCAAATTAATTGTGACATTAAATCCGACCGGTTGCCTGGGCCAGATTTAAAGTCACTATTAAAGTTAAACAACTTTTAGAAAGTTGCCACTCTGCACTCTAGCTAGTCCAGTGGCCTCACAAAGGCATTACCACAGGGTTCGTACTGCCTGGGAGACATGTGGACGACTCCCAGGCCCAGGAACAAAGGCAGTTGCAGCACAGCGAGATGCCACCTCCTCTCGCAGCCTGGCTACTCAGGGTGTTAGCCCAAAAGGTAGGCTTCAAAGGCGAAGCTGACTTTGAAGGGCCGCTTGTGACAGCATCCTTGAGCAGGATGCCTTTTGTTCCTGCAGACAATTAGGACAGAGCTAAGGGAGGGAAACCTGTGTCCAAACCGGTTTACAAGTGGCCGTGTAGCCCACCGGTAGCCACACCTTTAGGGTGGGCTACCCTACTCCCGACGACGGGTCATGTCATCTTGAAGGGGGAAAGAATGGGGCACTCTGAGATCGCCAGATGCCACACATCACAGGAACTTTGTCACTAGAGAGGAGACACCAGTAGCCTATTGGCTAGTGAGCCCATGGTCCCCTCTGAGCTGCTTGCTGGGATAAGTAGGGCACCCCTGGCACCCTGCCCCTCCGTTCACACTGGAGAAGAAAGGACCAAAGAAGGACTACCCTGCTACCCCTGAATCCCACAAACAGAGGCTGCAGCATCGAGAGGACTGCACATGCTGTCCTTTTGGGCTAGGGAGACAGACTGCGGCTCCTGATCCGAGAAATAGTCAATTTCCAGCGTTCACCAACAGCAGTGACTCAGAGGATCAGTCTGCTGATCTCCTGGAACCAGCTCTAGGACAAAAAGAGCTGAAAGAGCCCAACCGGACAAAGTGGTAGTCATTGCACCAGTTTTGCAGCTAACAGTCGCCAGGCACGACAAGAGACAAACCCAAGACTGCCAAAATCTGCACCAGTCTCTGCCGGACCCAGGAGAGTCCGAATTCGTCACATCTAAGGGACATCAGCCCCCACCGAATGTTTTGCATCCAACCGCGGTGCAGCAAGACCAGTAGTGCAGCATCGGTTGTTCAACTACTGCAACAGAGTACTTTGGTGGACCCGGTCTCTGTGGTCAAAGTCGCCCCACATCACCTGTGGGCTGAGGAACCACTACAGAGACACCCCCGTCAACCACACCACAACCGGAGCATCATTCTGAGCATCTTTGCCTGCATCCCTCAGTATCAAGACCACTCCATTGAAGTCTATGGCGTCATCCTGTAAAGTTTGGAAATTGCTTTAAAAATGCTTTGGTGGCTAGGTAACCGTCCAAAGTATCCTTTCTGGCCCCCTAGACCTTGTCCCTGCCAGATTTGGTCACCCAACCTGCACTAACTCTTTCAAACTTTTTCAAAGTTTACAAACTTTTTGTTGGCCAATGCTTGCCTGCGGTTGCATTTAAAAGTGATAACAGCTTCTAAAATCTGTACCTCCTGAACCCTCCAGTGGATTTTGATGTTCAAGGTCTCCAAAACTTCACAAAAATACACCCCATCTCATAAAATTGTTGTGTCTATTTATTGGTATGTGATTTCTTATTTATTTAGTTGGTTGGTGCTGTTAAATGCTTTACACTAAGGGCCCGATGTACAAAGGGCCTCCGCACTCGTGGAAGTGGCCCTGCATTTGTGGCGGGACCTCCATACTACAGTTACCCATTGCGGAGGTCCCGCCACAAGTGCTGGGCCCCCACCATGACTGCGGGGCCTCTGCCCCGAGTGCGGAGGCCCTTTGTGAATCAATCCGCAAGTTCCTTTGCCACGCCTTACTGCTTGCAGCCACAGCTACCCAGGGTTGAGCTGAGGTTAAGTAAACAATACGGACTGGACCCAGGATGGTATCCATGTATACCACGATAAGGCCACACAGCCATATCATAGAGTACACCCAGATCCTTATAACATGTCTCAGGCCTGTCATTGCAGAGCCTGTGTGCAGTTTTAAACTTCCATTTCGACCTGGCAAAATAAACCTTTTGCCAGGCCCAAACCTTCCTTTTTTAATACATATGTCACCTGTAGGGTAGGCCCTGGATGGACCACATGGCAGGGTGAAATGTATTTAAAAAGTAGGATATGTATTTTTAAGTTCTACATTCCTAGTAGTGAAAAACCTTAAATTTGTTTTTCACTACTGCAAGGTCTAGCTTCCCCATAGGATAGCATTGGCATTGTCGTATTACATTTAATAAGTAGCTTTTTAAAATGTGTCTCAGGTCTTCCACTGCAGCCTGTAGTGCAGTTTTAACGTTCCATTTTGACCTGGCAAAATAAACCTTCTGCCAGGCCTAAACTTTCTTTTATAATACTTATAAGTCACCCGTAAGGTAGACCCTGAAGGGTCAGAGGGCAGGGACCAGAACTAGTTTTGGGGGTATGTCGGCAGGATGGGTCCCCACACAAAGGCTGGCATCGGTATACAAAAGAGACCTTCAGAAGCACTTCTCAAAACACTCCTGGAACAGTGGCACATTTAGGACTGCCCAGCTGCTAGAAGAACTGCCCTGCTTTTTGACAGACAGCCTTGCTGTCTGAAGAAGGAAGATTGGACCTGCTTGTCTTGATCCCAGGCTACTCAGAGTGACTCCAAGGATCGGTTGACTGACCTCCTCTTGAGTTACAGGGACACAACAAGCTTCCAGAGGCCTGCCCTGCAACTGTCCAGCACCAACTGGATATACATGAATCATGCTGCTGGCCTCTGCAAGAGTGAGCCCTAAACCCCAAGAGGTGCTCTCCGGGGTCCTGATCCCTTGGCTGGCAGAGAACATTCCTCCCTGCCAAACTGAAGGTTCCATCAGATCCGTCCCGAAGCAACTTAGGGAACAGAATAGCTGTGCAGCTCTGAACCAAAGGCTTTGCCGGATCCGACGAGGAGTAATGAGAAGCCTCGTAGAGCCATGCTGTGGAGAGTTTCCACAAAAGTGACACCGGATCCAATGCAGAGCTACGCCGAACCCCGCAGAGCCGTACAGTTCCTACTGAAGTCTTCATTGGATTATCCTCGCCACCCAGCTGAAAGCTCCATTGGAACAAACACAGATCGCCGAAAGGCCACGCAGATTTCACATCAAGGATGTAAGGTACAATTCCTAGCGGGCTGAGACACCATGTAGACCTCGCATCAGAGGATACAAGTACAATTCCCAGCCGGACAAACTCGGTCTTTAACCCAGCCTGCTCTCTCTTGTGATCGGCCTGAAGTTGTGATTTTGTTCTGGTCCAGGGCAACCTGATACCCGCAGCCGGCGCTTTGTGCTTCTTGGTACAATTTTTACCTAAAACTTTAAAAGCTCATATCTCTGGTTCTACTGATTGGAATTTTGTCATCCTGGCATCATGTTATTAATTACAACGTACTCCATTTTACTAAGTTGTTTTGGAATTTTTCTTGGGTTGAGTTTTTACCTTATTGTTTGAGTACTGCATAAGTACTTTACAGATTGCCTCTAAATTAAGTCTGGCTGCTCTCCATGACAATTGACTCTGTCCGTACTGATGTCCTTGGTAGATTCGTTGCCGCCTCCGGGACCTGGGAGGGGCACATACTCAATCTCCTTTCTGTCTATGTACCGCCGGGACTGCACACCCAGGCCTTCACAGACCTTGGGGATCTCCTTTTAGATTTGCCGGACGGCAGAGTGTTGATCGGGGGAGATTTCAATTCCATTGTCTCAGATTCCCTCGACCGATGGCCTCAGAGGGCCTTGCCGCCCTCCCGCACACGGATCCACAGCTTTCTGGGAGCTATGGGCCTGGTGGATGTCTGGAGGGGACTGCACCCGACCGAGCAGCAATACACCTTCTACTCAGGCCCACACCGTAGTATGTCCTGTATAGACTAGCGCACATCAACTCAACAGCCTAAAGGAAATACAGCACCTGGCCAGGGGAATCTCCGACCATTCACCTATCCTGTGTAGCCTGGAAGTGGGGGAGCCCACGGTTGGCCGTACTGCCCCAATTAACTCCTGGTATCTTACGACTCCCCAAATGAGGGACAAGGTCTGAAGTGAGTCAGACCTCTACTTTCAGGAGAACGAAGGGTCAGTAGACTCGATGACAACGCTTTGGGAGGCCTACAAGGTTGTTATACGGGGGGGTGGCTTTGGCCCAGATCTCTGGACAGCGGAAAGAGAAGGGTGCAGATATGACTCGCTTGGAGGGGGAAATCTTACACTTAGTTGACACACTTCGGTTACATGACTCGGCGGAGGTGCGTCAGAAACTGCGTATTAAAGTCAAGGAATACACCGACTTGGCAACCGAGGCTGCCAGGATGCACCATAGGGCCACGCTCAGCAGAATTTATGACGTTGGCGATAAGGTTGGCAAACTGCTGGCTTGGCTAGATCGCAGGGATCAGGCTCATCGCGTTGTGGTTGAGATAGATACAGACTCTCACTCCCGCCTCACTGCCCCCCAGGATATAGCGGATGCATTTGGCCAATATTATCAGACACTTTATACGTCCCACACACCGCATACGGAGGAAGAGGCTTCCTCGCTTTTACGTGATATTTCATTGCCTTCACTCACTGAAGAGGAGCGTTCTGAACTTGACCTAGATATCACAGTTACAGAGGTCGAAAAAGCCATCCACGACTTACGCGGTGGAAAAGCATCGGACCCCAATGGCTTGCCCATTGAGCTGTTCAAGCTTACAGCGGGCAAGACAGCACCCGATCTCACCGAAATGTTCAGCATAAGTAAGAAGGGGGTATTCTGCCCGAGGATCAGAGGCTCGCCAATATCGTTGTCATTCATAAAGTGGGCAAACCGGCCAATAAGTGTTCATTCTACAGACCCATCTCGTTGCTCAACTGCGAAGCGAAAATCCTGGCAAAGGTTCTTGCCTCCCAACTGCTTAGGGTCCTTACCCGCGTGGTCCATCCGGACCAGTCGGGGTTTATGCCTGCTAGAAGCACCTCCCTCAACTTGCGCAGGCTCCATGGGGTGCTGTGCCATGCCGACACAATCAGGGAAGACGCTGTCGTGGTCTCCCTTGATGCTGCTTCAGCATTCGACACCATCAAGTGGCCCTACATGTTTGCAGTCCTTCATAAATTGGGTTTTGGCCCTGAATTTACCAGTTGGGTTCGGCTTCTCTACCAACAACCGCTCGCCCAAGTAGTAGTCAACAATAGGAAATCTTCCGCTTTCATTCTCGGCAGGGGCACCAGACAGGGATGCCCCTTGTCCCCGCTTCTCTTTGCCTTGGCCCTTGAGCCTCTGGCAATGTGGGTCCGCAAGGACCCACGCATAAGGGGCCTCAAATGGACGTCTGGATGGGAGGAACGTATATCGCTATATGTGGACGATATTTTGCTTTATCTGGCCTCCCCGGCTGCATCCCTCAATGTGGTCCTGGACATATTTCAGGTGTTCGGTAGATATGCTGGTTATTCTATAAATTGGACTAAATCAATGCTATATGTCCTCTATGGCAAGAGGCCTTCACTGCCTCGGGGCTATCAACTGGTGGAAGCCACTGACGGCTTCAAGTACCTGGGGATCTGGGTCTCTAAAGATCTGTCCAGATTTTACAATCGTAATCTCCTGCCGCCTCTAGTGCGTCTTAAATCGGATGTCTTACATTGGAAATCGCTCCCGTTGTCCCTCTTGGGGCGTGCGGCCCTGTTCAAAATGAGGTCCCTTCCCAGATTCTTATATGCGTTGCAAAATACCCTGTTGACTCCTTGTACTTTAAAGAACTCGATTGTATTATAAGGGACTTGCTGTGGGAGGGTAAGCCACCTTGTATTGCAACACACAAACTCACGATAGGTGGTTTGATGGGGGCATCGGACTTCCAGATAGAAGGAAGTATTACTGGGCATCACACCTCGCAGCAATCAACCAATGTATGTATAGGCCGCAGGACGACCCGGCCTTCCAGATAGACAGATGGCTCCTCCCGGGTGGCAATTTTGAAGGGGCTCTTTATGTGCGTCGTTGAAGCCTGCTCTGACTGGTCCGACTGGGCATGCGGTGCATGTGTGGAAAGTGGCTACTAAAAGCTTGGGATGGAAGGGGAAACTCACACGGGCCACACCACTCTGGCACAGTGAGCAATTAGGCAGGCTGATTCGCTCGAGGGGCTTTGATCGTTGGGACCTCATAGGTATATCCAGGGTGGGCGATTTGTGGAAGTCGGGTGAGGTGGTCCCTTTTTCTCGGCTGCAGCAGGAATACGAACTAGCGAAATCTGAACATTTCAGATATCTCCAAATTAGACATGCCTTGCTTGCGGTTCTTCCTAAAGGTAGTGCACTCCCTGAGTCCTCCCCGCTCGAAGATAGAGTTTTGGATGGTGACCTACCGGAGAAGGCCATATCACTTATTTATGAAAAGCTGATCAACAACATGACAGATCCCCTGACTCGCTTGAGGGTAAAATGGGACCACGATGTAGCGGGATTGGACGATGAAGAGTGGCTGGCGGCGGTGGCCTCCCCTCGGGAGGTGGCCATCTCCTCCAGGCTTCGCCTGGTGCAACGAAAGCTTCTCCATAGATCCGACCTGTCTGGGCCCCTGCTGGTTAGCATGGGATATAGTTCAGATGGTGGCTGTGTAAGACAATGTGGGCAGGAAGGAACCTTTGTCCACACACTTTGGGAGTACACAGCTATCCAGAGATACTGGGAGGCGGTGGTAAACCTGATGGAGGAAGCGTAGGGGCAGAAGATGGATTGCAATATTAAATTAGCCCTCCTGAATGTATGGGGCCCTACCGACCTGAACTCCAAGGAGCGAATATGGGTTACCTTGGGGCTGATGGTGGCAAAACGAAGCATTGCGAGATTGTGGAGGGCTCGGAGCCCACCGAGTATAGAAGAATGGGGTAAAGATATGGACTGGTGTATGGTCAAGGAAAAGTCTATATACAAAGCCAGGGGGTGCCCGACTAAATGGACGCAAGTATGGGGGCAATGGAATGTCCACAGGGGAGAGATATGTGAACCTCCGAGATTGAGAGAAGATATTATCAATGGGACCTAATTATGTTCAATTGGGAAATGTCACTTTTGCTTCGAGATAATTATGTCTCAATGTATCACTTGCAGTGTAACAATATTGCCAATCTACGTGCAACTTGGTTATTCATATGCCATGCCTTGTTTTCAATAAAAACGATAAAAAAAAAAAAAGTCTGGCAGCTTTATCTCAAGCTACCCGATGAGTCATCACATGTTAACTTGGTAACTTTTGTGTTTCACCCTGACAAGGATTGTTATGTTGCTGGAGTGAGCCTTCCACCCATCTCAACCAACAACCCAATTTCTTACATAGGAGAATTAGAGTGTTTTTTTACCCCTTTGGCCCATTATAACATTTTTCAAGCTTTATCACTTGATGGTCAAAATCCTTGAAGATTTGGAACTATAGATTTATAAAAATCACAGCCTGAGATACAGTACTATCCTATTAAATTTCAACAAACATGCTAAAATACAATCACAGGTAACAGGCAAGCAACATCTTCATTTAACATAATGAGTTGATAACAAGATGGCTTATCAACCTGATGGACAACCACAATTCTGGTGAATTGCAGAGCAGATTTAAGAATTAAAATATCAGTAATAAAAGGCTTCCCCGCGACCATGTCTCCTGTAAATGAAGTATTGCAAATGATTACAAAACAAACAACATGCTATAACATGGCTAACAAATTTGCTAGACCAGTGGTTCTTAACCTGTGGACAGGGGACCACTGGGGGTCCACAAACTCTTCTCAGAGGGTCTGAGCCTGCATAGAAAAGTAAATAATATTAAGAGGTTAATCAAGTGCATTTAAATAAAGAAGTAAATTATAAAATTTAAAAAATGTAAACATTGATGTACATGTGAAGGCATTTGAAATTGTAGGCTAAAAATTGTAGGCTAAAAATTGTTAGTATCCTGAGATTGATTTGTGGGAGTAGTGCAAATGCATCAAACAGAATATAGTATGAACTATGAGTGGCCTCAATTGAATTTATAAAAGGGCAAACCTTCTCATCAAAATTTTATTTTTTAATATCTGCTTGTGAATCAAATAAAATATTTCATCATTTGCTTGATGAATGCTTGTGTCTATATTTTGTGCATTGTTTTGTGGTTCACATCATCGAAAATGCTTAGTGAGAGTCCCTGCCTTCCAACAAGGACTCTGTGGAAGGGCCCTGGTTTCCAGTAATGATTGAGTGGGGATACACAGAAGTCAAAAGTGTTATGAATCACTGTGCTGGACCACAGGCATTCCAAACTACGATTTGTGTGTTGTGGGAAGGACTGACAAGCTATTAACAGTCTATAAAGACACTATAAACTGAGTCAGAGTATGGCATTTGAGAGGCTCACTTTACCTCAATGCGGTTTTCTCTTATAAAACATCATTGTTAGTAATCATTATACCCACTCGTGATTTTTGTGGCTTTTCTCAAAACAGCATTTTTTGTTAAGACAGGAGTAAGACTACAAAAATCATTTGAGACTCATCCAAATGATATTTTAACAACTGAGCTCAATCATCATGATGAGACTGTACTATAGCAGGGGAGAAATCAATGGAAGGACTTCTCATGCAAGAAGGGCAGCTTCACCAACAATAAGATGTTTTTACTGATGCTGTGTGGAGAAATATGTCATTATTTGATGCCCTTCCTTGATGTGCAAGAAGCCAACTAATTTCAAATCTCCTACGGATACTGTCAAATCTGTGGGATGCACTGAACTATTTCCAACATCTTTGCTCTATTAATAGGCATTAGTTTAATCCTCTTCCTGGATGTGGATTGCACATCAAGGAATACATCCAAATCATCTTGTATACCTTTCTTCACTCTTTGCACACAAAGCCAACACCTCTCTTATGAAATTTGCCAAATGTGTCCCTGGACTAAGGGCCATCCCAACACGACGAATTAAATACTGTTTAGGCTATGTGTTTTTGTGACTTGCTGCCCATTAAATCACCATCTATGGGACTGATTCACAGAACTAATCCGAGACAAAATCCTAAACTTACTACTTTTGGTATTCACAGAAGGCATTTAGGAGTAGTAAAGTTAGGATTCCTAACTTTACTACTATTAAACTGAGACAAAATCCTAACTTTACGACTTTCGGTATTCACAAAAGGGATTTAGTAGTAGTAAAGTTAGGAATCCTAACTTTACTACTACTAAATGCCTTTTGTGAATACCAAAAGTCGTAAAGTTAGGATTTTGTCTCAGTTTAGTAGTAAAGTTAGGAATCCTAACTTTACTACTACTAAATGCCTTCTGTGAATACCAAAAGTAGTAAGTTTAGGATTTTGTCTCAGATTACTTTTGTGAATCGGGCCCTTAGATATTATTCCTTTGGTTATCTACTCAATTAACTACATAAGAGACACTAAGTTTCCTCTTTTCTTTCTTAGTTACGTGTTTTGTGTATTAATGGCAACTGTTTACCTCATCAGAGATGAGCAGAGCTCACAGTATTTTTGAATGTACTTCATGATGCCATTTGTGATCCGAACCCCAGATTGTTCCAGGGGCATTATAGATTGGGGGTGCTTAACTCCACAAACTCTACTTTGATTGGACATCATTTGTGCGCGATCTGTCTGCATGCGAATGAAATTTATTCTGTTGGGTGTATAATTCTGAAATAAAAACAAGTTTAAAAATAAAAAAAAACTACATAAGAGACAAAGGAGA
This sequence comes from Calotriton arnoldi, assembly GCA_963921515.1. Lineage (NCBI taxonomy): Eukaryota > Metazoa > Chordata > Amphibia > Caudata > Salamandridae > Calotriton > Calotriton arnoldi. The sequence continues at coordinate 1,195,246 of CAWUFW010002968.1, forward strand.
TCACAACTGAGCAAACAATTTCTTCTCGTATAAGCACTTAATTCATTCCCCATACCCTCCAGAAGTAAAGTCTGTGATCAATCCTTGCAGTAACAACCCAACCTAATACATCATGACCAGTCCGGTTTCATGCCCAAAAGGCAAACAAGATTAAATCTATGCAGACTACATAATTGGCTAGAAGTAGCAAGGAATAGAACCGACCCGCACTTAATACTGTCTTTGGATGCTGAAAAGCCTTCGATACAGTACACTGGCCCTTCCTGAAAACAGCTCTCCAGAAATTCGGACTCTGCCACATATTCCAGAACTGGATAGCCCTCTTATATGAAAAGCCAGTCTCCCGTGTGCGAGTGAAAGGGGTGGTCTCAAGAGAGTTCCCTATTGGTCGTGGCACTAGACAGGGGTTCCCTCTATCCCCGCTGCTCTTACCATAGTAAGAGAGCCTCTGGCGTGTATAATTTGGACACACCCAGGGATACCTGGCTTTCGAGAGGACACACACAGGACAGCAGACAGACGCATATCGCTGTATGCGAATGATGTCCTCCTCTACATCACTAACCCTAGAGATACCCTCCCATGTATCTTCGACATATTTGAACGATACGGGGAGCATGCGGGTTATAAAATTAATTGTGAAAAATCCTGTCTGTACCCAGCAAATCAAAGTTTTGAAACATGTGCCGCTCTAGGGCATCTCAAGGTGGAAAAGGAAGGGATAAAATACTTGGGTATGTCTGTCTCAGCAAACAAATCAGAGGGCCTTTGCCGTAACATATACAGAGTCATTACAGAATTTAACGCAGATGTTGAGAGATGGAAAACCCTGCCCTTAACACTCCCCGAGAAGGCTGCAATGTATAAAATGATAACATTGCCGAAATTATTGTATGTCCTTCAAAACACAAACCATCCCCTCCCCGAGGAGGTTTTCTCTAGGATTGATGGGACACTAAGAACGTTCCTATGGAAATGCAGTACTCCTAGGGTGGAACTCGCAACCCTGCAGCGAAACCAATATAATGGGGGCATATCACTTCCGGACATTAGGGCGTACTAATGGGCGACTCATTTAATTGTCATCAATGAGTGGGAACATATGCCGGGAGATCACCACACATATGCGCTGGAACGAAACCAATTTGAGACGCGCCCACATACCCACTACCTGTATGGAAGTAAAGGCGTTAAGCAACTGCCTGCAGCCATACAAGTCACAATAAATGCATGGAAAAGGGCAGAAAGGCAGATGAAATGGAACAACCGAGTAACAAAATAAACACCGCTATGGGAAGGGACGAGATTGCGAGAACTTGCTAAATTAAAGGGTTTCAAAAAGTGGAATATGCTGGGCTTCTCAAAAACAGGGGGTATATTAGATGGTAAGTAACTTTCCACCTTCACGACTTTACAGAGTGAGTACAAGCTGCACCAGCACCAACAATACAAATACATACAGGTGGCACACGCCTGGAGGACCCAAGGAGTAGATACAGAGAATATCCCAGACTATGCCCCACTAGAAGGAAGATTGCTCATGGGGGAAATTAGTGAAAAAGCTGTCTTGTGGACCTATAAAACTCTCATAAATAACAAGCAAGACAATCTCATAAAATTGAGGGCAATGTGGGAAGTAGAGGTGGGAACCATGGATGACCTTGACTGGGAGACAGCACTGATGCATCTACGCGAGGTTGCCATCAAGTCTTGCCTCCGCCCAATATAATTTAAAATACTACATAGGACGTATTATGACAGGGAAGTATTCATAAAATGGGATGGGCTGACACACTTGAATGCCACAGATGCAAATATGAGGAGGGTACCTTTATGCATACACTTTGGGAAGGCCCAGCGATACAAGAATATTGGAATACTATAACAAAAGAGCGTAGCGAAATACTGGGTGAAACGGTATCCATGGACCCAAAATTCGTATTACTGGGAATACCCACAGAAATAGACCTCCCCAGAGCCAAGTTACTGCTAGCAAATCTAGGTCTAGTAGTGGCCAAACGAGACGTGGCACGCCACTGGGGGAAGAATACACCACCCACACAACATGAATGGAGAGGAGGGATGGACCTATATATGGCGGGGGAAAAAAACATACACAAAGCCCGTGGATGCCCCAAGAGGTTTAAAAAAATATGGGGTCCCTGGATACGACACTATGGGCTCCCAGAGGGAGAGATCCAAGGGGCAACTCAAGCTGAAATGTAAGAAACTACAGAGTGGATAGAGGGGTTGGACAGAGTAGGGGAAAATGCGTGGTATCTACATCAATATGCTGGACAAATGAAGAAAATGTAACAATGCTTTCTGTTGATTGCTTTTATGATAGATTCACATACACATTTGACTTTGTATGCTGTACCTGCAATGAAAATAATAAAAACAGTTTAAAAAAAAATCCTTGCAGTAACAGCAATAAATCAACCACTGAGAATTATGTTGAGGGTACAAAACAAACACATTCTTGCGAACAGGATGCATCAATCAAATTAGGCACGGGAATAGTATACTCCGGAGGACCATAATCAATTAACAGTCTTGACTTTATCGACATATTTCTACTTCCACTAAGATTGAGCCCTAATGTAATAAATAAAATAAAATAACCGGGAATAGCCCATTTGTACAAATCTGGAGAACCTAACAAACGTGTCCCGCTCCCTTAAACTAGCAGAAGAAGTGTTTGTGTCTTCTGGTTTTACTTTTGGGGAACACGTAAGTGGCAAAATATCTGGATTTTGACTATGCCAAACATGAAGCAACAATGGGTTGGTTCTAAGAGAACTCCACACGTTAGATCACTAGATTTAGCCACTCCACCTCTTTGTTTGAAAGGATCTAAATGTGGGTTCTATATGAGAATGAGAGGATGACTGAGAAGCCATTCTTTTGTCAAACTTACTTTCTTCTAAACACAGGATCTGAGTGGATAGCATTTCTGTGCCCTATCCAACCGGAAAAGTGTTTATTGTAACAACATTTCACTGACGATCTGTGTCAGCTCATGGGCCAAAATAGTGTCCAAGAAATGGTGGGGTGGGTTACTCTTCAAGCAGGCAGCCAATTGAGGGTAGGCTGAAATTAAATGCACGGCGATAGGCCCACTCTGGAACTACACTATGTTCCCACCACAAGTCCAAAAAAGCAATATTGCTTTGGAGAAATAAAGTACACTGTGATTCGGTCTCCTTCCAAAGTCACAATTGATGGCATTGGAAATTAACCAGTGTTTAAATACACGTTGAGTCTTCCTCCTCCAAGTTAGCATGCTGTAAAGGTGGGCAGGGCTACTCCTTAGCAGGCGTCCAATCAGCAGTGGGCTGAAATGTAAAAGCAGCAATTTGCCCACACAAGCACCACCCAAAGTCCCCAACACACATTCAGGCGGACAATACTTCTTGCAGAGAGGAGGAAAAGTGCACAGTACTGCACTCTCCTTCAAGAGTCACAACACATCGCATTGGAAATTAACCTGTTTAAAATATATGTTGAGGCTGGTAAGTGAAAATAAGCGAAATATCAGTGCAGTAGTAATGTTTCTTCTCCAGATAATTATGTTCCAGCGCACACTGACAGTAAGCGTTAGCTAAAGGCATCCAAGTATAGAGACAGACACTGACAGCAAGCACATTGACAAAACTTTTACAAGACATGCAAGAACACACACCAACAGAATGCATGTTCAGACACACAATACACAACAGAGAAACGTGCACAAGAGAAAGTTACAGAAGACATACTAGCAGAACAGATTGCTAAACATATTGATGTAAAATGACCAGGCAAGTTGATGCACTATCAGAAGATGTAAGAAGGTATATCAGTAAGTTATGTCAGGTGTCTGCTGACATATAATTGAAAATTAGTAGAAGTGATAAAAAGATATAAAAGTCAACATTGGGCCTGCACTGACTTACAACTCCCCCTCACCCAAGAGTAAATTGATGTGACTATTCAGGACATGAACTCTGGGAAAGCCCTGGGCCCAGATGGATTTGCGGTGGAATACTACTGCTGCTTCCAGACCACCTTAGTCCCCCCGCCTCCTGGAGATGTGCCAGGAAGCGATCGACACAGCACACTTATCCCAGAATTGGACTTGGCAACCATCGTGTTGTTACCTAAAACCGACCATCACTTTGACCGTTGTGCATTCTACAGACCCATTTCCCTTATCAACACGGATGTTCAAATTTACGCGAAAGTCCTGGCCAACAGACTAATACCACGCTGCCTCAACTGGTTCTCCCAGACCAGTGTGGATTTATGCCCCACCGGAGTACTAGACACTGCATTCACAGAGTTTAAGTGGCCCTGGCACGCCTTGCAGAGCTGAAATATCCTTAGGTTCTCCTACTCAGATTTTGAGAAGGCATTTGACTCCATCAGCTTGGCCTTTCTTGATGAAGTGCTGGCGAAAATAGGCATCAGACCTCGATTCCATTCATATGTCAGGATACTGTATGCCAGTCCACAGGCCCAAGGGTGCATCAATAATGCTATTCCCTCTCTATTTCCAATAGGATGTGGTACCCAGCTAGGCTTCCCATTGCCCCCCCCACACGCTTTGCCTTGGCCATAGAGCCCCTGGCAGTTTGGATCAGATAGGATGCACAAATATGGGGCTTTAACTGGAGGGTGGCAATAGAGGACTAAATTGCGCTCGACGCAGAGCATGTCCTTCTGTTTCTCTCCCGACCTTCCCTCATGGGCGCTCGCTTACTTCAAATGCTGACCCTTTACAGTGAGGCGTCTCTCCTTCAAGTTAACTGGTCCAAATTGTTGCTGGCTTCACTGGGGGGTGGCGGAGAGGCAACGGATTAGCAATCGTGACTGCCAATCTGCAGGCTTATTATACATTAGCTGGGCATTCATATAGCGCTGGAGCCTAAGCTAACTTGGACCTTCAGTCTCAAACACATGACAGACAAGCTCACTGCGGATCTACAAAGGTGGGCAAAACTCCCTCTCAATATTCTTGGAAGGGTAGCCCTTTTGCAATGGTTACACTGCCCAGACTAGGGTATGTCCTTCAAACTGTCCCCCTCCCCATACTGCACACCTGGTTACCGCACACAATCGCTAGGATACGATCATTCCTCTGGCTTAACTGCCCTCTTGTATTGCCCGTGGTAAATGTGTTTGCTCACCCTACAATGGAAGGATGGGCATGGCGGATATACGCCTATATTACTGGACAGCCCATATCCTAGTGATTAATGTTTGGCAGTTGGCACGACCCCACTTTTCGCCTTGAGATTGCATACATAGGCCGCAATAACATTCTGGGTATGCTCTATGGGAACATCACCCCCCCACAGTCTCAACCCCACCAGAGTGGCACCGGTGGCTTGGCGGTGTACGCGTAGGTGAATTGGGGATGGGGTGATCACCTTGGAGACGCCACTGTAGATAGGACGAGTGGTGCGGCCATCGCCCTCAGAGGATTTGCTAGATAGGATAACATTGGTATTTCCACAGTGGGTGATGAGTGGCTTGGGGCCCACTTGAAATAATTTCATACACATCAAGCAGAATACTCCATGCACAAGTCCTAGTTCTTAGGTTAGTAAACTAGTAAAAGTAGACACTGACTGAACCACTCAGTAGATTGAGCTACTACAAAAACTGTCACAAGACATAAAAGTACATACTGTCAGAACGTGTACATATACCAGCAGGAACCAACAAGATGCGTTACAAAACAGAACTTGGCACCAGACATGCAAATCCACAATGTCCAAACTTGTCAGGATAGGTAACTAGGGGCGTAACGCAAGCTCCTGCAGTGCAGCAGGGGAGGGGGGAGTGAACCCTTAAGGGGGGCCCTTTCAGCCACAGGCCAAAGAATATCTGTAAAATATTGGAGACTGTGGCCTCTTATCACATTCTGCCATCACATGGGGGGCCATCAATTTTCGTTGTGCCACTGCCTTTAAAACCAATTAAGAATTGTTCAATTGTGAGAAAGTGTCAGCAGACATACAACCGCATGTGCATGGAATATACCAAGACATACAGAAACACTGACAAATCACAGCAACATTCATACAAGTGCATAGCATACTGCAATGACAACAAATAGTTATTCAAAGAACCACAAGGCAAATAACCTAGATATAGGTTGCAGTGAGACATTAGAGAAGGAGCAGGAAAAAATGTGTCAATCAACGAGGAAGGGTATAATAGGGAGGTTGCAGCGTCAGACTGGCCTATAGGGTAATTAGGCAGAGCCTGATGGGCTAGTTTGAGAAGTGTGTTTGTATGCCGTGTTTTTGGCTGTTGGTGGGCCTGTTTTAAGGTAAACAGGGCTGGTTTATACTGTTGATTTTCTTGACATTAAAAATAAACATTGCCTGCAACAAGCTCAAATCCATGTAGTTGTCCATACCTTGCAAAAGACTTATAAGGCATATATTTACAAGTTCAAAACTGCCCCAATTTGCAAACATGTGCCACATTTTTAGCTTTCTAAATCACTAATGGAAGCCACTTTTATTTTGGCGCCCTGGGCCTGTTTTCGGTCACAGTCCGACCCTGGGAGGTTGGCAAGAAATGTGAATGTAATAGTTAATAACAACTGAAAGGCCAATAACAGATGAAGCAGCAGGTGGGCACACAATCACAGTAAACTCCCGGAGGGGGGTGTGCATGCGACTATTCAATCTTTAGGCCAAAAAGGCTACTAGCCAGCATAGAAGCAGCAGGGTGAATTACCAGGAGAGACCAAAAAAAAAAAAAAAAACATTAGAGAGGGGCAAACACCACCGAAATGGTGACTGGGGCCCAAAAACCCATGGAAGAAAATGAGGACGTATAACCAGAGACACTGGAATTATGTGGCGAGACAGCACCAAATTATGTGGCAAGAAAGCTCAAATTTTGCAGCATAACGAGGCACATTTTTGGGGTAGTATTATTTCATTATTTTGTCATTTTTAGGTTTCGCCTGCACAGCGCTCGCATTGTGCTTCTGAAATCTCTTGTATTTAACAGATCATAAAAAGGGGGTTCTTATCAGTTCCCATAGTCGAATTACTGTGTTCATTCGCTTTTGTAAGGAACTTTTTTTTTTTTGTTAACGGCCCCTGGCTGCACGCATTTACAACATTTCTAACTAAAGCTATTCACACTGGTTAAGCTCCATTCACTGTCTAAATAAGATCTCTTCCCACGAAAAAGGCAGACACCTTCTAACAGTATGCTGGAATGATTCCTTTCTTAGGTCTCGCCTACGCAGCGCGCATGCGCTGCCGCTGCATAGGAAAGAGACCTCTTGAAATCGATTCAGCTTTGCAGGCAAAAACGTGCACCCGTTGCATTGCTTTCAATGCAACGCGTGCACGTTTGGCGATTCCCTTGCTGGAGCGAGCGGCGCCATATGTTAGCAATTATTGCGCTCGCTCCCACAAGGGAAACGCTGCCTGCTCTCTGCCGCACACCCCCCCAACCCCTACTTGCGCGAGGAGCGCGCGCTTGTTTTTCTTGTAGCTGAGCACCTCCCCGGAGCTGTGAGTCTAAGGTTCCTCTAGCGTGGCACGGCTGCAGCAGGAGGAAGGACGGTATCCTCTCAATAACACAGGGATGCCGGAAGTCAGATTCGAAAAGTTCTGTTTCTGAGGACTGCCGGCTCGGGCTGCCATTCGCCTCCGCCAATGAAATATCAATGTATTGCTCGCATGCGTATCCTAGTTGTTAAAAATATATATAAATATATTTATTTTGTATCATTCACTGGTTTTGGGTGCCATCTTTTAGCTAAACAAACTAAATGTATTACAAAGTCCCCTTTACTCTAAAAATGACCATAACATGTTTTCCTCATTCATTAGTATGCTTTGTAATATTTAGAAACTAACAAAACTGCTAGCAAAAAGATGCTCTCTTGACGTTCTGTTTATTTTAACTGAACTTAAGATCTATTTCCATCGAAAATGGGGCATTTTACAATGGTGGCCACAGCTCCGTTTAGAGGCGCAGAACGTATGGGCAGTGACTCTCCACATACCTATCTTGATATCTACGTTTGGCATGTCAGGGACCGTACTGCTTACCGCCGCTGTCCTGGGGTTGGGGGCTCTGTGCAACTGCTGAGCTTTCGGGTCTTCTCGTATGGGCACTGATGGCTCCCGCTCATCCTCATGCAGGGCAAGATGGTGATCATAACTGGTGACAGCAGCAGTATCAGTAAAGCTACTGCTACTGAGCTAATGAAGAGACAAGTGCGGGTGATCTTGACCTGGAGGGACAGGCATTCGGTGACACAAGACATGCTGTGGAGGGGGGCATCGCTAAGCTTGGGGAGGTAGTCATCCGATATCAGGATCTGACCTCTCTGAGCTCCGTGCAACGTTTCTATCATGGGGTGATCCAGGTAAATAAATAATTTAATGATGTGCCCCACCCACTAACCAATACTGTCATAACTTTCTGTTCTCCCCAGTCCCTTGCCTATGTATTCTCTGCTGCTCTAGCCTCCATCACATGTTCTATAATTGCGAGTTTACTCCAAATATTTTAATACCAAGCTGGCTAATTGTCAACACCTTCTCCAGCCTCACACAAATCATTCACCAGCACTCTCTTTCGATGCCCACCCCCTCCCGTGCACCCATACGCACCCAGGCTCCTTCCTCACCAACAATGCGTTTCTACTGGTGCGTCAGAAAGAACCCGCACAAAGCCGTACATTGATTTAAGCTTACATCCCTGCACACTATTTGCTCCACATACTTCGTTATTCAGGGTCTCTCACTGGTACAGATGTATTGGCTAACAGCTTTCTTTTCACATTTTGCTTTGTCACAGGGAGTGCTTTGGGGTGATACAAGTGTCACTTTCCGTGATTAAATGCCATGAATGAGACTTTCTGTATTTTAAAGTATGTTAAGTAAGCTTAAAGTGCAACTTTTTCGTGCTCAATGCCTTGAGATGCTGTACATGGCATTTTCCGAAATTAGATATTGAGGATGTTATCAGTGCCCAGTTCTAACATTGAATGTCTCTGGTTTTAGCTGTTCCTCTGTGTTAGGGTGTTGTTACGTGGCACTTTCTAAAAAGGATTTCTTCTGATGTTATCGTTTCTACTGACTAGTGTTGTTTCTTGTAAAGTTACTAGCGTCCCTCTCTGGCTTTTAGTATCTCAATATTATAAGTGCCATTTTCTGACAGTTGGACAGCGAGTGTCGTGTTATGTTACAAGTACCCGTTTCTGGCAGTGGAAGATGTTGGGTGTTGTGCATTCAACTTACTGACAATGAGTATCTGGGGATATTACAAGTGTTACTTTTTGACTGAGAATGCTTTAGGGGTTCAAAGTCCTATTTGTTGACAATGAGTGTCTGGGGATATTACCTGCACTACTTACTGACAGAGGATGTTATGTTTGCAAATTCCTGACAGTGGTGCTCTTTGGATGATATCATTGCTACTTCCCGACATTGATTGTTTGATGCTGCTACAAGTATGGCCTGCCTCGAAACTCATTAGATCATTTGCAGATGGCTACTGTTTATAAATGGTACACAGTGTGCAGCATTTGTATAGCCCTTCAATCCCTGAAGGCATAGCACCTAGGATAATGTGCTGCATGGCTAAACACTTATAAGGTGCTAAAGGCGAGACCTATTGGCTATGCCAATGCTTCTATTACTTACTTGTGTAAAGCAGATGCTTTAGCCCTAGAACATTTGTGGCATTTCCTATTCAAGCCTCAGAATCTTTCTTTGTACTCTGAAGGCATTATCGGATTGATTTTTTCAACTTAATCTATTTGGTCATTATGATCAAATTCTAAATGTTGTAATAAACATTGCACGTTAAAAATAAAGCTAATATACAAGAGTTATGCTATATTTTACCACTTAAAAGGCAGCCACAAGTGCAGTTGCCTTGCAGACAACAGGGTCATGATTTGAATGGAGTCGTTATTCCCGGATGACCGATCTGAAGATTCGATGATGATGGCAGTCTAAAGGAGATATAAAATAGAAACACTAATGGGTCGGAGGAGAGGAGTAAAATCCGAGTTTAATCTTTGATGAAATAAGAACCACTACTCGAGGAGGGAGTTTGGCGAATGGAAGGTGAGAGCAGGCTTTAGCGCTGGTGCGACAATCATTTTTGGCTCCCCCACACCCCATGACCGCCTCCTTGGATTCACTCACTACCACCAGGCAAAAGTGCCCCCATCTCTTCAATCATAAGATATTGCTTAACACAGCGCACTCCTGAGGTCAGCGCCCCCTCCAGAGGTCGGCGCCCAGTGCGGTCGCACCGGCCGCCCTGCCCTAAAGCCGGCCCTGGACGAGAGAGAAAACATTATACAATGAGAGGAAAGTGGAAAAGAAAAAAGGCAGACCTGAAGCAGCCGGTGATCACCGAAAACAATGTCGAGCGCTAATGGAGGCCTGCTGTTGTAAAGTATAAACGGTCAACAACTGGGGAAGAAGGGGTTGCATCTATTCTTTGAGCACAGGCAGCTGAAGATGGGGCAGACAGGCGGCGGTGGGATGATCGGCGGGCAGCATCCTGCGATGCAGGCACTTCTGCCACAGATAGGAGGTGGGCAGGTCTTCTTGGGGCAAGGTGGACACGGGTAATTGAACCTACAGCAGTTGAAACGGGGACAGGGGCAGCAAGTATCCCTAGGTGGGCAGCTATAAGGGCGCGGGGCCCCCGAATAGTGACGGGGCATTGCTACCAGTAGAAAGTGGCGGGAATTACAAGCGCGCGTTTCAGGTGCTTTGTCCTATAATGCGCCACAGGTGACGGGGAGTCACAAGGAACGTAAGGAGAGGAGCACACGTCAAGCTGGGGCGGGCGGGGCAGAGGACTGAAGGCGGCTCAAACCGTCGTCGCCTGTCAGCAACGTTAATGACGTGGGGCTGCTTGACGATAGCCTTTGGTTTCTATGACGAACAGAAGTGGGCGGAGTCACGTCCTCCATTTCTAACTTGATCTGTCGGCACCTTCATTTACATCCCGTTTACAAAGGCCCCAAAAAGTAGCCGTCAAAGTGTTCTTTGTGAGTGCAATGGAGGTCAGTGAATGTTGCGGCGAGGTCAAAGTGGTGGCTAAAACGAATAACATTTTAACTATTTTGTTGGTCTTTAGCTCCCAGGTAACTACATATAAAATTGTTGTAGCGAGCGCCCTAGGCCCACGTGCTAAAGAAAGGATAGATAGGGACACATGGTGGTTGTGAGTGTAACTTGCCACGAGTATGTGCGCCTATTTCATTAATAAGGCCGAGAATATTTATAAAAACCTCTCAACCACGAGTGGCCACGTGAGCTGTAAGGAGGGGACGAGGGGCAACAGGTACTGTAAGGAAGGGACGAACCCCACGGTTCCCTCATTGTTCTCCTTCCCTTTACTATCTCTGACAGAGGTAGATACCCTCTGCAATCAAATTAAATCTGGATCCCCAGCTGACCCTATGAAACCTGACCAATTTAGTAAATTCCAAAAACATCTTTTGGCAGATTAACCTATCTCTGGCGACGGCGACAGTACCTGCTGCTTGGAAGCATGCCAAAGTCACCCCGTTGAAAAAACTTTCTTCGGACGCATCTAAACCTGAAAATTATCGTTCCCATCGCTCGTCTCCTGTTTTTGGCTAAAGCCACCGAATCTTATGTGAATTCCATCCTAACGAAATTCGTAGAGTCCAACGAGATATTGGACTCTTCACAGAACGGTTTTAGATCACACCATAGCACCGAATCTGCCTTGTTGGCGGTTACGGAACATCTACATAGCTCTTTAGCCGAAGGAAATTCCTCAGCCTTGATCGTTCTCGACCTCAGCGCTGCGTTCGACACAGTATCTCACGAGATCCTATTGCGGCGCTTGCAGGAGCAGTGGCGGTGCGTCCATTGGGGCGCTGGGGCGTTGCCCCACTAATGCCACATGCCCACATTTGCCCCCATTCGTTTACAAAAATGTGCGCCCGCCTAACTCTAACTTACTGACGCTAATTCCTGGCCGTCACCGGGCCACGCCCGAGGCAATCAGGAAGCTGAAGGGGGTCGGGCCGCTGCAGCACTCAGTAGTGCGCATGTTCGGTTTTGGGCTGGTCATTTTTACGACCAGCCCGAACATGCGCACTAGCCTTCCCCTTAGGAGAGCGAGGGTTGCTTCATGCCGCAGCCCCCGGTCTCCTAATGGGCGGGGAGTATCCCTGCTCAAGCCAATCCTGGCGCTGCTGGAGCAGCGCCAGGATTGGCTGAGAGGCACCGCACGCGTTCACACTTCACCGCGCAGTATGTGAGAGGCTGGCAATATGGCATAATAGCCAGGCATTGGGTGCCGCGCGTGGGTGGCACTTGGTGAACGTATGTGGCCAATCACTGTGGCTTATCAAACCATGCAGACAGTGATTGGCCATTTTGTTCATGATGACGTCGTCACAGACTGCATCGGACACAAGAGTCGAGTCGACACACCTCGTGTTCAGTGAGTGCCTGCCTACGTCTACTGGTCACGTAAGGTAAGTCAAGTCAAGTGTGCAATGCTTTTATTTCCTGTGAAATAATTTAGGTGGGTTTGGACCGTCCGTTTGGTGTAATTATATATGGTGGTCATTTTATATGGTTTTAGGCGGCGGGCCCGGCGGCTCTCGTTCACCTGCGCGGCCTCGAGATCTTAGTAGTATGTATACAGCACTTGGAAACAGATTACAATTTTTAATCTGTTTCCAAGTGCTGTATACTAAGATCTCGAGGCCGCGCAGGCGGACGAGAGCCGCCGCCACAGATGAGTCCGCCAAAGAGAAGGCTGAGCCTTCTCTTTTGGCGGACCCCATCTGTGGCGGCAAGGCTGTGCGGCCTGTGCCTCCCGCTGACTGCAATGAAAACATAAGAAGCCTCCCTTAAATTGCACGATGCCGACTGTTTAATGATTTAGCAGTTTTTTTTTTCTTTTTGTCACCACGGAGGCCTTGGCCAAGTCTCCAGTGATGGAACCCTTCTGGCCGCACTTTGGACAGTCTCAGGGTTGCTCGAATCTCGCCACCCGTGCTGAGGCCGTGAATTGACCAATCCTTCCGCCCCGGGCCCTGAACCATGGACGGTGCGGGTCCAAGCGAGTCTTCGTCCGAGCCGGCCCAGCCGGGTGCCCTCCAAGCTGGCAGCCGCGCTGATACAAATGAAGGCGCAGATCTGCACACGGTAGACACGCACGGTTTATGTTTCTGTGGCTGGTACGTATCCGCCCAGGCTGGACTAGCTCTGACGTAACTGCTTCTAGACAGAACTTTCTTATCTTAAAGGAAAGCGTTTCATTGTCGTGAAAACACCGTCGGCTTTTCTATTTTACTTCTTTAAAATCTAGGCAGTGAAGCCTTGGTTTGCTTCCGCTTTTACCAAGGCAACAAATGCTCTTTCAGCAAAGATTTGTAAGCAGGGCAGAAGTCCTAAAAAACACAGAGGTGGGGTGGGGGGACTAACCATATTGAGTCTGACTGAGGACAATACGGCAAGCAGCGCAGCCGGAGCTGCCTACTTTGGAGCTGGGGGTCGGGGTTCGAGTCTCGGGGTCGACTCAACATCATGTGATTCCTTTGTGTAATGTAACAAAGCGCTCCAATATCTTCCGGTCGAGTTTGCGCTATATAAAAATGCGTATATCATTTTAATTTCAAATATGTTTATTGATTGTAAATGAGTTGACTCCCGCTTTCTTCATCTTGATAGTCATTGTGGGAGATTTTAGGGTGAACGGAGGTGTCCGAGGGGGGCTGAGTAGTGAGAGTGCAGTGGGAGCTGGCTTGCCGCCTCCTTCTCCTTCACCTGCACACTTCTCAGAATGATGCCTAAGAGACTCCATGTCTTCTGTGGGGTATGCCCCCGCAGACAGATAACCGCGGGCCTCCTAACCAAGGTATGCTGCAGGTGTTTGTGCCCATTCGTGACCCTTTCATTCAGTCCTGGTGCATCAGGTGCTGTTCAATGGCTGCAGTCCATCCAGGTGGATGAAGAATCTTTGTGAGGAAGGCTAGATTATATGGCCCTGGGTCTCGGAATGTGTTGTCGGCTCATCCTGTGTTTGATGAAAAGTGGAAACCTTGTCATTGGTCAATATTCGTGTATTTCCTTCTAACTAGTAGTAGCACGTGATGGTCAAAACTTAAAATATGGGGTTTTTTAAAATTCCTTTTCCAGTACTAGGCACAATTGTTTCATTGCAAATAAGACTAGAACATTGAAGTGAAACAACATCTTTTACACAGAATGGCCTGGTACAGCGCAAGTGAGTAATAGTTTAGGACTGAGCCACATGGTGTGAAGTATCAAATGGCAACAGCAGAGTCGGAACGATGTTTTTCCACCTTAAACAGAATTAAGACATTCCTGAGGAACACAATGATTCAGGAAAGACTGAATGCTTTAGCAATGCTCTCTATAGAGAGCGACCTAGTTAAAAGAATCCCAGACTTTAACGTTCAAGTTATTGAAAAGTTTGCTGCTCTTAAAGACAGACGTGCTGATTTTATCTACAAAAAGTGAACAATATGTTGAATGCTGCTAGTTTGCGACCTGTTTAGTTGTTTGTTAAATAAAAAACATCTGTGAGGTACTCAGAAATGCATTGTATCTCGAAGTCTGTTATGAAGCTCTGTGGTTATACTGAATAAGCAGCTACCTATGTTATATGACATCTCTTTATTAATGTAATAACTGCACTTTCAAAATTGCTTTATTAACCTTCCTGCTTTCTCAAATTTGCTTGAAAATGCACCATTTGTCCACTCTTTTTTCAAAATTTTCTTGGGGGGGGAAGAACCCCCCCAAACCCCCTTAGGTTGTTCAGGCTCGCTCGCTACGGTGCAGTATGACAATTATTTTACACCTCACCACTTTCAAATGTCACCAGCCGCCACTGTGCAGGAGATAGGTATTGGGGGTGCTGTACTTGACTGGATCACATCATTTTAGGATGACAGATCATTTCAGGTTACTGCACCCCCTTACTGCTCTCAGGAATATGCCATCCATCACAGAGTTCCGCTGGGATCGACGCTGAGCCCCGCGCTTTTTAATATCTATATACAACCCTTTGCGGCGGAGGCAAAAAATAGAGGACTGTCATTAGTATCTTATGCTGATGACACTCAGCTGGTTATCTCCTTCTCCAACAACTCTCACCTTAACTTAATCAAATTTCATGAGGATATGCTGGCTGTAGCGGACTGGATGTCTGCTAATTATCTGCAGCTTAATGCCAGCAAATCCGAAATGTTGTTGTTAGGAAAAGACACTCATTTATGGACAGACCAATGGTGGCCTGATGCGCTGGGGTCCGCGCCCTCGCCTAAGGAGGCTGTGAAAAACCTGGGCGTATGGGTTGACAACGCCCTGTCCTTCGGAGCTCAAACAAAAGCGGTGGCAGGGGTTTGTTTTGAGCTTCTACGCGGACTTAAGCCTCTGTTAGGGTTTTTTGACCCACAAACATTCCAAATCTTTATCCAATCTATGATCCTGTCCAGATTAGACTATTGCAATTCTTTGTATTTGGGCGGTACAAATCTGGGATACAGCGTTTGCAGAGGGTTCAAAATGCGGCAGCGTGCACTCTCTTTGCGCTCCCTAAATCTTGCTCGGTATCGAAACTCATCCCCAAATTACACTGGCTGCCGGTGGACAAGAAAATTCATTTCAAGACCTTATGCATCGCCCACAAAATCTTCATCCACAAAGCGCCTCCTATTCTATCTGATTTTCTCTTGCCTTATACACCGCGCTGCACGCTGCGCTCAGCGGATCTGCACTTAGCTTGTGCCCCCGAGTCAAAAGTGCAAGAGCTGGGGGGCGCTCTTTCAGGGCATTGGCGTCAGCCCTCTGGAACTCCTTCCCTGCGACATTCCGGAGGATTCAGAATGACGTGGCTTTTAGTAAGGCCATAAAAACCTGGCTCTTTCCAGTCTAGTCACTGCCTCCCGTTCTCCACCATGCAATGATATTTCTGGGCTTAGCGCTGGGACGCCCTGTTGCTGGGGCAGCCATGCGCTTTACAAATCTAGTAACATAACATAACATAGGCCCTTTTATTAACAGGGTTACCTGACTGGTAATGCCTGTGTTGGATGGGTGTGGGGTGGGTGTAAGTACGGTGCATGACATGTCCAGCAGAAGACTCTTCCTCCCAAAATCCGAAAGAAAAGACAAGTCCAACCTGTGGAAACAAAACAAAAATAAACAGCATACCACATAGCCCATCAGTCTCTAGAGTCGATCAGCAGGGCAGCATGTGGACACATGGATTGGTGAAGCTGGCTGCAGCAGGACATTTCTGCTCGCATTCATACTTTAACCTGTGTGAGGCAGAACAGGAACACTGGTTCAAGGACACTCAAAACCTTCTGGCTGCATACCCGCTGGAGCCATGTCCATAGTGTGACGTCGGTCCACTCTGCTGATGCTCCAGAAAATTCATGGTTGGTGTCAACAATTCAAAATGGGTGCATCAGGAGCGTTGATGGAGTCCATCGGGAAGCTTGACTGGTGGTGTTGCTTACATCCTTGAATACAGTCTTGGTGTGCTGCAGTTTGATGAAGTATCTTCTCTTAGGTCCCAGTAGCTTTAGGCATTCGTCGGTGGGGTGGTGTCAAGTCCATCATCCCTGCTTGTGGAGGCCCCTTGGTTGGGTTACCACAGGACTGTGTGTGGACCTGCGCTGGGGCTGCATGTGTGCCACATCTGGGGCGCTGCAAGACCGCTAGGGAACCATTGCCTAGTCGCTCGTGCAACCACAGGGGCAGATGGGTCGTGGTTAAGTTTAATCCTGGTTCTTCTGCTGGACTTGGGGCAGAGATTCGGTTTGCGAGTGCTTGCAGCTTACTCGCGCTTCTCCTGCTGTTCTGTCACCAGGCTATCCTTGTTTCACCCCAATGGCTTCTTCATCTGGATAAATGTGTTCCGTCAGTGGCTCGAGTCCTCTCAAGTGCACATTCCGGGCATGGCCACTCTTGATCTTCTCTCATCTGGGCTTGGTTGGTCATCAGGCTTCCCAGTGTGAACCCTCAGGTCACACTTTCCTATCTTTCTCTGTGGAGCTTCAGTATGCACCTTCTTTTCACTTACGCTGGTGAGACTTCTCATTGCTTGCATCTCTTCTCCTTGTCTTCTATATGGCAGTGTGGCATCCAGCCACGCCTTGCGTGTCCCATCTTCCGGGACCTCCTTGAAGCTCCCACTCACGGTAGATGATGGTGCTGGCCCTCTGTCTCAAGTGTCTTCCTGCTGCCTGACCTGCTCTGCATCGGTGTAGCGTCATGGCATGTGTCAACACGTGTCACACATTCTCCTCATGGACCTTCTTGGAGCTCCTAATCTGTAGTGTTCCCACTTCCAGGACCTACTTGTAGCTCCCACTCTGAGCCGTGGTTCTGCCTTCTCTGCTTGGGGTGGTGCAGGACTTGTGCCTTGAGGCTTCGCTTCCCTCCGTTTTGGTTAGTGAGGGTGTGGCACGGTGTGCCTTGAGGGTGCGGGTTGACGTGGTCCTAGTGTCTGGACCACAGTGGCAGCGTCATGTGATTCTGTGTGGGCCGGCTCTGTTTTTCTTGGGCTTCCCACTGTCTGGGATCCTGTGCACATGGCAGGCGTGGACGGTCATGATGGTGACTCTGGGGTTCTCAATATCTTTAATGACTGGCACTCGGTAGGTTGCACCTCATGATCCAGGTGCCTTCTTGGGATGCTTTCACTTCTCTGCCATGTTGAAGAAATGTCTGAACTCTCTTCTCCCTCATGCTGCTCAGTTCCTCCAATCCTCTTTTCATGTCCAGGGGCAGGCCTCAGGTAGGGATAGCGGGGACTGCCTGGTGCTGTGGTGCCTCAGCAGCACGGCATTCATAGCACACAGCCGAACAATGTCTGTGCTCCGTTTGTAGCATTGTGCGGTGCCTCTCCAACTGGGGCATCTGACCTGTCTGGAGGTTTCTGTGGCCAGCCGCTGTGGGTTGCTCTT
Organism: Calotriton arnoldi; assembly: GCA_963921515.1. Lineage (NCBI taxonomy): Eukaryota > Metazoa > Chordata > Amphibia > Caudata > Salamandridae > Calotriton > Calotriton arnoldi. The sequence continues at coordinate 1,213,235 of CAWUFW010002968.1, forward strand.
CACCGGGTGGTGTTGCAGGCTTTGCCACTTTGATTCACCACTGTGGGATGGCTGTCTTTCACCAACGTGTTATTGCCCCCTCTTGGCAATGTCTCTAGTTTGCATTATGCCATGCTTGTCTCATCCTGGTCTCCCTTGGCCCTCTTCTTGGCCAATAGTGTCCCTGGAGGGAGCACTGGTTGTTGGACCAGGCCCTGTGCACAAGGTCAGCAGGTAATAAACAAGTTACATACCTGTACGCTGTGGTTCTCCAGTATTGATATCTTTTATAGATTCACATGCTTGAATATTCCATGTTGTCATGGTGGGAGTCCCACGGTAACGGAAATAATAGTAGTGCTAAAGCATTAGCATTAACTCCATTGAAAAAACGTTAGTATTTAGTAACCTATTTACATTGTTTTAAAACATCCAAACTTCAGCTAGTCAGAGCTGAGACCCTGGAGTACTCATGCCTTGCAGAGCCACCATACCTCCGATTTCAAACACAAGTGTAAACTAACAACAATAGAGGTAGCAAAAGGTAAGCCTGACCGGGGAAGAGGGAGGGTTGCATGTGAATCTATAAAAGATATCAATACTGAAGAACAACAGTGTACAGGTAAGTAACTTGTTTTTTCTCCAGTATTGTTTCTTTTATAGATTCACATGCTTGAATCAGACTAGTAAGCAGTATCTAAACACTAATGGCAGTGGGCAAGGCAAACCATTCCACCATGATACACAATTGAAATACAAGTAGCCAGTTAAATTCCTGTGAAATTGCACAAAATCAGAAGAGACATAAATTCAACATAATCAAATTATTACTAAAATATAACATAAAAAACAGCTTAGAGTCGAACAGTACCATACCTTATGCAAAGAGTCGCCATAGAGAATCCTGACCGACTGCTACATCTGCTTTACTCCAGCCATCAAGGCAGTAATGCTTTGTAAAGGTGTGAGTGTTCACCCATGTCGCTGCCCTGGAGATGTCCGGTAGAGATACTCCTGCAAACAGGCCTGAGGAGGCAGCAACCTTCCGAGTGCAGTGAGCCTTCACCTTTGCAGGCAGTGGACGCCCTGCCTATTCAAGGCAGAACATTATAGCTGAGGAGACCCAGCGAGCAATACTAGCCCACGTTAAGGCCTGCCCTTTTCTAGAGGCAGAGAAAGTGATGTGCAACTGAGTTAATTTACGGAAAGTCTTAGTTCTTTGCAAGTAGAATTTCTTAACAACGCTTAATTTCCAGTGAGTGCAAAGCTCTCTCTGCCGTTGAAGAAGGATTGGAAAAGAACGAAGGCAGAATCCCTGGTTCATTGAGGTGAAATGTTGAAGGCACCTTGGGAATGAATGAAGGATTAGTGTGCAGGACTACTCTCTCCTCCAGGAATTGGAGGTAAGGCACCGTTATGGTGAAAGCTTGAATTTCGCTGATACATCTTGCAGATGTGATGGCTAAGAGAAAAGCCACCTTCCAAGAAATGAATTTCAGATTGCACTTGTGAATAGGCTCGAATGGAGACCGCATGAGTTGCTACAGAACAGTGTTGAGCTGCCAAAGCACTGGAGGAAGCTTAATGGGTGGATAAGCCCTAAAGAGACCTTTGATAAATTCCTTGACGATCCTGTTAGACCACAAGGACAATTGGCCGGACCGCCGCCTGTACCTGGAAATGGATGCCAAGTGTACCTTTATGAATGAATGGGAAAGACCTGATTTGGCAAAATGCAGAAGATAAGGTAGAACCTGCTCAGGTGTTGAAGAAAGAGGATGATATGACTGTGAAACACACAATGTACAGAACCTCTTCTATTTCACTGATTAGCATTTGAGGGTAGAAGGAGCCCAAGCTTTTTGCAGTATTGACTTGCATTCGTCAGATATTCTCAGAGCTCCAAATTCAGTGTGGTGAAGAGCCAAGCCGACAATTGAAGAGTGTGAATCTGCGGGTGAAGCACTTGACCGTGATTCATCGAGAGGGGATCCTCTGCTGGCCAAAACTGAATGGAAGAGCACTCTGATAGGCGATACAGCTCAGTGTACTAGTATTGTCTGGCCCACGCTGGGACGATGAGAACTAGGCAGCACAGTTCTTGTTTCATTTTTTGTGGAATCCTTGGAATGAGAGGGAATGGGGGAATGCGTAAGCAAATATCCCTACTCATGAGAAGCTAAAGGCGTTTCCCCAAGATCCTGGCTGAGGAGCTCTGCTGGCAAAGAGATTGCATTTTTTGTTGAGGGATGTAGCGAATAGATCTAAGGGTGGATAACCACACGACTGGAAGACCCTTTGTACTTGCTTGTCGCTGAGCTCCCACTTGTGACACTGTTTGGTGTCCCTGCTGAGGGAGTCGGCCCACTCGTTTTGTACTCCCGGAACATGCTCCACCTTTAATGAAATGCCATTGGTTATCAGCCACTCCCATATCTGTTGTGCTTGGGATCAGAGAACCTGAGATCTCGTCCCACCCTGTATGAGCAGATAGAACATGGTGGTGGTGTTGTCCGTCCTGACGAGGGCAGAAGATACCCGGATCCTTGGAAGGAAGGCTTGAAGGCCAAGAAAAACAGCCTTCCGCTCGAGGAGATTTATGTGGCACAATGCTTCCTGTTTGGACCACTTGCAGTGAGTCTCTAGATCCTGCAGGTGGGCTCCCCATCCTTCCATGGAGGCGTCCGAAGTCATCACCATCTGTGGTGTTACATGGCAAAAGGAGAGGCCCTGGGAGATGTTGTCCTTGATCATCCACCAGGACATTACCGAGCTCATGTCTGAGGTTATGCAATTGATGTCGTCGAACAAGCCCAGAGATTGAGCCCACTGTGCATCGAACTGTTCCTGCAGAGGCCTCATGCGTAGGCGACAGTTAGGAATTAACAGGATGACATCATCCCTAGCATAGATTTGTATGTCCTTACAGAACCAGACTTTTTTTAAGACAGCAGATGTGTTATCTTTTGTGACATGAAATCCTTTCTGCTGTGGAAAAAGCCTTTGCAAGCTTTGTATCCAGGACTGCTCCTAGGAAAACCAGCGACCTGGAAGAGATGAGAGATGATTTTTCTTCGTTGAGGTGGAGCCCTAGGGATGAAATAGTTGCCAGCAGGCGTCTATACACTGCTTATCTGCCTGGAAGGATGAAGCTTTGATTAGCCAATCGTCCAGGTAGGGGAATACCTGGTGACCGGACCGTGGAGAAAGGCTGCTACCAGGGCCATGCACCTGGTGAAGACTCTGGGTGCTGACTTCAACCTGAAGGGTAGCACCTTGAATTAATAGTGGCACCCTGCCACTTCGAACCTGAGAAACATGCGATGCTTGGGAAGTAAGGGGATGTGGAAATATGCATCCAGCAGATCGAGAGAGGAGAGATAGTCCTCCGCATCCATGAGAATCAGAATCTCCTGGAGAGAAAGCATCCTGAATGGTTGATTTTTGATGAACTTATTCAATAACCTGAGGTCCATTATTTGCCTCCATTTCCTTGTCTTCTTCTTGATGAGGAAGAAGTGGGAGTAGAATCTCAGATGGCACTGATCGCGTGGAACCTCTTCTATTGCCTGTTTGGAGAGGAGTAATTGAATTTCCTTTTTGAGAACTGGAAGAGGGCGATGCGATGTCTTCCGTGGAGGAAAATCCAGAGGTTGTTGAACAAATTCCAGGGCATGACCGTGCTGGAAAAAGTCTAACACCCATTTGTCAGAAGATATGAACTTCCATTGATCAAAGAATTTGGACAAGGCGGGACCAAATTGAAGTGAGACTGTGGTGGCAGGGGCCTGCGGCTTCTCATTGTCTCCTGCTGGTATCCCGAGACCTTCCAGCCGTTGGTGGATGTCGGTATCCCGATGCCCTTAAATAAGATGGAGTTGAGTTTGGGCGGTAGGCCTGGGTTGAATATGATGGATGGTAAGCCGGTTGGGAATAAGTCTGAAACCGCTGCTGAAACTGCGGTAGAGAGATATTATCCTTTACCTCTGCCTCGAAAGAACTGAAATTTCCTCTGCTGCAAGCTGCCGAGCAATTTGGCCATGTCAGTATCTGACTTGATTGACTGGAGTGCCTCATCGATGTGCTTACCAAAAAGACATTCTCAGTCGAACGGCATGTCCAACCCATTAGCCTGCACCTCAGGACGGAAAGTGGTGGTCTTAAGCCATCCCTTGTGTCTCAACACCGCCGCTCCAGCCATCTGCCTGAAGGCGGTGGACGATATGTCCATGTAGATGTCAATAATCTCGGAAGAGGTCCTTTCTCCTTCCGATAGAATGTCTCTCGCCTCCTTCTTTCTGTCCTCAGGGAAATACTCCAGCAAAGACGAAATGTCTGACCATACCTGGCGGTCATATCTCTCAATGATGGCCATGGTATTGGAGGCTCTGATGGAAGTGGCCGCCAGGGCATAAAATCTTTTGCCTATGTTGTGAAGACTGCGACCTTCTTTATCCGGTGGGACGATGCAGGATTCTTGGCCCTCCTCTGTGCGGCTTGCATGATGACTGAATCTGGCCATGGGTGGCCACTAAGGCATGTGGGGGAATTTTCAGGGGCCTTATATTTTTTGACAAGCTTAGGTACTACAGCGGGAATGGACGCTGGTGCCTTCAAGAAATCTACAATAGGGATAGCCCGAGTTGTGTGATGTGTCCCAGGTTTAAAGTAATACTGAAAACACTCTGCCTGTTTAGCTGGCATAGGGTGGGATCACTGACAGAATATCGATAACAAGAATATCGACCTACAACAATATCGAAGTAAAAATATCGAATGCCAAAATATCGACTCCCTATCTACAAACAGGTAAGTACAAAAATATCGCCTCCAAAATATAGTTGTAAAAAATATAGTCAGTCAAAATATCGAATTTTTAAATGTATGAAAAGTAATGTAAAATTAATGAAATAATATATATAATTAACTAAAACATACTTAAAAATACTTAAATAACTTTAAAATTAATAAATAATTAATGTAACTTAAAAAAGAAACATACATTTTAATTTTTTAATACATAAATATATTAACGTAATATTTATAAAAAATATTCAGTATTTTTAGCGTAGGATAGCGGGACATTAAAATTTACTATTACCACTTCAGTCAGTGCAACAGTAGGGAAAGCGTTGGATAGCGGGAGGGTAAAAATTACTATTCCCACTGCAGACAGTGCAACAGTATGGAAAGCGTTGGATAGCGTAGGGGTAAAAATTACTATTCCCACTCCAGAGAGTGCAACAGTAGGGAAAGCGTTGGATAGCGTAGGGGTAATAATTACTATTCCCACTCCAGAGAGTGCAACAGTAGGGAAAGAGTTGGATAGCGTAGGGGTAAAAATTACTATTCCCACTCCAGTGAGTGCAACAGTAGGGAAAGCGTTGGATAGCGTAGGGGTAATAATTACTATTCCCACTCCAGAGAGTGCAACAGTAGGGAAAGAGTTGGATAGCGTAGGGGTAAAAATTACTATTCCCACTCCAGTGAGTGCAACAGTAGGGAAAGCGTTGGATAGCGTAGGGGTAATAATTACTATTCCAACTCCAGAGAGTGCAACAGTAGGGAAAGAGTTGGATAGCGTAGGGGTAAAAATTACTATTCCCACTCCAGTGAGTGCAACAGTAGGGAAAGCGTTGGATAGCGTAGGGGTAATAATTACTATTCCCACTCCAGAGAGTGCAACAGTAGGGAAAGTAATATTTTAATATTTTACTAAAAAATAATTAATTATCAATACTAATAAATATTATTAATAACACTAATTACCAATCATAAAATCTTTAATAATTAGTTTATTATAAATACAATACATATGATTTATTAAAAATTTATTACCTATTAATAAATCATTAACAACCAATTAATAATCATTATCAGATTTGTATAAATATTTAAATAAATACCAATTAATATTTAATTAACAATAAATTAATTATCAATACCAATTAATATTAATTAATATGTACTTAATTTCAATTAAATTACTTCCCACCCTATTCCCCTATAAACCCACATCCCGCTACAACTATTTAATTAATATAATTAACATAATTACCAATTAATGAATTAAAAAAAATAATTACCAATTATTAAAATGTAATTACCAATTAATAATTAATTAACAGTGAAGTAATTATCAATACCAATTAATATTTATTAATATGTACTTAATTTCAATTAAATTACTTCCCACCCTATTCCCCTATAAACCCACATCCCGCTACAACTATTTAATTAATAGAATTAACATAATTACCATTTAATCAATTAAAAAAATTACCAATCAATAAAATTTAATTACCAATTAATAATTAATTAGCAATAAATTAATTATCAATACCAATTAATATTTATTAATATGTACTTAATTTTAATTAAATTACTTCCCACCCTATTCCCCTATAAACCCACTACCCGCTACGGAATTAAATTACGCAAAAATTAAATAACATAAAATTCATTGCTTTTAAAAAATTAAACATACATTACAACAACTAATATACACTTTTAACACATATACTAACATACAATACACTTAGAAAAAATTCGATATTATTAAAAATTCGATATTTTTTAATGCCTATATTATGTACTTCCATATTTTAACAATCGATATTACTTACCTTAATTTCGATATTTTTAACGACTATATTATGTCCATTCGATATTATGTCCATTCTATATTTTGGACTCGATATTGTGTCCATTCGATATTTTTGTTTCGATATTATGTCTGTTTACCATAGGGAGGTCAAATCGTTTTGAAGCCATCTCTAGAAGGTCGTGGAAACCTCTAATATGTGTAGGCGGCGAATCAGCTGCTGGCGGGGTAGGGTACGGTGGCATTAGGGCAATTTATTCATCCCATTCATCAGGAGCATCATGATCTGTGTGAAGCTCACTCTCCTCCAATTGCTGATAATCACTGTCTTGTAGATGATCCGGGATGGAAATAACCCGAGGTATTACCTTTTCCTTTAGATGTCTTAGCATGCTTTGTGGAGCAGGAGCAATGACAGGGACTTCTTGTGGAGGCGTGGGCTGTTGAGCGGAGTTGGCATCCGTGAAGCATGCATATTACTCATTTAACATGAGACACAAGTCTGTAACTAAGGATATAGGGACATTGACGGAGGGTTCCAGGGGGAAATGGTGCTCCTCCTCCTGCTCCTCATAGGGGTAATGCTTCTGAAAGGTATCCAAGCGCTGGCCGGAGGGGTGACTCCTATCAGTGAAGGAGTAGTCGCCCTATAGGTAACCCGATGGATTGTCATCCACATCTTCCTCCGACTCCTGACATTTAACCCTCAATTGGAAAGGGCTGTATACAGGGCCAAATAGACCTTCATCTGCTGACTCCTGGAAATCCAAGAAGTGAGCTGGAGGCAAAGGAGAGATCTTGGAAAAGTCCTGAAGCAATGGTTTTGGCTTTAAAATATATAGACGACATGCTGGTTGCAACGCCGATGAGACGGCTTGAGGAGACTAAATTGACGGGGCAATTATTGGTGCAGCCGTCGACGGTGAGGTGGTCGACAAGGAAATCTTCGTCATCTGGGATGTTCTCATCGCCGATAGAGTTAAAATCACGTCCTTGCTCGAAGACGCTGTTGCCTTAAACGTCTTGATCATCGTCGCAGTCGCTGGCAAGATCGTCGACAGAGTGCCTGAAACTGTGGCCTTAGCTGTAGATGACAAATTCTTCGACGACTGTGCTGTCAACAGACGGTCTGTCGGTGTAGAAGACTCTTTGAAGGTGTGAGGAGCAGACGGAGGTGCTGAACCAGATCTCTGAAGAAAAGTGGAATGGCCAGCCTGGTCTTAATTGGATCTTTTCTCCTCAGATGTCTCTTTACCCTGAGACTTGGATCTTTAAATGTCTCTGTGGAGAGAGGACGATTCTCCCTCTTTTCTTTTCCTGGAAGAGGAGTGAGCTTTCTCCTCACGCTCAGAGCCTGAGTCAGAGGCTGCCTTCTTCCTCTGGAGCCATAAAAGTAATCTACTCTCTCTGTCCTTAAGGGTTTTTGCGGAAAACGTATGGCAGTACTTTCATTCTCTGGGCTTATGGTCCAGATAGAGACAATACAGACATTCCTTATGAGGATCCTCAGAGAAGAGTCTGCTTTTTCCACAAGTCTTGCAGGGCCTAAACAGTCCTTTTTTAGACTCTGACATTCAGTGAGAAACACAGCCAAAACACTCTCCAGCTGCACCTCAGATTCTGGAATGAGATGAAGTGATATCAGGAAGTTGGAGGTCAAAAGGGTAACAGAGAAACACTGAGGCTGAGCAGAGCTCAGGGCGACTCCCTAACACACGACTTGCGGTAAGAAATCTGACGTATAGTGGCTCGGTAGGGGATGAGTACTCCAGGGTCTCAGCTCTGATTGGCTGAAGATTGGATGTTTTAAAACAATGTAAATGGGTTACTAAATACTGTTGTTTTTCAATGGAGTTAATGCTAATGCTTTACCACTACTATTATTACTGTTACTGTGGGACTCCCACCATGACGACGGAAAAGATTCAAGCATGTGAATCTATAAAAGAGACAATACCGGAGAATACCTGATTCCATCTGGATGACGGCCTTGGTGCTGTTCGTCTGCCCTCCGTTTATCTATATTTCATAGGCAATGGACTGGTGTGATGCCAGTGCTCACCGGTGAGGCAGCCTTTGATGCCGCAACTTCATCTGCGTTGTTGGACGAAGTAGTAAAGCCCGTTCGTTGGCCCTGAGCTGTTTGCCAGTCTTAATCGTCTTGGTAATTACATGGGCAGGATTTGTAATCTGTTGTCAGCCCACCTGCATGCTTTTTAGGATATTGTGATAGCGCGCAGTTCATGGGTCTTCTGCAGTCTTTTGTGTGGTGCCTTGTGCACTTTGTGTAGAGAGTTTGCCTCTCCTGCACCTGGGGGAATATTAGTTGGTCATGTGGTGCACAGTGTTCTCTGCATCCCTTGCAGCTTCCCTGGCCCTTAGGCGCTGGGCTCACCTTCTGCTCTGCTGTTACCAGTGTGCTATCTCTTCTGCAGGTGTATATTGCAGATACTGTGCTTTTCTCTGAATACCTGCTGTCTGGCTGGATTTCCCAGTACAACAATGTTGTTTAGCGTGTATTCTGTTTATTTCTTCTTTTAAAAAAAAAATTTTTTAGGTTATTCGGCGGTGCCCTCTAGTGGGTGAGGATTTGCAATTTGCAGCGGTCTCAGTGGCTGGTTGCTCCCAAGGGACGGCCTTACTGCTCCGTAGGAGAGTGCTGGCCGATGCTTCCTTCTCACACGCACAGGCTCACGGGCTGTCCACTGCAGGTGTGCTGTTCCTGGCTTCATGTCAAAGACATCGGTTGGCGCTGCATCGAGGGAAGTGGGGCCACTTCCACATGGATTCAAGTAGGAGGTGTGTATTTGCAAGTACCTGTTTACTCTGTCCTGATGCTAATTTAGGAGTTGGTCAAGAACCAGAGTTGTCCGCTCGGCTCAGTCACCACCCATACTGGCCTCTCTTTCTTGGCCGCCTCCAGCCACTCAATTCAGCTCACTAGCAGCATTTTTGAGAGAGGCTGCCCATGTCTGTACTTTAGGGACAAAGTTACGGGGCCGACGGTCGGCAGGGCGTTAGGAGGCTAATGCTTTCTTACGACCGGTGATGCCATCAGGTGGCCACAAGGGGGCGTGCAATGTGATCTCTACTGCAGTCATGGCTTCACATCCTCGCGACTCTTGTCTCGGTGATGAGGAGGAAGGCGGGGCTGCTTCTGCGGGTACTTGTGCAGTCTTTTGTGTCTTTTGACTGGGGGAGAATGTTTGCATTGTCAGCATTCCGTCCATCATTTGTTTGCTGTAACACTTTTCGCCCTAAGTGGATGGGTATGCCCAGACGTGGGTCCCTTGCTCACTGTGCCACTGGATTCAAGCTAGCCTGGCTGAAGAAGGGTGACATACCCTGAAACCGGTCCCAGGATGCTTGTTTCCGGTCCAGGGAGGAACTGGCCTGGCAGTTCGGTCTGGACTGTTCCCATGGGGCACAGGGTCAAGACTGATTTGCATATGGCTGGGTCCAAACTGGGGTGGCATAGTGGGCAAAAGATCGATGGATTTAACCCAGATCTTTTGACTGGGGGAGAATGTTTGCATTGTCAGCATTCCGTCCATCATTTGTTTGCTGTAACACTTTTCGCCCTAAGTGGGATGGGTATGCCCAGACGTGGGTCCCTTGCTCACTGTGCCACTGGATTCAAGCTAGCCTGGCTGAAGAAGGGTGACATACCCTGAAACCGGTCCCAGGATGCTTGTTTCCGGTCCAGGGAGAACCTGGCCTGGCAGTTCGGTCTGGACTGTTCCTATGGGGCACAGGGTCAAGACTGATTAGCATATGGCTTGGTCCAAACTGGGGTGGCGTAGTGGGCAAAAGAACGATGGATTTAACCCAGATCTTTTGACTGGGGGAGAATGTTTGCATTGTCAGCATTCCGTCCATCATTTGTTTGCTGTAACACTTTTCGCCCTAAGTGGGATGGGTATGCCCAGACGTGGGTCCCTTGCTCACTGTGCCACTGGATTCAAGCTAGCCTGGCTGAAGAAGGGTGACATACCCTGAAACCGGTCCCAGGATGCTTGTTTCCGGTCCAGGGGGGACCTGGCCTGGCAGTTCGGTCTGGACTGTTCCCATGGGGCACAGGGTCAAGACTGATTTGCATATGGCTGGGTCCAAACTGGGGTGGCGTAGTGGGCAAAAGAACGATGTTTGTTTGTTTGTTTGTTTGATGAGTTTTATATAGCGCTGGCTAGACCCGGAGATATCAGAGCGCTTTACATAAGGTTCCACATTGTTACAAAGTTACATCAGTTACAAGTTACATTTGTTGCAAGAAAACATTTAAAGAGCATAGAGGACGAGATAAATGGAGCGTAGAAGGGTAGGGAAGTAAGGTAAAAGGGTAGGAGGGAGATACGGCGGAGAGATGAAGGAAAGTCTGCCCAAAGTCCGGCTGGGTAGGTGACGGCCGAGGGGGAAGTCCACAGCCCATCTCCTCTATAGTTAACAAGGTAGCTCCACCAGGCATCGGCCAAAATGCTAGGTCTCCAAGAAAACATTTAAAGAGCATAGAGGACGAGATAAATGGAGCGTAGAAGGGTAGGGGAGTGAGGTAAAAGGGTAGGAGGGAGATACGGCGTAGAGACGAAGGAAAGTCTGCCCAAAGTCCGGCTGGGTAGGTGACGGCCGAGGGGGAAGTCCACAGCCCATCTCCTCTATAGCTATCAAGGTAGCTCCACCGGGCATCGGCCAAAATGCTAGGTCTCAACGGTCGGTGGCAAGTTCACAGATTCAATGACCAGATGGGTGTAGTAGTAGTAGCACATCGTGGTAAAGGACCACTGTGGCGGCCATCTTGGGGTCAGGCAAGGGATTCTGCCCCCGGTGTTCCATTCAGCCGGTCCCCATTTATATCTTTCCCCATTATTATCTTTCCCCTATGTGTTCTCAGGGGTGTTCTTGGACTGCCTGTGCCAGCAGCTCCTCTGGCATTATTGTGCTCGGCGCCACGTGCTGTCTCCTGTTGTAGTCTGTCTCTTGTGCTTTCCCTTTGCGCGATCTCTACCTTGGTGCTGTGTAGGCTCGCATCTCGTGGTTGTCCCACAGTCCTCATCTCTGCTGAGTCCCTGCGTTCGTCTCCTTCCAATGTGCCTACAGTTTACTCCTGGCGAATACTGGGGAGATTGTACTATACCACGCTTGCTTGAGGGTCTCCCAATGCGCATTGCTTACTTGGGTCCACACAGTGCTTCCCTGCAGCCTCTCCGCTCTTTATAGCTGGCGTGTGCCTGGTTGCAGTAGAACATGACTTGCGGCACTCCCCACCTCAATCTGCTTCGCTTGATTGTTTTCCCCCTGAGTCTACCGGGGACACTCACCGGCCCTTCGCGCTCAGCCGTCCCTTCCTCGTCTTATGTGATCGCCATTTTGGCGTCAGGCGCAGGTCTCTGTGGGATGCTCCCTATGGCACAGTAAGTTCAGATGGGCTCGCCTCCCGCTCACCGGACCTTATTTATCCCCAGGCGGGTTGTCCTCTCCTGCCCTTTGGTTTCCTTTCGCAGCGTGGTCCACGGTCAGGTGTGGCCGGCCCAGCTGTTAATCACCGCTTCAGTTTCTCCAGCACCCGACTTCCATATGTAATTTTAACTTTGGGCAAAAGAACGATGGATTTAACCCAGATCGTTTGACTGGGGGAGAATGTTTGCATTGTCAGCATTCCGTCCATCATTTGTTTGCTGTAACACTTTTCGCCCTAAGTGGGATGGGTATGCCCAGACGTGGATCCCTTGCTCACTGTGCCACTGGATTCAAGCTAGCCTGGCTGAAGAAGGGTGACATACCCTGAAACCGGTCCCAGGATGTTTGTTTCCGGTCCAGGGAGGACCTGGCCTGGCAGTTCGGTCTGGACTGTTCCCATGGGGCACAGGGTCAAGACTGATTTGCATATGGCTGGGTCCTAACTGGGGTGGCGTAGTGGGCAAAAGAACGATGGATTTAACCCAGATCTTTTGACTGGGGGAGAATGTTTGCATTGTCAGCATTCCGTCCATCATTTGTTTGCTGTAACACTTTTTGCCCTAAGTGGGATGGGTATGCCCAGACGTGGGTCCCTTGCTCACTGTGCCACTGGATTCAAGCTAGCCTGGCTGAAGAAGGGTGACATACCCTGAAACCGGTCCCAGGATGCTTGTTTCCGGTCCAGGGAGGACCTGGCCTGGCAGTTCGGTCTGGACTGTTCCCATGGGGCACAGGGTCAAGACTGATTTGCATATGGCTGGGTCCAAACTGGGGTGGCGTAGTGGGCAAAAGAACAATGGATTTAACCCAGATCTTTTGACTGGGGGAGAATGTTTGCATTGTCAGCATTCCGTCCATCATTTGTTTGCTGTAACACTTTTCGCCCTAAGTGGGATGGGTATGCCCAGACGTGGGTCCCTTGCTCACTGTGCCACTGGATTCAAGCTAGCCTGGCTGAAGAAGGGTGACATACCCTGAAACCGGTCCCAGGATGCTTGTTTCCGGTCCAGGGAGGACCTGGCCTGGCAGTTCGGTCTGGACTGTTCCCATGGGGCACAGGGTCAAGACTGATTTGCATATGGCTGGGTCCAAACTGGGGTGGCGTAATGGGCAAAAGAACGATGGATTTAACCCAGATCTTTTGACTGGGGGAGAATGTTTGCATTGTCAGCATTCCGTCCATCATTTGTTTGCTGTAACACGGGCACTGTGTCCAAAACTTGCTGGCTGCTTCCGCTCTTGCCCTGTCCAGCCTCTTTGTACTCTTGCCATGTGGGGCCCTTTCTCCCCTGGCTGCTTTAAGGACATGCTCTCAGCTTACTCTTGGCAGTGACAAAGCTGCTGCTCCTCCTTCACAGTGGGGCCCCACAGCATGTAGCACTTTCCTCTTCTTGCAGGGCCTGGTCGCTCTCCTCCCTGAATCTTCAACTGCGTGCTCCTCTCCATCCCCACCAGGATGAAAGTTGGGTGTCCAGATAAAAGGAGCGCCGCAACTGCAGTCGGGGACGACCATGGTCTGGATGACACGTGGGGGTCACCTACTGCGGCGCCATTGATGCAGATTGGGCTTTAGGCCCACATGCTAACGAAGGGGCAGACACAGACACATAGTGGTTGCGAGTGTAACTGGCCACAAGCATGTGCGCCTGGGCCCTTTTATTAACAGGGTAACCCGAGTGGTTTCAGGATATTTTTGTAATCAAAATAAGACTCAAATCTTGCATAATAGCAAATTTCCAAACCGGTTATGTCATGAAGGCTACTTGTTTAGAAGTGAAATTATCATTTCAAATAGGTGAGATGTTTACAAGTAATTTGAATCCGTACTGGCTACTACTGTAGCCTCTTTTAAACAAGCATTTGGAATGCAATAGGTCTCGCATTTGTGAGAGTTTGTACTATTGGCATTGTAAATGATAATGCCTTTTATTTATGTGTTTTAAAAACCTGCAAGTGGTGTCTAAACACCACTTGCAGATTTTGTAAAGCACACCCTGAGGAAGTCATCTATTGTAATCCAGTCTGGCATCACAGGAATTTCAAAACGTTGAAATTAAATGATTGCTTGAGTGCTGTTTCAACTTTTTATTTGCAATTCACGTTGGTGTTATCTTTAATTATATGTAATATTGTAGAGACAGGAATTGGCTTTGCACGAATATTGCAAATAAGTGAATAAAGTCAATTGGTTTATTAATGTGGATTTACTGCTCTTTCCAGCATCTAGTGTCTGGTAGGGTTTCTCAAATGTGTTTAATTTATTGTTGGGATGGAGAACTCCTTTCTATGGTAAGTGAAGGTTTTTAATGCATGTTGCTGTTATAGTTGAACTAATTGAACCACATTTAGTTCATGAGTTTTGCCAGGTTTGTCGGTCCAGCGATATTCTGTTTATCCTGATCTCTTTGTTCAGCCACATCAAAACAGTATGCCACTGTTGCCATGTGAGAGGTATTTCTTCATGCATATATTGATGAATTTCCTGGTTTCCATCATAACCGGTTACGTTTACAGTACTCAAACCAATCGAAAGCTTTATTTGTGTCCATTAAGGGGTGTGAAAACACACCAGGACATGGGCACCAGCCTCAGCAAGCTTTTTATCATTTATTTTTTGGGGAGGAGGGGGCTTCTGGGCAGGGTGGGTTTCAAAAGTGCTCTTAGGTACTATCCGGCACGAGGCTCTGCCCTTTCAAGGCCCCGTCCCCTCCTCACACAGTGAGATTGTTCTTCAAGTTGGCAGGTATGATGATGTTATTTATTTATTTATTTAAAAAAGCCTCTATGGGTGATAGGCCAGCTCAGTGGGTAGCAAGCACTCTTGGTTCAGTGATCCACAAACGTGAAAGATGTCACAGGTTTGAATCTTTGTCACCCAAACTCTGGTTTTCCTTCTTCCGAGGCCGTCAGAATGAGCATTAGCCCCTGGGATATTAGAAAACCTAGCAATTAAAGCTCTTTAAGAGCACGCGGAAGATGGGCAAGAGATGATGGCTAACACTGCGGGATGGCTTGACATTTATTTTGCCTACCTAAGTGTGATTTTATGTGCAAATTCCGAGGTGTTTTGTTTTCAAAACTGATCTATTTCGATACTGAAATAGTTTCTTTTTAGTCATAAGCTAGTTCGTTTTGTTGTGAGGAGATCCATTTTTATTTACCACTTTTAGACATGTTTAACAATTTTTGCCGTGCAAAAGTTATAAGGGCTATAGGAGTGATTTTTTTCCCCTTCTGTTGACGAAACGAGAAGTTGCCTGAAAGCCAGCGATTCATTGCTGGGGCATATAAAACATGTTCGGCAGTTAGTAAGCATTAGTCAAAAGGGAAGGAGTGCCAAGGTTGAGTATATTTTTCATGCAAACTAGCATGGAAATTTTGCGAAATGTTTCACAATTTTATGCAATTTTGTGAAAGTGTGGTTTTAATATTAAAAGTGGTTATCAAGTTTCTCAGGATACGTTATTTTCACGTGGGGGTACACCAGCGGACAACTGGTAGATGCAAAAAAAAATCTCTCAAGCGAGACAATTTCTGCGCGAACCAACCTCACTGAAGTCAAAATGACTAAAACCCGAAAAATAAGAAATTATTAGAAAAAAGTCCCCAATTGACCCCGTAACTCGAATTTCAGATTTTTTGCAATTTCCGCCTATAAGTTAAATTTCAACCAGGCCTAAGATTTACACTGAGTGTTGCAGTTTACTGCAGGTGCCTCTAATCAGTCAGGAAAAAGACAATATGGGCACTCAGGTAGACCATGTTGCACGTGCCCGCGTGAGGTAATGATAACAATGAACGTTGTAGTTTTCCTTTAAACTCCACCCCCCACCCTCCCCGCCAGTCCCGGGGCCAGGGCCGAGGTGCGCGAGATGGAGCTGATCTTGCAGCATTCCCAGGGCTGGAAGGCCTGAAGGATGGGTCTGCGGGGAGCCAGGATGTCTGGCTCTCTATTTACCTACAGTAGCGACCTGTCCATGGACCCGGGGAAGTGGGCAGCCCCTGCCACTCGGAGAGCCTCTTTGTTTTGGTTAGAGGCCAATTACTTCCCATTGGAGGACCTGTGAACATTAAGACCTGAATAGACGCTGATGGGGTAAGCAGGATTACAGAGATAAACGTCTAATAGCCTCCAGAATCTCATCTCCTTTCCCCTTGCAAATGCTCTTACTGCAGTCAGTAGGGCTGGGGCAGACGCTCTTGCTGACAGCGTTTTACCGATTCTGTCCTTGACACAAGCAGCGCTTATGCGCCTTTTTAACTGCTTTTAAAACTTGCTTTAAAATTTGTGTTTTATCTTACCCATTGCTGCTAAATTGTACTGTCTATTTCTGTGCCTCTGTTACGGCATCGCTGTGTGTTGCAGGATGCTGTAATTTCTTTTTCTTTCTATCTGCCTACTTGGCGGCCATCTTTCCTCCTGGGGTAGGGCCTTTCACGGGCGCCTTTTTGGTCGGCGCTCTAGTCGCTCGCCAGACCTGGTATTCCCCTATTTATGGCCACTGCTACGCGGACGCGCAGCTGCGGTCAGTAGGGCTGGGGCAGACGCTCTTGCTGACAGCGTTTTACCGATTCTGTCCTTGACACAAGCAGAGCTTATGCGCCTTTTTAACTGCTTTTAAAACTTGCTTTAAAATTTGTGTTTTATCTTACCCATTGATGCTAAATTGTACTGTCTATTTCTGTGCCTCTGTTACGGCATCGCTGCGTGTTGCAGGATGCTGTAACTTCTTTTTCTTTCTATCTGCCTACTTGGCGGTCATCTTTCCTCCTGGGGTAGGGCCTTTCACGGGCGCCATTTTGGTCGGCGCTCTAGTCGCTCGCCAGACCTGGTTTTCCCCTATTTATGGCCATTGCTACGCGGACGCGCGCAGCGGGCGCGCCGCCGGCGCGTCAAAGGCAAGCCCGTCTGCGCCCGTCCGCGTCCGGACTGCGGCCAGCACCAGCCATGCTGCCCTAAATGGCTCTTGTTTAAGAACCACTTGGACAAGAAAGCAGCTACTGGATCTGAATCTGATGCGCTGTGCCAATCCCATTTGCCCTGACTCTCGCTTGGTAAACTGGGATCAGGCTCACCAATACAAGTCCTGCTCCTATGAGTTTGGGGGGTCAGAGGTGAAACAGGGTGCAGAGGACATTTGGCTCTCTCTTGAGTCCAATCTCTGGGACCTTATGTTCCTAACAGAGACTTGGCTAAGAGAGACATCCAACCCTGACATTTTGCTTGCGTTACCTGCAGGTTTTAAGATCTCCATGGTCAATCGTGCGGATAATAGGCGGGGAGGAGGCCTAGCTATTATCTTGAAAGACATGTGGGAGATTTCATGTAAAAAATTGAGAACATAGGGTTAATTGAGGCCATGTCTTTTCCATTAAAATTTCACCAGGGCATACCCTTGCGGGCATTCTGGTCTATCGACCCCCGGATTCAGCATCTGTCCATCTTTCAAAGTTGGGTGACATTATAGCCGATCTCTCCTTGAGACATGCGAATTTTACGGTTCTTGGCGATTTTAATGCCCATATGGACAATGTGGATTGCACTCTGGCACTCCAAGTGGCTGATATGTTTTGAGGACTAAATTTGACTCAGCTGGTCACGGCCCCTACACATCGAGCAGGTCACATGCTGGATCTTATTTTTTCAAATTATCCCACACTTAAGGTTGAGGCTCCCCTGCCATTAACTTGGTCAGACCATTGGTTGGTTCCGTTCAGCATGTCGAGAAGTGGTGGGAAATATAGTTCTAGGCCAGAATATGTGAAGAAGAGAAACTGGAAGAGGGTTTCCCCCGAGTCCATAGGTTCCTCCCTTCAGAATACCCCACTTCTGCTGACCGGTGATCCCAGCGTGGATGCATCCACCTTTAATGAGTGGGTTACTACCTCCCTGCATATCATTGCACCTATTAAAACGGTAAAAATCGCTAGGAAAAAGCTTTCCGCTCCCTGGTTCTCTTCAGAACTTCGCTTAGAGAAAAGCGCTTGCAAAAAGTTGGAGCGTGTCTGGCGAAAAACTTAAAACTTGGATGCGAAGAGTGTTTATAAAACAGCACTAAAAAATGTCATGCCCTCAAACGTCTGGCTATCAGGAACTACTTAGCCAACCAAATTAAAGAGTCTGACAACTCCTCCAAGGAAGTTTTTAAGATTGTGCAAGCTTTTATGAAACCTCAAGCTACAAAGAGCACTATTACGCCATCAGCCGATTTATGTAAAGATCTGTCGGACTTTTTCCAGGAGAAGGTTCAATCTATATACTCTTCCTTCTCTATGTCAGAGGCTCATACTACCATTTCTTTGTCTCCTGATTCTCCTAGCTCCTGGTCCGAATTTCGGCCTTTTTGTCCGAAATCGTCCCTTTCAGACCTGGTAAGAACTAAATCAGGTTCGCCACTTGATCCTTGTCCAGCCAGATTTTTCAAACTGCTTGCTTCTTTTTTCAACCCCCATTTAAATTTTATCTGGAATGCTTCTCTAACTTCGGGTAGCTATCCCTCTATATGGAAAAAAGCATATGTTTTGCCTATTCTTAAAAAGGAAGACGCGGATCCTGGCATACTTAAGAACTTTAGGCCCATCTCGCTCCTGCCCGCTCCTGCAAAAATTCTGGAGAAGGAAGTTCAGAGACAGCTATCTGACTTCCTGGAGTCCAATATCCTTCTTCATGACTCCCAGTCGGGCTTTAGTACGGGCTACAGTACTGAGACTGCTCTGCTGGAAGTGGCGGAAACCATCCGAGAATCCCTTGACCAAGGTAGCTGTGCCATGCTTGTGCTGTTGGACTTGTCCGCAGCCTTTGATACAGTCTCTCATTTGATCCTTTTAGACCGACTGGCACAGCTGGGTATCTCGGGGACTATCTTGAACTGGTTCCGCTCATTTCTGGATACGCGTCTCAAGAGGTCTTTCTGCGCCCTCATGTCTCCTCTTCCTGCCCTATGGTATGTGGAGTACCTCCGGGCTCGGCGCTGAGCCCCACCCTGTTTAATGTTTATCTTGCTCCTTTGGCATCTGTAGTGGAACACTGTGGAGTGAGAATGATCTCATACGCTGATGATACGCAGCTCGTGTTCTCATTCAAAGACACTGCAAAGGCCGCGTTTGACAGCTTCAGGCATTGCCTCACCAAGATTGCCTCCTGGATGACAGACAATTGCCTGAAATTAAATGCTGGCAAAACGGAGGTGATGTTCTTTAATCAACCTTCACCCCCACGGGCAGATCTCTGGTGGCCGGCGCAGCTGAACCCCCCTCCCATCCCCGTCACCTCAGTCAGAAATTTAGGCTTTAAATTCGATTCTAAACTGTCGGGCAAGGACCAGATTGGTCAAGTCTCCAGAGCTTGTTTTTGGAAACTTAAAACCTTGCGAAGATTCCTCCACCTGCTGCCAATGAACTGTCGGGCTACAATAGTCCATGCCCTTATTACATCTCAGCTGGACTATGCTAACAGCTTGTACCTGGGTCTCCCTGCTTACCTTACCCAGAGATTGCAGACAGTCCAGAACGCCTCAGCGAGGTTCATCAGAAATGTGCCCCTCCGACATCACATTTCTCCTCATCTGCGCAGCCTTCACTGGCTCCCAGTAAAAAGGAGAATCGAATTTAAGGCATTGTCCCTTGCCTATAGAGCCTCAAGAGATAGAGGTCCAGGATACTTGAAACAGAGACTTCAGAAATATCACCAGACCAGGACCTTGCGATCCAACTCTCAGATGCTTCTCCACACTCCTCGCTTTGCCAAAGCAAGGATTGGTGGGCGAGCCTTCGCAGTAAGAACGGCTGCTCTTTGGAATTCTATGCCTGATCACCTGCGCAAAGCAGAATCGGAATCCACTTTCAGGAAGGCACTGAAAACATGGCTGTTTGATTTGCCCTAGCTCGTCCCTTTCCCGTGTCTGACTACGCTGCTACTTTAGCGCCGGGACACTGCCGTTGGTGGTAGCCGAGCGCTCTATAAATGTTTATGGATGGATGGATGGATATGGGATTGTTAAAAAAAGGCCCGGAGACACAATTCTGCGTGGGTTGGAGAGTGAGACAGACACCCCTGATCCAGCGCGAAGTGGCCGAGGTTGGTTAATTTTCCACACAATAAACGGAATGTTTCACTGGGCCCATATAAGTTTAAATCCAATTGAAAACTTTGCATTACCCTTGGCCAATTTTCCCGCTGGTTGGGGTTGAGTTTTTGAAATTCAATGAAGTTCAGATTAGTTAATTTCCTGTAACCACAAATTGATTACAATATCATTTCAATGTCTAACTATTCTTCACGAATCAACACTCTTCCTCTGGTCGATGGACCATTAGTTGAGTTAGTTGATGGTGATATTAACTACTTCTTAACTAAACTCTTACTGAAATAACCACAGACTCTGTATAATAATAATAATAATACGTTTATCTAAAATTTCAGTCATTAAGTTGAACGCTTATCAATTACAAGTACACAGTGCAAACTCCATCTTTCTTAAAGTGAGAGAGAGAACAATCATAAAACCTAATACCTTCAATTATACGAGTTCATTCAACAAAATCAACTGCATAAGAGTGGATAGATGTAGAGACAAAGGCACATAATAATAGCAGCATTTGCAAAGAAATATGCAAATTTCTGGATAGAATGATATTTAACTAATTAAGATATCTGGAAAACCACCCCTCTGGCCAAAGGGCTGGTGGGGCCCCCTGACTTAGGATCAGGAGACAAAGACTATAGGAAAGGTTCAGGACAGGTCTGATACTTACTAGACTTTCTATAACCCTACGCACCAGGGCGATTCCCTCTCTTACACTCTCTCCCTCCTCGATATTCTTCCGCAATCTTCCAATCTAATCAGGCAGTAGTCTGGATCTTTCAAGTCTGCTCTCGTCTCTCTCTCTCTCTCTCTGTCTGTTCAGCTCCCAGCAGCAGCGGTTCCCTCACAGCTCTATCGAATCACCTCTCAATCAGCAGCGTTGTGTTGTGTGCTTAATTCAAGTCACTCTAGTTATAGTCTTTATTTCCTCATGCCCCACCCTCAAGTGTTGCAGATTTGGTAAACTACTGAATATGATTGGGCGGGGTTAGGGGTGTCTTCATTATACCAGTCTGACGTATTCACTTTTATTAGTAAACCCTATTGTTTGTTAACCCTGCCCTTCTACTCATTCATATAATTTGTCTGAAACATGCATATTTTGTTGCAAATGCCATAACACATTTAATACAGGCTTCATAGATGTCTGTTACATCTTCTTCTTTTCCCATCCTTTCTGTCCTTGGATCCTGGCTCTCGTTTAATTCCCTCTCGGTCACCGGGTCATTTCATGTAGTTACTGGGCATGCGCAGCTTTCGCCATTTTCTTTTTCAGTCATAGATTTAACAGGCCCAAATGTACACTATTAATAAAGGAATCATAAAGAGATGTTATTTTCTTAAACATGTAATTCTCACTGTTCACCACCCACTTCTACTCTATCCCATGTAATTATTATTACTCTTGGGCAAAAGAGTTAATAGCAGCAGCTTTCGTTTAAATCAAGCAAGCATATTCCAGGCATGCGGTACCTCAAGACCGTGTTCTGGATTTTCTTGCGCATGCGTGAGGATTTCCCTCTCAAAGCGAGTTAGTCATGTTACTTACACGTAATTCAAGTTTGCACATGCGCAAAGCGTTTTCGCAAGTTAAAGCGGGTTTTATTCGTGCAGTATTTTATTTCTCGTTAATCCAAGCATGCGTAAGCTTTTCTCCCCATGTATCTGTGTTGGGTGTATGTTAGTTTCGTCTTATTTACTAAATTAATGATTAGTGAAAGTTAATGGAGGATTTAATCGAGCAAGTTTCACTTTTTCTCGAATCCTTGCTCCATCAATCCCCCCTCTGATGGCATTTTTGAGCCATCATAAATACCCACCATTACCAAGTGCCAACTTCTATTCATTTCATTTTTAGTATCTTCCTTTCTTTCTTCTGACTCTTCAATTTTCCTTTTCATGCCTATTCCTTTCATTTTATCATATAGACTTCCTTTCATCTCCTCTAATTCGATCTCTTCTCTATTTTTCTTTCTTCCCATTCTCTTATTCTTTATCTCGGCTATCGTTCTTGCTTTTGTTTTATTCTTGCAACATCTATATGTCATTATCATCATCAAACCTATTATTGCTATAGAAATTACTGGTATTAGGATTTTCCCTAATAGACTATTCCCTAAAGTGGAAAACCAACTACCTATAGTGGAAATACTTTTACTAAGTCTTTCCCAAACACCGTCAACCTCCAGTTGGGTCAAATTGTCATGAATCTTTGTAATATTCTTAATATATCCCTCAATACCTTTACTTTTGTCTGGGATATATGTACAGCAATGTTGGACTTTCAACATGCCACAGACTCCACCCTCTTTTGCCAATAATATATCAAGTGCAAGTCGATTTTGCAAAACCATAGATCTAATTGCAACCATTTCGGTATTTTTCATTAAGAATCCCCCAGCAGTATCTGTTGATAGACGATCAACTACTGTTGACAATTTGCGTATCTTATGTGAATTCAGTATGACTCCAACTGACGGTATCAGTGCACCAAATATATCACCTATTTCTGAGAAGCTTGTTCTTTTAGTGCGTTTTAGTCCTTGACTTATTACATCCATTTCATTGTTCTTAGTAATGTGATACACTTTAGGAAACACTATCCCAAGATAACAACTACCATACCATTGTTTTGGTAATCTATAATAGGCATTTTTCCCACACACATAATATATTCCTGGAAAAACAGGATCAGTTTTCCCTTTTAGTCCCCATCCTCCCATGATTAGGAAGGTGTGTTCACATTCACTAGAACCAATGTAAATGTTGTTATAGTCTGTTTTTAGTCTATGTAGACAGAACTTTCCCAACATTGACAAATCTAGGGACATTGCAGCATGAGTCTCGCCTTTCTTATCGTCCCCTTCCTTATTAGCCCATGGAGGTACTTGTGACTTCTGTTCAACAGCCTTCTTTTGAAAATCCTGTCTTCTTTCCTCTACTAAATTTAGAAAATCTTTTTCTTCATCTCGCAACATACAGGTTAAATTGTTCTTATGCGCATATGTTATGTCTATTGGGTTTGTTGTTAGGAAAAACTTGCCCATAAATTCTACATCTTTAGCACTAAGCACTGGGTTTAGGTTTCTTCTAAGAGGAATTTCTGGGAATACTAAATCCATGTTAGAATAATAATACTGCAATTTGCCTGTTTTATAGAACAGACTGGACACAACACTACATGATACACCATATGTTAAAGGAAGATGGTGATAAGTCACCCCCTCCGAAACAAAGGTAAATTCATGCAAACATAGCAATCACTCACGTACATTGTATCTACACATTCAAAAAGAAGTTTAGTAAACACATTTAATGACGAATCACTATTTGATCTGCCATGTTGATACATGGTCTCGTCTATTTGCTCTAAATTAGTGGTAGTTGTTCCTTTAGTACCTGAATTTACTTGATCACTTGTATTAGTATTATTTCTGTCGTTATTTACCATCAAAATAGGTATCACAACTGTTAGCAATAACCACATTAATATTAGTATCAAAATGCTGCACAAACAACATTTAACACATCTTCGTTTTAAACTAGATTTTGGATGTTCAGTCACTTCTGTTTCTGCCATTTTAATTTTCTAAAATTTATTAATCTCTAAAATCTCTTCTAAATTCTAGGTTTAATTTAAACTAGAGTATATATATACTAAGCTTTGTGTAATCCCACACTTCAACAGCTTTTCGACTTTTGCCTTCCCCTTTATCTTTTAATTTCTTTTCTTCATCTGGTTCTTTTATTTTCTTCTTTATTTGTTCGTCAAATTTCCACTATTTGTGTCACAGTCTTTTCTCTTAAGGTGGTCTCAATTTTCTTTCATCACTTCTTTCATTAGTGACATTCTCTTGTTCTTCGTTCAGATCAAGATTCACAAAGTCCTCAAGGATGATATAGGTCCATTCAGGGGCCTTATATTTTCTATTTGGAACTCTCTCTCGTCAATTTTTGTAATGATTTTCTTCTTGGGTGTTCTTTTTCGGTCTGACTTGATATTTCGTTTACTTGTTCCAATTCTTTCCCTGTTCTTCTTTTCAAAACATATCTCAGTCCTTTTACTCCACTTGGCCAGTAATCACCCTTTCTGATTCTCTTTGTCTGTACTGCCTTTTCACCTTCTTCGCCAATTTCCAATGTTCTTTTATTTTATTTTTATTTTAGTTGAGCCTGTTCTGGGTTTTCTAATTTTTGTCTTTCTGTTGATTGAATTTCTTCTTGATCTTTTAGTTCTTCTTCTCCTGATTCTGATTGAGCTTGATCTGAGTTTCCTGCAGCAGGTTCTTCTGTCGAATGAATTTGTTCTGAACTCGTCAGTCGCTCATTTTCTTCTTTGTCTGATTGAGCTTGATCTGGATTTTCTGTTTCAATTCGTTCTGGTCTTTCAATCTCTTGCTCTTCCTCAGCCTCTACAGCAGTCTCTTGAGACCCAGTATCCAGTGCCCACCCTACTTGACTTGTACTTGGTTGTTCATCATCGATACGTTCTTCAGAGTTTGTTTCTCTGATCTCTTTGACTTCACAACTTTCAGCTTCTGGTTCTTTTCTTTGTTCTACCAATTGCTGCTCTTGTCGTTCGGGAGGACTTGGGACTCTTTTGGTATGACTGGCATGTATCCAATTTGGCAAGCCAGAACACTTCACTGCTGTTGTTGTGACCAATATAATTTGAAGCGGTCCTTTCCACCTGGGTTCTAAACACGACTTTCTTGTGTGCTTCTTTATCATAACCCAGTCTCCTGGACACAAATCATGAGCTTGATTCGGCTGTGTTGTGGTTGCATCTTCTCCAACCTGGTGAGACACAGAACGTACCAGATCAGCTAGTCCTTTACAATAGTCCAACACTAGATCATCAGTTATAGTCATCAGTTTGTTTCCAGGTACAAATGCTTGTCTCATTGCTCTTCCCATAAGAATTTCATGAGGACTCAAGCCTGTTCTTCTTTCAGGGATGCTTCTAAGGCTCATTAATACAAGGGGCAAAGCATTGGGCCATTTCAGTGAAGTTGATGCACACACCTTTCCTAACCTGGATTTTATTGTTCCATTTAGCTGCTCAATGACTCCAGATGCTTCTGGTCGATAGGCACAATGTAGTTTCTGCTCAATTTTGAAAGCTGTACAAATTAATCGAATTATCTCATTGTTAAAATGAGGTCCTCTATCTGATTCCAAAGTGACTGGAAATCCGAACCTGGGATGAGTTCTCTCAGGAGTAGTTTGGCAACTGTAAGACTGTCATTCTTTCTTGTTGGATAAGCTTCCACCCAATGAGAAAACAGACACACAATGACAAGGACATACTTCAGACCGTTGCACGGTGGCAACTCTATAAAATCAAGCTGCAGTCTTGTAAATGGTCCATCGGCCTTTCCTATTTGTCCCCAACTGACGAATGTTCTCCTACCTGGGTTCTGCTGTTGACATGTCAAACAGCGCTGTCAGAGTCTCTCTGCAACAAGCCAAAACTTGGGATTGTACCATGTCTGCCTAAAGTGTCTAATCATGGCGTCCCTCCCAATGTGTGTAGCTCCATGATATATTCTTGCCATTTGTGATAACATACTGTCTGGCATTATCGGTCTTCCATCAGGACTCACCCAGACCTCATCGTCGATTCTTCGTGTGCAACCTGTGTTGATCCAGAATTCCTTTTCCTTTACATCTGCCTCATCCTGTAACTGTCTAACTTCATCCCATGTTTCAAAAGCAGAGAAAAACATTAGTTGGCAATTGGTAGTTTTTTTTCCCAACCTTCTGTTCAAAGCCATTGCCTTGTGTCGCATAATCATTTCCTGACTTATGTGCGGCACACTTGACCACTGCAATTTCTTTTGGCAATTGTAATGCTTCCAACAATTTTTTGACATTTTTACTGTTTCTGATAGGAGAACCTGAAGAAGTCAGAAATCCCCTTTGCATCCGTAATTTGCCGAAGTCATGCACAACCCCAAAACCATATTGACTATCTGTGAATATGGTTACTCTCAATTGTTTCCCAATTTTGCAGGCTTTTGTTAAAGCTACCAATTCGGCTATTTGTGCAGACTTGACTCCTTTTAAACAGGATGCTTCTATTATAGCAGATATAGTACAGACAGCATAGGCAGCACTCAGTTCTCCATATTGTTTTCGCAGGCATGACCCATCAACAAACAGTACATAATCTGACTCTCCCAATGGGACATCAAAGATGTCCGGCCTGGGCTTTGTACACATTTCTGTTAGATCCAGACAATCATGATCAACTTCTTCTTTTACTTCTTCACAGAATGGATCCGGCAACAGGGTTGCTGGATTCACAGTGGTGCATCTTATCACACTTACATTTTCTGCACCTAGGATCACTCTTTCATATTTAGTCAGCCGACTAGGGGTCAAGTGCTGAGTTCGAGTCCTTGTTAAAAGAATCTCGATAGAATGTGGCACATAAACTTTCAAGGGATGTCCCATAACAATAGACTCACTGTGCTCCAGACTCACACAAGTAGCAGCTACTGCTTTTAAGCAGCCAGGCAATGCTGAGGCCACAGAATCCAGAGTGGCAGAAAAGTATGCCACCGGACATTGCATCAATCCATGTCTTTGGGTTAACACTGAAACTGCACATCCTTCCCTCTCACAGCAGAACAAAGCATATTCTTTCGTATAGTCAGGCATTCCCAATGCTGGGGCTTGACACAAACATTCCTTCAGTTTAATGAAAGCATCCTCGCTCTCATCATCCCATTCAATTCGATCCATCACATCTTTTCGTATCCATTTTATTAGGGGTTTTGCAAGCAATGAAAATCCACTGATCCACTGGCGACAGTATCCAATCACTCCCAAAAACATTCATACTTCTTTCTTAGTTTTAGGCAGATTCATCTGTCGAATCACTTTTATTCTCTCTGGTGTCACCTTTCTAACTCCTTTCTAACTCCCTTTTCTATCTTGTGTCCAAATATTGGACTTCTTGTTGGCAAAACTGTAATTTCTCTGGCGACACTTTGTGTCCACCTTCTGCCAAATGGTTCAGTAAAGCAATTGTGTCTATGACACAAGCCTCTCTTGTCTTTGATGCCACCAGTAGGTCATCAATGTACTGAACCGAGACCGAATTTCCTGGCATAACCAATGTTTCCAAATACTTTTTCAAGATTTGATTGAAAATCGAGGGACTCTCTGTATACCCTTGAGGAACTCGGCACCATGCCAAAACACGATCCTCGAACCGGAACGCAAAGAGATATCTCCATGCAAGGGGATCGAAAAGAATGCTTGGCACAAATCAATCACTGTATACCAATGTGCATCCCAAGGTATCTGATAAAGAATTACTGCTGGATTTGGTACTACTGGACAACAGGGCACTACTATCTTATTAATTTTCCTTAAATCTTGCACTATCCTATATTTGCCACTGGGCTTTTTAAGTCCCATGATTGGTGAATTACAAGGACTACCCATTATTTCTTTCAAAATACCTTGTTCAATCATTTGATCAATTACTGGAGCAACTCCTGCTTTTACTTCTGGACTCATTTTGTACTGTTGTGTGTTTGGATAAATTGCACCTTCTTTCACCACTATTTTATTTGGATCTACATTTGCCATCAGACCAATTTCCTTTCCTGAAAAATCCCACACATCTGACCTCATTGAGTCTCTTAATTCATCAGGCAGACCGCTTTCAGTCAGAAGTGAAAACATTTCATCCACTTCTGTTCCTTGTTTTGCTAGCATCATCTTGAAAGCGATATCTTCATCAGGTGTTTGAAAGGCAATACCATCAGGTGTACAATAGATGGTACAGTTCATTTTACACAACAAATCCCTCCCTAACAAGTTAACTGGACTTGAATCACACACTACAAATCGGTGCATGTCTTTGAAATTTCCGATATTCACTTCTATTGGTTTAGTAACTGGGGTTTTTATTTGCTTATTTGAGACTCCTACAACTTGGATAGTTTCTCCCGAGAGGGGTAGGTTTGGAATTTCTGCTGCTCTCACAGTAGAACGGGTAGCACCAGTATCCACTAGAAAAGTGATGTCATTACCTTCCACTTTTCCATCAACAAATGGACCCGACTGGTCTACCGCCAAGGATGCGCCAAGCACGCATTCTTCCTCCCCCCTCAGGCACCGTCATTGAGAAACATCCGAATCACACTCATTACTATGCATCCAATATTGTTTAACCGTTTGTGTATTCTTACCACTCTCTCCACGAAATCCGGTGTTCACACTGTGTCTCTGCACTTGAGCATTCATACAGTTGGGCATAGGGGCTTGTGACACCTGTAACTGTGGAGTAACTAGCTGTTGCTGCTGCTGCTGGTTCACAACCACCTCATTCTGCATCTGTGGATTTAAATTTTGATTTACCCCATTATTCTGTTGAACGTTTCTACACTCATTCTTCCAATGTCCATGCTTTCCGCACGCATGACAAGGATACTTCTTTTTCGCTTCCTCTCTACTCATTCGTCCTTTTCCTTTATTCCCATTCGATCCTTGACTATTCTGATTTTGGTCATTTGACTGGTTATCATTTTGAGAACCAGTACTTGCCTCTTGGTGTTCTGCCAACTTCACTTCCAACTTCAATTTCTTATGTTTTGTGTCAATATCATCACTGCAATATTTTGCGTACTTCAAGATGTCGTCAATGGGCTTACTTTGCCAGCAAAGCATATGCTGTTGAATCATCTGACTAATTTCTGATCTCAATCCATACACAAACCTGTACACAAAATGTCCCATATCCTTATCACCAATATTTTCAAATCCACTATACTGTTTAAATACCTGTAACAACCTCTCAAAATACGCATGCACTGACTCTTTTGGTTCGTGTGTTGTTCTATCTATTTTAACCCAATCCGTTTCTTTCGGGGGAATTTTCCCTTTCAAGAAAGTAATCACTTGCTGATACTTTTTCATCACTTCTTCTGAAGGTGCACCTGTCTTTGTATCTCTTGGGTATTCTTCAGTTGGCCAATCAACCGTAATCTTACATTCTGTCCACAAATCAGTTGGTACCACTATATCAAACAGTCCATCCAAGTCCTATAATAATACTTTTGAAACTTTCACAAACCTCTGTACCTGCTTGTACCATTCAACTGGCTTCTCCTTTAATCTGGGGAAATCATTCGTAAAAGACAAAATACCCTGTCTAGACCATGGAACATGAACGTATCCACCACCAGGAACTTCTCTCATTGGACACACTCTTTCAACCTGTTCTGTTTCTCTAAATGGGAATGCAGATGCTTCCTTTGTGGCTGCTTCGTCCCTTTTCCTTGTCCATCTACCTCACCATCTATCTGCATCTCCCCATTTCTTCAAAATATTCATTAATTCTTTGATCCGTAGTCTCCTTCCTGACGCATTCAAACTCTCTAAATCTTTGTCAGTAAATTCTGCCCTGTATGGTTTTTGCAATAATTTCGATTTTTCTACATCCCTTCCAATTCTGAAGCGACTTCTACTATTTTCTCATGCAAATTCTTTGCTCTTCATGTCATATTTTTGCTCAAAAACAACAATTCATCATCTCTATATGTACCTAATCTCTCCGGGCCTATTGTACCAATGATCATTTCTTCCAAATCCACTTTCAACTTGGCCACATCTATACTTGGTGTTTGAGGTTTCTTTTTGTCTAATCCTTTCGCCCACTCCTCTAGATCATCTGGCGAAAATCCTTTAGAATTTCCTGCTTCTGGAGTGTCAATCATTTCTCTTCTCTTATTCACTGTTGAACCTCTTTTCGGGGGTTCAGTCTCTGTTTCAATATTAGGGAGATCTAGTAACGAGATATTTGAATCACTCTCACTGGTTAGATCTTCTGACATTGCTACCTCCTTTCTAACACTATTTTGTTGTACTGTCACTGTTTGTAATCTTGGGGTGTCTCGTTTATCCCCATATAATGGAATAACCGGACCTATCGTCACTGGTACTGTCAAGGCTTCAGCATTTAAACCTAACTGATTTATTTGCTGAATTATCTCTTCTTTTGTTCTATTTAATGCGTCTCTTTCCTTTTCCTGTAACACTCGGGTAACTGTTGGATCATATAAGACTTGCGGAACTAAGGGAGTTCTCATCATTGGTGCACTCGGAGTTGCCTCCCCAGCACTTTCTTGATAAGGCGGAGGTCTTTTAACTAAAATGTCCTCTAATAACTCATCATCAGTTTCATCACATTCTGTTCCTGCCATACCTGTGTGTTTCATTTTTTCTTTGCATTTAATCCCTACTTGATCTTCAGCCATCAATACTGGATACAACCCTTCCGTTACTACAGCTCTTCTCCATCTTTTCATCTCATCTCGAGTATCAAATGGATATCTTGGAAAGAATCCTCTATTTATTCTTCTACTTCCTCTGTATTTCTCTCGCTCAAATGCCTCAACTTCCCATTCCTCGAAAGCTTCATACTGCGTTAACCTAGGGCTAGGTTCTAATGAATTCATCCGATTTCTCAAATTCTGAAGAATCCTTACATTAAACGTACCATTTTCGGGAAAAGCTAGAACACCATCACCTTTTGTATATTCCACCCAATTTTTCAACCAAACACAAGTATGATATCCTCGTTCCAACATCATAAAAGAAGCAGGCGTATTCGTTACTACGCGCTTATCCTTTTTAAAGAAATTTTTGATTTTATTAATCAGCTTCATTCTTCCAATTCCTGTAACTAAGTTGTTTCAGCAAGGTAAAACTATAAACTCTTCCGTATTCTCACGTATCCTGCTTCCCAACACTCGTCCTATACCAGCGCGACTCACACCAATAGTCCAATCAGAGCTCTCTACGTTTTCTCTTACTCAACCAATACCTGCACGACTCTTGTCTGCCAACCAATCAGAGCTTTCCACACACCCACTTGTCTGACCAATACCAGCGCTGCTTTTTATGACGTCAGTATTACTCCTACTACTGACCCTCCCTTTACAATCGGTACTTGTTACACGCCCGCTGTCTCAACCAATACCAGAGCGGCTCTCTGTGACATCAGTATGACTCCTGCTACTGACCCTCCCGTCACAAGGTAATTCGGAACTTTCTTAATAGATTTTCTGTTAGTAACAACGTAAAAACAGCGCTACTCTGCCTGCTCTGCTAATTCAAAGATAGTTTATTCACTTGCTTCAGAGAGAAAGTACTTCCTTACACTGCAAGTAAAAACCACTGTTTACCCTTCACTTAAGCTCGGGGAGGACCTATTACTCCTCTAGGGATACTCCTCCTTCGGGTAAGGCCAAAGTTTCACAGGTGGACCCTTCGCTATCACTCACTCTCGGGTTTTATACCATATAGTCCCTAATATAACACCTACAGTCCTCCGTAGCTTTTAGGTATTGTGACAACAGACGAGTAACCTTCTGCAGTGTGATTTCCTTACCACACGCTTCAAAATTCCATTCCCGGGATTCCCAGGTATCTCTGTACCTGTATTTCCAGACAACATAAAACAGGACACTAACTTTTCATGTTAAGAACATATAGTCAATAATCAATAATCACCAAACTAATCAATAATAACCATAACTCTGCTACCAGAAAAACTGATCCAGCGCGAAGTGGCCGAGGTTGGATATTTTTCCACACAATAAACAGAATTTTTCACTGGGCCCATATAAGTTTAAATCCAATTGAAAACTTTGCATTACCCTTGGCCAATTTTCCCGCTGGTTGGGGTTGAGTTTTTGAAATTCAATAAAGTTCAGATTAGTTAATTTCCTGTAACCACAAATTGATTACAATATCATTTCAATGTCTAACTAATCTTCACAAATCAACACTCTTCCTCTGGTCGATGGACCATTAGCTGAGTTAGTTGATGGTGATATTAACTACTTCTTAAATAAACTCTTACTGAAATAACCACAGACTCTGTATAATAATAATAATAATAAGTTTATCTAAAATTTCAGTCATTAAGTTGAACGCTTATCAATTACAAGTACACAGTGCAAACTCCATCTTTCTTAAAGTGAGAGAGAGAACAATCATAAAACCTAATACCTTCAATTATACGAGTTCATTCAACAAAATCAAATGCATAAGAGTGGATAGATGTAGAGACAAAGGCACATAATAATAGCAGCATTTGCAAAGAAATATGCAAATTTCTGGAAAGAATGATATTTACCTAATGAAGATATCTGGAAAACAACCCCTCTAACCAAAGGGCTGGTGGGGTCCCCTGACTTAGGATCAGGAGACAAAGACTATAGGATATGTTCAGAACAGGTCTGATAGTTACTAGACTTTCTATAACCCGACGCACCAAGGCGATTCCCTCTCTTACACTTGCTCCCTCCTCGATATTCTTCCGCAATCTTCCAATCTAATCAGGCAGTAGTCTGGATCTTTCAAGTCTGCCCTCGTCTCTCTCTCTCTGTTCAGCTCCCAGCAGCAGCGGTTCCCTCACAGCTCTATCGAATCACCTCTCAATCAGCAGCGTTGTGTTGTGTGCTTAATTCAAGTCACTCTAGTTATAGTCTTTATTTCCTCATGTCCCACCCTCAAGTGTTGCAGATTTGCTAAACTACTGAATATGATTGGATGGGGTTAGGGGTGTCTTCATTATACCAGGCTGACGTATTCACTTTTATTAGTAAACCCTATTGTTTGTTAACCCTGCCCTTCTACTCATTCATATAATTTGTCTGAAACATGCATATTTTGTTGCAAATGCCATAACACATTTAATACAGGCTTCATAGATGTCTGTTACATCTTCTTCTTTTCCCTTCCTTTCTGTCCTTGGATCCTGGCTCTCGTTCAATTCCCTCTCGGTCACCGGGTCATTTCATGTAGTTAATGGGCATGCGCAGCTTTCGCCATTTTCTTTTTCAGTCATAGATTTAACAGGCCCAAAAGTACACTATTAATAAAAGAATCATAAAGAGATGTTATTTTCTTAAACATGTAATTCTCACTGTTCACCACCCACTTCTACTCTATCCCATGTAATTATTATTACTCTTGGGCAAAAGAGTTAATAGCAGCAGCTTTCGTTTAAATCAAGCAAGCATATGCCAGGCATGCGGTACCTCAAGACCGTGGTCTGGATTTTTTTGCGCATGCGTGAGGATTTCCCTCTCAAAGCGAGTTAATCATGTTACTTACACGTAATTCAAGTTTGCACATGCGCAAAGCGTTTTAGCAAGTTAAAGCGGGTTTTATTCATGCCGCATTTTATTTCTCATTAATCCAAGCATGCGTAAGCTTTTCTCCCCATGTATCTGTGTTGGGTGTATGTTAGTTTCGTCTTATTTACTAAATTAATGATTAGTGAAAGGTAATGGAGGATTTAATCGAGCAAGTTTAACTTTTTCTCGAATCCTTGCTCCATCACCCCCGTCCCCCCCACCACACACACTCCTTCACCATGTGCCCCTACTACACGATCCTAAATTTGGCATCTTGTACATGCGAGTTTAACAGCCACCAAGCTTGCTCTGCCCTTTTCAGGTCCAAATGCCATGCAATGCTTAGTTCTTTACATATGGCGCCCAGAGAGGGCTCAGTGTGTCAGCTAGCGGTCTATGCATTGCTGTATAAGTAATACATATAATAGCTGCTTGCAGTACACCCTTGATAATCGATTAGCAGTTCAGTGTTTCCTGTTATTATTACACAATCCTGTGCTACTCCTTTCATCCGACTTATGAAAAGCTGCCTTAGTTCGAGCAGGAATTCCACCTGCAGATTGCTTACACTTTCCTGCAAAAAAAACACGCAACCCAATGAGCTAGCTCACCAGATATACAACTTCTCTTGTATTCGTTTGATCATGCACTATACCCCACCACCTCTTCGTTTCCTTTGCTCTGCCAATAAAAGGTATGGCGTCACAGACTGGATTTCCATTTTTCTCCTGTAACACATTTGATTTCTTGGTGATTTCTTGGGTGCTTATTGCTGCTATATGGCACTATATAGGGCCCTTAAACATCCCCTTTCTCATAGTCGAATTACGTGGATGTTGGTTCACTTGTGTTATGTGCAGTTTTTTGCCCCAAGGTGGATATTTGTCGAGCTTGGGGCCCTATAAAAGGACGCATAATTAACCATCTCTCCATATGTCCCCTTTGACAGGTAAGGTGTCAGGGAAACGTTAATGAGCCACACTGCTGGGCCATACGTGACGTCATTTTGTGGATCTGTTTTTGCTGATATCACATTCGCAAGCCACTTTACACCTCTCAAGAGCTGTTTGAATAGTTGTGCGGTTGAAGCTGTGTGTGCGCGGAAGGGGGGGAGGGGTCGGTCCTACAACTGCATCGTCATCAGCAAAACCAGACTCAACAAATTGTGAATTTACACAAAAACAACAAAAGCACGGATATGTTATCTGCGTAATGAAGAAAATAATCAAAATCCAGCAGATAAGAGGGGCACAAAAGAACATATCAGTCTGTCCAGTTGTCATTCAAGTGTTTCTTTTCTTCAAAGCATTCACTCGGCATCAGTAACAACTTTTTCCTAAAAATCGAGTTCTACTACACTCTTTGAAAGAACCGCATATATTGATAAGGTCTCTGAAGACTGGTAAATATTTTTTTTACACATTTGCGAAAATGTGACTTGTTCAGACTCGAGGCCCGTAGAGCGTACTCCTGAGTGAAGCCAGCAGGGCACAAATCACAGGTATATTTGGCGATAACTTGTAGGGTTGACCCGCATCTCATGTCTGCCCAGTCCCAAAATGCATTCTGGGTGTCGAAGTCTTGTTGGCTTTGAATAAACCAATTGCACGAACACACCCGATAACATGGAAACAGGGAGCCCTGACAACATATCACTAAGGTGGTCACGCTGTTCACTGAAGTGGGTGTTAGTTGTTCTGTCTTTCTCCGGGGGATCCTTCAACAACGGGGCCTAAAATCTCTCAAGGTTCCCAGGGTGAACAGAGAGTATCTGATCCAGTCCGGGTTTTTCTTTGCATTGTGGGACTTGTAGTTTTGCTGATGCCAATATATAATTGGGACTACATAGAAAACAAGCTGTCGCCATTGCGCAAAGGCAGCCGCTTGTTTATATTTACATCGCGCTTTCACTTTAACAATAGCTGCCTCCCCACACAGCACTCGCGGGGTGGAGCGGCAGCTATTGTTAAAGTGAAAGCACGATGCAAAAATAAACACGCGGCCGCCATTGCCAAAGCCGGCTGAAAAAAAATAGTGCTCACCGACTTATGAAGGAGACTGTGTAACGCCGCAAGTAAATGATCCAGTCGGTATGGGCGGTCACAAAAGGAGACAGGGCGGTAACAAGGAGGGACAAAGAAGCCTCATATTGAATCGGAAGCCAGCATTTACCAAGGACAATGACACCAGCCAATTATAAATATGGGCGGAGCCTTCCACAGCACTTCTACAGCATACCCTACTACAGCATGCCTCGCAAAGCGAGCAGCGCATGCGCTGCAACGCTAGGCTCGAGTTTTACTCGAGTTTTACCCTTGATTGTACCCTCTTTAAAAAAAAAAAAATTGACTCAGCCCTTTTATGATTTATATGGCAATATAAAACACCTTTCTTACAGTTGGCTTTCTCTGAGTCTTCCCCATCCCTGCGCTGCTGTCAGTGGTGATCGAGCAACTTATTCCCCCACAAGATGTAGATCTAATGCAGTGACTATTGTGAATCGCTGCGCTCTGGCTAA
Organism: Calotriton arnoldi; assembly: GCA_963921515.1. Lineage (NCBI taxonomy): Eukaryota > Metazoa > Chordata > Amphibia > Caudata > Salamandridae > Calotriton > Calotriton arnoldi. The sequence continues at coordinate 1,249,043 of CAWUFW010002968.1, forward strand.
AGACATCTGTAAATCTAGATTGTGGTGGATTGAGCTATCGATTCACGCAGCTGCGAGACCGGCTAAAATGAAGCCCAGAGATGCAGGGACTGCCTATTGGGAAAGAGGCCACAGCCTATATGAGGAGGATCCATAGGGCTGGCGGAGAACGGGGAGCACTCGGAGGCTTTGCCCACCTGTAAGATGAGTAGGGTTGCCACCTTTCCAAAAGAAAAGTACCAACCATTTGTTGAGGTTTTAAGAGTATGCAAAGGCCTGGACATGATACTAAATAGGACTATAAACTAAATCAAATGTATTCATGCGTGAAATGACTTTTCTGTCTGTATTTACTTTATTTATTAGTCAGGGGTCATTAATACAGCTCTAGAACACATTTAAAAGTATTTTCTATTTTTATTTGCTGTTTGAAGTATGTACAGATAAAGGATAAAAATACCAGCTTTAGGTGATTTCGCTTATTTTTGTACCGGCCAGGACATTAAAATACCAATGGTGCTGGTAGAAAACCGGCCAGGTGGCAACCGTAAAAATGAGCGAGCCATGTGTGGAGGAGGCAGATGGGCATGCATTCTGAGTGATCCAAGGGAGAGAGAGCTAAATTTAAGGCTTCCTTGGATGAGATGAGAGGGTGACCTGTACAGGGCATGTTGTGGGATGGAGGAAAGAATTAAACATTGTGAAATCAAGGTTTGCGGGGCATACTGAAAAACTTTGTGTCAGAGCCAGGGAGAGAGCGAGGGTTACCAGTTACTTTCTACTCAATGACGAAAACTGGTGGAACTGAACAGTGGGCCGGAGTATTCCTGACACTTTGGAGGTTGTTGTTAGGTACCTTGCAAACTGAAAGGGCCATTCGTCGGGCCTGAGTGGGACTGCTACGGAGAGAATTTAGGTGCCCTTTATTGAGCATTTCACTACCTGCATGGAGCCTGGGCCCCTTCAGTATATCTGTCACTCAACCCCTGAGGGTGAGTTTCTGCCAAAGAAGACACCCCAAATGTCAGTGAAGAACTGATTTTGAAGAACTAATTTGAATCATATGCGAAATGGGCTCCCTCAGGTGCTACAATGAGAAGTTTGTTTTTAACAATAGCAGTCACAAAGACCAATCTGATGGACACCCTCCAAATATTTAAAACAGAACTGCTTGAATAAATTAAAATTGTCCTGGCCAAAAAGCTAACTGTCCTCTGCTTAGACCTTAATGAAAAAAATCACCATGCTCCACACTGGCACAGATTCTGCAGGCATCAGAGGAGTCGAGGCAATGGCAAAAATTCAGCTTCTCGAAGGCGCAAATTGCTCCCTCATTAAACCAATACACACTCTACACATTCAAGCTGAAGCAGTGACCCTCAAACTAGAAGATTTGGAGAACCGCTCCCACAGGGAGAACATGAGGACTCGTGGCCTCCAGGAAGGAATGGAGAGCACAGACTTACACCAGTTTGTGGGAGAGCTCATATTGACCCCTTTAAAGAGAAAGCACAGGGAACCTCGGCTTGATCAAGTTCATAGAGTGGGCAGGCACCTCCCAGGAGAATTCCGTAGGATGAGAGACATTTGATCAAATTCCATGATTTCCAAAAAAAGGAAAAAGTCTTAGTTGTGACATGATTAGACACAAAGATTTCAAATGCACCCTTTGCTAGGTAATAACACTGATGACTCTGTCCAGCCGCCAACAATCAGATCATCACGGCTAAACTATGCCAGGATAAAATAAGATACCACTGGCTCTATCTATTTGGCCTGGCCTTTGAATTCCACAACAAGACACACCAAATCTCTAGAGTGGAGGAAGCAGTGGAGATTCTTGGACTGTCCCGGGATGAGAACACAGAAAAAGACAATGGGAGAACACCGAAAGGAAAGACTGGATCCTAAAATAACAAAAACATTGAATGGGTAATGCCCCAATCTCAATGTAGTAGGGGACTGAAACTCTCTACCAAAGACTAAGCCTCAAGCTGTGCTTTATCTATGATAACTCCACTGCATTTATAGAGATCCTGCCTCCTGCTTAAGCGGCATCCGCCTTGGGGCCCTACGGGGTTATAGAGACTAAATAAATCCACAGATTTAGACTGTGCGCTGCACACGTCAGGGGCAGTATGGCCTTTCTTCCCCATGCCTATGACAGAGCTGAATGCCACAGATGCTGCCAACAAGTATTGATTCATCATCCATGGGTGGGGGAGGAATCCTTTTGGAGGATTTGAGACAATATCGTGAGATATGACACGCCACCTGAGACGGTGCACATGGTAACTGCAACGTGGAAATGGGATGTGTCTTTTGAGGGGAACCCTTAGTTGCACCACAATGTTACTATAAACGCTTCATGTTGAAGTTATGTATTATATTTTTTTTCCCCACCGCTGGAGGATTTATTTATTTTTACTTTTTTTTTTTTTATTAATATGTTTATTGCACAGTTGTACATAACAATCTTGGTGCACAGCGTAACATCTTAACAACTGCAGATAAAGCATATGACGATCAGTAAACACATAGTACATACAGATCCTTTTGCATATAATTGTATCATTATGGTGGAAAACCCGTGTATTTGAACAGATACTAGATATACAGTCCCTCCCTCCCACACAAGTGTGTTGTATTGGAAATATAGAGTCAAGGGCTCAATGCCACCCAAGGTTAAGCAGCTGAAGAGGGATAGTGAGTAAAAAGCTAATGATCAGGAGCGACGCTGTTGCTGTCTAGCGTGGAGTCACGCATATCATTCGTGTCCGCTCCCTTAGTGGACAGGTATGTCGTGTAGAGTCCCCAGAAGTTCTTGGGTCTACTCCGGGGAGGAAGGAGTTCGCTAAAGTGTTCACTTTGCGTACTGCAGTACAGCATGTCGTGCGACCACTGTGCCAAAGTGGGTGTAGGGCCTCTGGACCAGCTGATCGCCACCCTGCGCTTCGCTATAAGCAGTCCCATGTCAACCAGTCGTCTTTCTGCTTTGGGTATCTGCCTGGAATACCCCAAAAGGGCCAATGCAGGGTTCAGGGGCAGTGTCGAGTCAGTTATTTTCCCCAATTCGCTAAAACCAGAATCCCAAAATCTATGTATCCCCGGGCAGAACCAGGCTAAATGCAAGAAGTCTGCGGTCTGCTCGCTGCATCTCTCACAAGCCAGGCTATCCCTCAACCCATATCTATGTAACCTCTCCGGTGTATAATATACTCTGTTTAAATACTTAAAATGTATCAGCCTATGTCTGCCATTTAGAGAGATACGTCGAGTACTAGCACAACAGTAAGTCCACATGGGGTCGTCTATAGTTAGTTGTAAATCCCTCTGCCAGGCCAGCCTGGCTTTGGTATAATGGTTAGCCCTATATGACATTGATAGCTTGTAAATGTTAGAAACAATCTTGCGGGGAGATTTTGCTTTAATGGTGTAGGTCAATTCCATCAACTCTGGGGGTTCCTGGAGGTCGTCCCCTAGTAAGTCGTGTAGTGCATGTCACGTTCTATGGAACTGGAACTGGTGCAGCAGAGTGTTAGTGGCAGCTTGCTCCTCCAACTCCTCCCATTTTTTGGCTACCCCGTTGTGGAAGAGGTCCCCAGCTGTTTTGATCTTGAATGAGCTCAGCGCGCGAATGACCCCTCTATCCCTACATGGGGGCAACCAACGAGTCCATTCGATTGGCATGGCTGGGGAGTACAGGAGAGCTCCTGCATGTAATTGAAGCAGGTGATGCCAAGCATGGCAGGTCGCGTTGATGGAGTCAAGGATTCCTGTTCTGCGATCTGGATTTTCGAACATCATGGCCGGCAGCGGTAGCGGGTCAGCGATAATCGATTCTATACGGAGATGCGGAGCGTCAGGTGAGGTATGCATCCAGTGGTAAGCTTGAACGCATTGCGCCACTCTATAGTACAAATTAAGGTCTGGCACGCCCAACCCCCCCATGTGGTATGGCAAAGTGAGTATCTGCCATTTAACCCTCGCTTGTTTGCCCGCCCAGGCCAGTTTTATCATCAGTGTGGTGACCCTGTGGAAAAAGGAGACTGGCAAAACCATGGGGATATTCGTGAAAAGGAACAGAAACCGGGGCAACACCACCATTTTCATAATAGAAATCCGGCCTAATAAGGATAGTGGTAACTTAATCCAGGTCTCAACCTCGTCTTCTAATCTGCTGACTGCAGTACCATAGTTTTCCCTAAAGACCGTCTCCGAGTCAGAATGTATTTGAATACCCAGATATCGTATCGCTTCCGTGGACCACTGCAGAGGGTAGTCCGGTTCAAAGGGTGTCGTGGCCGGGGTTAGTGGGAAGGCTATGGACTTAGGCCAGTTGACACGTAGCCCTGACAGCGCACCAAGCGCACCACCTCCCTCAAGACTGAAGAGAGGTTATTTTCCGGATCGCGGACGTACAGTAATGTGTCGTCAGCATAGGTGGATACTATAAGCTCATATTTCGGAAATTGGATGCCTTTGTGGCTGTGGTACTCTCTCAGCGCACAAGCCAAGGGCTCGGCCACCAATGCATATAATATGGGAGACAGCGGGCATCCCTGTCTTGTCCCTCTGGTTATGGCAATGGGATCCGTCACCAAATTTCCTATTTTTATTCTAGCGGAAGGTGAGTTATATAGCACCCCGATCAATTGGAGGAAGACTGGGCCCAACCCCATTCTGGTCAACACGTGGCGCATAAAGGGCCATTCAACAGAGTCAAATGCCTTCTCCATATCTAGGAAGACCGCAACTGCCCTAGAGTCCTGCCGAATGTGCTGCATGGCCCCAAATACCGTACGAAGATTGTAGGTAAGATTCCTGTCCGGGACAAACCCAGCTTGTTCAGGGGCAACAAGCAGCGGCGCCAGGGGGACTAATCGATTGGCTAGAATCTTAGCAAAGAGCTTGGTGTCAACATTGAGCAGGGAGAGGGGGAGATAAGACCCGCATTCCTCCAGCGGCTTACCTGGCTTGGGTATGGCGACTATAACCGCCTCTCTCATCGACGGCGGCATAGTGCCCGAGACACACATGTCGTCAAAGAGCACGGATAAGTGCGGTAGTAAGAGATCGAGAAATGCCTTGTAGAAGGCTACCGTGAGGCCGTCTACTCCTGGGGCAGTCGTGGCTTTCATGCTCGACAGGGCCAATTGGATCTCGTCCTTTTCTATGGGTCTCATAAGGAACTCCCGGTGTGTGTTTGTGAGGAACGGTAATTTAATGTGTGTAAGGTAGTCTAAAATTTCGTCTTCCGTGCCGGTGGAGTGAGAGGTGTATAACTCCGCGTAGAACTGTTTAAACCTTTCCGCAATGTCCGTTTCCTCAGTTAGCGTTTCACCTTCCGTAGATTTGAGTTCCGCGACCGGTGTTTTACCGCGCTTTTTCTTTAATAGTTGGGCTAGGAATGTTCCTGGTCGCTCACCCTCACCATAGACCCGCGCCGTGGCATATTTACCTAAGTGTTTAACCTTGGCATCAGCCGCGTCTTGGTATTCTCCCAGCAATTCTTTAAGTTCCTGTGCTATTGCATCATCGGCGCACGTGAGCAGGCGTTTTCTAGGTCTCCCAGTTTTTTCCAAGTCAACTAGACGCCGTCGGATAGAGCGAAGAACTCCTGAGTGCTTGGCTATAGACACACCACGAATATAGACCTTAAAGGTCTCCCAGACTACCTGAAAACTGTCCACAGACCCCACGTTGGTAGCAAAGAAGGACTCTATAGCTTCAGCTAGTTCTTCCCTAAAAGCCGAGTCTAGCACTGAATAGGGGGGGAACCTCCAAGTGAAAGGCGGAATGGTTTTCTTCGGTGTAGTAAGGACTAGCAGAAGGGGGGAGTGGTCGACAGAGAGCGAGGGAGAACCGAACACTCCCTAATATGATCAGTAAGTAGCGAGGTCGTCAACCAGTAGTCAATGCGGGTGTGTAAATTATGGTAAGCAGAGTAATGAGTGTAACCTCCCTTATCCGGGTACCGCGTACGCCAGACATCACAAAGATCCAACTGAACCATAACACCCTCCAACACTCTAGCCGCGGCAGAGGGGCGCCTCGTAGGGCCCCCCGACCGATCTATACTTGGATTTCTAACCAGATTAAGATCACCTCCCCAAAGGAATTGTCCCCCCGTGTAGTTACTAACAGTAGTTGCTAGAGCCGCATAAAATTCAGGGCAGTCTAAGTTAGGGCCGTAAATATTCACTAGTACCATGTCCATGCCCCTACCGTAGCATCTGGAGATCACATAACGGCCGTCACTGTCTGCGTCCAGCGGTACCAACGTATAGGAAGACCTAGGGTTAACCCACGTCAACACCCCTCGTGCGTGTGTAGTAAAACCTGAGGCGTGTATGTTATCTAGCAATCCTCTGCTGCGGAGTAGCGGGCTGTTAAGTGGGAGGTGTGTCTCCTGCAAGAGAGCTATGTCTATGTGGTGATTGTACAAATAGTTCAATAACTTGCGGAGTTTTCTATGATCATTGAGCCCCCTAACATTCCATGTGAGCGCTCGGAGGGTGTCTGTAGTCACAGGACCACCAACTTTGCTGGGTCCCACCATGAAGAGCGTTGAAGGGTAGTCTACAACCTGATCTTTGCAGCGTGCAATCATCTCCTACACTTAAGATAACCTGGTAAAAAACAACAACCAACCAAAAACATTGCATTACTCCCAACCCAGCCCACCACCCACCCACCCCCCACCCACGTCAGACCAACCCCAACTTGGTCGTGGTACATCCCCTTAAACTTCGGATCAACCCCCTCCCCCCCCCTCCACGGAAACAGATACCCTCCCTAGTGTGTTTCACTCGTGGGCGGATGTTGCTCGTCCAACAAGGAGTTCTATCTGGACCAACCAGAGCCCACCCCGAGCACCGTCAATGCCTTAGTGTGCAACTGCATAGTTCGGAAATTCTCTGGCCCCGTCAACAATAGGAGACATGTTCCAGTGAATCGAGCTTCAGTCCCGGAATGCGCTGGCTAGGATAATGAGAATAACTATTTGCAATAATTCTGGAGCAGTCCCACCGGGGTTTAACCGTTAATGTGATTCTGAGCCTAGGTCCCGACCACCCACAGCATCACCCCAAAAGTCTAATCAAAGCAATAACGTAGCAGTAATTTTGGCTAGTCCGGGGCCAACACCCCTTAGTATTAATCAAGAAGAGGTACGCATAGTCTACTATGCACGGCACACAGGAGCCTCACATGTCAAACTTCACACCCAAACCTCCGCCCCAAACCCATACTTATCGCCTGTGGGAGATGCACATCATTTAGTCCTGTTCTTCCAGTGGCCCGCCCGCCGCTTCGTCCAGCAGTTGCCGCTCTGGGCTGTGCAGATGTTCTTTGGACCAGTCTTTCAAAGCCCCCTGCAGGGCCTTGGGGTCGGTGAAGACGTGGGAGCGGCCCTGTCTGTTGACTCGCAGCCGCGCAGGATACAACATCGCATAGTCTATGCCAAGGTCGCGGAGCTGCCTCTTCATGGGCACGAACTGGCGGCGCGCCTCCTGCACCCGGAGTGTGAAGTCCGGAAACAGTGAGATCGTGGAACCCTCATACGCCAAAGGTTGTTTTTCCCTTGCCAGTTTCAGCGCAACATCTCTGTCTCGATAGTTGAGCAATTTTGCGATGATCGGTTTAGGGGCGCCCCCGGAGGCGGGCGCGGACCCAGGGAACGGTGGCCCTCTCCACAACAAACATAGCGGAAAAAGTACCTTCTCCTAGCAAGGTGACAAGTAATTTCTCAATTAATTGTTCCACGTTACCAGTTGGTGTGGTCTCCGGCAGGCCAGTAATGCGAAGGTTGCAGTGTCTAGAGCGTGCCTCCAAGTCTTCAGTTTTATCTTGTAAGACCCGCAGGACTCTGCCAAGTTGTTTATGTTCAGTATCTAGGGTGGTGTGCGCTTCCTCTACTTCCGTTATTCTGCGCATGTCCAGCCTTTCAGCATGTTTATCTAGGCGTTCCGCCATTCTGTCCATCATGTAGGATAGGGCGTCCATCTTGGTTCCCAGCGCCGAAATACCACTCTGCAGGCTTTTCTCCATGGCCACCAGCATACTGCGGATATCAGGGTTCGAGTCTTCAGCTGGCGGTCCCTGCATTCTGGCAGCGTCTTCAGTGGAGGCGTCTCGGGATGTTGTTTTTTTTGCTCAAATGAAAGCTTCGGCTGCGCTCTGTCCACTCTACCCATCCTCACGGCAGGTAGCTCTTAACGAGCAGGCATCCAAAACTCCGCTGCGCCCGGAGGGAGGGACAAGGTCTGGCAGGGGAGTCAGCCAAGTGATGGTGGCTTCACCAGGTCACGGCAGCAGCACCAAACAGAAAGAAACAGTGTGCAGAACAATGCAATGCACCCTTCGCACAGCATGTGCCCTAGTCTTCGCCTCCAGGTCCCAGAGCCCTGACCCGTCCAGGGCCACAGCGCCGAAGTCACGCACCCAGGCAGTCATCGCAGTGAGATCGCCACTTGCAGGAATGTCCGCCTCAGTCCTTTTCGCCGCTATCCCGAGCCTCACATGCCAGATCAATGCCCCAGCTCACAGCACCGTACGCCCCCAGCAGATCCCAGAAGAGCCAAGAAGCAGCCACAGGCCACAAGCCAGCAAACAGGGCCGTCACAGTGGAAAGGGACCCCACTGGCCCCCCGACACTCTCCTTTAGGGCACAGGATGCAGTCAGTAGCACCACTCCGACAGGAACCCCTTGCGCACTCCGGTGTGTCACAGCCCCAGCACCAAAGTACCTTGTCCACAGACGCCGCACAAATAATGATGCCAATTCCAGTGTCAAAGCCCCCAGGGGAGGAGCGGGCACCACTCGACCAGGCCGCTCACCTCATGGGCCGCAACACGGCCTGCCGGCGCTCCGCGGCCTCAAAAATAGCGGGTCCAGCAGACTGAGCGCATCCGAGTTCCCCAGGCTCCCAGGGCACAGTGCCAGTCAGCGCGTTCAGTGGGCAGGCACCCCGCAGCGCAATCCTCCGCAACAGGAAACAACAGGGCAGAGGCGGCAGCGCGGGCCCAGTGCCGTGGGACGCTGCTTCTACCCACCGCAAGTCCTCGAGACAGGACCAGTCCGTGCGGCCCCAGCTGCAGCCTCACAGCGCCTCACCGGGTGACACGCCTACACTCCAGGGGCACCACAGCTTCAGGCGCCGGTCCATATCTGTGCGCCGATCAGAAATCTCCAGTCTCCGAGCACAGCGCTTGCGCTCTTGGGTCACAGGGGGCGGAGACACCGGGCAGTCGCCTCCTCGCAGCACCACTTTAGTCCAGGGATCAGGGCCTAGCAGATCGGATCTCCAGCAGACGACGGCTCTCCGCAAATTCGGGTCGCGTCGGAGTTAGTTCTTTCGCCTCCATCAGTCGTCCGGAGGCCAGCTCTCGCCTCGGGATGTGTCTGCAACTACGCAGTTGCCGGATAATTAACGGATAGGACAACGGTGACTCGGAGCTCACAGCTCAAGCGGCCATCTTGGTCGCGAGCAAGCTCCGCCCACCCCCACCGATGGAGGATTTTTACAAGGTCTAATAAGGATCTAGTATGGGCTCTGCCTAGACCACAACCCTGACATTTCTATATCAGATCAAATCTGCAAAAGTGCCTTGTTCTGATTATGGACACACAAGAAGAAATTGTGACAGGTACACTCCACTTACTAATGACTGGCTTATGGGCAAAACCCCCACTTTAAAATCTAGGGGGCTAAATTCCCCATATAAAAGAAAAAGGCTGTTTAATTTTCAGAGGGATGGGGGAAGAAATCACCGTCATCCAAGAAACTCACCTCCTGAAATCTGAGGAGACCCATCTTCGTCATACACATTATCCTATCTCTTTCTATTCCTCTGTGGTCACAAAGCACAATGGGGAGGCACTTTTTATCAGACAATATTTGGTATTTACTTTGAGGGAGGTTAAGAGAAACTGGGAAGGCAAGATTCTGCTAATCACGAGTATCCTGAAGGGGAAGAGAATGGAAAATTTCCTAGCTTTCGTAACAGAAATTTTCAATTCTATTAAGGACAAGGAGGCAAGGATTAGGCATTTATTTCTTCTTTATTTTAATACAGCAGCCAATCAATCAATCAAACATACTTTATTTCACATTATTTCAATGCATAAAAAGTGCAAATACAAAACAAGTTAAAAAACCTTACATCAATGAAAACTCTAAAACATACAACATATAAAATCGACTCATAATTTTATCAAAACCAAATAAAACAATCCACTAAAACAACTATAAGGATAGGCGCCTTCGGCTGGCCACTGCCCACAAATAGGAGGCAAGGGAATAACACACATAGGGATCTGGAAGTTGTTGTATAAAATGCAGTGCAGGCTTACATTGGTTGAAATTATGTTTCCATAACATTGAACCTAACAAAGCTTTCCTTTGGGGGCCATAGAAGGTACAGAAAAAAAGAATATGTAACATTGTTTGAGGGGCTCTCCCATTACATGGACAAGGCTGCAAGTCATTCACCAAATGAGTGTTCGCTGGATAACCGAACATTAAAGGAATGTAGTTCATCCTAAATCCAATAAAGATGTATTTATGCTGAGGTTTCCGTACAAATGAGAGGTATGAATGTAATAATTCTTTAGCCGGGGGGGAAAAGGCTATATGCAATTATTGTTGTTTTATGTTTATTCATTCCCGCCTCTCATGTGTAGCTTTTTCCAAGAAAATCTTTTTTTAGTTTCACCTTTGTAAACAGGGTACACTGCAGCGGCGACTTATATAGGTATTGAAGACCTATCACAGACAGGGAGTTCTTAACGTAATTTAACCACAGGATCCTATGGGTATGATCCAGTTTTAAACAATCCCTTAGGATCGCCTGGTTTAGATGTAGACACTGACTCGACCAAATAGAGAGCCATAATAACAGGGGGGCTAGTCTTATTACATCCTCAAGGTAGGGTAGATCCAGTTCTACATGTGATAAATAATTTGCACATGAGCGGGGGAGTGAAAGCAAATTCTTACAAAAGGCATCCCCCACAAGTTGGAGCAGAGCCGGGTCTGCCGTTCCCCAGATTTCTGCCCCATATGTGGCACTTGCCAGCATTTTACGTGATTATATGTGTATCATTTCTGGTAAAGGCTGTAGGAAAGTGGGTTTCTGTTGCAGTAACCCCCCCACTTTTTGCCTGATAACCGATGCACTTTTCCTTGGTGTGCCCTAGGTCCCTGCCAATCAGGTACCCAGGGCCTGTGTTCCTTCCCTAAAAAATGTACTAAAGCCTAAACCCAATTGGCATCTCTGGCCACAGGTAAGCCCCTGGTAAATGGTACCCTAGGTACCCAGGGCACTGTGACCAGAGAAGGCCCCTAAGGGCTGCAGCACTTATTGTGCCACCCTTAGAGGCCCTGTACCCTGACACACACACCCTGCCTTTAGCAGGCTGAGTGTCTTGGTGCAGAACTAGACAGAGAGTCGACATGGCACACATCCCAGTGTGCCAAGCCCACAAACACACTGCCCTGGCATACCTCAGTCACCCCTCTAGCTGGGTGCACTATTTATTTTATTTATTAATTAAACTTATAATGCGCAACAGCTACCCAAAAAGGGTTTCCCAGCGCAAACGCAGAAACAGAGGCTGATGTCAAAGCAAAGGCAGCAGGCTAATGATTGAAAAGCCATGTCTTCAAGGATTTACGGAATTGGATATAATTAGTTTCGGTACGAAGAGCTAAGGGCATGGCATTCCAGAGTGAGGGGCCAAGATGTGAGAAAGACCTACCGCCCATCCTCGCTAGTTTGATTTTTGGGACAGAAAACCTCCCCTGCGTAGATGAGCGGAGGTCACGAAGAGGGACATAGGGATGGACCAGTGATTGAAGGTATTTAGGGGCCGCTCCACTTTTGATTTTAAACATGTAGCTCAGGGCTTTGAACTTAACTCGGTGCTCCACCCTGAGCCAGTGCAAGTCACGAAGATGGCCGGAAACAGAAGAAGTTCTGGGGATCCAGCATAAAAGCCTAGCTGCGGAGTTTTGAACCAGTTGCAGCCTGCGTGTCACCTCTTTGTTAGATCCCAAGTACAGAACATTGCCGTAATCAAGTCTTGAAGTAATCAAGGCATGAACAACAGTCTTCTGAGTGGGTTCTGGTAGCATCCAGATAACTTTTTTTAGCCACTTCAGGATTGTGAAGCAGGTAGCGGCTACTTTAACGACTTGGTTGTGCATACTTAGTGTATCATCAATAATTATACCCAAATTTCGAGCTTGGCGGACCGGTATAGGAAGAGCACCCATCTCGCAGGGCAAATGTTGAGGACCCCAAAGTTCCCTATTTTTCCCGAATATAAGAACCTCGGTCTTTCTCCGTTCAGTTTGAGGTAATTAGATTGCATCCATGATGCGATATTCCTCAAACCTAGCTGAAGGGGAGAAATCACTGTCGTGCTCTTCATGGATAGAGAAAAAATAATTTGTGAATCATCCGCATAGGAGAAGAGGGTCAGCCCAGATTTCTCTGCAATATCCGCCAGGGGTCTTACATATAAGTTAAAAAGTAGGGGGCTAAGGATAGAGCCTTGAGGTACCCCATGAGTTAGAGAGTGGATGTCAGAGCTGGTTGTGGGAGAGTACGATTTGTGAGGAAGGAAGTGAGCCATTTCAAAGCCGGCCCACATATGCCCAACAAACTTAGGGTTTTAATTAACACAACGTAAGACACCGTGTCAAAAGCTGCGCTCAGATCCAACAAAAGGAGGGCCATGGTGTCTCCGGCATCAAGATGGTGGCGTAGTCTTTCGTTTACCCCCAGCAGGGTGGTTTCTGTTGAAAAGCCGGCTCTGAAGCCCGACTGAGAAGGATGGAGAAAACTTTGCGCATCGACAAACAGTGAAAGCTGTGCATGGACATGTTTTTCTAAAATTTTAGAGAAGGCTGGTAGGAGTGAAATGGGACGATAGTTTGAGAGTAGTTCAGGGTCAGCATTTGCCTTTTTAAGAAGAGGCATTACCATGGCATGTTTCCAATCAGGCGGGACGATTGCCTCCAGCAGGGAGGCATTTAGAAGATCCATGATTACCTGCAGCGATGGTGGTTCCAGCTGCTGAAGCACGGAAATGGGCAAGGGATCCCTTGGCGATCCTGATTTTATATTACCCAATTTTTTTTTTAGGGTAGTGATGTTTAGCAGAGGCCATGTGTCCAATTGATTAGTGGGAAAGTTAGGGCTCCAATCTTGGTTGGGGGGCATATCGTCCATGGAGGATGGTGTGGATGTTTCTGGGGGAGGAGAGAAATTGTCATCCTGCCCTCGTACTATATCCAGATATATACTGTCAACTTTTTGAACAAAGAAAGTGGCCAGGTCCTCACATTGCTTTTTATTAAGTGCAGGGGGCCTGGTTTGGGTTTTGGAACCGGCAAGCTCTTTAACCATGTTAAAAAGTGTTTTAGAGCAGTTTAGGGCGTTCGAAATGGTGGATGAGACATGGTCCGCCCTAGCTGTTTTGCAAAGATCATGATATATTTTTTTAGCTACTTTATAGTTACTTTTGGAAGCGGGGGTGTAGTTCCTTCTCCACTTGCGTTCCATTTTTTTACATTTGGCCTTCTCTGTCCTTAAAGTCTCAGTAAACCAAGGTGCAGGAGGTCGATGATTGTTGGCCTTTTTTCTTGCCAAAGGTAAACAAATGTCAATGGCATTAGAAGCCATTTCTGTACCGAGGTAGAAAGTGAGTTCACTGATTGTTTGGAAATGGGCGTGTGGGAGCATAAATTTTATTTAAAGCTGTGGCATCTAAATTTTTCCAGTTCCTAATTAAAGTATCTGGAATTAAATAAATAGGTACAGGAATCTCCAGAAGTTTTAGGTAGAATTTAGTAAGAAAGTGGTCCGACCAGTTTAGAGGGGAGGCTGGGAAGCAGTGGATCCCAGGAAGATTCGAAAAAATGGGGTCCAGCAGGTGACCTGCCTCGTGTGTGGGGCCAGAGTTCATTAGGCTAATATTTAAAGCTGCTAAGTCCGAGATAAGATTAGTGCTAAATTTACAGGTGGGGTCTTCCAGATGAAGATTGAAGTCACCCAAAATTGTGAAATTTGCTGTTTTCATACTTGGAGGAGTTATAAGTTCAGGGAAGGAAGAGGTCCAGGATGGAGACGGTCCCGGGGGACGATATACCAGCATACCTGAGAAAGTAAAATTAGGGGTCAGGGTCAGCTTAAATAGCGCTGCCTCACTGTTCTGAGACGCAAAAGGTTCAAAGGAGCATTGGTAATCCTTTTTAAAAATAATGGCTATGCCCCCTCCAGTTTTTATGGCTCTATCTTTCCTAACTATTGCATAGTTATGAGGAAGAGCAACAGCGACATCCGGGCCCGCACTTTCATGGAGCCAAGTCTCCGTCAAGAATATGGCATCAGGTCGTTCGTCATGCAACAGGTCAAACATATCCGATTTATGTTTAGGGAGGGAGCGACAATTTGTATACAGGAAAGAGACGTTTTTATGGGACGGAGCTGTCAGATTGGTGTTAGCCATGTTATCATTTGTAATGTTATTGACATAACCTGGGTTCCCCTTTAAAGAAAAACCACAGTTTGCACATATTTTCATCTTGCCGTCAAAGTATAGGCAGGCACACTTATGAGATGGAAGAGGGCAATAGGATTTTAATCGTTCTGATGAATATTGCTGCCTGGTGGTTTTGGTGCAGACTGAAGATTCAGCCTCTTTATCATGATTTATAATCTGTTTCGCAGCTGAGTATTGGTGGCAGTTGGAGAGAGCACCAGGATGTCTGGCCCTTGGCCCGATCCAGGCGCGGACGGGCGCAGACGAGCTTGCCTTAGGCGCGCCTTCGGCGCGCCAGCGGCGCGCCCGCTGCGCACGTCCGCTACGCGTCCCTGGCATCGGCCCTGAAGTACTTTCCCCGCAGCCCTCTTGCGTGTGACGACACAGGAGGTGTGTCACGCTGTGCCGGTCCGCCCTCCACACAAACAGCAACAGCTGCGGTGGACCAGGGTCGGAGCGTGCAGCACGTGAGAGATTCTACAGTGCAGAGTGCAGAGGTTAGCAAAAAGGTAAAAAGCAGAAATGCTGTTTAGTTTAAAAAGTTAGAAATGAGTAAAAACGAAGCGCTGCCAAGTTCTCTGACGCGGCTTACTTGTATCTATGCCAGTGGTGTGGGCACAGGTGCATGAGCCCTGTGCCCCTACAGTACCCAGGGCCATTCCTGGGCACTGTAAGTGCAGTGATGCCATTAAGAGTATATGGTGCTGGGAGGTTGTCATTACGAACTCCACAGCACCATAATGGCTACACTGAAGACTGAGAAGTTTGGTATCAAACTTTCAGCACATTAAACCCACACTGATGCCAGTGTGGGATTTAATGTAAAATGCACGACAGAGGGCAACTTAGAGTTGCCCCTGAACCTAACCTACAATCCACGTCTTGTCTGAGGGGCTGCCCCGGCTGCCACACAGCAGACATGTTGCTGGACTCCTGGGTGGAGAGCCATCCGCTCTCCTGGGCCTGCAACAATGCACATCCTGGGCGAGGTGCTAGGTCTCCTCCCCCAGGATGGGCAGGGGAAGCTTCAAAGGCATGCCGCCTTTGTGAGCTTCTCCAGGCCACTTGCTGTACTCAGCAACTGGCCCCCACCGGTTCTGACCCCTCTCTGGCGGGAAGACTGGCGGGAAACCCCAAGGGAGGAAAGGGGATGTGCCAGCCTCTGCCAACCCTACCCCTCAGGTGGGGGAGGCGAGGTGAAGCACAACTCCGGGCACTCGCCATCTTGAAGATGGGGAGCCCTGCCCAATCAGGACTAGGCTACTGCCCCCCTCCCACAGGAGAGGGGCAGGATAGGGGGTGTACCCACCCCAGGGAAGGGACCCATTGGTCCCTGCCCTTTACCTACCTGTAACGCCCCTAAATTTAGTATTTAGGGGCACCCTGAACCTTCCTTCCTCAGATTCCCGCAACCTAAGAAGAAAAAGGACGAAAGAAAACGCCCCGCAGAGGAGACTGCAGAGAACAACTGACTTGGACCCAGCCCTACCGGCCCGTCTGCAGTTTCCAGAGATCCTGCGCCAAAAATCGTCTTGTCCTGCAGCCAGCGACCTCCAGAACCCCGGGGAAGACTGACTGCCTTCAACAAAGACCGGATCTCCTGTGAACAGCAGCTCTGTTCAAAAGAAACACCAAACAAAGACTCCGAGCCTGCTGAGGAAAAAGAAACCCGACACCTGGAACCACCACTGCACCTGTCGCCTACAGCCCGAGTTCAAGTGGCCCACCGGTCCCATAGAGGTCCCCCAGCGCTCCACAGTCCGAGTCCACTGTGGGTTGACCTCTCCAGGACTCCCCGACGTCGCCTGCAGCCTCTGCACGAGACCCCCCCCAACCGCGAGTGGCCCGGTAAGGTGAAATCCGACCTCAAAAGACACCCCTGCATCCAGCCGCCCTGCGCCCTGGAGAAAGGAACCCGAGGTGCACCCTACGTCCCCGAGCCCTCCAACTTACCTGCCCAGCTGTTGGTTCCTCCTGGAAGTCTTCCTGGACCGAGCCTGCAGCTGAAAACCAAAACCGAAAATCCCCATTGAAAACAACAGGGCACCCGACGCCAAAACAGCACTCTGCACCCAGCCGCCCCAGCGCCGCTGAGGGTGCACCTTTGTGCTGGCTTGTTTCCCAATTTGCCCTGACCTAAACCCTAGGAGCTTTGCTCCCACAACCTTGTGGCCTGCTCGCCAGCAGCCACCAACCGGAGGCCCCCCATCCTCCATAGGATAACATTGGGCCGCAACACTCTGCACCCCGGCCGCCCTAGTGCCGCTGAGGGTGCAACAACAGTGCATCACTGACCCTGGGAGACCCCTGAGTCTATGCCCAGAACCTTAACTCTGCCAGTCGAGTACTTACCTGAAAACCGATAACCTACATAGGGTAACATTGACTGGTTTACACTGAAATTTCTTCTAAGTGTCGAGTTTTGAAACTTTAAAATAATCACTAAAAATCGTCCGATCAACGAAAACGAAATTACTCACCTGTTATCAGGAGAGATCCCAGTGCTGGATCTTGGTGCCCAGCACTGACCCTGAAAAGTAATCATAACTGTACTTACCGGTAACTTGAATTTCCTTCCATAGGATAACATTGCCTGGTTTTTGCTGAAAAAGTTTCTAAGTGTCGATTTTGCAAACTTACAAATATTCGTTAAAAATCGACCAAGCTGACAGTGAAAGATCATTATTCCTGCTTCGAAGATTCTGAACCTATGAGCAGAAAACATCTGTCAACTCCGGGAGAATACATTGGCTTTCAGCACCAGCAATACCACTAGTCAATAATCATTACAGAAACCAGGAAAAATGTTTACTTACATCAAGACGTAGATCCTATAACCCGGGCGGGTCATGATTCATCCATGGGCGGACTAATCCTCACCTCCGTGTCCCTAATAGAATTGAAACTTTCAGTTACGAAAGCTAGGAAATTTTTTATTCTATGTCAGGACCCGGAGGCAAGGATTAGGCAAGTTCAAAGCTTGTCCACCACCAGAGCTGCAATGGAGGAGACTGGTTTAAAATAAAACCTTTTGAAGGTTGAATCTGACGACCAGTCTGCTGCAATCAGAATGTCCTCCACGCAAGCTCCCAAAACAAAGGCTTTCAAAGCCATTACGCCTCGTGTCGAGTTTGCGCCAAAAACTTTGGTATCGATGCCAGTCTCCATCAGCCACTGGACCCATCTCGCTATGGTTGGTGATGAGACTGCCTTAAAAGTTTTCCTCAGAGCAATCAACAGTTACCGTTCTCCATGAGGCCACAATTCCTCCGTCATCGATTCATAGGCCTTAATACACTGCACCACGCACAACTTGGGCACGTCTGGAAAGGCCGGGTAAGAAATCACCTGAGACTGGCACTTGGTACGAAGCGTCACATGGAAAGTGACCCCATCTGGAGTGAAGGAGCTATCCGTGATATCTAGGGCCCTGACGTCCGACACTCTCCTGCAAGATATCAAACATAGCAGCATTGCCAGTTTATCCGACAACTGCTTACGTGAGGCGTACTTATTGCTAGACCATCCTGACAATAAATTTAAGACCTTATTAATGTCCCAAAGGACCGAATACCTTGGTTCCGGTGGTAGGGGCAGCCGAATTCCCCCTAGCAACTTCCTGACTAGCGGGTGTTCCCAGACCAGGAGATTCACTACATTCGCATGTCCTGCCGAGATCGCAGACCAAAAGGTATTAGCGGAGCGATACGCCATACCCTCAGAGGCGAGGAAAGCTAGGAAATTTAGGACGTGGACAACGTCAGCCCCCACGGGATCCAGACTTTGTTGCAGACACCAACCCATCAAACGAGACCAGGCCCATCTGTATCTCGTAACTGTTCAGTCAGCCCATGCTCGAAAGAGGCGGTCCGCTGCGCTTCTTGAAAGGCCCGGGACTTGCCATCGAAACCGGTAATCCTCCACGCCATGAACGGAAGGGAGTCGTTTGTCACCAGAGGGTGAGGATTGCCAGCCGGATCGATCAGGAGATGAGGCAACAGGGGTAGACATGTTGGATAAACCCGGAAAGTTCCATCATAACAGGAAACCACACTTGCGACTTCCATACCAGGGTGATCACCACCAAGTCTGCCTTCTGCCTGCGGACCTGAGTCGTCAACCTCATGATCACGGCGAAGGGGGAAAGGCATAGTCCCATTCCGCCTCCCAATCCTGGAGAAAGGCATCCGTGGCCACCGCTCCCGGATTCGGTCTCCAACTGGAATACCAAGGAAGTTGGTGGTCGATGCACGATGCGAAGAGGTCGAGTGTGAAGGACCCCAGAGCAATAGCAGGGCTTGAAACACCAGAGGGAACAATTTCCACAGACTGGAGTCCCAAAGGTGGCGGTAGTGCCAGTCCAGCACCTGTTTGTCCAACTCTGGGAGGTGTTCTGCCGTCACTGAGACCTAGTGTTTGAGACAATATTCCCAGAAGTTCTTGGCGAGGTCTGCCAGGGCTTTGGACCACGTGCCCCCCAGATGATTGATGCAGCGGACCTCTGCCACATTGTCCATTTTGAGTAGGACACAAGATTTAACCCGGTCCCTGGTCCAACATCAGACCGCAAAGGAGCCCGCCATCGACTCTGGGCAACTGATGTGAAGACCCTGCTCTGCGACAGACCATCCGCCGCCAGTTGTGAATTTGCCACAATGGGCCCCCCAGCCTGAACCACTGGTGTCTGACTCGATCACAAGGTCCGGCTGCAAGCCAAAGATGGCCCGTTCCATGCCTCCATATGGGAGAGCCAGCAATTGAACTCCTCCCTGGCCTCATCTGGCACCTGCTGGGCGTATGTTAGGCCACGTCGTAGAAGAGACGCCTTGAGTCTCTGCAAGGCTCGAAAACGTAGGGGGCCTGGGAATATGGCCAAGGGCGACCACCCTGGCAATGCTGCACAGGGGGTCTGAGGTTTCCGTAGAATCTTTCTAACCTCTTGTCGGATTTTTGTTATCTTCCTGGATGGTAGACTCAGCGTGGCTCCTGCCGAATCGATCACAAATCCTTTAAAAAAGTGATCGCGTGAGAGGGAGTGAGGCCGGACTTCGCATGGTTGATTACAAACCCCAGAGACTGGAGGAGCTCCAATGCAGACCGCAGTTGGTGAGATAGAGTCCGTGGGCACTGGTTCATGAACAGCATGTCGTCCAGGTACACAATCATCTGTATGCCCTACGCTCTCAGGCACTCCACCACTGGGTGCAGGACCTTGGTGAAGCACCAAGGAGCTGACCATAGGCTGAAGGGAAGTGAGGTGAACTCGAAGGTTTTGTCTCCCCATTGGAACTGAAGGAACCGGCGATGCAGTGGACAGATCGGGACCGTAAGGTATGCGTCACTTGAGTTCCAATCGGGCTATCCAGTCGTTGGGACAAAGGAGATCCCGAAGCAGATGGATAACTTCCATCTTGAAGTGGCAGTATACCAGCCACTCATTGAACTCTCAGAGATTTATCACCGGTCGATGACCTCCGTCCTGTTTCTGCACTAGGAACAGATTGCTCAAAGGGGGAGGGACCAGCTGGGTGGGTGATCCATGGCACTTTATATGGAACACCTGTACTGTGTGTAGTACCCAGGTGTCGGTCGTAAGGGCTCACCAGTTGCTCAGGAACTGTGCTAACCATCCCCCCAAGCAAAAGCATGAGAGAATTAAAAAACTCACTGTGGGATGGGATGTGTTGGTTCCGCCCCCTCGAGGGCCGTTGCATTTGTCCTCTGTTGGCGGGATCGGCCTCTGGTCGGATAGAATCCCCCGAAACATGCAGAGTCTTGCCACTGGCCTCTTTGTGAAGGTTGGCTTCTGCTGGAGGCTGGTTGACAGGAAAGGCCAGCCGAGTGCCCCCTACTACGGCCGGCCCCGGAGAAAACACGCACATTGAATATGTGCTTCACGGTTGACTTGGCTTTGTCCAGGGAGTTGAAGGTGGAGACAAATTTGCTAAGCTCCTTGACGAAGGGATCGCCTAAGAGCCCTCCCTGAGCCACCTGCTCTGCCTCCGATGTGGCTAGCTCCCCCAATTTAGGGTCTAACTTAATGAGCAACGACCTTCACCTCGTTAGAGATGGCGCAGTTACCTAAGAATATGATTGCTCTCTGAACCCACAGGAGAGGACATCTGGCTGGATTAAGGCTCCGGGCCCCTTAGCATCCTCCACCATATCAAAGATCTTTATAAGGGGGCCTGTGATATCCAATAGCCTGTCTTGGCATGCCCACCAAGACCGATCAATGCCCTTCTTAGGATCTTTAATATATTTGGTTAAGAAGGTTGCCATCTGGGCATTGATCTCTGGCGTGACCGCTACCTTACCATCCAACAAAGGCCGAGGGCACTCCACCCTCAGGCGGGAACGGACCTCCTGGTCCAAAGGCTTACGCAGTCTTCCGGCCACATATTTGGCCACCTTCTCACAAGGAACCCACTCCAAGGAGTGGGGGTGCAGGAGCTCCTCCGGGTCCAAAAGGTATGATTGGGCCTCTTGGGGTGCCTCCGCCAGCTGGCGGGAATCTGAGGGTAGAGCGGGAGAAGGGTGCCAGGACCGGTGGTGGTCCGACTCGCCGTCTGATCTGGTAGGGGACTCGTCCGAAGGCTCGGAGGAAGCCACACGTCCAACCCGTCTGCCGGTGGGAGATCCGTTGGAACCTCCAAAGGCGGGGGAGGGGGCCTAGTTCCCAGGAACGCCAGTTTGAGCCTGTCAAAGGCATCCAGGTCCACCCCTTTGGGGTGAGCGTACTTACGCGGGTTCTCGGGGGGAGGGGCAGTGACTTGCTCCGGAGGTTTAGGGGCCGAGGGCCCACGAAGGTCTTCCCTCAGGGTGAGGGGTGGAAGGCATCCTTGTGCCAAGTCGAGCAATCTCTTCTACAGAGGGGTCACTGCTTCCGAGACCGCCCTGACAATGGAGGCGTCCACTGCGTCACAGAAATCATCTGTGACCGGGAAATACTGGGCGTCCTCCTCTTCCTCATAATAGTCTTCAAAATCCTCCATGAGGTAAGTATACCCGCTCTAGGAGGCTGCATGAGATAATGGTGAGAAAAGCCCTGGGGAGGGAGCCCAGAATTCAATAAATCACTGTAAGTGTGCTGCACAGGCCCACAATCTCCGTAGGAAAGAAGGAACAGCCCTTTATTCCTGGGAACAGCCCAGGCTCACAGCCCTGCCCTGTCACCGCAGGGTCAATAAGTTCTAAACTGGCAGACTAACGCCCTTAGTTCACACGGGCGGGTCTCACAACAGCCTGGGCTTGTCTGCCCTGTAGCCAGCAGGATCAGTGTCCCGCAGCCTTACTCCGAGGGGGTGTTAGAGCTCCAGGCCAGCCGGGACAGTGATGATGAAGCAGCTGAACGTGGGCGGAGACGCTTGGCTGAGGCCGTAACGGACGCGTTCTCCACTCCGCGCGGCTCATATAAGCATCTGAGAGAGGACGTGGGAGGCATGCCCTCTAGCTGTCGGTGGACCGCCTTGCACTCAGATCCTGGGCTTGACAGTCAGAGCAATTAAGCTTGTGGCCGCGAAGGAGTGACAAAGCGTTCCCACGGCTGCTGGAGCGAAGCGGAAGTCTCGCAGGCTTGTCACAATAAATAACTGTAGCAAATAGGGAATTACATCAGTACAATAAAGCAGTAAAAGGGAGACCGTGTCCCCACACTTATCTGACACTGGCTGCAGCAGCGAAGAAAGAGGGAATACGACGAGGGACAATGCCAGTTCATGGGACTGAAGGCTCCTGATTGGATGAACACGTTTTGCTGTTGAACTTCTAGGGTTCATGGGGAACTAAGTCCTATTTTGATGTTTACACGTTTGAAAATAGCGGCTGTATTAAAATAAAGAAGAAAGAAATGCCTAATCCTCACCTCCGGGTCCTGGCATAGAATCACTTTCGCTATTGCATATGCAGCCAACATGGGACATGATGTGTTTATGTGTAGATTTGTGGTGGCAGTGGAGGAATTTGATGAGAGATCTGATACTAACAAAGGACTTTACATTGATACCAGTTCCATATTTAGCTAGAACAAATGAAGCAGCAACTCATACAGGCTCCTTCTTCAAAAACCTTAAAAGAAGCCTACAAGATCTGGGGCACCTGACATTTGAAGGGTGGAGAATGCAGATGTGCAAAATTAAATGTTCTTTTCCTATTTCCAACACTTTTACTGGTGGATTAACTACTTCTGGGGTAGCTGCGCTCTGGTCCCCTTCGGTTTGAATACAAACATAGAGGAAATCTCCACATCAGATAATGCCTCAGTCTTCTGAGTCTTGGCTGGAAAAATAAACCTAAATGTCCGGGGAGATGGATATTACATCCCCTTCTTTTGAGGGATCTGGCCCTAAGAGAGAAGCTTCGCTCTTTTAAGGATAATGACAATTATAACAGGACAGTCGCACAGGCCGCTAGCATAGTACTGCCAGCAATACATGGCCATTTATATACAAGCTTTAACCGGACATTGATATCTCACACTCAGCTTGTATAGAGTTGGCTTTGGAAGTCAAATCACAGTAGACTCACTGAGGGTGAATGGAAACAGGCGTTCGCACAGGTCTGGGAGGTGGCTAGTTACGCACGTTTTAGGCTCACCCAGTTCTTTTACTTGCATCGCACATATCTAACGCCCCAGAGATTGTCATGGTTTTATGCGGCGCACCCTTCGACGTGCCCCCGGTGTGGTGTGGGTCCTGCGACATTTCTGCATATGACTTGGGATTGCGCCTGAATTCAGGCATATTGGCAAGAGGTGCTGCGTGTGCTACGAGCAGTCACAAGTGTACGTGTTGAGGCGTCAGTCAAGCATTGTCTCCTAGGCGTGCTCCCGACTCCCAAGACGGGAGCTTGTATGCGATATACATTTACTCTCCTAGGACTTGTACTAGCTAAGCGCCGCATTGCCATACACTGAACTCACTCTATGCGCCCTGGCTGGATAAGTGGAGGGCAGACCTGCGTGAATGGAGCGTGGCTGAGGAGTGCCGACTACAATCCGTTCGCACTGATGAGAATGCAGAGCGTGACCTGGAGCTGTAGGGAGATATGTTGGAGGGCCTACTAGTGGATGAGGGTCCGGGCGAGGAGGCTGTGGCCTCTCCGCAGACAGTGGACCCCGCTACTTCCGCAATGACCTCAGAGGATGACCCCTTGCTTGGCTGATTGAACTGGTGTGCAGTCTGTGGCTGCATGCGATGCATGGGAAGGAGTGCTGGAGATTGAGCAAACTGCTGGATAAGCCTGTACCTGGAGTGCAGTCTGTGGCTGCATGCGATGCATGGGAAGGAGTGCTGGAGATTGAGCAAACTGCTGGATAAGCCTGTACCTGGAGTGTCAGCTCGGGGGGATGGCCGGCTCCTTACACACACCCCCAATTGTTATTATGGAACAGTTGAAATATATATTTATCTCAGCAGATTGAGCTGCTCCTGATCGCTACCCGGGGCACGCATTCTGCTTGGCCCACTCAGATGAGATGCTGCAATGCCCCTAGGGAACTGGGGGGCTTTGCACACGCCTGTACCTGTTTCCCTGCCTGCGGCTCGAGGATCTTTTATTTTGTCCTTTTTTTAGAGAATATTGCCCGACTGCCTGTTGCTGCCAGGTTCTTATTATGGTGTTTGATTGTTACACTAGTTTTTCTTTTGTGCATAATTTCTTTCTATGGGAGTTGTCCTGTATGTCACACATGACGATGTATGCCCAGCAATGACGCTTGAGAGCTGAGCATATGGGCAAACATTTAGGCTGCTGTGATATCCTGTACCACCTACCTGGCGTGTAAGGTAACTTGTGATTCTTTTTTCCATTGTTTCGCGGCCTGATGGGCCGACATGTAATGTGATACCTGTACAATATTGAATAAAAAACAGTGAAATAAAAATCACAGTATACTGTTCCAAGGAGATTCAGCCCCAGAGAAATTATCCCTAGCTGAATGCAGGTACCCTGAGAAGCATGTGTCTTTGAGTTGCCCTCACTCACCCGAAGGTGACATGCTTCATCACTGGGTTGTGCCCCACAGTGATTTGAGTTCGGTTAGTTTGGGAAGAGGGTATACCGGACTGGTAAAATCCCCGTCCTCTCTTGTGATATATATATATATATATATATATATATAATCACAGGCTGCCATGAGGAAGGGCGGTTGGCCCGAAACGCGTTGGCAGCGGAGGAAGAAAGGGGCTGTGGTTATGTATCCTGCTTGCGCCTGTGGAGCGATCCTGAGAGTGCCTTCCAACAAAAAAGGGGCAACTTTGTTTTGTATTGAAGTGGGCGGCCCCGGTCACGGAGGAGCACCACCGCCCGAACTTGGCGGGTCCGTTTGCTGTTAGAATCAGGACGGCGATGCGGAGCAGGAGATGCCTAATGATTGCACAAGCAATTTTACGTGACACTATGTTTCCTCGGCAATAATAACAATTGGAATGTTGATAACGGCGGCACCCCACTTGGGTTTGATTGTTTGTAAACCACCAGTCCCATAATGCACGGAGATTACCTATTGAGGCATTAATGGAAATAAAGAAGGGGATATGCTGGTTTTGGTTTGTCCGCCGTTATTTAATCACAGGCTGCCCATGAGGAAGGGCGGTTGGCCCGAAACGCGTTGGCAGCGGAGGAAGAAAGGGGCTGTGGTTATGTATCCTCTTGCGCCTGTGGAGCGATCCTGAGAGTGCCTTCCAACAAAAAGGGGCAACTTTGTTTTGTATATATATATATATATAGAGAGAGAGTTGGCTTTCTCCTCTAGTTGCTGTAAGAGATTATGTATAAATAGTAGCAACATCCACAGTACTGTACCGCTTGTTTTTCTTTTTCTTTATTGTTCATAAATCAATAAAAATATATTTTAAAAAAAGGCAGTGATGAGGGCCACTGTATAGGTCTCTCGGCAGAGGTAAGACTAGTCAAGAGGATATGTAGAAAACAGCTTGAAACAGAACTACAAGTAGCTGAATTAAACTACTGAGAGACACCCTTCTCATGCTTACTTCGCCTAGTCACAAATAGTAGAGGACAAATAAGAACGCTTGACATCAACCAAATGGAATTGTCCCTTCTCCAGTTGAGAAGCGTATATTGCTCTCAGGGCAACAAGGTGAGCACACAGCTTACAAGACAACTGAGGCAAAACGGTAGAGGGTCTTTGTCAGAAGAATCAAAAGTGAAGTGGGGGCATTTTAACTCTAGAGACAGATAAACTGAAAGCCTTTAATAAATTGTACTCTACCCTCTATGCCTCTAATTCTCTCCCTCACAAGGCACATGAGAGAGAGCTGGAAAATGCACCAATGTCAAGAATAACATCTACAGAGAGAGATGTATTAGAGGCCCCTATCTCCAAAAAGAAATAAAATTGGCTATTAAGCTTCTAACAGTTCAGAAATCTCCGGAGCCAGGTGACTTCACAGCCAGCTTTTATAAAACCTATGCTCACCAACTTATTCCACACTTCACCAAGTTCTTTAATTCCTTTTCGTAGATAGTGGGGGTCTCACTTACAGTGGCTGGGGCAACAATAACACTAATCCACAAGCAGGGGAAAGATTCGAAGCTGTGTGCCTCTTGCAGGACAATTGCCCTGTGGAATATAGATGTCTAGGTATATTCTAAAACATTAGCCATGCGATTAGAGAACATTCTCCTAGACCTGGAACATCTTGACCAGTCTGGATTCATCCCAGGCCTCAACACCAACGGG
The DNA here is from genome assembly GCA_963921515.1 of Calotriton arnoldi. Taxonomy (NCBI): domain Eukaryota; kingdom Metazoa; phylum Chordata; class Amphibia; order Caudata; family Salamandridae; genus Calotriton; species Calotriton arnoldi. The sequence goes on from CAWUFW010002968.1 coordinate 1,275,280, forward strand.
AGTGCAAATTGTGGACTGCATGTACCATGATGCAAAGAAGGAAACTTTTCTGGGATATAATGTAGTGTCCGGCCACACCCTTGTCCCTGCCCAAACTGATTTTCCTGACCTCCTCTACCATTTATGACACGTTCCTAATGCTCCTTTTTGTAAAAATTGCATTCTGGCCCATTGGTTACAGTTCATCCGGCCCTAGCGATGCAGAGTACGGCCCGAGCCGGAGAGTATGGCTCCAGTCGGAGAGTACGGTCCAGGTGCGGAGAGTACAGCCAAAGCCAGAGATTCCGGCTCGACTGCGGACATAAAGATATGACTCATAAATGACCTCTGTGAATACCAAAAGTCGTAAAGTTATACTTTTGTCTCAAATTGCCTTTGTGAATCGGGCCCCATGTGTTTTTCCTGCAGAATCCCTTTTTAGGACATAACCATTAAAAGTCACTAAAATAAGGGGTGCAAAAAGTCTGCAAAATTTCAATTTTTATGGTGCAAAATTTCCAAATCAATGCCTCGATATCCTGGGGTGTCTGCTTAATGGGAACTTAAGTGACCAATTGTCTCTTCGGAGAGGCACCACCCAGGGATGCCTTTTGTTGCCCCTGCTGTTTGCCCTTATGATGGAACCCTGTGCGAGGATGCAACGTGGAGATGGGTAAGAAGGGCTTCCCTTTGGTCGCATGTACATAAAGTGCTGCTATTTGTGGACAATGTTTTGCTTACACTCGCTCTCCCATTATCCTTCCTGTCTCGTCTGCATGAGCTCCTGATAGAATATAAACAGGTTTCAAGTTTCAAAATAAATATGTCCAAATCTGAAATACTGAATTTGACACACCCAGGCTCTGAAGTAGATACTCTTAGAAGTTTCACACAATGTCATTGGAGCGTAAAATCAGTCAGATACTTCGGCACTAACATTGTTTCCAGAGTACAGTATCTGTACATTGTGAATTCGCATCCGTTAAAGGCGAACTCCACAGATAGCAATCATTGCCGATTTCTTGGCTGAGTAGAATACATTCGAAAAAATGATAATCAATCAAATCTTTATTCGGCACTGAAAATGCCTTACAAGTGTGCATTGATAAATTACATAATACATAAAACATATCCAATAAAATGTCAAAATAATTTAAAACTAAATTCCATTAAAATCCTAAAAAACAGAACGATAAAATGCGGCTCGTAAAGCTAAAAAGGATCTGTTTAGGAGTTTAGCTGTTCATAACGGTTTCTTATTTTCAAGGCGCCCTTTATAAAATTCAATATTCCAGTGCATATTTCGAAAGAGTGTAGCCTTTGTAAAAACTCCATAGCGGGCATATATTTTCTACAACCAACTTGGCGCAGTAAAGGTTTTAAGAAATCAAAGCTAGGGCTTGCATACAGGAAGCAAAACAGAATAAAGTGAAATGTGGATTGTTTGAATACATGATTACAATGACATGGTGGCAAATTGTGTTTCCAAGTAGTTTAGTTTAGTTTATTGTTCAATTAACCAGTTCCACCCTGCTTGCTCCCAGGGGAACGGGAATCTGGGCAAGCTCTATGTGGGTGCCCGCTGCCGCTCCCGTTCTCCTGTGCCCCTGTTTCCAGGCAGAGTGGGAGAGCCCGCCGATGCACTCCTCCACTGCCTGCTGACGGTCACCAGCACTGCTTCCCCTGCTCTCCCCGTTCCCCCTGTAGGAGAGGCGAGTCCCCGTCTCATAGGAAGGGGATTGTAGAGTCCTGCAGGACACGTTCTAGTGTTTGCAGGCTTTAGTAGTTCCCAGCCACACCCTTGAGGGCTGGACACACTTGCACCCCCACCCAACCATCACGGGTGTCACGAGTGACGTGGCCCCGCCAATAAAAGGGCCCGGGTGCACGTGCTCGTGGTCAGTGTTAGTACAGTACTATCGTGTCCGTGTGGTCCTTGTCTGAGCATGTGGGCCTAGGGCCCGGGACACTACAATGGCGACGAGGGTGGGATCCAACCCCCGTGCATGACAGCTGCATCTTCCGCGCCGTGGAAGAGTAATGCCTCCTGAAGCACCGGCACCTTTCTGCCCGCAAAGCGTGCCACCGCAGCTGCCGGCCGGCACACGGTGGCCTGGAAGAGGAGAAAGGACACAGTGGTGCCACACCGCTGTGCAAACCGCCAGCCACTGCCCGCAGCCCCATACAACACGACAGCACCGGCGCAGGGCATGATGAGGCCCTACCTGCAGGCATAAAGTACACGGCCTGCAGTTACGCCCAAAGCAAGCACCAGCATGACCTTTGGCAACGGAGAGCGGCTGTTGCCTCGGAAGTGGCCGCGGCGTCACTGGGCGAGGACTGCCTACTTCGTACCAAGGTGATGCGCCACGGACAATTAAAGCTCCGGGGAGCTCCCGGTAAACCTCTCCATGCTGCCGGCATCGCTACCCTTTTGGCGAGGCGCTCACCGCCGCAAGGGTAGAAGTGCCCCCCGCCTGTCACAACAGGCGGTGTGACTGCCAGAGGCTGTGCGGCGCCGAGGAGAAGGTAGCGAGTGCCCCTGTGCCTCCTCCGTCTGCGAGGCACCAGCGTCCATTCACAAGCTACCCGCGCAAGTTTGCACTGCCCGTAGCGAGGCGCGACTAAGCCCCCAGCACCGAGAGGCAGGACCAAGCATTGTCTGCATCGCGCTGCTTGTTACCTTAAAGAGGAGGGACAGCGCGTGCACCAGAGACAGGCACCAGGAACGCAGCGAGATGGCTGTCATCGAGTGAAGACTGCCTGCTGTGAAAGTGAACTGCGCACCCGGACGTCTCCCTGCATAGTCCGGACACCTCCGATCCCAAAAACTGGCCTGCTGCTGAGGCCCGGTTGAAGCGCCACCCAGCGGCTGAGAGCAGCGGCGCATGCACACAACTTCAAACACGAACTCCAATAAGGACGTTCTCTCACCCACGACGGGACAAGCAGCTCATGTGAACAGCGCACCAGCACCAGAGTTCCCCCCACAAATGCCAGCATCCTCGGTACACAGTGGGGCCCACAGCGCCAGGAAAGCTGCTGGAGCCTCGTGCAGTGACCCGAGCGCCACCTAGCGGTCGTCAGCATACACCGCCTCCACAAGTCCGGTGTACAAGGCAGCCCCGACAGGGCACACTGTAGGGTCATAGGCAAACCGCCCCGCATGAAAAGGATTCTCCAGCACCCCCAGGGTGCGCAAAGAAGGCATGAAGCAACAGTGAGGGGGGATATCGGACAGCGTTAAAACAGGAACGCTCACCACACCTCAGCCTAGGCCTCAAGTTCAGCTCAACTGGAAGCCCCCAGGAGGTAAAAAACACGAGGCTGTCAACACATTCTGTTAGGGTCACAGGACATCACACAACACAATAGCCAGCAGTGCCCCTGTTTACCTCGAAATGCCTGCAGCAGCCAGAGCATCCTCCCCTCCCTGCACATGAGAGCTTCCCGGCCGGAGTCTCAGGAATCAGCTGGGACCGGTGAAAACAACGGTGACAGTGCCACCTGGTGGCTATTAATTGCATCACACCCTGCCAAGGAAGGAGCACAACCTGTGAAGTCCTGCAACAGAAAACAGCAACCACACTCCCAGCACAGACTCGCAAACAGGAGAGTGGTGGTCTTGAAATGTCTTCCAGCTGCCATGCTGCAGTCATGGCGGGAACTACCTACTTGGGAAAAGTTACAGCCAGCGCTGGAAGAGGGGAGCAGTAGCACTACTGCGCACACAGCATGGCTGTTACACGCACGGGTAGCAGGACGGACACAGCAGCCAGGACCGAGAGAAGAGAAACTGTACACCCCAGCAGGGCATACTTTCATGTCGCCACCAGCGGAACCTGGGAGCCCCTGAACACTGAGAAGATGTCAGTCAGTCTGCAAGGCCTCAAAGCAGCAAGCCCACGAAAGGGAGAAGAAGGCTGTGAGAGACACCGCCAGGACGGATGATAAGTGCACCACATGCCCCACTGGGCTGCTTTCACTTTCAAAGGAGAAAGCCTGTCGCACGCCACCAAGGGCCCCCAAGAAGCCCGCAGCCTCTCCGGCCCAGGCAAGCACAAACCAAACACAAGCAGCAACACCAAAGACAGCCGCCACCAGCAAGGGTGGACGACCAGCCAGACAGCAACGTCTCAAGGTAGCTGTCCCCACCAACAGCACAAGAAAGACTGGTGCAGAGCGCGCACCACAAGCGGCTGCCCAACGCCACCGCCAGTGAGGAGATCACTACTCGCTCCCACTGGTGTACAGACATAACCGCAAGCCGCAACACAGGCACACCAGTGCCACAAGAGAGCGCCAAAGGAGAAGATGGAGCACACTTGGTCCGAGGCGCGCAGAAGACCGCGCCAGCGGATCTGACAGCACGGGCAGGCGCCCGGGAGATAGGGACATCTCCACAAAGAAGCACTGCTGAACGCAGCACAGAGAACGACTACATCTCTACTGCACCAGCGAAGCCCCGCAGTGGGTTGAAGATGACAGTGTCCTCCCTCGCACTGCCTCAAGACGGAGTCGGCGGTGACCCAAGTCAGGTAAGAGAAGAGTCGCACACTCCATGTGGCAGGCCGCCACAGCAACAGGTGCTCCGACAACCGGCGACACGTGACCGGACGTCACGTCGCACAGCAAGCAAGGAGCGCGTCACACAAAGTGATCAGTCCGGACAAGCCCACCGGAAAGAAGGAAAAAGCAGGCGCCACGACGGCGCCGCCTCGAGGTCCAAGCGCAACGTCCTCGAGGGAAGAAGAGTGACAGCTCTGTCACCCCGAAAACTGGATGAACACAGGTGTGCTGAACAGACCAACAAGGGGAGAAGACCGAGGACTCGCACAGCAAGCCTAGAGCACACCCTGACACACCAGACAGCCACCAAGGCAGACCGACGTCCCTGGATTCAGCCTCACGGGAGAACCGAACATAAGCTGCAGCAAGCACAAACCGCGTCTTATCCCAACGCTTCCCCAGGCGACCGTCCATCCCAGAGTGTCGGCAGTCTAAGTCAAACGGCATCCCTGCTCCTGACTGCAGATGCCATGGGTGAAGATCAGCACCGAGTGTCTTTCCTCACACCGCCTTAAGATGGAGTCGGCAGTGGCCCCAAGCCAGGCAAGAGAGGATCCGCACACTCTTCGTGTCAAGCCGCCACCGAAGATCAATCTCAGCAAGGCGGAGACACATGGCTGCTAAGTCCCTCCTGACATCCAACTCTCCCAGCAAGTCACCACCACCTGTCATTCCTACTCACCACATGGCTGGCAACGGCATCACGCCAGCCCTCAGCACATGCGTCAAACACCACTCCCAGAGTACCGATGGACTGGAGTCCTACACCGTTGCCACACCAGCCGACAAAAGAAACCAGAGGCTACCTATGAACCTGGCATACCCCTAAACCGCGGCAGCGAGAGCAAGTCTAGGCCAAGACTCATCCACCCTCGAGGGTTGTGCGTGCGACTAAGTAACGGCTCCTCGGTGGTCCTGCAGCTGCCCCCAGTCGGCACACAAGCGGCCCCAGCGCAGTCCTCCTGCAGTCCCGCAGCAACGCAGACAACGGGCCTCCCCAGGCGGGAGAGTGAGAAGAGACATTGCCCCACCGACAGGTTATCGGTTACAGCCAAGCGGTTCAACAGACAATTGATCAGGCAACACCTCCATGAACTCTCACCATGAACTCCATCCATGCTCATGACGCATCCCATTGCATGAACTGTTAGAACTCACCACAGACCATCCCCGACATCAGCAAAGTGGAGCCATGCAAGACTGCAAGACATGTCATCATCAGTGAACTGACGGTATGCAGCGGACGTCTCCAAGCCAGCGGTCGTGTCCTGAACCCCTCAGGTTAAACTACGAGTGCCCGCCGAGATGGCCCTGCAGCAGGCAAAATCACCGGCCCATGTCTGACGTCTTCTTGCCACCTGACTCGTAAGGCTGATGGACCCTGTGGTGTTCAGTTGACTGTTTTGATTCTCTCCACAGGTTGAACTAATTGTTGTTGTTGTTCTTCATCAAAGTTGGGGAGGAATGTAGTGTCCTGCAGGACACGTTCTAGTGTTTGCAGGCTTTAGTAGTTCCCAGCCACTCCCTTGAGGGCTGGACACACTTACACCCCCACCCAACCATCACAGGTGTCACGAGTGACGTGGCCCCGCCAATAAAAGGGCCCGGGTGCACGTGCTCGTGGTCAGTGTTAGTACAGTACTATCGTGTCCGTGTGGTCCTTGTCTGAGCATGTGGGCCTAGGGCCCGGGACACTACAGGGATGAACTCGAGCCGGGACCAACTTTGGGAGCGGGCTGCTGCTGACTCTCCAGTCTCCGGGATGCCGTGACTTGCCGATGCGGGGAATGGTGAAACTATGGTGGCCATATGGGAGGTGAGGAGACCGGCACCGCGTGCCTTTGCGGTTCAGCCTCCTCCAGCCTATGGCGCTCAACCGACCCCCGGTGAAGAGCTTGGACTGCTGCGCCTCCCTGATGCCTGGTGCAGTGCCAGGGGACAACCGGGAAGGTTGTTCTGCCTGGGGCACGTTGACTACAGCCTGGCTTGCTCCCCTCTATGTAGCATGACCGTGGGGACAGGACTAGTGGTTGGAGCCCTTGGATGTTGTGTGGACTTATCTTCGAAATAACCAACCAACCAACCGAGACCATAATGTTATGCTATATAATATCATTATGTTATGTCTATATTCTTTGCGCTCACTTCCTGCCAATGCTGGCAGATTAAAGTCAAAGTCACTTATTGAGCGCACAAATCACCAAAAAGGTCTCATGGCGCTTGTGAAGACTCCGTATGAGCTGACGATCTGATATGACGACGTTATTGATGGTCGAATAACCAGGTTTTTAATTCCCTGCGAAAGAGCTTGTGATCAGAGATGGAGAGAAGCTGGGACTGGAGCTTGTTCCAAAGGGCGGGTGCGAGAAAAGAGAAGGATCGACTACCATTTCTTGCAGTGCGAATTCGTCGCGGGGTAAGGAGATATTTGGTGCTAGATCTTAGTGGTCTGCTTGGATGATACCAACTTAGTTTCTTAGCTAAATAGCTTGGTCCGGTTCCATGTAAGCCCTTGTGGGCGAGACATAGAATTTATATCTACAGTCTTAGTTTACATTGCACATCTTTCATAAACACCATTGTAATGTTTTCCTTTTGTGTTTAAACTCATGGATCTGTATCGTATCTTATATGTAATCCATGTACTCTGAAGTCCTTATGTAATGTAACTGGTTCTATTGTTAAGCGCTCTGACACCCTCAGGTAAAGTACGCGCTATATAAAAACACATAAGTAAATACATTAACCACCGCCTGAACTTCCACCAACCGTCGGGGAGACTACTCTCCGCCTCCCTTTGACTTGCCCATTCTCTGCGCATCTACCGAAGCATCAAAGCAAAGACCTAGAACAGCCTCCCTATGCACCTCTGGACCATCACCTCACTTCTGGAATTCCGAATGGCCCTCGGGACCTGACTGTTCGAACGAGCCTCAGGGACCAGCAAGAGCCTGGAAACCCTATTGGGTGATTAGCTGCACTTTATAAATCCTGATTGATGGATTGATTGATTTCCCTACTATAAAATTGTTATCATGTATCATCTTTGCAAAATAAAAAATAATAAAAATGAAAAAATAAAAAAACACGAGCCAGCAGCAGTGATCACAACTTGTTCCCATGGGGAACAGAGTCAAGACTGATTTGCATATGGCTGGGTTTGAACTGGAATGGCATGGGGAGCAAAAATCAATGGATTTAGGCCCAGATCTTTGTACTGGGGTGAATGTTTGACATCGATCAGCATTCTGTCCATCAATTGTTCTTTTTGCATTTGTCATCCAGAGTGGGATGGGCAGGGCCGGCTTTAGGGCAGTGCGACTGGTACGGCCGCACTGGGCGCTGACCTGTGAAGGGGGCGCTGACCTCAGGGGGGGAGCTGTGTGTAGCAATAACTTAAGATTGGAGAGATGAGGGGCACTTTTGCCCAGTGGCAGTGATTGAATTCAAGGAGGCGGTCATGAGGTGTGGGGGCGCCAAAAATGATTGTCGCACCGGGTGCCACCAGCGCTAAAGCCGGCCCTGGGGATGGGTATGCCCAGACGTGTGTCCCGTGCTCTCCTTGCCACTGGAGTCAAGCTAGCCTGGCTGATGAGGGATGATGCCCTGAAACCGGTTACAGGATGCTTGTTTCCGGTCCAGGGAGGACCTGGCCTGGCAGTTCGGGCTGGACTGTTCCCACGGGGAACAGGGTCAAGACTGATTTGCATATGGCTGGGTCGAAACTAGAATGGCATGGGGAGCAAACAAACGATGGATTTAGGCCCAGATCTCTATACTGGGGTGAATATTTGAAATTGATCAGCATTCTGTCCATCAATTGTTCTTTTTGCATAATTTGTTATAGGCTGAAGAAAAGTCACAAAAGCACAAAAGAGAAATATTGTAAAATATACAATTTTATATCAGTTTCTTGTCTATGATGGAAGGGATAGGACTAACCCATTCACATGTCGTTCAGCAATGTCAGCGTTTCTTGTTATGTAATTGACTCTGACCCAGCCCAATCAGCCCTTCAGAAACATCATCTATAATGAAACCTAACCATTAATAATCGACAGTGTACAAAGTAAGTAAACACTTGGCATAGATACTGCTGCCATTTGATGTTACACTGCTCCATCCTCTTGAGCAAATAGGTTGCAGCTAGTGTTGCCCCCTTTGTTGGAAATAATACCAGCCATTTGTTTACGTTTTGCTATTCTGGAACATCCAAAAAGCTAGCAGGTGAAAATGAATGTGTGTAAACGTTCAGGATTTTTTTCTAATGTGGTAATTATCCCTCTTTTGCTCTAATAATCATTCTGAAATCATTTAAACAGCTCTCATATACTTTCTAAATGATTTAGTTTCAGACGGATAACATTTTGCAGCAGACTGGACTTATAAATACAGGCCAACCCAGTAAAAAAACCAGGCCAGTTGGCAACCCTAGTTGCAACCAAAGATACAAATGGGCTTTTACCTCCATGTTCTGGAAACTGCAGGAGGGGCCCACCCTGTGTGTCAGGTCTAACCATAGCCAGAAAGTGTCATAGCAGCTGCTGACACTGCCTCGGCAGCAAACAGAAACGGTCTGGATTTCCTTCGAATGCAAACCTATGCTGATAAGGCCCCATGAAGCATGGGCCATTGATAATAGACACAGCTGCCGCTCCACTGGGATTTCCCTACCACACTAACATTCTAAATGGCCTAAGTATTGCTATCCATCAAGTGAGGCAATTACAAACCCAGCTCCGGCCCATGAGCATGTAACATTAAACAACAAGCATTAGCAAAGCTAATATATGCAAGAACTATTGGGTTTGCCAATATATTTTAGTCAGCATGGCTGCTGTTCAGCATGACTAAAAGTTAGCTGGGTAAAGGAGACATTCTAGAATGAAGTGTTATGGCGTGGTGGAGAGTGGTGGAGAGTACAGTTGAGTGGCGTGGAGTGGAATGAAGTGGAGTGGCGTGGGGTGGTGTGGAGGGAATAGTGTGTCACCGAGTGGAAGGAAGTAGACTGGAGAAGAGTTGAGTGTCGTAGAGTGGATCAGCATAGAGTGTCGTGGAGTGTGTAAAGCAGAGTGGAGTGTTGCCTAGAGTGGAGTAGAGTGTTGTAGAGTAGAGTGGCGTACAGCAGAGCAGATTGCTGTAGAGTGGCATTGAGAGGAGTAGTGTAGGATAGTGGAAAGGCATAGAGTGGCGTAGAGAAGGTAGAGTCGACTGGCGTAGACTGGAGTGGTATAGAGTGTCGTGGAGTGGCATAGAATGGTGTGGAGTAGTGTGTCTTAATATAGAGTGGAGTAAAGTTGCATAGAGCTTCGTAGAGTGGAGTAGTGTTGTATAGTGGAGCAACAGAGTGGAGTAAAGTGTGAAAGTGGAGTAGAGCGTCGTAGAGTGTAGTGTCATAGAGTGAAATAGCGTAAAGTACAGTGGTGCAGAGTAGATTGGTGTAGAGTGCAGTGTTTTTGGGTAAAGTGGTGTAGAGTGTATTGCCGTAGAGTGCAGTGGCGTAGACTAGAGTGGTGCTGAGTAGATTGCAGTGGCGTACAGCCCAGTGGTGTAGAGTGCAGCAGCATAGAGTGGATAGTTTCAGAGTAGAGTGAAGTGGTGTAGAGTGCAGTGGTGCAGAATAGATTAGAGTGACGTGCAGTGATGCAGAGTATAATGGCATAGAGTACATTGGCGTAGAATGCAGGAGGGTGGTGTAGAGTTGAGTGGTGCAGAGTAGAGTGCAGTGGCATAGAGTGCAGTGTTAGAGTAGAGTGGTGCAGAGTAGAGTGGCGCAGAGTAGAGTGGCGCAGAGAACAGTGTCGTTCAGTATAGGAGTGCACAGTAGAATAGAGTGGCGTAGAATGAAGTCACAGAGAGCCCATTGGTGTGGAGTGGAGTAGCATGGAGTGGCATAGAGTGCAGTGGTGCAGAGTAGAGTGGCATTGAGTTCAATGGTGGAGATTGCAGTCTTGCAGAGTACAGTGTCGTAGAGTCCAGTGTCGAGCAGAGTGGTGCAGAGACCAGTGGTGTAGAGTATAGTGGTGCAGAGTAGAATAGAGTGGCGTAAAGTGCAGTGACAGAGCGCAATAGTGTAGAGTGGCGTAGTGTGCAGTGGAGTAGCGTGCAGTGGTGCAGAGTACAGTGGCGCAGAGAGCAGTGGCATAGAGTACAATGGTGCAGATTAGAATAGAGTGGCTTACCATGCATTGGCATAGTGTTGCAGAGTAGATTATAGTGGCATAGAGTGCAGTGGTGCAGAGTAGTTGATATAGAGTGCAATGGCATAGAGTGCATTGGTTTTGAGTAAAGTGGTGTTTAGTGCATTGGAGTAGAGTTCAGTGGTTTAGAGTAGAGTGGTGTAGAGTTCATTAGCAGAGTGCAGTGTTGCAGAGTAGACTGTCATAGAGTGCAGTGATGTATAGTAGAGTGGTGTAGAGTGCATCGGCGTGGAGTGCAGTGGCGTACAGTAGAGCAGAGTAGGGTGGCATACAGAGCAGTGGCGTAGAGTACAGTGATGCAGAGTAGAATAGAGTGGCATAGAGTGCAGTGAAGTAGAGTACAATGGAGTACAGTGCAGTGGCATAAAGAGTTTCAGAGTAGAGTACAGTGCGTAGAGTGCAGAAGTGCAGAGTAGATTTGCCTACAGTGCAGTGGCGTAGAGTGCATTGGTTTTGAGTAAAGTGGTATAGAGTGCATTGGCATAGAGTGCAGTGATGCAAAGTATAGTGCAGTGGCATAGAGTAGAGTGGCGCACAGTAGAGTTTCGCTGATTGCAGTGGCATAGAGTATATTGTTTCAGAGTAGAGTGGAGTGATGCTCTGTAGAGTACAGTGGAGTACAGTAAAGTGGCGTACAGTGCAGTGACAGCGCAATGGTGTAGAGTGGCGTTACATGCAGCGGCATAGAGTGCATTGGTGCCCAGTACAGTGGCATTGAGTTCAATTACAGAGATTGCTATCTTGCAGATTAGAGTATCGTAGAGTGCAGTGGCATAGAGTGCAGGGGAGTAGAGTAGAGTAGCATAGGGCAGAGTGGTGCAGAGAGCAGTTGCGTACAGTATAGTGGTACAGAATAGAATAGAGTGGCTTAAAGTGCAGTGACGTAGAGCGCAATGGTGTAGAGTGGTGTAGCGTGCAGTAGTATAGTGTGGAGTGCAGAGGTGCAAAGTAGAGTGGTGCAGAGAGCAGTGGCGTAGAGTACAGTGGTGCAGATTATAATAGAGTGGCTTACTATGCAGTAGCATAGCGTGCAGTGGTGTAGTTTTGCATAGTAGAGTATAGTGGCGTAGAGCGCAGTGGTGCAGAGTAGTTGGTGTAGAGTGCAATGGCATAGAGTGCATTGGTTTTGAGTAAAGTGGTGTTTAGTGCATTGGAGTAGAGTAGAGTGGAGTGGCATAGAGGGCAGTGGCATAGAGTAGAGTGGTGTAACAGAATGCAGTGGAGTTCATTTACAGAGAGTGCAGTGTTGCAGAGTAGACTGTCAGAGTGCAGTAATGTATAGTACAGTGCCGTAGAGTGCATTGACATGGAGTGCAGTGGCGTACAGTAATGCAGAGTAGAGAGGCATTGAGAGAAGCGGTGTAGAGTACAGTGATATAGAATAGAGTGGCATAGAGTGCAGTGAAGTAGAGTACAATGGCATAGAGTGCAGTGGCATAAACAGTTGCAGAGTAGAGTCTAGTTGTATAGAGTGCATTGGTGCAAAGTAGATTTGCCTAGAGTGCAGTGGCGAAGAGTGCGTTGGTCTTGAGTACAGTGGTATAGAGTGCATTGGCTTAGAGAGCAGTGATGCAGAGTAGAGTGCAGTAGAGTAGAGTAGCGTGGTGCACAGTAGAGTGGCTCTGAGTGCAGTGGCATAGAGTAGATTGTTTCAGAGTAGAGTGGAGTGATGCTCGGTATAGTAGAGTGGCGTATAGTAGAGTGACAGAGTAGATTAGAGTGGCGTAGAATGGATTGGCATAGAGTGCACTGGCGTAGAGTGCAGAGCAGAGTGGATTGACGTAGAGTGCAGTGGCATAGAGTGCAGTGTTGCAGAGTAGAGTGGCCTAGAGTGGAGTGGCACAGAGTGGAGTGGTGTAGAGGGCAGTGGTGCATAGTAGAATAGTGTGGGGCAGAGTGCACTGGCATAGAGTAGAGTGGTGTAGAGTAGAGAGGCATAGTGAAGTGGCATAAAGTAGAGTGGTGCAGAAAAGAGTGCAGTGACGCAGTGTGGAGTGGAGCGGAGTGGCGTATAGTGGAATATGCATGGTGTGGTAGTACACTGCCATTACAGACAAGACATATTCAATTGAAATGACCATTACATTTGCACTAACATACAGTTTTACGAATAAAAGTATACAGCGCACAAACGATAATGTGTGGAAATATCATCACCTAGTGTATTGATTTGTTTTTATCATATTAAAATATTTGTTTCCTCCACACTTCAGACTTACCCAAAAATGTGCTTCATTTGTGCTTTTCCAATTCTGATATATTCTGTAATATCTGCCCAGTTCATTTAAAGACATTAAAATGTTGTTGTGTGCTATAAAATAACATGGTAGGGCCTTCATCAAGCACTCCCCTAAAAGCCAGCACGATTGTCACATAAATCCTCTTACTTTGAAGTCATAGAAAGAAAAGTAAACATCAAGCACCCTGGGAGACAGAGTCTGACATTTAACCTCTGTCTTTGAATGCCCAGCAAATGTGACAAGATAAGAACAAGATTTAAAGGCCTGTTTACAGAAATGCAGTACTGGTGAAAGAATACAGTAAATAGGGTTTGGGCAAGGGAAGGGACGAACTCAAGCAGGACAGTCTAAAACAAATAGCACCAGCAAATAGAAAGCAAGCAAATGTGAGGTACAAACCACAAAGTCAGTGGTAAGCAATGGGTGGAATGCATTCCCAGGGAAGCTTTCCGAATGTCCCCTAGATGTTGTTAGCAAACCAGACAGCAGTGCTGTCTGGTAGGCTTGAACCTAAAGACAAAGAAACAAACAAAAGCCCTACAGCTTGTGACTGGAAATTTGTTGGGTCAGGATGATTGTTTGGGAGGATATCTGTTGGTTATTGCGATCACTGCAGATGCATGAGTCTGTAACTAGACAGCCATAGAATTAAATACTGGTTGGTTCAGAGGGGAATAGTAACTTCTGCCTTTTTAACACTACGAGGTCCCAGTCTGTGACAGAAAGCACTGCGGATATGTAAGGCATGAATTTGAAATAGCATTACATGCAGTATAAGAAAGGCAGGCCACTGGAATTATGTTATTTTGCGACTGCGGTGTTTTCCTGCATATTTATGGATTTGCCACATTTACCACACAATCCATCATTTTCTGCATAATCTGCAGATTGTAACAAAAATGTTTGTTTCTAGCTCAAACAGATCAAAAGTTACTAAAAACTCAGCAACATACGTTGCCATGCAGTTGAAGGCCTTTCACAATGTTAACTTGTCACCTTTCTGTTGCTTATTGCTGTGTTTGCATATTAAACTAGTACTTAGGAGATAAAAATCTTCTGCATTACACTGCATAAATTGCCTTTTCTTGCCACACAATTACACCAAGTCTTCAGCATAATTTGGTCCACTCTTGCTCCGTAATTCCAGTGGCCCAGAAGACAGGCGGATTTCAAAATGTGGATTTTAGTAATACATAATCAGACAGTGCCTAGTACAAAGATTTTTTAATAAGTGTTCATTAAAAGCATGCACTCCAGACTGAGCTGGTAACACCTTTACATTACCTCTCAAATAGAATAAGGGCCTTGTGAGATAACCCCCTCCCGACCTGTCTCCTTACCTGTTTCGGGCGCGCGATATCCGCCATCTTCCCACTGTCATCAGGAAAGACCGCTGGACCAAGGAAAAGAAAGCAGGCAGTTAATAGAATAGTGATGGGCCGGAATGGCAGGAAAACCAACATTGAAGACAGCCGATTTGACTGGGAAGGGGAGGCAGAAAGTGATGCGGAGCAGAAGGAGGAAGGAGAGAGAAATGCAGACACCGACAGTGGCTGCTATGGCGGAGGAGCGTCGCCCCACTGCTTTCAAGCAGTGCGAGAAGTAGAAGCATAAAATGATAATAACTTTCCGTTATTATCATTTTATGTTTGTGTTCCTTTGCGGGCGGGGCTGCTCTGCTCTCGGAGCAGGTCAGCGGAGGAGTGGTTTGCCCACTCCTAAGTGCGCAATGACTGTTTGGTCGGCCCTCTAGGGCCGCCCAAACCAGTCATGTGCACTTTCCTCATTCTCCATGCAGGCTGCATTACAGCCTGTGTGGAGAACATGCCCAGGCCCCCATTCCCTGGTTGAGTGTCGAACCAGGATGCTCAAAACAAATCACAACGCTGCATTGCAGTATTGTGATTGGTCAGGGGAGCCTGGGTGTGCTTCCTGTTCCTCGAGGAGGGCAGGAGCAGAGATGCGGGACCTGGTGGCAAGGTAAGTTAATTCTTTAAAAAAAAAAAATTCTTATGCGCACCCTCGCGCAATCGTGACCCTCCCACGCGACCCCCCGCCTTCGCGAGTAATGCCGGCTGCCACTGGACACCGACATCGTGGAACAAGAGAATGAAGAAAAAGGGAACGCCGACATCACGGAGCGGAAGGAGAGAGATGCGCTGAAATTGCGGAGCAGGAGGAGGCAGCCGAGGCGTGATTTGATGCTTAAGGGTGGATGCCGCCAGGGATGCTGCTACAGGCCGCCACAGCTCAGGAAAGCTGTAACTAGTGGGGTTAGTGAATGGAATGGGGTGGGGGAGCCTCAAACAAAAGGGGGACTACCTATAATCAAAGGGGAAACTTTTGAGCCACATGTACGGGTAGAAAAGAGGTCAATATGAGGAGTACCATGAGATCGCCCCTCCATTTAAATGCTGGAGATTCCTAATTTTCACTTTTATTTTGGTTCTGTTCATTCCTCTTTTCCTTTTACTTACCTGAGACCTTCCTATATAAATGTGGGCTCTCCCTCTGCTTTACCCCAATGATCCTGCCAAGAAAAGAAAAACATAGAAAGCATATTATTTCACACATCGGGTGATCTGGTGATGGGAAGGACTAATAGAATAAAATACCAGACTCACTGCATTATTCCTAATTTTTTTCGGAGGTCTCTGATGGTGGGTGACCCTACACTGTGAAATCCTTTAAGGAAGGAAAGAAAGAAAAGACGTGAAAATGCCATCCTCATCTTTCTCTCCGGGGACATTGTTTGATTGTATACGCTTTGACTCATACCCTCAGTATTATCCAGCTCTTCAATAAAAAGGCAAGATTAGCCGAACAACCAAGTCTCTGAAGCCATATTTCCGCTCTTCCCTCCCACAAGTGGTGTCAGAAGTGGGTTTGAAGGAAATGGAGGCTTGGATGTCCAAAATGGCAGAAGGACACCAACGACTGGAAAAGGTCATGGAATGCCTTTTGGCGGCCACCAAAAAGGACAGAAAGACCTTCCAGACAGCCCTGACAGGACAGGCTGAAAAAATGGCCAAGGTGGCTCAGTCACAAGATGAAGCAACTGGGAGGCTAGCTAATGTGTTGGGGCAACAGCGAGGGCATACCGCCCTCCCCTCGGTTGTGTTGCAAAAGTACGTGTAAGGGGGGGGAACCCTGATTTTGTCCCCAATTATTTTGAATGGTTGGCTGAAGCGGCTCCCTGACCTACAAACTGCCTATCAAGCCGCCAAACCTAGAGGAATGACGCCCTATGAGGACATCAAAAAGAGTATTCTGGAGCGGCTAGGAGTTGATATTGAAACATATAGATTCCATCTATGACAAATAAAAGATTGACTTCATGAGCCTCCCCGAGGCCTGTACTTTAGGGTTAGGGATATGACCGATAGGTGGCCTGGACAAGAGACGGCCACCAAAGAAGAGATACTGGAGAAAATCTATCTGGAGCAGTTTTGGGCATCTCTACATCCACCCATACAGAAGTGAGTTGGACAACACAGCAATGTTACCCTAGAAACAGCTGTGGAAATTTCAAGTGCCTATAGTCGCGCTCAAGAACTCACCACAGGGAAAGAAGAAAGCAGTTGGAAGGGGAAGACATTAGGACAAGTAAGACCTGCTAAGCCGCCAGGTCACCCAAAACCAGAAACCACACCTGTAGTGATTGGACTCAGACCAAGACCCCCACAGCCGGGTCCTCGGTGCTTTCATTGTGGTGAATGGGGACATATCTCCCAAGTATGCCCACAAAAAGAAGAACCCATGGACGTTAGACTGGTGCGACCATTATATTATACTGCTACTGGTGCCAAGCTGACATATTGTTGTACCATGAAAGTCAATGGGGACCCCGTTGTGGATTTCCTAAACAAGGGATGCCATCAAAGTGTTATTAGGCCTCAAGTCATTCCTGGAGGGGTTCCTGAACCAGAGGGTACGGTCAATATCCAGTATGTACATGGAGATAAGAAGAAGTATCATCTTGCTACTATCAATGTACAACACCAGCAAGACCCAGTGGTACCTTTACAAGTAGGGCTAATACCACAACTACCTGAACTACTCATTGTGGGTACTAATTTTCCCAACCTAGAGTCCTTAGTGCAAGAAACCTGGAGAGAAGGGGAAGCGTGGTGGAAGGATGCTCCATTTTCCCAAGAAGAACATACCGAGTGGCTTCTTCCCAAGCAGAGAAAAAGTAGATGAGAGAGAAGGGCTGATAAGAAAAAGGTCTTAAAGGGGCTACCAGTATATTGGGAAAAGTTTATTTGGGAGTCAGATAGGAATTTTTGAGCTGCCCAAAGAGATGAACCCAAATTCCAACAAGCGTGGAAGAATGCTTAAGAGGACAAAGACCCACAAGCGGTAGGACCTCAATTTTTCACACAACATGGGTTGTTGTATCGAAAAGGGGCGGTGTCACAGTCCAAGCAGTGGCTCACTCCCACTCCCTTTAGAGACAAGGTCTTGTTTTTAGCACATAGCCACTTGCTGGGGGGTCACTTTGGTCCAAAAAAGACGCAGAAAGCAATATTAAAAAAAAGATTTTATTGACCCGGTATTTACAGTCACATAAGAAAAATACTGTAAGGAATGCTCAGTCTGTCAGCTACATAGCTGTTCCCTACCCCAGAAAGCTCCCTTGTGTCCCCTGCCTATAATCAATGAACCTTTTCTTGGGTTAACTAAACCCCATCCAATAGATTATCCACTAGAATGGCAAGAAACACCTGTTAAATACCTAGGGATATGGTATCATCGAGACTCAGACACAGTAATACGAACAAATTATGGAACTACTATAACGAAATTAAAGGATCAGGTTGAACGTTGGATTCGTTTACCACTATCATTAGCGGACAGAATGGCCATCGTAAAAATGGTGATACTGCCCAAGGTCCTATATTTATTTAACAATATCCCCATCACGCCCCCAGCGCCAGTATTTCACAAGCTAAAGACAATTGTAACACGATTGATTTGGGCTGGTAAGCAAGCATGGATCAAGCTTAAAACGCTAACTTTACCCTACCCCAAAAGGGGATTTGCGGTACCAGATTTCCTACTTTATTACCTCTGCGCACAAGCGCAATATGCACACTACTGGTATCATCCAGTGCCGTACACACGTGGCGGTGGAAGATGGAGATGCGCACCCCATACCACTCAGTCACATCCTTACACACCATCGTCCTCATATAGCAAGAAAAGAAATAAATACCATATGTACTACTAACTCGGCATGGCAGCGCATGGGAAAGTTAACACATAAAACACCACTATATGCACCAGCTTTGCCTTTGAGGCATCACCCGGCTATCTCAGTGGCACAAGAGGAGGCAAGTATGAATATGCTACAACAAGTTGGAATAGATACAATGGGGGATCTATATAATAATGGCACGTTCCTGGACAGCACTGATCTAAGTTATATTAGTAATCAGTCTCTATTATTCAAATTTGCTTATCATAGACTAAGAGGGGCGATTAGACAATTATACCTGGGATTTCCCAATGAACCACCGACACTGTTAGCATTCCAAATGATCATTACCAGTCCAAATAATGTGCATCTAGTCTCCAAACTATATAAATTATTGCAAGACGATATAGCCGGTAATACAGGAAAAGCTAGGGACAGATGGAATATACATCTGGATACACTGCTAGATGAAGAAGATTGGCATAATTGTAGTGCACTAACTGAAATGTTGACTCCTAACGGTAACTTGAGAATGATACATTATAAATATCTGCACCAAACATATCATACCCCCTCGAAACTACAGAAATGCGGACTAAGAGATGACGCCCGATGCAAGAGGTGCGGGACAGACAATGCTGACTTTATCCATTTAGCATGGCACTGTGTAAAAATTAGGAAATATTGGGAGGAGGTAACTACAATATTGGGTACAATATTAGAAACTACGCTGGAATGTACAATACAAACTTGTCTCTTGGGCCTAGTGAAGCATTTGCGCTCTGTGAAGAAAAAATTATGCACTATAGTGTTGTTACTAGCGAAAAGAAGGATCTCCTTGTGTTGGGATAGTAAAAACAGTCCAAATAGCAGGGTATGGCTAAAAGACATGGTATGCTGTAAAGACACCTTGAAAACCTATGAGGAAGAACTTCAAACCAGCTCAAAACCAAGGGATTACTGGACACCCCTAACAGACTACTTGCGGAACCACCCAGATATTCTAAACTCTCCCTCTTTGTAATGATCAATGTCTTGATGGAACAACCTATATGTGTATACAGTACTGTACTTTATATGTCAGTTATAAGTCATTCGCAATGTTGTGACGAATGACAATATTGCCTGGAAGTTTCTTTTTCATATTTGTATTATGTTGTAATATGTGCTTTATGGAAAGCAATAAAACTCTTAATAAAGAAAAATAAAAATAAACTTTTCTTGGGTGGGATGGACATTATCGGCCCACTAATACCTTCACGGAGTGGATATCGATATGTCCTTGTTACAGTGGATTACGCCACGCGCTACTTGGAAACCTTTCCCCTTAGACACCCAAACAGTACCTGCATTGCTAAGGCAATGATTGAACTTTTTTCCCGGTGGGATTTCCCCGAGAGGTAGTCACTGATCAAGGGACCCCATTACCTCAAATGAATTAAACAGATATGACACAATAGGGGTAAAGCAATTTTGTATAGCGGAATATCATCCTCAAACCGACAGCTTGGTGGAGCGATACAACGCTACTTTAAAAACCACTCTAAAAAAGTTATTGGAACTTGAAGCCTGAAAACTGGGAGCAAATGCTGCCTGTGGCTATGTTCTCTGTCAGATGTCAGGAGCAAAGCAGTGCTGGCTTCTCTCCATTTGAGCTATCATTTGGTCAAAAACTTTGTACGCTGTTAGACTTGGCCAAAGAGTCATGGGAACAGGAGAAAGACAGCTCTAAACCCCTATTAGAATATGTAAAGAGATTAAAAACCTATTTAAGCCAGATAAGAGAAATAACCAGAATAAATCTCAAACACACCCAACAGGCCCAAAAGGTCCATTATAAGCGGGTGAAACTCAGAGAATTCGTAGCAGGAGATCAAGTCCTTTTGATGTTACCATCCTCTGAGAATAAAATGTTATATCGGTGGCAAGGACCATTCACCATCTTGGAATAGGTTTCCCCCGTTACGTATATAGTAGAAATAAACAAAGACCGAAAGGAATCACAAATCTATCATGTTAACGTGATAAAAAAATGGGAAGGCTCTCTCCCCATATTGTTCGGTATGTCACAAGAACAAACCATCCAGCCTTTAACATGCCTTGACCCTGAATTAAACATTATCCAGAAGCAAGTGTTGGTAGAAAAGCTAAAACCTTACGAGAAGTATTCTGCACCACACCAGGGAGAACACACATAATAACACGTTATCCACACCGAGCCAGGAGACAAGGTACGATTGAGACCATATAAGAGTGCCTGAGACACAGTGAAAGGCCATTGAGGAGGAGCTACAATCCATGCTTCAAATGGGTATCACTGAGCCTTCTGTAAGTGAATGGAATTCCCCTATTGTGTTTGTCTCAAAACCCGATGGGTCGGTTCGTTTTTGCATTGACTTTAGAGAAGTGAATAAGATTTGCAAATTTTACACATATCCCATCACAAGAATTGATGGGATGATAGAAAAACGGAGAGACGCCCAATATAGCAGTACCCTTGATCAATGTAAAGGATATTGGCAGGTCCCACTTAACCCCCAGGATAAGGAAAAAACTGCCTTCTCTACCCTAGGGGGATTGTATCAGTTTACTGTCCTTCCCTTTGGGCACACGGGCCCCTGCCTCTTTTCAGCGCATTGTAAACATGATATTAAAACGCACAACCAATATGCAGCAGCTTATATTGACAATATTGTCATATACAGTCCCTCATGGGAAACCCACCTACAACATTTAAGTAGTGTTTTGGATTCCTTAGGGTCCGTGGGTCTCAAAGTTAATCCAGCAAAAAGTCACTTAGCCACCAAAAAGGTAAAATACCTAGGGTATTTATTAGGGAAAGGTCTCATTCAACCTCAGAAATAAAAAAATCGCAGCCATTCTCAGGATACCCTTCCCCAAAACAAAAACAGATCTCAGGGCTTACTTAGGATTGGTGGGTTACAACAGGAGATTCATACCCAGATTCTCTCAAATATATATCCCCTAACAGATCTCTTGAAAAAGGGTAAAGAAGCTGACTTAGGGTTACGTCATCCCTCCCAAGCGGTCCTAGAGGCTTTCCACACATTGCAAACTATTCTCACTTCAGAGCCCATCCTTCGTAGCCCCGATTTTTAAAAACCTTTCATTCTCCAAACGGATGCGTCGGGGTTTGTTTGGGCGCAGTGCTGTCCCAAAAAGACGAGAGGGAAGAAGAATAGCCTATCCTGTATATGAGTCGTAAACAATTTCCCAGAGAGAAGAACTATGCAACTGTGGAAAAAGAAACCTTGCTATTAAATAGGCTGCAGAAGCCCTACGATATTATATGGAGGGATGTGAATTTACCCTTTACACAGACCACGCTCCTCTTGAATGGATGGGGCATAACGAGTTGACTCCTCTCTCTCTTGACATTCAAGGATAGTTGGTGACCGGACTGTGTTAGTCACCTTCGTTTGTTCTCTCTTCCCCCCCTGCACTATTTACCTATTTCTCATGTTGTATTTTTTATCTCTGTTTTGCTTCCTTACCGCCCTCCTACTATGTAATGCAATTTTCTTCTGTCTTTACTGTGTGTATGTAAAGCGCTCTGATACCCAAGGGTCAAGCCAGCGCTATATAAAAAAAATTTAAAAATAAAACAAGGGTAGAAACCCCCGCATACTAAGATGGTTTCTGGCCCTTCAGCCTTTTTGTTTAAAAACTCAGCACCGTAAGGGACAAGACCAGGGAAATACTGATTTTTTTTGTCCCAATACCCAGGGAACTCATTTCTTCTAAGGAAGAAAGTATGGGGGGGGATATGTGAGATAACCCCCCCTCGATCCATCTCCTTACCTGTTTTGGGCGTGCGATATCCGCCTTCTTCACACTGCCATCAGGAAAGGCAGCAGGACCTAGGAAAAGAAAGCGACAGTTAATAGAAAAGTGGTGGGCAGGAACGGCAGAAACACCAACATTGATGACGGACTTCTCTCAGCAGGGAAGGAGGGGCGGGGCAGCAGACCTAAAAAGACGTCGTTTGGACTGGGAAGGGGGAGGTAGAAAGTGACGCGGAGCAGGAGGAAGGAGAGAGAAATGCCGACATCGCGGAACAAGAGAAGGAAGGAAAAGGGAACACCAACATGTGGAGCAGGAGGAGGAAGGAGAGAGACGCACAGACATCGCAGAGCAGGAGGAGGCAGCCAAGGCGTGGTTTGATGCTGAAGGGTGGATGCCGCCAGAGATGCTGCTACAGCCCGCCATAGCTCAGGAGAACTGTGGCTAGTGTGGTGAGAGAACAGAACAGGTTGGGGAGCCCCATACAAAAGGGGGACTTCCAATAATCAAAGGAGAAACATTTGAGCCGCATGTACAGGTGGAAAAGGGGTCAATATGAGGAGTACCCTGGGATTGCCCCACTCCATTTAAATGCTGGAGATTCTTAATTGTCTGTTTTATTTTGGTTCTATTCATTCCTCTTTTCCTTTTACTTACCTGAGACCCTTCTATATAAATTTAGGCACTCCCTCTGCTTTACACTGACAATCCTGCCAAGAAAAGGAAAACATGGAGAGCATAATATGTCACACATCAGGTGATCTGGTGACGGGAAGGACTAATAAGAGAATAAAATACCAGAGTCAACACATTATTCCTAATTTTTTCCAGAGGGCTCTTGCTGCGGGCGACTCTACACTGTGAAACCCTGTAAGGAAGGAAAGAAAGAAAAGAAGTCATTTCTGCATCTCTGCATTTCTGTTACAACTATAGGATTCTTTACGGTCTAGTGAGTCATTGTACTTCACTATATGACCGACTTAGTGGTTTTAATCATACTGGAGGTACTCGTATGTATATTTTATACTTTTTTCTTGCCAAAAAAAACAGAACCCTAGAAAACTGTCCTGAGAATAGATTTATAAGAACTCCCAGGGTTTGATTAGCTTCCCTTGGTTGAGTCCGCTGTGGTGGCAACATTCCTACCCCGGTGTGAGAGGTCATCAAATGATGAAGCATGCCTCGATAAGTTGAAGGTGAGACGACCTCTCAAAAATCTTTTGATGACTCACAGCTTGGATAAGTCAAACCAAAACAAGATAGTTTTGGCTTTAGCACCCTCAAGTAGCGTTTTCGTGTTTATCAGTTTTTGATGATATACTTGAGGATCACATTACTCTTCTGCGGGGATAGATAACGGGGAAAACGCCATCCTCATCTTTTACCCTGGGGACTGTGTTTGATTGTATAGGTTTTGACTCATATGTACCCTTAGTAGTATTCAACTCTTCAATAAAAAGGCAAGAGTAGCTGAACAACCAAGTCTCCAAAGCCATATTTCGCCCTTCCCACCCACAGGCCTGCTTAGATCTTGGCGGAATCGGTCCCGCTGTCGCTTTTTCGGTGATCTTCCCAGTGGTCCGCCGTACGCCCTATTTAGATGTTAACGGGTCCATAGACAAAAGACTGCCGTGGTTGCGCTGTCACCGCCAGGAAATCTCAACCACATTGACGGCAGGATAGGCAAAAGCAGCTGTCGGAGGGAGGATCGTCAGTTTCCCCGCCGACCCAATCATGATGTACCTCCCCACCAACGTGACTGTGCCGGTCAAACCTCCACACCTGAGTTAGCGAAATGGAAGGGATATAAGGCTGAAACTCACCTTTTCTCACTTTCACACTTCCTGTTGTGCCATGGATCCGATCTGCCAAATTGTTCCGCTGCTCCTTGATGACAAACAAAACCAACACTGTTGTGGATGTAATTGACAGTAAGCTACACTCTTACCTGTTACCCTTTGACTTTTCTGTTAAGATTTGCACAGGACTTCTGCATTTAGAAATCGCTCATACAAGCAATAGCATACCAATGTGCAGTGCATATGTCTGTAATGTTGACATTTAAGGAATTTATAGAAACACACCTATATCAACACATTCTATATATAAATTAGGTGCAAGCTGCCTTCCAAAAAATGGACATGTTCACAAAAATAGGATATCCAAATAAAAATCTAAAAGTCACCATACAGGTGTATCTAAAGAAATGTTGAAATTCCAATATTAAAAACATATGCAACACACATCATAGGGGTTAGTGCAATGTAACATGATGTCGAAATTGCACTAGACAAGGTGTTACCTTTACCTTAGAATGTAACAGTAAAACGAATGTCAGTCACAAATTAGTAGTAATCAACATATACATATATGTAACATTCCCCCTTGTGTAGTGCAGGTCCTGTACTGTATCCAATATCAATAGCCACAATTGAGTTTTGAAGGTGTCATGCATATGTGCTCATACTGATCAGTAATCAAGGTGAAACAAACACATCCTCAATTGATTTGTAACATCAAAGAGTTGGTGCAAGTGGCCATTACTATTATGAATGCCTTCATCTAAATTCAAATGACCATCACATACGATGTTGAGCAGTGTATGCACTTAACAAAGTAGACATCAAACAAATCAGTTGTATCACCTGCCATCATGGGAAAGATAAATACGTACTTCACATTTTACTCAGAAACATTGTTAGGAATAAAACAATTCCTAAGCAAAGATAATGCCAGGACAAACTTGATGAAATGAAAAATAGGTATTTATTTATACCAATGAGAGTCTCTCTAATATAAAATTAAGCCAAGTGGCAGTCTATTCCTTGTCCCAAAGGCCAAAGGCAAAAGTCTTGGAGACTGTTGTTTGGGAGGGGTGTCCTTGAATTTGGAAGGGGTACCCTTGGGTTTGGGAGGGTGACCTTGGGTTTGGTAGGGGGGCTGTGGTTTTGGGAGAGGTGCTCCTGGGTTTTCTAGGGGTGGCTTAGGATTATGAAGGTGCGGATTTTCGTTGGCAGGACTGAACTGGCATGTGGAAGAGGTGGGTTGGGGTGTGGGAGGGCTTATGGAAAGGCTAAAACTGGCAACCACAATGGGAAACGTGGTAGGCTGTTGGGGAGGGAGTGGGATTTGGGAGGTAGAGGGAGTGGCAGTGTCTGATGTGCATGTGTGGGTTGAGGGTGCAGGTGCCTGTGGAGGGTGCAGGTGCTGTAGTGCTAGAGGCACTCTTGTGGTCTGGCACCCTATGATGACCTTTGACTATCATCATTTTAATTGACTTTGGTGTGTTATTTTATCCTAGCCTGAATGTACGACGTCCTGCATATGCCTTGTTTCTATTGAAGGTTTCTTTCTTGTAATCTTGCAGTCTTTCAGTGCGAGCTGTCACGGAGTAGAACAGCCTTGCCAAGAACAGAACGTGTGGGATGTGCATTTGAAAGCATAAGAGAGAGAGAGACTTTTTGGTCTCAAAGTGCAGTGTTATGAGCAGTGGTGCACAAATGTGCACTGTGTTGTACATTGAGAGTTGAAGTATGTGATGCTATAAGCAGTGGTGCACAAATGTGCATTGTGTTGTACATTGGCAAGTATTATTAAGTTCTTACTATTGGCTTTGACATGGCCTCATGTCATCCTGAATTGTGACTCTGCCTTGCTGCGCGCACAGCCAGGCTTGCAAGTTGTTTGGGTTAATCACGTTCAAGGATTGTTTTTGTGAGAGATTGTTTAATGTAACCTGGAAGGCTTTCGTGAGCTTCCCCAAGATAAAGGCTGGAACATGCGAGAATGTAGAGGGAACGTGGGAACCCCTTCCTGCCGTGGAATGCTTGCCTGGAAGCTGGCCAGTTCCAGTAAGTTTCCTTGGAGCAGAGGGGAAGACTCTCGAACCTTCTAGTGTGTGTTTTGAGATTATAAAGCTGAGGTTTGTTGACTTAGAAACCGGGATTTTGGAATCCAAATGGGGACAGACGCGTCTACAATTGGTACAGCGGAACCCTGGTTACTGAGGCTCTTCTACCCAGCTGTTAAATCCCCCGGTCAGGAGTGGGCTAAGATGCAGTGTTTGCACCAGGTGAAGTGTTGAGTTTTGATTATTGCCATTGTGATGTGTGGCCAGTGGCTTTGATCATTTGAGGTGTTTTCTTTGTGATGTGTGAACGAGTGAGGTGCACATCCAAAGTAATCATTTGATGTATCTAGTGTATATATATCCTTCTTATCTGTTGCAGGACGTCCAGTATATTTGCTTGAGTTTTATCTCATATTATTTGCTGCTTGTTTATTCATTAGTATTATCCATGCATTTAACTGTTGCATTTACCAAGTGTGTTATTATTGCTTGCATATAAATATATATCTCTATATACATTTCATTTGGCATCTGGGAAATCCTTTCTGTTAGAGAACATTGTATAAATAAACCCCAAGCCTTATTCTAAAAAGAGAGTCTTTGCATTTTGTAAAATAAAACCCTTTTCTAGGCGTTCTTGTGTTTTACATTTTGCTTTGCCGTGTTTGAGCCACCGTGTGGGAGATTCTGTATTATCTGAAAGGCGTAGCAAGACAGGTGCCTGTGGGTCTGGGGTATATTGTGCTTGTTTGGGTGTGCCTTGTGTTATATGTGTCTGTTGTGTTTTGGATTGTGAGCGTCTGTGGTTTTTCGTATGTATTGTAAGCTAGCTGTGTCTGTGTATGCGTGTGCTGTGGAGGTGCTGGGCTTTGGTTATGGTGCATGTGGAGGGGGTGGTACATATTTGTGTGATGGTGGGTGTGCTGTCTGTCGGTATGCTGGTGGTGGGTGAGGTGCATGTGTGTGGTGGTGGATGTGCTGTCTGTCAGTGTGCTGGTGGTGGGTGTAGTGCATATGTGTGTGGTGGTCGGTGTGCTGGTGGTGGGTGTTGTGCATGTATGTGTGGTGGGTATGCTGTCTGTCGGTGTGCTGTATGTGGGTGTGGTGCATGTGTGTGGTGGTGGGTGTGCTGTCTGTCAGTGTGCTGGTGGTGGGTGTGGTGCATGTATGTGTGGTAGTGGGTGTGCTGTCTGTCAGTGTGCTGTCTGTTGGTGTGGTGCATGTGTGTGTAGTGGTGAGTGTGCTGCTTGTGTCTGGGTGGGTGCATAAAAAGGTGTGAGTATGCTTTGGACAGGGCTGGGAATAGGGAATTGGGATAGGGATGGGGAAGGTGCAGGAGATGGGCAGAAGGTTGGGATTGCTGGCATGCTGCAGTAAATGAGGAGTCCAGGGCTTGAAATGACCACTGTAGAACAGACATACCACTGTGAATGCCTTCAGGTAAGCTGCTATTTGTTGCATATGGCAGCTAAGCCCTTGGATGGCATTCAGCAGGGCAGTCTGGCCTACAGCAATGCTTCGGAGGAGGTCAGTAGCCTCCTCATTCAGCACAGCCAGCAAGACATGGGCAGAAGGTAGGTGCCTGCAGCAAAGGAGATCCCAGGCCTTTTAGCGGACCTGGGCGGGCCAATTGGGGGGAGCAAGAGAGAGGATGGAGATGTTATTCTGGGTGGCAGACAAGGATGCAGGTGTTACTGGGGCAGTTGGTTCCGCCACCACTAAGGAGTGCTCGCTGGAGGAGGCCTCCAAAAAAGATGTAAAGTCACTGGTGACCGCCGTTGCACTCCCCTTATTTTCCGGGCCACTGTGTTCCTCGGTGTTGGCGCCTGAACCACTGTGGCCAGATGCTTCTCCGCCTAAGTTGGCAATTTCTTTGCCTGCCCTGGAAGATGCTGAAATGATTTATAAAATAGTGTTATTGTATCTGTGTAAACAGAACAGATCATGAACTTTGACCATAAAACAGTTACCAAGTTGTCAGATTTCACCTGCTTTAAGCCTCTCAAACTTTGGTTCTATATTAGCATAAGCACATGCATGTAGGCAACATTTTCAGAAGAAACTTTGTCCCAGTTATGTCATTCACCCATGACAGCTCCTATATCATGTATGATGTTGTCTCTTATCCATTATTATGTCTCTTCAGGAACTGTTTCACCCCTCAGAATGATTAGCTTTTGTTGTACAGATTAGTGATCTGATATCACCAACAATACCTTTGTACTGTGTGTTCACTAGGCCTTAGAATCTGCATACTTATCATTATTAATAAGTAAAATATGACTCAATGTCTGTCAACATATACTGCAATGTTGTACCAATATTGGCATAAACTGAAAGCAGGTTACCTTTGTTTGAACATTTCACTATGGTAACACTCACTTCAAGTCACTAAAGTATATGTTAAGTGTCACAATTCATAAGTGAATTCTGTCCTGAAGTAGCTTAGCAGTGTATCACATATTATCTACATACATATGCTGTTGCGGTCATGAATTACCTTGTTTTTCAGTGAACGCTGTGTTGTAACCTCGGTCCTGAACGGAAGGATACAGGGAGCGAGAAGTGTTCCGGACTACAACTCCCATGAGTCCGTGTACTGCTTCCTGTTTCCTGGCAAGAATTGCGGAAAGGATATCCGGCCGGAATCCTTAAGTAGCAACTACATGATCGGCTCGAGGCAGATTATTCGTTCTTGCCGGTTGAGCGTTACCTGTGCCTTGTGCAGTTCCAGAGGACCCGTATTGTACTGCGACTTCGAAGGGTAACGTATTATGGTTGGTGCGCAGGTTGTTTCTCGCGTACCTTTGGTTCTCGACTTTCTGTTCTGCTCATTACCTGCCAAAACAATTCCTGTACATTTGTATCTCTTGGCTGGTGGCTAGTTGCTTCTTTGTCGTTTGTTTCATGCAAAGTGGTGGGTACTAATTACACCTCAAGGAGAGGTTTATGGTACCCGAATAGACTCAGAGGGGTCTGCTATTATTCCAGACCTCAAGGAGAGGTTTTCATTTTCCAATTAGACTCGGAGGAGTCTGTATGCTTTAACCTCAAGGAGAGATGTTTTGTTTCCGATTGGACTCGGAGGAGTCTGTATTCATCCGTGGATATCATGCTGTAATATTAACCCTTGTGACATTGCCTCATCCTCCACTGCATGGGTGGGAACAACCCTGCAGGTGTTAACTTCGTGTGGCTTTCTAACATAACGAATGGGTGTATGGCAAGGACCACTTGTGGCTCTAATCGTACAATATTTTTTCTATTGCCATTTAACAGGGTAGGATCTCTTGTGAAGTATCTTCTCTTCCCCTGTGACGTTGGGCCATAAATACCTTTGGTAGGTACTGGACATTCTTCTGTATACCATAAAGGGTAATAGCAAGACTTATTGAGGGTTCTTTGTTCATGAGCATTTTTTATGCCTTCTGTGTACTACAGGATTATATCCTTACGGTTCTTATCTTTGTTCAACAAGGACGCATTACAATTCAGCCTGCATTTATTTTCTTTACAGGTATAAGGAATTCCTTACTTAAGTTTGCATTACTGTGGTGCTGGTAAAGACATCTAATGTGAGCGTTTCTCTTCTAGGTCTCCTTCCCTGCTGTCCCCTTCCCTTCCTTCCCTCACTTGACCTGATCAAGATTCTGTGTTGTTTATGGCGGCAGAATTGAGACGATCAAGAGGTGGACCCTAATTGAGCATCGAATCGACTCCGAGGTATCCGCAGATGACAGTTGCAGACAGTCGTAAACTAATATTTGTGAGAATTGACAAATGACTACTACGACAGTGAAATACATAGCCCTTGAAACATTTCTAATACACTTCAGTACACAGCAAAAGCATCTTCAAATTTGACTCCTAAATATCTATAGTTATTTGAACCTTGTTGTATCTTTGTGAAATGGTTCACTAAATATGCTGGCTTTCACTGTAGTCAAAACATTGTAGAACATCACACTAATTATTACATACAATGATTCATAAATGATATGTACTTCAAAGTTTAAAATGAGATTCACAATATGCAACATAGTACACCTTTATGCATTTCAACATTTGCCTAATGACGCATGAGTTTGGAATGAATCTGAGTTTTCCTGATGGGATATTCATAAATATATGTGATGGAACATTCCATCTTCAAAAATACCTTTAAGTTTCCCATTGTACTCCATCATTGATTGTTCATCTGGACATGACAAAGGACACTGAGGAATAGGTATGGGTCTTTGTTACTCTGTCACCATTGTGTACACATTCTTGTGTGAGTTTCATCAATAATTATATGTCTATCTCAATTATTTGGCCAAAATCAGACTGTCTTACACACACATTTGTGAAGCAGTAAGACATCATGCAAATCCTTCGCTGTTTAACATGTATGGAACAGTATTTCTGATGCTGAACACATTTTGGATATGTCTTGATACCGATATGTAGCCATCAATTCTGCAGTCACTAGTCATGTTGGATAACATGCTCACTCTGGTTTGTGTAGAATCACAACTTACCAATGTGACGGTTGGTACATCCACTGTATCATAAGAGCCTGGCATGCTATGTCGCCTGTAAGAGGGCTAACATGACATCATCCACATCAGTGAAGGAGCATCACACCTGACACAATAAAGACCAGTTGCCTGTTTGTAACAACTGTCCCTCATTACATTAAACAACATGATGTATATGTGGAGTTTAGGCAGCCACATGTCTGTTCAGAACAGTCCATTGGTTCTGGACAGGAATCGGGTGGAATTGTTATCCAAAAACAGTAGACAAAGCACATCATCATACATCTTGTACAAAACTTACACCTTCAAGAACTTTTCTTGAGCGTTTGACATGGGTCACCCTAAATGTTGATGGCAAAAATCCTGGCTGTAACAAAAAATGGCACATGTAACATGCGTAACTCTGATAAGAACTCACCCTCTTGTTGCTGATGTTAGGCCCTCAACTGCCTAACAAGCTCTGGATAGGCCACCACAAGAATGTGGGCCATTGGGGAGGTCAGGATGCGGCGCATGCCCCTCAAACGTTGGGAGGATTTCCCGATCTTGACTGCTGCGAACTTACGGGTCCACGCGTCCTAGATCCTCCCACCTCTTGCAGCAATGGACGCTGCGCCATCTGTAGACCCCCAGGATCTGCACCTTCC
Source organism: Calotriton arnoldi (assembly GCA_963921515.1). Classification (NCBI taxonomy): domain Eukaryota; kingdom Metazoa; phylum Chordata; class Amphibia; order Caudata; family Salamandridae; genus Calotriton; species Calotriton arnoldi. The sequence continues at coordinate 1,306,289 of CAWUFW010002968.1, forward strand.
TGGTGATGGCCTTCCATATGTCGTGCTTCTGATGGGTGTTGACCGGTATGGATACATGAAAGGAAAGAACAAACAATGGTATTGAGACTTTTTGTTTGTCTGTATTGCGGTCACAAAAATTGTCTACAGCTATCAGTCGCATAACTCATAAGTTACCATACAACATGTGCATTGTATGTTGCTCATCTTCATCCCATGTCCTAGTCTAAACACACAAATCCAGGCCTGTAATATAATCTAGCCCAGGGGGTTCTACATAATATGTGATGTGACCTACATCGGGGAGCTCTCCCTTTCAACTGTTGCCCATTTAAAAGCATTCAGGGGCATATTTTAAGCACACCTCAAATTTTGACCTACAAAGGATATATGTTCTTGACAGCTGTACCTCATTGTATCAGTTGTATGACCCTGTGACTCAGGCCCAGCCTGGCCTATGATTCTGAATGAGCATTGCTCAGTTACAGGCCTTGCTATCTGCAGTCTGATGATCATGATGTCACATGAACACTGCCTTTCCTCAACTTTTACATTACAAGGGTCACTTTGTGCCCATCCAATACGTGACCTCAAGGCTGGGTGCTACTCTGAAGGGGTTTGGAAGCTACTGGCAGATCCCAAACTACATTTCGGAGAGCCCTGATATAGGCTGAGTGATTTGTGGGATTATGTGGGAATATACACATAGCTAACATCATTTTCAATTGTGTTTACTCAGTACATACATATCTCCAGGTGTAAAGAGTATATGGTGTGTTTACCATTTACCATGATGTTATTTGGCAACTTATCACAAGCACATCAAACATACATGCATGGATCTTTACATTCACACCATTTGAATCTAGGGCTTTAAACACACCACACATATTGATGGTGTTGTATATTTGATAATGGAGAGTGCATACAAATCCCTAACATCACTCTCCTATGTAAGGACCACATTATGTGACACTGAACATCAATCACTATACTTCACTCTGGAGCTCAAAGGGACATTGTAGCCTGTGTAATTGGAAAAGAGCCAGTTAGACAGATTCACATATATATGCCAGACATGTACCTGTTCTTCTGGTGAGCCATAAACCTGGCCATACAGGGAATGGACCTCCTTTGCCAGCAACTCCAGCTCCTCTGGCATAAAGGCAGGGGCCCTCTCAGCTGTTGGACCTAGCATGGTTGATCCCAGAGGTGAGACACAGCAGCAAAAGTGGAGGAGGTCTTGATAGCAGCAGTGTTAAGAGGCAAATTAGCTATTTTTCCAACCGCCGCGTACATGTACGCGACGTACGTGATCTTCTGTGGAGACGTACACAGCCATCGGCCTTCTACCAACGTTAGCATATGGCTGTGTCCGTCCTGCAGTTTGTCGTCCACTGCGCGGTCGACTTCCGCCGCCTGATTCTAAATGTCTTATCGCCAAGGTCAGGCACACGCCATTTTAGCACTTCAAAATAGTGTGTTAGTGACTGTTAAGTGCGTCACCACCATTCCAAATGGAGGCTAGTTTTTTCAAATAATCATCCTTCGATGGACACTTATTTTTTTTTAAATAAACATTTACGTGTAGTGCATTACTGTGCTGAAACGCAATAATAGAGCAGTATCGTGTACACCTCCTTTGACTGAATTTTTGGAGGAAAAAACTTAAAAAATAATAAATGTGTAAATAATACATTTGAAATTGAATATTTAAACATTCATTTTTCAGAATCATATCAAGGCCATAAATGTCATTTTTGATCATTAAAGGACAAGAAGCAAATGTTGCTTCAAAATATTTATTAACCCATATACATTTTTGTCAAAATACATGACTTGTGTTACTCATCAAGTATGATGCTGTGGATAATGTAAAAAACTGTTCACATGTTTCTCCAATGCAGACATATGAACCCTGGGAGAGTGAGGTGACGACAGCCTCTGGTGTACCGCCCATTTCCAGACCTTTCCACCGTGGAAGAAAGGGATATAATCAAGAAGAAATGTTGAATAGGCAAACTATACTGGATTTATGTCATCAGCTGGAGCCCGATCTACAGCCTCACAACAGAAATCCCACATCTATTACACCAGTTGTCAAAATCATGCCTGTATTTCATTTTGTGGTCACAGGATCTTTCCAATACACTGTGGCAGTATCTGGTGGGATGTCACAACCAACGTTTAGTGGTGTGCTACAAGAAGTTATATCTTCAATGATGAGATACATCAACAGCTTCATTCAATTTCCAAGGCAGCAAGATTTAGACAATGTGAAGGGTGGTTTCTATGGTTTGGGTCACCTACCACATGTGGTTGGAGCAATTGATGGCACACATATTGCCTTAGTGCCGCCACACGCCAGAGAACAGGCCTACCAGAAACAAAAGAACTTCCATTCAATCAACGTGCAAGCTGTCTGCTTACCAGATTTCTATATCACAAGCGTCTGTGCCTGTTTCCCCGGCTCTGCCCGTGATTCCTGTGTACTACAGAAAAGTCCTATACCCCTGAAAATGTCTCAACTTGGAACTGAGAGGGCCTGGCTTGTTGGTCAATACAATCTTTCGGTATATTGTTTGGGGTTTTGCTAGTTGCTTAATCTGGAATTTTGTTACATTATTTTGGGCATTTTTTGTCTTCCATCTAGGGGACTCAGCTTATCCCAACCACCCATTGGTGTTGACACCACTGAGGATTCCAACAAAAGGGGAAGTCCGCTTCAATGAGGCGCATGGATGAACAAGGCGGCCAGTGGAGCGGGCTTTTGTGCTCCTAAAGGCCAGGTTTTGGTGTCTGGACAAAACTGGTAGAACCCTCTACTCACCCGCTAAGGTGTGCCAAATCACCGTGGGTTGCTGCATGATCCACAACATCGCCCTGCAACAGATCATCCCTTACGTGAAGAGGCTCTGGGTGAGGATCCTGATATGCCAAATGATGATGATAGTGGTGAAGATGAAGGAGGTAACCTAAGTCCAGATGTCATTGAGAGTTTCTTCTCATGAGTGTAAGTATATCTTTTCATGTCATGTCTTTCACCATTACACCAACTATTGATGTGGTGATTAGAGAAATATGTGGTGGTACTTTCTTGGGCAGGGCAAGTTCAGAGAAAATCAGCCCAAATGTGTTTGTAGATCAAAGTGTGGACATATTGACTACTGTGTTCAGTTACATTGGTTATTCCTGATTGTTTTGTGAAACTATGTCCTCCAAAAGTTGACTTTGGAATGCGGCCATCACATTCTGTGTGATTGGTAATGTTTTTGTTTTTATCTAATATAGGTTCCTTTACCAGGTCATCTTCATTTGGCCATTTCAGAGTTGTGACATTTGAAGGTATATGGTGCTGTTTCCAAGTGTAAAGGGAACCTGAGTTGATCCTGGGAAAGACAGACACAGGCTTTGGATGTACAAATCTTGTAACAAGAAAACTTGTACTGTGATTGAATGGGAGATTTGAAGATTACAATGGACGTGTTCCATGTCGTGTATTGGCACTAAAGCAATATGTGTGCCACCCTTAGCTCAAACCACATGTGGCAGTGGAGCCAAATCATGATACTCTCCCTTCACATTGGTAAAATCCTCATTGTATGTAAAGTGTGTGTGGGTGTTGATATGTCACTTCATTGTGGGACATACTTCTTGTGGCACACCACTGAAACTTGGTTTTGACATTCCACCAGATACTGCAAAAGTGGTTTGTAATGATCCTGTGTCTACAAAATGTAGTGCTGCCATGGTTTTATCTCTTGGTGTTATTGATGTGGGATTCCTTATGTGAACCAGAAGATCTGGCTACAACTGATGACATGAATCAATGCTAATTTGCCTATGACATCTTATTGTTTTGGACATATACCCTTCTTCCATCTTGGCAAGGTCTTGGAATAGAAATGTGCAAAGTGGCAAAGAGTATTAGTGTAATGATGGACTGTTATGTTGGTGCACATGTTGATAGACATGTATTGGTCACATGGGATAAATATGTAGTTCATGATTGAATAGTATGACATATTTGTGGATAACTTGAAATAAACAATACCTACTAGCAAACCATCTATGTTGACACAATCTTTTGATGTTTTGTCATTGTCAAGTTATGATGGAATAAAACAAAAGCATTGATAGAGTTGAGATATACAACACCAGTCTATGGCTTTTTGACTTGTAAATTTATTGTACCAAACGTGATGAAATTAAAGACGGTGAACATAACAAAAGCAAAGCAAAAGGTGAAAAAGTGAGTCATTGTGAATGAAACCATAGTTGGAGAGCAAAAATGGTTTGAAGTCCAGTGTCCAAAATACTACTGGCATCAGAAAGGCAAATGTGTCCAGAAATAGTCCACAGAGTGAATGGTAGACACACCCTGGAGGAAATTAGCGTTGAGATTTCTTGCTGGCGGTGGCAGAGGTCTTACCATCCTCACCTCCTAGTGATCTGTGTGGATGTCCCCTGCTGTGGGGGAGGGGAAACAGGGATCCACAGCTGCAGGGGCTAGGGGGAGCTGCAGGTGGTTCTTCCGGTAGTAGGGCCTCCCTTCCTGTGGCCGATACCGTGGTTAATTTGTAAAAAAAATAAGCACCGGGGCTCTCGTCAAGAGGCTGCTTGCACCATCCCATTTCTCCTGTTAGCGCCGCCTAAAATATAACCAACTACTAACCATGAAATTGGCGAGGAAGTGTGGAGTAATGGCCAGAGCTGTCGACTTCGGAGCTGGGGAACCAGGTTCGAGTTTCAGTGTCGTATCAGCATCCTGTGTATCTGGGCAAAACACTTAATCTCCCTGTGCCTACCATAAATTAATGTGTCCTTAACTGGTGCTCAAAAGCGCCTGTGTTGATGATTAAGTGCCGGTGCTAAGCACAGGAAACCACCGTCTCAAATTAAGCACTGGGCTGACGTAGATGGCTCAGTGTATTGCTTCGCTCTCCCAAATTATAGAAAATACTGCCCTCCCACACGGAGGCACAAACACGGCGAAACAATAAAAACACCACCAAAGGGATTTCACTCTCATAAAGTGAAACACATCAAAAGACTGTTCTCAAAATAAGGTATGGGGTGCAACACTCTCTAACAGAAAGGCTTTCCCAGATGTCAAATGAACAACATTCAAATGTATATGGATATATATATATATCCAAGAAAGAATATATGCAAGCAATAATATCACACTTCTAAGTAGGCAAGTGCAACTGTTAAATGCATGGAATAAAATACATGAAATTAATTAGAAGCAAATACTGCAAGAAATCAGACAGATATATACACTAAATACATCAAATGATTACAACCACTGGAGACTTGGATGTGCACACAGACTCACACATCACAAAGTCAATACTCAAAGGAAACACCTCACCGGCTGCAAACACGGTATCTTAGCCCACCCCAGACTGGGGGATTCACAGCCGGGGTTAAGAGACTCAGCAAGTCAGGTTCCTGCACTGAAGACGTGTCCGCCTTTCAGGCCCAAATCCCGGTTTCCAAGTTAACAAACCCCAGTTTTATAATCTCAAAGCACACTAGAAGTTTCCGAGAGGCCCTCCTCTGCGCCAAGGACACTTACTGGAGTTGGCCACTCTCCATGCAAGCATTTCAAAGGCAAAAGAGTTCTCACGTTTCTTCTGCACTCTCACATGTTCCAGCCCTTATCTAAAGGAAGCTTGCGAAAGTACAGAAAACAATCTCTAAAAACAAAACAACCTTGAGCGTGAATAGCCTAAACAACTTGAGTAATCTGGGGGCCTGCCTGTGTGCAAAGCTCAAGCCTGACTGAGTCAGAATTCAAGATGGCATGAGGGCACATCAAAGCCAATAGTAAGAACTTCATAATACTTCCCACTGTACAACACAATGCACATTTATGCACCACTGCCTATAGCATCACACACTTCATCTCCCAATGTACAACATAATGCACCACTGCTTATAACACTACACTTCGAGACCAAGAAGTACATTTCACACCTCTCTCTCTCTCTCATGCTTTCACATGCACATCCCACATGTGCTGTTCCTGGCAAGGCTGTTCTACTCTATGAAAGCTCCCTCTCTAAAACTACATAGAGACACAAAAGAAATCTTCAAGGAAAAAGGCACATGCAGGAAAAATGATGTCGTACATTCAGGCTAGGGTTAGGTAAAACACCAAAAGTCAATTAAAATAATGGTAGTCCAAGGACATCATGTGGTTTCAATACATGGGAGTACCTCTAGCACTACACTCAGATGTTGTAGGACCACAGGAAGGGGTAGATGGTGGTGGGAAACCCCTGCACATGTGGTTGTAAATGCCCTGCAGCACCCCAATTAGTGTGCCCATATTTGAGTTATGGGCCTCCATTAGGTGGCTGTGTTCCCTCTCCATCTGCTTCATCTCCCAGAGCTCGGTGAGTACCTGGCCCATCATGTTTTGGGATTGATGGTAGGCTCCCAGGACTTGGTCGATGGTGGTCTGGGTGTCAGTAACACCAGTGGACTCAGTAGACTGGCCCACAAACACCCTCCCAGGACCCCTAACCCCACTACCCTGTATCCTTGACCCAGTGTGCCCCATCCAACTGGGTCCTAGGTGAGCTGGACGTGGTGTGATCTCAACATCACCTGGGACTGGGGGGCCCACGATCAGTGTCACAGTGGGATGAACACAGGAAGTGGAGTCTTCAGGTTGCTGAGGTGTCATAGCTGGGGTAGGCAGTGTCAGTGTGGGCGCAGGGAGTGTCACTGGAGCCATCTGCCTAGACTGGCCAGATGCACCAGGCTCCTCAAGCTCCTCCATATCACCAGGAGAGCTGTCCTCACTGAAGGCTTGATCCTGGGCTGGAGTAGAGAATGCTTCAGTGGCTGGAATCTGCCCACGTGCTCGGCCAGTTTGACCTATTGAGAAATGAAGAATATTCTTATTAGTAAAAGTGTGTATTATACATATACATGTTTTGAGACAAACAAGGTAGATACCTAGAAGACAAAATAAGTAGGAATTATTGTGATAACTTTCACTGGTCAGGGACGGTTCGGACTCCGTTAGGGCTCTGGGGCTGCGCCCTGCTGAAATTCTTACACATTCCATACACAAATATTAAATAGATTTATTTAGAGATATGATCGTATCTCTAAATAAATCGATGTATTTAAGTCTGGGCAGTCTGTCCCAGGCTGCCTGCTCTACCTCGCTCTGAAGCAGGAGACGGAAGCCAGGCAGTAAAATCAACTTTTTGAACGCACGCAGGGCTTACCGTTCTAAAGCCCTTCTCTGCTATTGAAGTCCATGGTAGTATATCCACTGTAGGCTAGTGACGCTTTTAGCATCACGATATTTGGTGTTTGAGGCTTCATCCTTGCTTGATGCCAGACGTCCATCATGCATAAGCATAGGCCCACCCTTTCCAGTTCATCATACGAAGGAGTGGATGTGGGGAAGGCAGCCTGTTTGCCTCCGCAAGCAGAAGGCAGGCACTCGGGGATTGCAATGCACTCGGGATTGCAATATTTCTTTAAACAGACCAAGGCAAGGCAAATCCTGTCTGTTTCTTATATTCAAAAAGTGTTCTGGGAATGGTTAGCGCTGAGGACATTCAGGTAAGTGTAACTTTGGTTAGTTTTGTTTTTGCTTTCCCTCCGCTTCAAGATTCTTGATGCAGTGGACTGAAGTGTTTCCATGTTGCAGGAGTTAAATTTAATGTTACTCGGGTTCCTTGGTTTCCATCACAGAATCATGACAGCGGAGTTGATAATGTGATTTGTGACTGTGAAAAGAGCAGAAACTGCAGCGTTTCAGCAGACAAATTCAAATACCACAGAAAGAACTTTTCCAAGGCCCAGAGAAGTCGTAAAGAAATCGAAATCCAGAATACAAGACATTTTAGTGTGCTAACTTGTGGTTGACGAGTTTTGTGGAATGATGATAAATTAGTAACAATGAGGTGAAACTTTTGGACAGACAATACTATTGTGTTTTAAATGTCTAAAATAGTGAAATAATAATGCCAAAAGTGCTTTATTACGCTGCATAATTTGCCTTTTCTCGCCACATAATTCAATCAATTTTGCCTCATAATTTGGTTCTCTTTTTCCATATAATTGGGGGCCAAACAGTTGGTAACCCTTCCACAGCCAGCGCTCACATTAATGTTTGCAGTTGGTGGATTTGGGTCACTTCACATCAAGCCAGCATCTTCTGCAGTGTTTAACATGCTCAAAGTGGGAGCAATCGCCTTTTTAAAATAAGCACTTGCAGTACTGCCAACATAAGCTTAAAGCATCTGCAGCTCAGATGCACAACATGCAGCTGCTGTTTTAAAAAAGAGAAAAGGAGGCGCAGTTATACCAGCAGCCAAGCTCTTGCTTGTCAGCAGTAAGTCCTTACTTAAAATATTTGGACACAGCTGAAAACTAAATTATGAGACAGATGTGTGCTTTCTTTACTCCATTGTCTTACAGTAGAGTAGTGGGTGTTGTAAGAGAAATTTTAAGCGTCCTAAAACACATCAATATTGGAAGATTCTCTCCTAAATATGGAGACGCTATTTAGTAGTTCATGAAGGCCTTGTGTATTGCTTTCTGGTACTTTTAGTTTTCATTCTGTCAGCTTAAACATGTATCTAAACATGCTATGGCCCTGATTACAAGTTGTGTGGAGTGAAATTCCTATATAAATATACTGAACATCAATCCCTTGAGAAGTTGATCCAAATATCTGAGTCTAGCGCAAAGGGAGACGTATGTGCTTATAGTAAAGACAGTTATCTGCTGTATGGTGATAAAACTGGTCCTATCTTCATGCCCTTAACATTAATGCCAAAAACATGGATTGATTTACTGAATAATGAATATTAAAAACGTTAAGGTAATGCATGACAGCGATTTAGTTCCTCTTCTATTTCACGTTTTGTTTAATCTTGCATTCCCAAGTGTTAGCTATTTCATCATGTTGTGTTTCTGTATTTTTTCACTGCATATTATTACTCTTGCATAGTGCATACTTTGAGTCATGCCAGGTGTTTATGAGGGGCTTTGGCTCAGAGCTCTGGTGCTAAGGCTGAAGGCAAAGCAAAATGCCTGTCAGTTTGGTTGGCCTCTCTGCAGAGCACACAGAACAATAGTCATGTATTCTACTTGCAATTGAAATTTTGTAGAAATGTGTGTGAATGGGGAACACTAATGTCAAAATATTTACAAGACAAAAGTAAAGGGGTGGGTGCTTACCGAAGCCTGGTTATTTTCTTCCAAAGTTAATGCTGCATGCAGTGCAAGACACTGGGCAAGCATACATTTTAATGGGCTGAAGTTGTTGCGCTGTACAATTTGCACATTGTAGTACTTGTTGAACATATTAATGCAGTAAGATATGGGGCAGTTTTTAATATGTTTAATATTTCAAGACTATACGTTCCCACTGCTTTATAAGCCTTGCTTTATCACAAAATTTATTTTGTTTAAAATGTACCATCTGCCAATCTTTTTTAAATTATTTTTCGGGAGGACCCACCGTGGACCACATGTTTGTCCATTAAGCGTGCCGCCATCGCACGCTACATAAAAGTCATACCCAACTTTTGCGCTGCACCACTTTCAAAAGTCACCAGCTGCCACTGGTAATGAACATATTGCCTTAACTTTTATCAATTTCAGACAGTGCAACTTCAAATCAGCAGATAATAAGATATCCTGAAATGTTCATGAAGTGATTAGGGAGTATACCTGACATCTCTCAACCCTTCAGCCCAACACAGTCGAGAGGCGAAATGTGTAATTGACAATTCCAAGGCCTAGCTGACTGCAAAACAGACATTTCCTCTACTTGGATAGATGTTTGACATTAGTCATCATGTGAACAGTGCTGTGTCAATGTTTGCAAGTACCACTTATATTAAGCATAGTCATTTACATACCTGACACATTTTGTGTCAACACAGTTTGATTAGTGAAACTCATGACATCAATACAATTGGTTGAATGGAACAGGACAACATTCTGAAAACAACACAAACCATTTCCAGAAGACAGCATTGAATAAGGAGTGATCACTACATGACACTTTACCGTGTGTTGTAATCTGTTAGGAAAGAGAGAATGAGCAACATGACATAGCAATATTCTTTAGAGAAACAGGGCATCATGGTAGTTGTAGTCATTTCAAAGACAACTTCCCAACACTTGCAAAATGTCAAGTGTAACATACCTGTGGAAAATATGCAGTGGAAATGGGCCAGACACATTTTGACACACATATGGGTAATGAGTTATTTGGTGCTGTAACACTTACAGGCACCATACCATCACATGACATGAAATGGTGATTTACACCTGTAATCCTAGATGCAAAACAATACATTCACACAAACAATAATAATTATCTGATACTAATACTTTGAGGTTTGTATGTTAGGAAAATAGGTGCAGGACACATTGGCAACAGCTGAGTTGAGAACAAACAGGACATTGAGGTTTATTGTGACTTTGCAAAGTGTAACTTACCAGACTTCACTCCACCAGGTATCCTGCCAAGCTTTCAGAATGCAGGATCTGCTCGACCTTCTCCTCTCAGGGTATGAATGGTATTGGTGGCCTGGGAGAACCACCACCAGTCCTGTTGGCCTCCATGTGATGCTTGGAAGCCAGTAAATGCACCCTCTCCCACAGGCCGTTCTACCTCTTCCCAATTTCCTCCTGTGTGCGCAGGTAGTTTGCTACAGCATTCACTCTGTCGACTATTCTGGCCCACATTTTCGTTTTCTGGGATAGGGGTGCATTTTGGTTTTGGGCTCCAAATAATTGTGGCTCTACTCTTAGGATTTCATCCACCATGACTGACAATTTTCCCTCAGCAAAACGTGGATTTTTGAGGCCTGGTATTGTTAAAAAAATAAGAATAAATTATCTAATTGGCCACAAGGTACTAAAATAAAGAGGATAAAAGGACAGGAGACAGGGAGAATGAAAAACAAAAAACCTCACTTCACTGACAAAGCCTCTGGTATCAAAAGTCATGGTGGAGCTGGAATGGCAAAGGATCATGGTCTGAAATGAGGTGTGTTTTACAGTGTGGTATGCAGGTGTTTCCATTTGGGCAATGGATATCAGGTGTGTTCTGCTAGCATCCATCCAATGGCCACAGTGATGGTGCATTGTTGAGCACGTACAGCAACAGACTCACTTCGTCCAGGAACCGCAGCTAGTAGACCGCCAGCACAACTGTGAAATCTAAATCAGTTTGGCGGGAACCCGCCGCCCAGACGGCGACTGAGTAGTATTCGCCAACACTGGTGTCCACCGCGACAGGAAATACTCTGGCAACGCGGACAGTGAGGCAGCCTGCATGCATCGATATACGGCGGTTGAAAGACCGTTAACTCGGCAGAGTACTAGGAACCGCCAAAGCGGCAAGATGGTGATAAAACTGCCAAGATCAAAATCAGGCCCTAAATCTTAGTCATCATGAAGCTTCAACTGACTCCATCAATTAAAGCCTATACTGGCTCCCTAGCAGCCTTTATATTTGCAGATTAATCAATTGTTCACTTTTATGTTTCTTTCAGGTAGCAGTCACCCCAACGAGAAGGCCTGGTTCTTCTTTAGCTCTCTGTTCCATTTCTTGGCTTCACAGCACAGGAGACCACATGTCCTCCCTTCCCTTTAAGCCAATGCATCTCAACTGTCTGCATTAACCATCCCTGGACTGATGTTTTTTAACAAATAGTAGGGGAACAGTTTTGTTACATTAAAAAGGTATGGTCATATTCTTCCCCCCCCTAGATGCTATCCACTTCGACCTTTGGCCCTATCCATTTAACACGTCCATGTCCACATAGTCTCTTCCTCCGATGGATGGTATGAGCATTTATATATATAGGGGATAAAGTCACCCGACATACATTATAAAGAGTTTGCAAGTCACTGAGGTGCTCCATGACCATACAGAGGAATGTTCTTTATAAGGGCATGGAACTTGGAGGTGACCTGCAATATCCTTTCAATGTAGGGCAGTAATCCTTTTATTACTTATAATACATGTTCTCACCTTCACCTCTTCAAAACATTAGTTTTGGTCCACCAAGCACTTCACCATACAAGTGCAGATAATTTTAGGGCCACAATCAGTTTCTATGCCCCCCTCTAGAAAACTGCGGTCAGCCAACAGCCTTCAAGTGAGGATCCCTAAGATTCGCCACATGAGGACTGTTGGACGGACCTTCTTTTATCTTGGACCAATGGCGTGGAACAAACTTCCTTTTCAGCCACGCTCAGTGGATGTTACCTCACTGTTTATGTAGAGGCTGAAAACCTGGCTTTTTAAACAAGAGTAGATGACCTGACTGAATTCTCTAGGTGGCGGAGGGACACGCCATGGAGTAGCCGTGCACTTTACAAGTTGAATTTCATTCATTCACCCTCCCCACAATCCTTAGTGTCTTGCTCTTTCATGTTTATTACAGACAAGAAGATTTATAGCAGAATCTATACAGAAAAATTAAACACGCCAAAAAGCAGTTGGCAATTTTTGCAAAAAGAATTAGTTTAATGTAAGTAAAAAAAAATGCTGCAGTTCAGATTGTGTTGGAAAATGCAAAGATTCTATCTTTTCTTCAGGGATCGAGCATCGAAAAAAAATAAACATGTTGCCTTAAATAAAATAGCTCCTTTCTGCTGGTCACTTTTTCTTTGTAGAAAAAATATTTCAGAAGTAAGAAACTCCAGTTCCTGTTTTCCTTGATTAAAATACGGCTGTCATTGTGGGATCACTGACATAATATTGATGTGTACAATATTGAAACACAAAAATATCGGAAATGAAATATCAATAACAAAAATATCGACCTCCTATACTTAACTGGTAAAACCACAAATATCAAGAACACAAATATCGCTGTTAAAAATATTGATTTTTACCTATATTGAAAACAGAAGTTTCGGAAACAGAACCATCGTTACCTTTAAACAAACATATAATATGTCAAAAATATTCATTCACACAATATCAACTACAATATTATCGCCAAAAAAATTCAACAATATTTGATAAATAATAATAAAAAAAACACTTTTTACATAAAACAATTATTGGAAATAAACCTAAACATTTTATACACATGTTTAAATTAAATATAAATATATTACAATAACAAAACCTTTACCATTCACCCCAATAAATTATATATGTAAAATCATAACAATACAACCCAAACAAAATTACCATTAACTACAATCATTTAAACAACAACCTAAATATCTAAATATTAGTTAGGTTTTATATATTTATATAATATAATGAGAGCATTCTTGAAAATACAGCCATATATATTCATTATTTTCTTTTTCCCTTCGTCAAAACATTACCATCTTATTGTAAAGATAGTGGAGATTTTCTTGCTAAGATCAATGGCCTTGCATGGAGTGATTCTTATATCATGATCACTCTTGATGTCTCTGCCCTATATACTTCGATTGGTCCTGATCTGGGGTTGCTTGAATGCGAGTACTATTTGAAAAAAAGAACAGCATGTTTTTTAGAACATACACAAATTATGTTGCAGATGATTCAGGTCTACTTGAAGGACAACATCTTCATGCATGATGGTAGAGTGTACAGACAGACTATGGGGACTGCTATGGGCACCTGCTTTGCCCCCAGCTTTTCCAATTTGGTGATGGGCTGGTGGGAGAAGCAGGTAGCCTGGGCAGACGGCAATGCTAAATACATACAACACACCCTGGTCTGGACCCGGTACATCGACGACTTATTTTTGTTGTGGAGTGGGTCCAGACAGGAGGCTGAAGAATATGTGATGATCCTGAATGATAACCCCTTCAATTTACATTTCACAGCACAGATGAATGTTAGCAAGATATCCTTTTTGGATATCTTGCTACAAGCGAAGGATGGCAAAATCAATACTACAGTATTCCGGAAAACAACTGTGGGCAATAGCACTCTGCATTTTAAAAGTCAGCATCCAAAGAATTTGAAAGCTAGCACCCCCTATGGGGAAACATTAAGACTAAAAAGAATTTGCAGTGAGGAACAGGAAGTCCAAGGGCAGGTACGGAAAATGAATGAAAGGTTCAGTAAACGTGGGTATCATTCCAAGACACTAACTGAGGCTAAACGCAAGTCAGAAGGGGTTACAAGAGATCAATTGCTGTATCCCAATCAAAGAGTCCCCAAGGAAAGAACATCAACTAGATTTATCACCTGTTTCAATCAAATGTCCCATAAAGTATATCAGATCCTGAGAAAACACTGGCAGGTAGTCAAAAGTGATAATATAATTGGTAAAGACTTACAGAGGGCAACGCCAGTTACTTACAGGAAAGGAAGGACATTGGGGGACAATCTGATGCACAGCTACTTTGATGGGAGTCGAAAACCAGATACATGGTTATCAAACATGAAGGTGTTCTATAAATGCAATCATTGTAAGGCCTGCAGAATGGTGAAAAATGTCCTCACTTTCAAATCTAGTGATGGGCACACCAAAAAGATCCATGGGTTCTACAATTGTAACACTGACCACTGTGTTTATGTTCTCAGTTGCCCATGTCCTATGAGGTATGTGGGAAGCACTGTTTGTCCCTTAAAGAAACGTATGCTAGAACACCAACGAGCAATTAGGAACCAGGATTTCACTTATTCAGTGGCAAAGCACTTTTATGATAAACATGAAAGTGATCCGGGTTTACTGATTTTCTTTGCTATAGATAGGGTTCCCTCGAACATCAGAGGAGGCAATAGGACTTCCAATTTAAGACGCTTGGAATCCTGATACATTTTGGATCTGAACACCAAATTTCCTAACGGGTTGAATAGGGATGAAGAATTAGAAGTACATTTGGGGTGAGGAATTGCCCACCCATCTCCCTATTCCCCGCATACTATATACCGCTGTATCCTGACCACTGTCGTTACTGAGCCCTTGGGGTAACCTTCTGATACTGATTGATCTTGTGGAGAGGGATGTATTTATTTCTGCATTAGAGCACTTTATACATCTGAGCACTTTGGATCCCTTATTGGTGATATTTAGCACTCGGCCACTTTATGTATTTAAGAAGTTTTGCACATATATTGCTATTGATCAAAAGGAAGGATCTTGGATTGATGATATCTTGCACTTTGACACTTTATGCATTTTAAGAAATGTTGCACATTGATTAGCATTGACTATATTCTAAAGGATGATTGGATTGATATATGGTATATTGGTATTTCCAAAATGAATTGATCTATAGAGGCTTTATTTGTATGACATGTTCTATAAGGAGTGACTCATTACATGCTACAGCATGGCTGTCCTTTATTTATTGAGATATTGACCCACACCCTTTGACTTTAAGATTTAGGATTGCATTATATGTGTTAAATATCCAAGTTTAATTGAATACCTAGGGGTTGTTAATATAGATTAAATTGCGATTGTATGTCTGCACTTTGACACTTTATGAATAAACAAGAAGTTTTGTATATTTAGAGCTATATTTTTTTTTACCGACATGAATGATTGAATTAATACATTGATATTTTATCGACTGTCTTTTTCATTCAGAATGGTATAATGGAATTTTAAGTGTGGAACATTTTTGAATGACTATGATACCCTGGAGTCAGCCATGCTCAGTAGGCTGTGATTAATGATCTGAGCAACTATATGTAGCATGATGCTTTCAATTGGACTCGGGCATTGGCCCAGAGCTGAAGAACTGAATATGGTGCTTCCAATCAGGTTCGGGCACTGGCCCAAGAGTTTACCTTCAAAACTGCTTCCCAGCCTTTATCTTGAATTATGGGTTGATACAGCGTTGAGTTGGTTTGTTTTTATAAAAAAATATATCTTTTTTTAAAAAGTACAACAAAAAAAGTTTACAAAATATTTTCTTGTAAAATTAAAAAAATGATGTCAATAACATAACCAGCTCAATGTACAGCATGCATAATGAAAGGGACACAGGCACAACGGATGGTGTTTCTTCTATGTCTATATGCACTGTACCTTTAAATGTGAAAAAAATGTAATGGCAACATGACTTTTAGAAAGGCTGGGATCAGCCAAAACGCGTCAGGACAGACAGCACGCTGCAAAAAAACAATAAAAGAATTCTGCTTACCGGGAGTGCCCACTTTGCTCTTCTTGTGGGAGTTGTTTGAAAAAAAAAAAAAGAAATATATATATATATATATATATATATATATATATATATATATATATATATTACCTACTGGCGGTCGCCAGTAGGTAGTTATAGTTAGGACCTCGTTTCTATTCAAAAAGCGTTTTTTCTTTTGCCAATATCTTTGGCGCCGGTTGACTAATCTTCGCGCTCCGGTCAGCTCCTGTCTTGAAAGTTTCGGGGTGATTCGTCAAGCGGAAGCCGACAAAAAAGGGGTGTCCCAAAACGCGTTTTCCCCATGTTAATTTCCATAGGAACTTTAGACAAAGCTACAGCCCGAACTGCTGAACGGAATTACACCAAATTTGGCAAAAAGGTAGGTCTTGGTTCAGAAAGAGCCCTTTTTTTTAAATGGTGTAAATCCGTTCAGTAGTTCCAGAGAAATTAGAAAAAGAAAAGTTTCGATATCTGAGCACCGAAGAGGGTTCGCGAACTCTCCTGGGCACGAGCTTCACTCTGATTGGCTGCCAACACTCCAAACCAGGAAGTGTTGGCAGGCAACTAGTGCCATCTTGTGACTCAGTAACCGAGTCACACGAAAAAGGGTGAAACAAAGATAAAAAACATGAAAAGGGGGAAGGGTACAAACACCCTGACGACCTAGGCCTGCTCAGGGGGTCCCACAAGGACCCCCAGGGCCCAAAAAAGCATTTTTTTTTAAAAACAAATCGGCCAAATTCGCGCTAGGATCGCGAATTCGGCCGAGAAACTAAAAAGAAAACGAAGTGCGGCCTCCCGCGCTTTGTTTTTGAAAGTCCCCGGGTGGGCCAGGTCCCGGGGGCACTCACCAATTAATTTGCGGGGGCCCGCCACCTCCCCGGGGCTTATTAAATTGAATGCGGGGTGGACGCAGCCCCCCCGCAGCCCCGGGGACCACTACCTTCCCGGGGCTTCTTTAATAAATGCATGGGGGGGTCCCAAACCCCCACGCTGCTCCAGGGACCGCCACCTCCCCGGGGCATTCATGTAAATGGGCGGGGGCCTCGCGGGGCCCCCCCCCCCAAGGCCCCCCAAGCCCCAGGGGCCGCCACCTCCCCGGGGCTATAAATAATTAGTGTGGGGGGGCTCATGCCCCCCTCACACTGCCCCGGGGACCACCACCTCCTTGGAGCACTTAATATTCAAGTTCGGGGTCCGTTACGGACCCCCGGGCCCTGGGGACCACCACCTCCCCGGGGCTTTAAATACATTGGGAGCCCCTCCTGGAGCCCTCGATGGCCCTGGGGACCGCCACCCCCCAGGGACGGCTCCTGCAATGTCCCGGGGTGCCCATCCCCGGGACATTGCTGTTTGCTATGGCAGGGCGGGAGCATGGCTCCCGCCCTGCCATAGCAAACACTGCTTTGCTTCGTTGAAGCGAGAGCAGGAAAACCTGCTCTCGCTTCAACGAAGCAAAGCAGGATTGCTTTTGAGCAAGGGGAGCTGCATGTCAGCAGCTCCCCTTGCTGAAAAGCAATGCCGCACGAGGCGGGGAGCCGGCGGGACCGTGGGGGCATTGGGGCTCCCCCCACGGTCCCCAACACAGATGGGGTCCCCGGGGCCAGAAGTGGCCCGGGAGGGGGGGCTACGCGGCCCCCCTCCCTGATTAAAAATGTTTTAAAATAAAAAATAGAGGCACAGCCCCGGGGGATGGGGTCCCCGGGGCCAATAATGGCCTCAGGAGGGGTCCACGCAGCCCCCCTCCTTAAAAATAACAAAAAATGTTTTATTAAATATGTGGCCATGCCCCGGGGGATGGGGTCCCTGGGGCCGAAATTGGCCTTGGGAGGGGGGCCACGCGGCCCCCTTCCCGTTTTTATTCTTTTTTCTATATAAAAAGGGGTCAGGCCCTGGGGGATGGGGTCCCCAGGGCAAGAAAAATGGTAAAAGAAGGGGGGGGGGGCCACACAGCCACCCTTCTAAAAAAAAATTTTTTTTAAAAGACGGCATCTCGCCGGAGGCCCCGCCCCCTCCCTGCAGCACTCTGCAAACGCGCCCCCTGGTGCGTTGTAAGTTGGGGAATTAATTCCCCTTGAATACTGAGGGTCCCTGGGGGCCAACTAGCCCACCAGGTACCTCCAGTATGCGCCACAGAGCTGCGTTGCAGAGAGGTGGTCCGAGGCCACGCCCCTTTTTACACCACTCTGCAAACGCACCTCTTGGCGCACTGCTGGTGGGGCGATGAGGTCCTCTTGTGTCTGAGGACCTCAGGACACAAGTGGACTTCATCCCCCGAGCTGCAGTGGCAATATATTAAAATAGGAAGGGGTGTCGATATACAGAACATCCCGTATGCTGTATCACGCTAGGAGGGAAGCACAGGTTTGTAAGGACAGAAAGGATGATTTTCACAATTTTCTAAATCAGGGAGTGTGCACATAGAAAGAATATGAAAGAAAAATCGACCAAAGTGCTGTAGAATATACACAGTTGAATCAGCAGCAATAGCCAAACAGCCACCAGTGTGAGAGAAGAAAGAATATGTAAACTCCGTAACGAGCATTAACAACAAGAAAGTGCAGGAGGTATCCAAAAAAATAAAGGAATTAGACTGAGATGTACATCAAGTATACTGGTAAATACCTGGAGGTCAACACCAGGACCGTGTTGCTGAATTAGAAACTAGAATAGTACAGCAGTAATGAACTCCCCACAATGACCTACAACAAAAAAAGTATACACACTGAAATTCTGGTGGAGCTAATATATGGCGGAAAGGTGCTTGCGGATAGTGAAAAGCAAGCCAGCTTACCCGATAAAATCAGAGATAGGGCAAGATAATATTGTATATATTCACATCCATATGTAAGATAAGGAATCAACAACATGGAGAATCGTGGAATCCGGATGAGATACAGGCGGAATTAGAGAAAAGTCGCCATGAGGACACGCAGTGTCACTTGTATAGAACAAGGTCACGTCAGATGAAGTGGAACCTACATAAACGACAGAGAAAACTGCGTATGGAAACAGACAGCATGCACAGATGAGGACTAAACAGACACATAAAAGAACATGGAACAAATATATGTGTAAAAGCAGGAATAAATGTATAATCCGAGTAGTATTAGACATTCGAAAAAGTACTGTAAAAGAGGCTAGAATTGCATAGAGCAGAAAAGAGACACCCAAGCTGACTGTATCAGGTTAGCGATCTTAAGGCCTTAAGGTAGATTGCCTATCTGGCATGCTGCCCAGGAAAGATCTCCGGCATTATTAAGCGAGGGGCGAAACGCCACCAACTATGGTAAAGAGTGTCTGCATACAGCATATTTAGGAGAGACACTCGTGGCAAACCGGCTTTACATAGCAAAGAAGTATCTGCATCAAGCGCACATCGGGCAGATACTAAGGTAAAAATAGATAGGACCTGTCACTATGGCAGCAACGCAGGTGTTTATCAGAACGAAATAAAGTGATGAAATTAAAACCCGAAACCGCAGGGCGAGAGTGTCAAAAAAGTAGAAATACTGAGACAATAACGAGGGAATGGTCCTGGACCAAAGGAGAAAAGAGCTAAAGTAAAAAAGCACATTCGAGACAGGACAATAGCAACAGCGAGCTTACCTCAGAAGAGTCTCTGGCGCTGCTTTAAGAAACCATGGCCCAGTAAGCAAATCGGAGCGCCAGCCGGTAGTAACAGAAGGCTTTAAATGCTCAAGTGAGCACCGTTGGGTTATATATGAGAAAACGCGCAAAAGGAATGGGCCCGAGGGGCGGGCCAAAGGTAAATTCCTACTCGACCAATCGGGAGCATAGAAATAGGACTGCCAGACAGGCTGAATGTCATTGAAAATGGACGCCATGATGGAGTGGAGAGGGCGAAAAGGGATAAAACCGGCAAGGGGGGGCCCGAAGCAGGTGCCTGCTAGGCCAATGCTAAGGTAAAACATACAAAACGGACACGAAAGGAAAATGTCCAAACGAAATGCAAAAGCGCCATGATGGACAGGAGTCTACATGGTCACGGACATGCCCCACGATGAGATATGAATTAATCAAGGGAAGAAACTGTCATAAGGGACATAAATCCCAAAGAGATAAAAAAGCAGTAGAAGGACACAATAAGCGACACGTTAAATTCCCCAGGGGGTGCCGGGGTCAAGACATCGAGAGGTGCCCGGGCTGGCGCACAGTCATGTCAAGATAAATCCTGGTAATAGAAGGGGGGAACCAAATAAAGAACGGAAGGGAAGACTGGAAACAGACCTAGGAACCAGTCAGCAGGGGGTGGTGCAGAAAGGAGAGGAGAAATCCTAAAATACAGGGTTACATATCCAGCAGGAGAGAATTCAGGCAGAGCTAGATACAAGGGATCGCCAGAGGAGAGGTTATAAAATAGCATTCTCCCATGGTAGAGTTTCATTAAGTCCCTTTTCTTTTGATTTGAGGGTAAATATCCAAAAGACCTCTCTCTTCCTGCGTGTAGCAGTAACATCTCTGCCTGCTTGAGATTGGACCTTCTCCAGGATAGACCATCTCAGGTCACTTTCGACATGGGCCACCTCAATCCAGTGGCTGACCAGAGGTGCAGAATGTTTCATAAGCCTGATGTTGGACTTGTGTTCCCCAATTCTTTTTCTGCATTCCCTGCCGGTTTCGCCAACATAGGCCAAATTGCAGGGACACAGGATGATATACACGATGTTTGACGTGCAGCAGTTGGTCATTTCCGAGAGAAAGACCGTTCTTTCGTTTATCGGATGTTGTCACTGACGATAGCGTTTGGGCACGCTTGGCATGAGCCACATCGGTGGTTGCCTTTAATGGGCTCAACACCTGTGATGGATTTCTGACAGAAAGAATCACGTTCACAGCTCTTCGCTCTAACCAAGAAATTGCTAAGGTTTTTATTCCCCTTGAAAGCGAAGAGGGGTCTCGGGAGTTTGTGTTCATCTTCGCCAATGTTGAGGAGATGCCATTGGGAGTTTATGACCTGGCGTACCTTGTGGTCAAAGTTTGAATGCTTAGTAACACATACGAGTTGGTCGGTTTTTTCTGCGTTTTTAGGTAAAAACATGGCTTCTCGATTGTAGTACCTGGCTCTTTTCAGGGCATCTTTTATCAATCTGGCAAGGTATCCTCTCATCAAAAGTTTCTCTTTCAGGATTTCCGCTTGTTTGAGGAAATCACCCAGATTGGTGGAGTTTCTTCGAATTCGAAGGAATTGGCTAAAGGGTATACCCTCCTTTTGGCTACGAGGATGGAAACCGCCGAATTGCAATAAGGTGTTTCTAGCAGTTGGCTTGGTGTACAACGAGACCTGAAGATGGGCGTTATAGTGCTCAACCCATACATCAAGAAATTCCAACTTGATGTTACTGGAATGGACAGTGAATTTCAAATTAGTGTCGGCTGCATTGATCCAGTGGGTGAATTCATCTAAGGTCTCCTGGTTGCCCTGCCAGATGAAAAAAATGTCGTTGATATATCGCGACCAAACACGAACGTTCTCGAAGAACGGGGCTATTTCGTTATATATGTTACGTGCCTCAAATTCCCACATGTATAGACAGGCTATACTAGGGGCACAGGTAGCGCCCATACTCACGCCCTGGACCTGTTGGTAATATGTTCCATTGAATTCAAAATAGTTCTCTCCAAGCACAATTTCCAAACACTGCAGGATGAGGGAAGAGTTAGTGATCACAGGGTCTGATTCTAGAATTTCCCCAAGCACTTTGATGTCCTCTTTTTGGGGGATGTTTGTATACAAGGACTCAAGGTCCATGGTGACCAGTAGTTCGCATTCGTTGTTATATGGAAGATTTTCAATCTTAGAAATAAAGTGGCCAGTGTCCCTCACGTATGAGGGCAACTTGCATACTAGCGGTTTCAGGAACCTGTCGATGTATTTTGACAGAGGCTCTGTAGCCGCCCCGATGGTGGAAACGATAGGTCTCAGAGGCGGGTTGTCAGCGTCTTTGTGGGTTTTAGGAACCCCGTATATAATGGGCATACGTGTGCACGAAGGAGTAAGGAATTCCACCTCCTTGGTGCAGATGTATCCATCTGCTGCCGCGGTATTGACTACTCTAAGAAACCTGTCTTTCAATTTTGGTTCGGGGTTGATGGTGATCTTTTTCTAATGTCTGGTCACTCCAAGAAGTTTGTTCATCTTTTCCACATACTGGGGGGTGTCAAAGATAACTATACCACCACCCTTATCACAGGGTTTGATAGTAAGGTTCCTGTTGTTCTTCAGTGCCCGAAGGGCTGCATTTTCCCCCCTGGAGATATTAAATTGGGGTTTGGGAACATACCTTATGACTTTTTGCATTTTGGTCAGTACGGCTTTCTCAAAAATCTCTACTTCAGCCCCCAGTGTGTCAAGGCTGGGAGTAAAATATGAAGGGGGTTTAAGGCCTGATAGATTGTCTTGGGTGTCGTACCTGGGTCTATTCTGAAAAAACTTTTTTAACCTGATTCTGCGAAAGAAAAGATTTAGGTATTTCAGCAGTTCAAATTTATTGATATTGGTGGCAGGAACAAACGAGAGTCCCCTCGAAAGAAGGGCCTCCGCGTTAGAATCAATGTTATCCGAAGACAAGTTGAACACTGGGATGGACTTTATGTTCTGCAGTATTGCTGGTTGCGTGTCTGGATATATTTTTGGGGTTGTTCCGATTCCTGGTATGAACCCCTTTGGTGCTGGTTCCGAATCCTGAGGCGAAAGTTGCCCCTTCTGTTAAAAAACGGTTACGGACAGGGGGTCTCTCGAATTGGTCCTGGCGCTGTTGGTAGTTGGAATTATAATGCGATGGACCCTCACCGTCTTAGTCCGTTGTGTCAGAAAAAGTGGTCACACGTCTGTTGCCCCAAAATGGTGTTGCATTCCCCGTTGTGTTCTCACTGGTTGAGGAGTAGAAATTCTCAGTGAGATATGGGTATGATTTTTCCTAACTAAAGAGGCGAATATCTTTCTTAAGTTTGTCGGTTTTCCTTTTTAGGAGATACTCAGAAAAAGAGTCTAGTTCATACAAGATCTCTTCGAGTTTCTTTTTCCTTCCTCAACACTATTGTCAGTTTTAAGCTTTTCTTCAAGATCCAGGATCTCTTTGTTAAGAATGGACACCACTTCCCTAGCAGTTTCGATGATAAGCATCATCCAGTCCCTGGAGCAACGGTTAGCAATTAATGCCCATTTCTCCAGGAACTGTCTGATCTCAATGAAAAGGCCTGGGATATTTCTTACCCTCAGGCCAATGGGAATGGTGCCTGCTTTCAAGTACTCAAGCATAAAATTGGCATGGGACTCAGTACGCTTAGACTTCTTTTTAAGGTTGAGCAGTTTAGTCCATTCTTCTTCAAGACCCTTCGACAGAGTAAAAGGTCTGTCATTGCCAGATGCTTGGCCCATAAGGCGGGCAAAATCCTCGTCAGAGAAACCAAAGGTCTTGATTTTGTCCATATATGATTATATGTGGAAAAAAAGGATGATCAGAAGTGATCACCCCACCCAAAACGGAGCAGTTGCCCGGCGGGGATCCAATGAACTTTTACATGATGGGGTGTCTGAGTATGTCTGAGTATGTGTATGTCTGGTTGGTTTGATAGAATGAGTGTGTGTGACTCATGATGTATATTGATTTTTGTGATATTCATCTTCATGTCTTTTGTATTGCACTGATTAAATAATGTAAATAAATATATATACTTTTTCCTACTCACTTGAATATATCCTATTTGGGAGGGCCATTGGTTTCTAGGACCTAGTTCTCTTTACCGGTGACTTGTTATCACCAGATTAAGTAATTTTTGGGCAGAGTGGTGTCTTTTGTATTGTTAGTAGTCTCCTTCCCCTGCTCCATCTGCCAGCTATCAGATTCAGGGGCCCCCTTCTGTGTGAGCGGTCAATCATCCACGTGATAATCTGATGCATCTTCTCACACCATAATATAACCTTTTATACACCCACTCTAAATTACAGACTGCTATTCTCAAAACCATAGACACTCCAACACTAATAACTACATACCCACTCACTGATTCTTAGGTCTATACACACATCCACTCACTCACCCATACAGTCACTCATACTTTCGGTCACTCATCAGTACAGGACTATCATATGCACTCATACACCTATATAGACACTCACACACCGCCACTCATCCATAGAGTTACTCACACACCCAGTCAGTCATGCAAAGAATTAATCACACTCCCATTTACTCACCTATACAGTTATACACACACCACCTCACTTACTCATACAGATACTAACACATACTTATGCTCTTATACAATCACTGATAGAAGCACACACTCATCCATACAGCCACTCTCACAATCACTCACTCTCACATATAGTCATTTATATACTCCAACACTCACATATACTGCCTTTCACATATGTAGTTACTCACACATGTACCACTGGGACATCCATTTACTCACCAACACACCTATACACACACTCACCCTCCCATACAGACCTTTACAGTTGCACTGTTGAATCCATATACCCAGTGAATCACCCACTCACACACCTCCCACCCACACAAACACTGAGGCACCCATACAGAGACTCAGACAACCAATCAATAACCCATATAGACACTCATGTAGCTATTCACCAACCCATGCACCCGCTTACACACCAACAGACAGACTGATACAGACATTCACACAGTTTAGTCACTAACCCATGCATTCAGTAAAATACGTTTAATCTCTCACTTATAGAGTCAGTCACGCACCTACTAAATCATTCATTGAGACACTCATACACCCACTCATTCTTCAATACAGCTTGGCCTATATATATTAAACATATTTAAACTTTACAGAAACACACAGTCACTGGATGATGTCATGAGTGATGTCATCAGTGATGTCACTGACCATGTCATGAGTGATGTAATATGTGATGTCATCAGCAGTGCACTGCGGGGGCGCGAGTTATAGTTAGCTGAACTAACTATAACGGCCGAATTTCACTGATTTTGTACGACTGAAATGTCCAACTAACTATAACGTGCCTGAAACCTGTAGTTTTTTCAGTGAATTTCTAAGGTTTTTTAAATGCTAATTTCTAACTATAACGTCCCTGAAACCTATGGTTTTTTCAGTGATATATATATATAAACCTATCAAACTATATAACATACATTAAAACTAAAACCTAAATTAGAGTTTACCATAGAATGACATAACCGAAAAAAAAATTCAAACTAAGGGCCTGATTATGAGTTTTGCGGTGTGGGAGCGTGGCGCCTCTCTCGCACACGCCAAACCTCACCGCCAGCCGCCTGCCAGATTACAAGTTTTCTCATGGTCTGACAGGTGGTTCTTTAGCGTACCCACGGCGGTGCCTACTAAAAAGGCACAGCAAAGGGAGCGCCAAAGCCCGTTCCTGGATGGCATGTACTGTGCAGTCCATGTCATGCAGGAAAGGGGGTGCATGCAGACAGCATGCATCATCAGGCCATGAGGGAACAGTTAGAGCCCCCTTAGCTTCCTCATCGCCACAAGTTTCATAGCGGGTTCACCGCCATGAAATCTGTGGCGGTGAGGAAACTTGTAATATGTTTGGCGGTGTCGCAGTAAACCGCCAGCATATTACGGACCTTAGACCGTCGCGCCACGATCCCTGGCGGTTGAGGCGGTCCTATACTGATCCAACCCCCATAGTTGTAATACAGCAGTCGGACCACTGGTGCGGTGGTCCCTGACCGCCACCGCACCTCCACCGCAAGTTTGGCAGTCCTATGGACTGCCAATCTCCTAATTAGGCCCCAAAACTAAACCAACCAATACAATTAAAGGATAAACAACCTTAACCAATAAATTCAGACAAACAATTAAATCAACAATATCAAAGGAACACTAATTTAAACAACTAAATACTTCAAAAAAGGAAAAACACTGCAAGACGAAGAAACTCTGTCGGATTCTCTCAAAAGACCATTAAAGAAGAAGATAACATCTCAACAACTACTTAACCAAGTAAGTAAAGCTTACATTTAAACCAAAACGTACTTGTTAATAAGCTTAAAAATGTAAAATAACAAATAATTAATAAAAACAATCTCAAACTTGAATCTCTCATCTTTATTCGATTATTCAAAAATAATCATATAAGAACAAGAAAACATATTAAAATACAATACAATGCATTAAATATAAGTTCATAAAAGATTATATGTACATTTGGTTAAAGGTTCATTGCACTACGCCAACGCAGTGCATTTTTAAAGAAAGCCCCCACAGAAAAACACACACTGGACCAGGCAACATACAATGAAAAGAAAATGCTGGTCTACAGTGTTGAAAGCCCTGAGCTCTTACAATAGGTAAAAAATATTGGCATCTAAAAAGTTAAAAATATTTCCCAAAGAGGGTAAAGTGCAATTTCGTCTGAGAGGCAATTTCATCATATGGGCACACTAAAATAGACTTTGTATCATACTGTCCCAAAAGGAAACAATTGTTGCATCTGATAGAGCCCATTTGGAAACTAGTTAAGAGTGATCTTTCCCAGACATTTTTGACCTGGGAGAGATAGGGTTCTATACCCTCACATGTCTTAAACATAATAGACACTCTCAGAGATGGTTTTTCCAATTCCTTTGCCTCTCTAGCAACAGAAGCATATCTCAAAAATATCTCTTTAACCCTACGACTCTCTCCTTTATTCAACTGATGTGGGGACAAATATAGCTCTGGTTTTCCCAGTGTTTCATTGGTAAACTCCTGATATAACTTAACCAGGGAATCTTGTCCCCAAATAACAAGCTAAACAGTCAGTAATGATCTCACAATTAAATTCAATATGTTTGTTTCCCTATACCACAATCCAGAGGAGGAGTGGCATGAGCTGTATGTGGTCTTCCACAAAACTTAAGCCCAATTCCTCACGTAGAAAAAAGTAGGGACTGCCTGGTTCTACACCTTGCAGTCTCCTACTGAAATGATTTTCCTCTTGTAAACTTGAGGAATCCTGATATCCCCATATGGATGCCCCAAAAATCATGATTGGTAAACATTTAAGTTTATACACCTCCAATAAAGGCAGAATCTGTTTACAACCATCTCTGGTTGCCAACTCAAATAGGGCCCCTACTGAGTGATTAAAACGGGTACATAGGGCCCGATTAGGATAGCGGTTGGTCAGACCACCGACTGCTATCGCAGCAGTAGTCAGGAGACCACCCAACAAGCAGTCGGCGGTCCGACCACCGCATTTCGATGCGACCACCGGACCGGCAGTCGGAAAGTGCTCATTTTCATGGCGGCTTGTGCTACAGCCAGAAAAAGGGTCACAGCACTATCTGCAGTGTAAATGAGCACTCTGAACACATCCATGCACTGTGTGGTGTGCACCATGTGGTGCATGACACACGTTGCATGAAGGTGTGTGGGGGCACTACATGTGGCCCACAATGGATGGGGGCTCTGTTTGGGGCCCCTAAAGTCCCTTTCCGACAACCTTTTCCTGGTGTTCTATCCGACATGAAAGGACAGTCAGAAAGGGGTAGTATCGTAATCCCGATGGTGGTGCTTGCCTCAGCACTGCCGCCATTCAAGGGATACGATTACGACTGACGCCCGATGGAATCTCAGATCCTGTTGGAGGCGGCGGTCTTCCCCCCCGACCACCGAGGGTCCGATGCCTGCATCATAATGCAGCGGTTGGACCAAAGTGCTGTCAGTTGGTCGGACCGCCAGCGACGACCTGTCGGTGACAGTACTACCGATTTCATAATCAGGCCCATAGTTCAGAGATACAGGGTAACCAACTGCAATGAGAATTAAAGGTTACACCTAGGTAAGAGAACTCCCTAACTCGCCTAATATTTTGTCCCTAAATTGACACAGGTCAGGTTTTGCTTTCTTGCTTTCCACATACGATATAGTGTGTCTCATCTCTATTTACTTCTGTGTCTAGGTCATTCATGAATTTTACAAAAGCATCTATATGACTTTGAAGGCTTTTTGGTGTGCGCGAAAGCAAGACTTCCTCCTCGGCTTATCGTAAAGCCAGCACATATTTTGCTTTCACTCTTGGTAGGTCCTTTCCCTGTGTAGCTAAAAAGGAGTGCAACCTGTTAATATATAAAAGATATAGAATGGGGCCTAAAACACATCCCTGGAGGACACCCCATGAAAAATTAAAAGATTTGGTGCATTCGCCCTCTATACCATATCTAACTGAGGCACTGACCCTATCATGTAAGGCCTGGAGAAATTCAACTAATGAATGGGGTAGTCCTAACTTAGACAGAATGCATCAAAGTTTGGAATGATTTATCCGATGAAAGGTGCTGCGAAGATCCATAAAAGCAAGTTATAATGAGACTTTCTTAGAAATCATGCCCTTCCCTATCAAAAGATGTAAATACAAATACTGTTCTTGGGTCCCCAGGCCTTCTCTAAACCCATACTGCACAAAGCTAAGTATGTTGTTTTAATTAATCCAATCCTCAATCTTATGTAAAATAATGTGCCCCACGATCTTTCATTGAATCCAGCAGGGAAATTAGTCCTTAACATTAGGGATCCTTCCTGTTGCCTTTTTTTGGAACAGGTACTATATAGGCTGTTTGCCATGAAGCAGACATTTTCTGGGAGACTGAAGCATTACGGACATTAGTAATAATAGGTGCACGCAGAGGAATATTATTTTTGTAGAGGTCCATCAGTACAGCCATCAGAGCCTACCGCCCTTTTAGATGGGCTATCTATGGCCGCTGTAACTTCCTCAAGGTCAAATCTAATCTCCAATGGGAACTGTGGAGCAGTAACCATCTCAATCTTCCCTGAATTGTCGCCAAAAGAGTAGATCTGCCTGAGGTGGTCCAGTCAGCATTCTGGACTAATATTGTACCCTAGCCCCTCTGTCATAGTAGTGCTAATGTTACCGCCTGTTCAGTTGCCTGCTGCCTGGTCTCTGCTGAGGTACGGGGGAAGCCGCCATCAAGCCGCTGCAGAGACTCCAGCTCCCACCAGCCCCTGGAAGAATTTGCGCATTAAAGCGTGCCACGCACATGCGGCCGGTGTTGCCGCCTGCCGCCTGTTCACTTGCCTGCCGCCTAGTCTCTGCTGAGGTGCAGGGGAAGCCGCCATCAAGCCGCTGGGGAGACTTCAACTCCCACCAGGCCCTGCAAGAATTTGCGCATTAAAGGGCACCACGCACACGTGGCTGGTGTTGCCGCCTGTTCACTTGCATGCCGCCTGGTCTCTGCTGAGGTGCGGAGGAAACCGCCATCAAGTCGCTGGGGAGACTCCAGCTCCCACCAGCCCCTGCAAGAATTTGAGCATTAGAGCGCGCCATGCACACGCGGCCGGTGTTGCCGCCTGCCACCTGGTCTCTGCTGAGGTGCAGGGGAAGCCGCCATCAAGCCGCTAGGAAGACTCCAGCTCCCACCAGCCCCTGCAAGAATTTGCGCATTAAAAGCGCACCATGCACATGCGGCCGGCGTTGCCGCCTGTTCACTTGCCTGCCGCCTGGTCTCTGCTGAGGTGCGGGGGAAGCTGCCAACAAGCCGCTGGGGAGACTCCAGCTCCCACCAGCCCCTGCAAGAATTCGCACATTAAAGCGCGCCACGCACACGCGGCCGGTGTTGCCGCCTGTTCACTTGCCTGCCGCCTGGTCTCTGCTGAGGTGCGGGGGAAGCCACCATCAAGCCGTTGGGGAGACTCCAGCTCCCACCAGCCCCTGCAAGAATTTGCGCATTAAAGCGCGCCATGCACACGTGGCGCGGGCCGTGCGGGGACTCACCCAGGCCAAGCCCAGGCCCGTCCACTCCCGTCGGAGCCCGGAGCAGGCTGGGCTGGGCTACCCCTCTCATGGTTGAACAAGGAGGGAGTCCATTTATCATACATCGCTGGAAAGAGCCCACCAGAATATGGGTAGGCGGAAGGCAACAAGTGAAGCCTGGGGGGGGTGATAGTAAATACCATGGATGTCTTTTTAACAAGGGCAGCAAATGTTCTTACACAAGAAATAAAGCTCACGAACGTCGGCTCTCCCTGGAAGAGGGCAGACGAAGCGCAGGCTCGACTGTACTTATATCTGAGGCCTGCGCTGACCCGATTGCCCCAGCCATGATAGAGACCCGAGCCCCCCAACATGAAAGCTACTTGGGTGTGGATCCTGAACCTGAGCCCCCCTCCGTATTGGAAGTAAACATGCAACCAGGGGTCAAGAGGAAAAGGTGTGGGAAAAATGCAAAGCCCAATCTGACAAAAAACTTAAGGCCCAAGAGACTTTCAACACCAACAGAGGGAGTGTCCAGCATGAATCAGCCACCTATTGCCGACTTCCCCTTGCCAACGAACGGTGAGGTTGGATGGCTCAGACTTGAAAATATGGTTACCCTCCTACTTCAGCCATTAATACACAGACTGACAAGAATAGAAGAAAGCATAGTTTCCCTTGGGTCTAAGGGGTCTTTAGTGGTAGGGGCAGAGGGAAGGTCAGGCGGTCTGAACACTGCACCGATTACAGGGAATGCACACCAAATGGGGAGGGGAGCGGTTTAGAGGAGGGAAATACCCTTAATGTTCCTAAGCCACTATCACTTTCGGTATCGTCTGCAGGCACCGCTCCCCATGATTACCCCCCGCTGGCCCCCCAATTGTCTGCACGGCATGAGGAAATAGCGGAAGGGGGGAAAATGGTGCAAAGAAGAGCACACGTGATCCCGAAAGTGCATAATAGGGAGGAATCACATAAGGCTGTGGCCTTAAAGTCAATGGAAGGAGTGGCAGAGTAGAACAGGCAGCGGTATCAAACACTAGACCTCCCACCTGCCACTTCCCCGTTAGTCCCGGTTCTGGCAAATGTCCCGGAGCTGAGAGAGGGGAAGATAGAATTGACAGAGCAGTTGATGGACAAGTCACTTCACTGGCTCACCTCGCATGCCTATATTGGGGCAGTAAGAGACCGGGGTTTAGCTAGCCATATTATCATGGCAAGAAGAGTGGGATGGGTGGGCCCCTCAAATAAAGAATTAAAGGGGGATTGTATAGTGATCAATTTTAACGATTATCAACTAGTGAGCTATCTGAGAGGTCAACTTCATAATGTTGCTTTGCCTGGAACTCAGATTTTTGCTTTATCATTGGATTATTTTTACAGCCCCACCTCCTTATGTAGTTCGGTACCCCGAAGAGTTTACTCTGGTAGATCTAGACAACACTCCATTGGTAACATAACTTCAGGCAATCCGGGGAGATTCACCTTGGGAGTAGCGAATAGATTTGCCCCCCTGTCAGATCTAGAATCCTGTGACTGCCTACCAATAGCTGACACAGACCAAACCAGGGTGGAGCCTACTAGGACAATCTATAGAAAAGGAGCAATCACCCTAGAGAGCCCACTAGGGGAATCCAAAGGGTGGTTAAAGTTAGCTTCTTGGAACGTGGCTGGCGTTAGCATGAAGGTGGGCAATACGCACTGGTTGGCCGTTTGGCAGAGTCAGGACATATTATGCCTACAGGAGACTTGGGCAACTGATCAAATATTCATAAATGGTTACCGCTCGTTCCATACAGAAACCGTTCCATCTCAATCAGGCTGAGCGAGAGGAGGCCTATTGAAGTTAATATCGAATACCCTGCCAATAAGAATAAAGAAATTTGAGAGGCCTAGCCCCTACTTTCATTTTTTGTTACGCGCGGGAAATTGTGACCAGGATTGGCTTCTAATAAACTTTTACAATAATAATTTTGGAGGGAATATGCATACGGTGGCTGCCTTATTGGAAAATAAGAATAACAAAATTGGTAGAGTAACTCAGGATAATTTTAACATTGTGTGGGTAGGAGACTTCAATACCCAGCCTTGTAAATACTCAGCAAAGTCGGTCTGTGGCCTAGTGGACGTGGTGGGCGACCCAATTAATAATTTCATGCATCACGAATATGGGAATAGCCTAAATAGACTACTATCCATTAGAAATCTGGAGATAAGTCACAGTGTAGATACACTCTCGGGAGATTTCACAAAGACATTTGCACGTAACAAGAACAAATCAACTATTGATTTCGTACTTGCTTCTGAATCTCTTCCTGGAAAGATGACACAAGTGGAGACTCTATTTACTAGCTTTAGTGACCATGCTATTCTCTCCCTATCTATGTTAGTAGGGTCCCCCAGGAAGAAGCCAACACAAATCATAGGGAAGCCAATCGTGGGTAGAAAGAATGGTTACCAAGTGAAATGGGAAAGAATAGATAAGGTAAAAGTTGTCCCTCAAATTGTATCCAACAACATGGAGTACGTATTAAATTATTTGGATGCAGACTATCCTGATGACCTCCTCACATCAGACTTCTTGAAAATATTAGAGGGAGTTAAATATGCCCTGGCTCGCAGTAAATCCTTAAATAAGGCTCTGGTAATGCCCTGGTTAGACCAGGCCTGCTCCAAATCTTTAAATGATCTCCATAAAGGCCTGAAAGCCGAACCCAGAGACCAAGTACTAATAAAGACACAGCGTAAGGCCTATAGAGAAGCAAGGAAAGAAAAAGAAAAGGCCCTGAGAGATGAGGCCTGGGAAAATTTGGAATGGGCAGCAACTACTAAAAATAGTAGGGATTTCTGGAAAGTGGTAAATAATCCCTATTTAAAAAATTCTAAGGATCCAACTCGGGATTCTCATGTGGGTGAGGATGCTTGGGTGAGTCATTTTGAGAAGATTTTTGGATCAATTGAAAATCTTCTGAATGCTCCTCCAAGTCCTCCTGTTGCACAAACCGATTACCTCATTTTCTCATTAGAAGAGGTAAAAAAGGGGCTGGGCGAGTGCAGTAAGGCAAAGGCTCCGGTGCCGGATGAGGTCCCTATTGATTTATTTTTGGATGATCAAGATTTATGGGCCCCATTATTGCTCAACGCATTTAACACGATAGCTAAGACTGGCCGCTTGGCCTCATGGGGAACCAGTATAATTATACCAATTGATAAAAAAGAAGACAAAAATGATCCGCTGAATTATAGACCCATCTCCTTGCTAGATAGTACCTCAAAGCTAATGGGCCGATTATTGCTACACAGGGTGGAAGAGTGGGCGCAGGAGAAGAACATCCTGATCCCGGCCCAATATGGCTTCAAAAGAGGAAGGGGCACGATAGATAAATGCCTGAATCTGAGCCTAACTATAGAAAAATACATTAGAGCTAAAGGTGGAAAAATTTACATGGCCTTCATGGACCTAACCGCAGCATTTGACTGCATGGGCCATTTAAAACTATGGAAGATAATGGAGACGATAGGGATTGATGCGCCAATAGTAAATTTTATCCGGCAGTTGTATTCCCAGTCCACCGCCTGTGTTCGATACGGTAAAGACGGGGAATGTACCCGCCCGTTTCGGATTACAAGGGGAGTTAGACAAGGGTGCGTCCTCGCTCCATTTTTGTTTTCAATTTACATGAATGGGGTAGAGGCGGCACTGGCAGGATCAACACCAGATGTCCCGGTCTTTGACACCTTTACTCTACAAATTTTGGCCTATGCCGACGATGCAGTACTAATTGCCAGAACGAGTATGGCTCTCCAACGTTTGATAACGGCCTACGTGACCTTTATGACATCTTTGGAGCTGAGGGTTAACAAATCCAAATCTTTCATACTGATAGCAGGGACACCCTTGTCTGGGAATGTGCCATCCTTTCATATAGGGTCCCGCAGATTAGAGGTGGTACATACATTCTCCTATCTGGGGGTCACATTCGAAAAAGTCAAACTTGGTCCAATATGGTGGAAAACAGGGCCCTAGTGATTGAAAGTAGTATGGCAGCCATCACCAAATTTGCTAAGAAATTAGGCACAAAACCCTTAGAACCCATAAAAAAGATATATAGAGCAAAGACAATACCGGCCGCTACCTATGGGGCAGGGGTGTGGGGGATGGCTCCCATAGCGCATCTCCAAAAACTCGAGGACAGATTCTTTAAAACGCAGGTGTCCCTCCCCGTTTCTTGTTCTAATTTTATCTGCCATTTAGAATTAGGACTACCATATGTAGCTGATACAATAAGGCTTGTGCCCGATATTATTATGGCATTCAATATGGAGGAGGGACACTGTAAGTTTGACTCAATACATCATAAAAAACTGCCTAAAGCTAGTTAATGTACACAAAATACAATGGCTACAATACGTAAGGACAACTCTGAACTCACTGGGCTACGACAAATTATTTAGTAACCCTAGCGCATGCCTCAAAATAACAAAGAAGGAAATAAAGGCAACATTTTTATCAAAGACGGCGTATGATAGACAGGAATCAAATCAAGCCAAATCAACTGTAAGGTTATAGTACCAGACTTTGCCTACATCAGTGGAAGATTATTTTTATTTAGAGAAAATTGAGAAACCACAAAATAGATTTATTTTATTGAGGTTCCGTATGAACCTGATCCCTCTGATGGTGGGTTTTCCCGCAGGGAGATTTAATTTTTCCGACTTGTCAGCTTGCCCCTGTGATAACATATCAGAGCAGTCAGATCTCCACTTAGTTTTATTTTGCGATCTCTATAAAGAGGAAAGAGTAAGATACATTTTACCAATTTTAAGACAATATAATTTTAGACAATGTAGACTGTCACTATGTTTCCTTAAAAAACTTAGCAATCCGTATATATGTTTCTAGATAGCTACCTTTCTATGGGCTTGTTTAAGGAAAAGGAAACGTTGCTGATCTAGTTACCTTTAGCGATAGAGGGATTTACCTGAATTTGTAAAAATGGCGCCGTCTTTTATCATAGTCCAATTAAAGTATATTATTTATTGTTGATCATTGTAAAGTTCCTCTTTATTGTAAAGGTAGGATTGGGCCAGATGACTGTGTACTATAGTTGACTATGAAAGGCACGGGAGGTTAATAATTTTTTCATAATCCCATTTTAGAAATGATTAATTTGGTATATTAATCTGTGATTTTAATTAGTACTGTGCTTTCATGAATAATGCTTTATTGGAATGAGATAGCCGAAGTGGAGCTGAGTTGAAACATATGCACTGTCACTTTATGAGTATATATGACAAGATGAATTGTACTTTTATGATCTTTGTTTCAAGATCAAATAAAGCTATTTGATTTGAGTAGATCTGCATGAGGTGGTCCAGTCAGCATTCTGGACTAATATTGTACCCTAGCCCCTCTGTAATATTAGTGCTAATGTTCCTGTTATTTACAATGTTCCAAAATCTCGTGGTATTCTTCTCCTTACATGCTTGAACAAGGGACTCCCACATTTCTTCCTTGATCCCCGGTTTCCTATTTCTGTTGGGTTGCTTATATTTTAGCCTGGCTGCTGCTAGCAATTCCTTGTTCCTGGGCTTACTATTAAGGGCGAGGCGTAACCTTCTGTTAGCAGCTCTACATGTGCTATTAAACCAACCTGGGTAGGTACTCCTTGCAGGTCTGCGGTTACCTTTAATGAGGTCTCTAATAAAATTGTAAAGCATAAATTAAATAATAGTATAAAATATATACAGTGATTTAATATATGCTTAAAAACATGGTAAAATTATGTTGAAAATATGTATATAAAACAATGTAAGAAATGTAAAAAAAACTGTTAAAAAATGGAAAATAAAAGTGGAAAATGTACAACATACAATAGTAATTACATATAGTTGACCTTTTTTTATAATAAATGATTTTAGAAAATTATTTACTTAACTTTATATAAATGTTTATTTTTAAGTTGAAATATATGATTAAAAATGTAAAATTGTACAATAAATAAACTCTGTAAACATAAATAAAATGAGACAAATGTGTTACATGTCTTTATTCTATAAAAAAAGTAATTAATGATATTATTGTTTACAAACATACAACTATCTTTTATTATGTTTCTAAACACCAACATAACTAATAAAATAACAAACAATTGTTACTACATAGAAATACAATTAAAATAAAGAATTTCCGACTAAAATTCTAAAATGAAATAATCACACTCCAACATATACCATTTAACAAAAAGGGTTAAACACTAAAAGGGTGTCATTTACTATTCCCACTCCAATATAAACCAATTTGGCGAAGGTGTTGGACACTAAAAAGGTAACATTTACTATTATACACAACAAAGCCACCTGAATGATTTTCTAAAAATTATTCTAATCTGTCACATTATGCAACATATTCATGTAATACCAGCCTGCTCCTAGACATACATAAAAATGTGATAGGACGTCCTCACACACCACCAGGTGTCATGCTTCATCATAGGACTCCCCATGCTCCTCAAAAACCCGGGTTGTTGAGGAGCAGGCCTACGCCCTGAAATCAGGGAGGCACTTGTTATTAAATACGAATCTGTAAAAGATATCAAAATTTAAAAACCAATATGGCAATCCAGCATAACCTTTATTCTCTATGGAGTGCCACTTGGAATTAAAAACCAGACGTGGGGAATAGGAGAGTTAGTACCCCTGCCCCACTAAACCTTCAACATGTATCTGCCTAGTGGCTCAACAGAGTCCATGGCATTCGTCACGATGGACACCGGATCCTGTGGCGGCATATATACCTTACACATGCCACTATGTAGGTAGTCTAACCTTTGTCGCCACCCTACGTTCCTTGGTCCCTAGGTACCTGTAAGACTTAAACATAAACATTACAGACAGACATAGATAGGCTGATAATTTATGGTCAAGCATCCCACAACTCTACGTAGACATCAAATGCATGCGTTGTAGATGTGACACTATACTCGTGTACCACACGCATCTCAAAAAGTGTCATGCTGTGAGACCAGCTCACACATCCTTACCCTAAATCAGGGTCATCTGGGGCCCATGGAGGGAAGGCTCAGGAACCCCTATAGTCATACACTGTGAGGGAGAGAAGGGATTGTTAACCCTGCTGGAACAAGGTTAAAACTTAAAATTTGGAAAGTATTATTTCCCACCACTACCCATTTACTACACCAAGGTGCGTTCCTCGCCGGCCACCTACTGGTAATGGCTCCTTCCTACCGATGATCATGGGAGTCAATGAGAAGCCACCTTAAATACACCCATCAACTTGCCTGTGATAGTTTGAATGTATTGTGCTAATGACTGTGGAATTACGTACTCCTGTGCTTCCTAATTGATTTCAGCTTTGTCAATTGTTCCTTTCAGGATCGCTAATTGTTCAAATCATCCGTGCACCCAAGTGCGGGTTTGGAGCGCTAATAGTATCAGGTGAATCTAATTCAGGTCATGTGTGGTACGAACTGCTAATGTGGAGGCTAGTCTGATTGTCCAAATCATCTGTGCACCCGAGTGTGGGCTTGGAGCGCTAATAGTATCAGCTACATCTAATTCAGGTCATGTGCGGCACGTGCTGCTAATGAGGAGGCGATTGCCGTCCCCATGTGGGTCCCCCAATTAGTGATCTTGAAAAGTACAGATGACAAACGGAAATCAATTAGGAAGCACAGGAGTACTTATTTCCAGAGTCATTAGCACGATACATTCAACCTATCACAGGCAAGTTGATGGATGTATTTAAGGCAGCTTCTCATTGACTCCCATGATCATTGGTAGGAACTAGCCATTACCAGTAGGTGGCCAAAGAAGAATGCACCTTGGTGCAGTATGTGGGTAGTGATGGGAAGTAATACTTTCTATATATTAAGTTTTAATCTTGGTCTAGTGTTGTATTCCGCTTTAGGTGTCCGTATATAGGTTTTCCTGAAACATGTCCTTATATAGGCACAATTCGCATTGCCCTTATATAGGTATAAGATCTCAGTCCTTATTTAGGCATTAGCCATGCTATCCAAATACAGGCATGGTCATCTACATCCGTCCACCCTAACATCACAACGAGTTCTTAGAAACCAGACCCTTAAGCACTTGGGAGTTCCCCTAGCACAGGATTATTGATTTCTCCAAGAACTCATTTATTATGCATGAACCGCTATTCCTTAAGGGTTCATTCCTGACGTCTTCCTCTGCCCGACTTTACATCAATGCTAACATTCCAAGGCACCTACCGGGTATAAATATATTTTCCCTTGCCCAAGCAAGTAGGAGGAGACCTCGACTTTAGAGGAGCCCGTGTCCCGGCCTGACGCACTGACAAGAGACGCTGTCATCCCTGCTTGCAGAGAATACAGCTTCCAGTGTTCTGACTCCCTTCGCGGGGTGTTAGAGTTCGAGACCCGGAAGGAGATTCCCACCTCTCTCATTCTCAAGGTACGGAGCTGACTAGATCCTAGAGGGACTCTTGGCATACTAGACTTGGCATACTAGACTAAAGCATACCATACTATAGAATACATCACCTACTTCTTACCTTGCACTACACTTAGGTTAGGTACACTGGGGTAGAACTAGTTAGAGAAGCATCTTATGATTACTCGCATTTTTAGCTTATGTTATTTATGTATATGAATATATGTGTCATAGCTAAAAGATAATGCTAGTGCAGTATTATTTCTTTCTACTGCTTACGCTGTACATTATCTATCTCGCATACTGTCTTACGATTGTAACAGCCCATATCTCTTACACGAGAAACAAGACTGTTCAATAAATCCTTTTATTGAAACGCCCATCTCTTCTTTGGTGGGCAGTCAAAATATCGAATTTTAAATATCGACCTACACTAATATCGAATTTTTAATATCGTAGGGACAGAATATCGCAGTCAAGAATATCGTTGACCAGAATATCGACTTTAAGTTAAGTAATATCGATTTTTTTAATATCGAAGTAAGTAATATCGAAGTCATTAATATCGTTAGCAAAAATATAG
This sequence comes from Calotriton arnoldi, assembly GCA_963921515.1. Taxonomy (NCBI): domain Eukaryota; kingdom Metazoa; phylum Chordata; class Amphibia; order Caudata; family Salamandridae; genus Calotriton; species Calotriton arnoldi. Next base: position 1,345,153 of record CAWUFW010002968.1, read on the forward strand.
TTGTAAATAATATCGATTTTTTTTTTAGTGTTATGTATTTTATATGTGTGTTTAACATTTTTTTTAAAGTTTTTTCATTATTTTTAAATATATGTATTAAATGTTTAGAAAATATTTTTTTTTTTTAAAGGAAATTTTGCGTTTTAGTATCAGAGCGGGTTGTGGGTTTATAGGGGAATAGGGTGTGAAGTAATTTAATTATAATTATTTAATTATGTTTTTATTTATTGTTATGCATTGTTAATTTATTGTTAATTAATTATTAATTGGTAATTAATTTATATTAATTGGTTAATTTATAATTATATTAATTATAATTAATGTATTAATTTTTATTTATTGTTATTGTTAATTAATTTATTGTAAATTAATTATTAATTGGTAATTAATTGTAATTCATTGATTAATTGGTAATTAAATTAATTATGTTATTTTTAATGTGTAGCGGATTGTGGGTTTATAGGGGAATAGGGTGGGAAGTAATTTAATTATAATTAATTAATTAACATGTATTTATTTATTGTTATTCATTGTTAATTTATTGTTAATTAATTATTAATTGGTAATTAATTTATATTAATTGGTTAATTTATAATTATATTATTTATAATTAATTTATTATAAATTTTTATTTATTGTTATTGTTAATTAATTTATTGTAAATTAATTATTAATTGGCAATTAATTTTAATTAATTATGTTATTTTTAATGTGTAGCGGGTTGTGGGTTTATAGGGGAATAGGGTGGGAAGTAATTTATATATAATTAATTAGTTAATATGTGTATATTTATTTTTATTGATTATTAATTCATTGTTAATTAATTATTAATTGGTAATTAATTTTTATTAATTGGTTAATTAAAAATTATATTAATGATAACTAATTTATTATTTATTATTTATTGTTATTGTTAATTAATTAATTGTTAATTAATTATTAATTGGTAATTAATTTTTATTAATTGATTAATTGATAATTAAATTAATTGTGTTATTTTTTTATGTGTAGCGCATTGTGTGTTTATAGGGGAATAGGGTGGGAAGTAATTTAATGTTATTTAAGTAAATATTAATTTAATTTAATCGGTATTTATTAATAATTATTTTGTTACATAATTATTAATATGTTATATATTTTAAAAAATTATAATTTATAAGTATGTTAATTTAACTAACCCCTACGCGATCCTACATTTTCCCTACTGTTGCACTCACTGGAGTGGGAATAGTAATTTTTACCCCTACGCTATCCAACACTTTCCCTACTGTTGCACTCACTGGAGTGGGAATAGTAATTTTTACCCCTACGCTATCCAACACTTTCCCTACTGTTGCACTCACTGGAGTGGGAATAGTAATTTTTACCCCTACGCTATGCAACACTTTCCCTACTGTTGCACTCACTGTAGTGGGAATAGTAATTTTTACCCCTACGCTATTCAACACTTTCCCTACTGTTGCACTCACTGGAGTGGGAATAGTCATTTTTACCCCTACGCTATCCAACACTTTCCCTACTGTTGCACTCACTGGAGTGGGAATAGTAATTTTTACCCCTACGCTATCCAACACTTTCCCTACTGTTGCACTCACTGGAGTGGGAATAGTAATTTTTACCCCTACGCTATCCAACACTTTCCCTACTGTTGCACTCACTGGAGTGGGAGTAGTAATTTTAACCCCTACGCTATCCAACACTTTCCCTACTGTTGCACTCACTGGAGTGGGAATAGTAATTTTAACCCCTACGCTATCCAACACTTTCCCTACTATTGCACTCACTGGAGTGGGAATAGTAATTTAATTTCCTCCGCTATCTAATATTTTGTATTTTTTTAGCTAATGTACTGTATAATTATTTTTAAAAAGATTTAAAATAAAATAAATGTTTTACATTTGTTACATATATTTATTTAATTTTTATTTATATTGTTTTATGTGTATAGATGTATTTATAATTTATAAAAAATAAATTAAACAATGTATAAGGGGCCCATTACGATACCCGGCGTAAAAAAATCCGCCAGGCATGGAAGCGGCAAAAATCCGCCCGCACACACCGTCTGAACACCGACCACGCCATTACGATTACACAAACCGAAAACCGCCATCGGCGGAAAAATCACACAAGATACCGCCCGCCATCGTCCGAGTCGGAGTCAAACCGCCCGCCACGGACGGAAACACGCACGACAACACAAAACCGCCCGCCCTCACGCCCGACACACCGCACGTGAGATTACGATCGCACCGCCATGAGCGCGGGAAAACTACAAATATACCGCCCGCCAGCGCAAACAACGCCGATGAGAATCGACACGGCAGAAGCCATGGCGCCCACGTCCCTGCACAGAAACCATCCGCTGACAAAAACAATCGCACACAACATGGCCAACAAGTCCACACAGCAAGGCATGCACAAATACACAAGCACAGTACACATCCCGAAAACACCCCCCTGGACAAACAAAAACTACAAAGGCCAGAACCCCAGACACAACACACCTGAAAACAACAGACCATGAGGACACACCCACATAGGTAAGTACAAAAGCAGCACTCCCACAGACCACAACCCCTTGCAACATTGCAAACTAGAGAGGAGAGGAGAGGACACAGTGACACAGCAAGGACAGCAGCACACCACAGAAACGCACACATCACAACCACCACCACCACCACCACCACCAAACACCGGCACCACAAACCCCCTGCACATTACACAACACACACCGCACCAGCACCACAAACACCATGGCACCACAAAGAATGCCCAAGTTCACGCCCATGGAGCTGACGGTCATGGTCGACGAGATCATCAAGGTGCACCCACAAATCTATGGGAACCTGGTCCAGCACACACCACTAGCCACCAGAAAGAGAATGTGGAACCGGATCGTAGACCAGGTCAATGCAGTCGGGACCTTGCCCAGGAACAGAGTCGAAATAAACAAACGGTGGAATGACGTCAAGAGCCTGGTCAAGAAGAAGGAGAGCAAGAACAGAGAGCTGGCTGCCGTCACTGGCGGAGGGAATCCCGCGCTCTTCAAGACCTTCAAAGCGTGGGAGGAGAAGGTGCGAGTCATCATACATCCCGAGATCCTCGCCGGATTAGCAGGGGGAGTGGAGGCTGGTAAGTACAAACTAATGTATACCAGCACACCGCTATGTACTCACATGCACTACCACCATGCCACAGCTCCCAGGGACAAACACCCCCATGTCCAGCACACAATACACAACACATCACACACACATGCAACAGACACCACCACACACAGCCCAAACCGAACAACTGTAAGATGCGTGGGGACATGTGTACACTCAGCCAGCCACGTAACCACCAACAGGTTCCCAAATATGCCAGAAGCGCCACAACGAGCACCCACCACACCCATGTGTCCGCCATAGCTGCACTAACCGACAAGTAACAGGTAAGTGGCAGGAACACAAAGTGCAGTGGGTGGGAGGGTGGACAGCCCAAGTACAAAACACACCAGGCCCCTAGTCCCACAGCACAGCAAGGAGGAGCATCCCCCACACCCCACAGCCACGTGTCAGCCACCGCAGTGCACAACGACAGCCGAAAGGTAGACATCACGGTCCACAGCAATCGGTGTCAGTGGGTGTCCAGCCACCACCACGACCCACAACACCCCCCACCCCCACAGACCTGCAACATGGAGCACCCCCCGCTTAGAACCATGTGGCATCCAGTACAGTGCACGCACGAACAACCTGCAGGTGGGAAACTGGACAGGGCTGGATTACTGGAGGCATGAGGACCGTAACACGACCAACACATGGGACATGTCACGTAGCAGACGAACACGCAGCACCGACCACCGTCACGAACAAGTGAACAATGTGCACACGGACATGAACCACAGACTCACACCCCACATGACCCATCACAAACACAGCAACACCCAAGGAGCCACGTCTGCATGCACAAGCCACACTGAATATAGTACCACACGGCAGCCACTGTACAACCCATCACACACAACCGAAACACCATTGAAGTCCTGTCCATGTAGCCCCTACTGCCTGTCAACCACACACCCCACAACTACGCCTATGTAAGACAAACAACACTAGACGCAACAGAGCGGAACAACATAAATGCACACGAACACCACTGAACCCATCAAACACACAGACACACCATGCACATACAACATACCATCCATCCCATCCGTCAGCCCCAGTCTCATGAAAGGCATGTCATCCGCACAGCTGCCACACATACAGCAGTCACGCTAAGATACATGCCCATGACCAACCATGTGCCAGAAGTCAATGAAGCGCACGACACACTGTGAGCAACAACACACAACATGGGCCACACCCCCCCGAGCACTGCAGTGATGCACATGGCACAGGGCAGCACGCACACCAAGGAGATGGGACAACTGCAATACGTTGGCTGGCACACAACCATCACTCACTCATAACGATGCGTCCAATGCCATGTCCAGTAATCACAACAGACAGCAAATATGCAGGCCATGTCAAGCATGCACACACCTCAAACCATGCACTGTCATGCTGCCACAACACATGTCACGTTCGGCACCCATGGCTCACAGCATGTACCCCAAAAGCATATTCCATCCCAAATGCGAATCTGGGGCATGGCCCCCATGTTGCCATATGCGTTCCTAAGCATCCCATCTGAACACCAAAAGCAAAGTACAAACCAGACCCAGGATGGGCCAGGAGCCCGCATACACCAGAGTCACAATAAGTAGGGGCACAGCAACACACCCATCGGCATGGCCAATCCGTCCCATGCCACATGTGCACAGCACACAGTCCCATTGTCAAGCACACACAACTACAAATGCTACAGCCACACACACGCCTCCGGGAAACCCATGTACGAGATTGCACGAACTGTTAATGTCAGACGACAAATACATACTTCGCCAGGTGCAACACAATAACAAATCTCATTCTCTCCACAGGTGACGAACTGCTGGATGCTGGGGATGGAGACAGCAGCCAGCACAGCCAGCCTACAAGCCCCCAACGAGGACACACGGATGTGGAGGATCTGTCCTCCTCTTCGGACACGGACCACTAAGCAGGCCCATCTGGTGTGGCAGGGCCCAGCCGCTCCCCAGGACCCCTCCTACCCACCAACCCATCATCCAGGGCTGCTGAACATTCCCAGCCCCCTGCTGCCACTGTCGTTGCGGCCACACCCACGGTCATTGCGGCCACACCCACGGTCATTGCGGCCACTACCATTGCCGCAACCGCCACCATCGCCGCACCGACCACCACCGCCGCCACCACCACCACGTCTTCGCTGGCACCAGCCCCAGCGCAGGTGGTGGCCCGGCCGACTGGATCCACCCTGGGAGCCACAGCGAGGACCGTGGTGAGCAATGTGGCTAGTGGGCAGGCCGGTGGCAGCAGTACTGGTAGGAGGAGCAGGGTCAGGGAAACGCAAGTCTCCCCTGGGAGCCATGCCCTGCCTCAAATGGCCAGAGTCCTTGGGGCCTATGAAGAGGCCCAAGAACAATGGGTCAGGTCTGCTTCAGACACGCGGGAGGTGCTGGGGGTGCTGAGGTCCATGGACGCCCGTATGGGCCAACTCGTGGACCTCATGGGCCAGCTGGTGGTGGCGGTGAGGTCACAGCCAGGGACAGCAGCTCCCCTCCGCCACCACCTGCCGGGACGCAGGGTCGAGCAGCAGTGTCCAGTTCCCCTGCGTCCACAGCCAGTGAGCACACCTCAACCACCAGCATGTCGCAAGCAGGCACCCCCCTCGCAAACGTGGAAGGGGCCGTCCGAAGTGGAAACAGATCTCCCGGGAGGACTTTGCACGCTCCAGACGCAAGTGAGGCAGCCAGCCAGCCTTCCTTGACCACCCACTGCATTGACTTGGACTACGATCCCACTCCACACAGCCATCTGGATGGCATGTTTGTGTTGGACTATGGACATAGAACCAGTGGGTACACCCTGAGCATCACGCAGCCATGACCGACAGCTCATTGTCACTGCACGCACCACTTATGTCATCACCTTACACACAATCACATGTCACAGTTTGAAATAAATGCACCTCTTACACAAACTGCTGTTTGTGCCCTGTGTTTTATTTGTACGGAATACAACGGCCACCTTGGGCGGAAAGGCACCTGATGCGTGGCATGGCAATGGAACCGGAGGGCCTGTAGGGACCTAGGGGTGGGAGACAGAACAGGAGCACATTCAATGAGTGTGTCACACACCCATCACACAGTACATGTCAACAACTACAAGCAATGTACACACATCGCACAGAGCAATAGGGCACAATGCCACAGCCACCAACAGTGGCATACTACCCTGGCCATGGAGCGTTGACACACAGCACGCAGTGAACAAACGGCCACCCTGACACAGCACACACACACCTGCACAGACACAGCCACATCAGCCGTCGTACATGGACACTCACCGTCAAGTGAAGTAGTGGGCGATGAGCTGCTGCCGCACATTACCAGCTTCCTCCTCTCCGCTGTCCTCCTCACTCGAGCTGTCCTGGTCTGCGGGCTGGGGCCCTGGTTGATCTCCGTCATCCACGATGAGGGGGATCTGCTTCCGAATGGCCAGATTGTGCAGCATGCAGCACGCCACCACTATCTGGCACACCTTCTGTGGGGAGTACGCCAGCGCACCCCCGGTGCGGTCCAGGCACCTGAACCTGGACTTGAGGAGGCCAAAGGTACGCTCGACCACACGTCTGGTCCTCCCATGTGCCTCATTGTAGCGATCGTCTGCTGGGGTGCGAGGATTCCTCAATGGACTGAGCAGCCATGCCCCATTCGGGTACGCAGAGTCACCTGGGTGTGAGGGACACAGAGAACCGTTGCTATTCCAACTGGACAGGGGACAGCATCGCACAACCAGCACGCTACACCACTCCACATACTCACCGACAATACAGCCACGATCCTGTTGCAGATTGGACATCAGTCGTGGCAAGATGCTGTTGCGCATTATGTGTGCGTCATGGGCCGAGCCTGGGAACTTTGCACACACGTGGGTGATCACCATGTCCGCAAGGCACACCACTTGCACATTCAGGGAGTGCGTGTGCTTCCTGTTGCGGTACAGGTGCTCAGTGGCCTGTGGTGGAACAAGGCCAACATGTGTGCAGTCAATGGCTCCAACGACATGTGGGATTCTGCCAAGGGCATAGAATGCACCCTTCACTGCCGCCAATTCACGAGCCCTGGGGAAGCGGATGTACCTGTTTCGGTACAGCATCATGGCTGCCAGTACATCCCTCAGCACCTTGCTGAACATGGGCTGGGACATCCCTCCTCCACTGCCCACTGTGTGCTGGAATGACCCAGTGGCGAAGAAATGCATGGCGGCCATCACCTTAGCCGTGGGGGTGACAGCTGTCGGATACACCCTGCGGGGACGGAGATGGGGTTCCAACATGGCACACAGTCGATGCAGGGTTGGCCTGTCCAGCCGAAACTTCCTAATGACCTCTGTATCGTCCATGTCCGCCAGCAATTGGTATGGGCGGTCAATGTTCGGTCTCCGCCTAGGGAAAATGGCAGTGGACACATGTCAAAGCAACACAACACATAGCAATTTCGCATACACATCACTGACATGACTGAGCAAGCACATGAGCCACAGCCCAGCTGTCAAGCTGGGACGGCACGGCCACAATACACTTACACAGGTCTCCCAACAATGGCAATGGCTAGTGATACAAACCACTGCCATGTGCATGCACATGGGGATCTAGGCCCCAATGACTTGCGGGGCGTGCTGATGGGGACTGACTGCATATTCGTCAAGCGGCAACGCCACGGCAACATGAATGTCTGCTGAGCATGGAACTGCTTCCGAGGCTGGATGAGTATGGCACACGACGACGACGATGTGGGCACAGGCTGAGCGGCCAAAACAAGTGGGACCTGTGGCACGAGGGGATATGAGACAGTAGTAGGTGTCAGCACTGCACCCTATGTACAGCACTGTACGGATCACACCTCCCGAAACATTGACAGGTGTCCACATTGACAGCCCCATGCCAAGACGGCTGTGTGCTTGCAGTCACACGTCACAGGTGAGAGGTTACATTGCACGTGCCAGGTGGCAGACGTACATAGTGGGAGCTGGCATGTGTGTGCATGTGTCTCCTGTTCAGGATCCACCAGATGGGCGCTGACTCTGTACTGAGCATTGGACACAGCATGTTCCGTGGAAGGCTTGTGTGTGTGGGATGGTGGCACTGGATGTGCCTCCGTTGGGTGGGGGGCCATGCACAGGGCGGGTACGTCGATGATTGCGCATTGTTGGTCACGGTGGGTGCACCCACTCAGATGTGTTGCCCTGTGTTCAATTCCTATGTCCGCATGATGATGGACTGTAGATGTGGGCAGACTACACATTGGTCGATGTGCTGTCTATATGCATGTGCCTTCACACCAGGCACAGCTGCCCCTGCACATGTGACCCCTGCTGGACTCGCTGCTGGGTCTGTGGAGCTGATGCACCTTCTGTGCGTGGGGCGGACAGCTCTCCTCACTTCCCTCATTGCGCATGTCATGACTTTGCCGCAGGTGACATGGATCATGGAGGGCCCACATGTACGCGTGGGTAGGCTACACATGATTGTTCACTGGTCGCCACCCCCAGTCAGTGTTTCGAATGGGAAGGTTGTCGTGCTGGTGGTATATTCGATGTGGCGGATGGGCGGGCCTAGGTGCGGGCTTACATTCCGGACATGGGGGGTAGTTGGATTGGCGACTAGTTGCAGTACACACGGGACACGTCTCTTCCTTTCCACATCTGGGTCATCCCTTGTACTCACTGACAGTGATACAGTCATCTTCGCCCCAGCCCTCATGTCCTCCCCTCGCTCCCCCAATATGCATGTGCACCTGCGAGGCTAGCGCTTGCACAGGCAGCCCCAAGCTCGCACCAGAGAGGGCAAGGAGTGTATGTGTGGGTCCAGTTGCACGAGTGGGCTGTCTCAGGGTATGATGTGTTGCGGGACGCCGTCCACCTGCGTGGTGCCCCAAATGGAGACCCGGCCTGCATGGACTATGCATCACAGTCTTCGCCTTCCGGATCCGCCACCTGCGACACCCAGTGGCTGTGGCTGCCCTTGCGGCCATGCCGCGTCCGTCTGTGACTGATGGCCCACACATTCACTCTTTGGCCTCTCTGGGGAGGGCTCGGGGGTGGTGGCGCACGCGCTTGCACTTAGTCGCAATGGCATGTGGCGTGGTTGGTATAATGGGCAATGGATGGGATGGTGCGAGCCACCTCCCGTGACGTCAGTGCTGCTCGTGCTGTGGTGCGTCCCCCCTACACTTCCATTTGACTTGTGCCATGCTAGACGTTGAGGTTCTATTGCCTGCGTGATATGACCAGGAGGAGCGCGAGGAGACCTCTCACACACCATGCTCCACTGCCATCCCGTGCCCTGTATCGCCTGTGCGGATTGACTATGTTGGGGTTACACCTGGTCGACTGGGGCTGTGTGTGCCTTGTCAAGGGGCATGGCGGGCGCACAACAGGATCCAGCTTGTCCACAGAGGGTGGGCTGAGGTGCGCATGGTACCGCTTTGTACGTGTGCCCGGCTGCTGTGCACACACGTGTTCACTCCCCCCGACAGGTGTCCTCTCACAATGCCCAGGGAAGCGGTGGTGTACTGTTCATGACCCCTCCCGACACGGCGTGCTCCAACTTGGCATGTGCGCATCTACCCGTCACACCCACCCACCTGAGCACTGCGTCCATACGACTTCACACGACACATGTGTGTCTTCCACAGTTGTGCTACTCATTTGCGTTGACATCCAATACCAGTGGACTACATGGTCATGTCACGACTGCCGTGTACTTCACATACTCTCATCCTCTCTCATTCGTACTTGTGAAATGAGTCAGCGGAGACAGTTTTGGTTTCAAACATTATATTGAGTCTTCTGTCCTCTGTGATGCAGTATAGTGGACACTACTGGCAGCGGAATACATGTTGAGGATATACTGAGCATGATTGCAAATGGGATAGGGTGTGGGGTTACATGTGATTGGCTGTTGCATGTGGGATGTGGGCTTCAGAGTTACATCTGCTTGGCCAAGGCTGTGCTAATGTACATTTACGTATAGCTGCGGAGCTGCGGACTTTGACACAGACGGTATACATGTAGCCTACCAGACCGCTTGGCATCATGGGCACAGTCCATCTCAGTTCCATGTGACAGGTTTGCTGCGGTTGTTCCTCATGCACGCGTGCATGTGAGATGACATCAGGGCATGTGCTTGCGTGCATGCAGCGGCGTGCCACTTGTTGTTGCAATGTGGTGGTTACTGGACATGTCACAGTCACTGGGGTCGTGTTGTTGTTGTATGCACTTGTCGTCCATGCAAAGGTCCTGGTATGGGATTCCCGGGGCGGGGGTGGGAGGGGTGCAGCACCCACAGACTCCAGGCGACCTATTCATGTCCACTGAGCGGTGTGTGTGTCCATGGGCGCTGGATCCATGTCGTGTCCTGGTTGTTCGTGCAGTTCCGTCCATGTGGGTGCGATACACAGACCCCATGCCACTGCCTCCCACGATGCATGCGGTGTTCCTGGATGTGATGGGGAACAGTGTGCATGTCCCGGTCATATCCGATGTCATGGCGATGTCGTTGATGGTGTGGTAACAGTTGCCGGTCGTTTGGTATGGCTGTTGTGGTGGTGACTGGCCAGTCCGTGCGGAAGCTAAGCATGGGTGCGGGGTTGGACATCATAGGTCAATCAGGGAACCTGCGTTGTGGTCCGACGAATTTACAGGTTGTCAGGTATGCGATGCCGTCCAGCAGGGCTTCCATGTCATTGGTGGTGTACATGTTTGCCAGCCAATGTAGCGGATGGTGGCTGTCAAGGTGTTGTTCGTAAGTTGTCCCTTGGAGGACCATGATGGGGCATGCTGGGTGACATTCGATGTAGCTGTTCTCGATGATCCGTCGTGTGGAGGCACAGTGGTCCCATTTCAGTGCGGGTGCGATGTTGGCCACATACGCCATGCCCCCATAGGCAGAGCAGGCCCTGTCGTGTGCGTCCAGAGGGAGGAGTAGTGGTAGCAGGTCCGCCTTTAGACATGCCGGGTTGGAGAGGCATATCTCCACGGGATGCTGGTAGGGACACCTCCGACAGTAGAAGACGGGCATGACGCAGCTGAACAATGTGATGCGGTAAGTCAGTCGGTAACTTACGTTCAGCAGGGACAGGAGATCGCATCCCAATATATGTATCAGGTTGGTTTTGTACAGCTTGAGCTGTCCGGCGTAGTTGGGTAGGTGTGTTGCGGTTGCCATTTCGCAGCGGTGCGTTGTGGTGGCGTGCTCCGGCTGTGTGTGCAGTCTGCAATGTGCACGCTCCGAGGTTGCTGTGAGCTCTGTGTAGTCGTAGGGAGACAGGACTTGTGTTCTGTTGGCTTGTTTGGAGGACACGGGCCCTCATCCCACATGCTTCTCAGACAGTTCAAGGTCAGTGATGTGTGACTCCTTCCAATTAACTTGCATGTGGCCGACATGGGGGAGTGTTTTCTTCTTTCTTCCCCGTCCGTTGTGTGCTTCTGTGATATGCGCTATCTGCCCTGTGGTCGGTCTCCTCGGCATGCCTGTGTTGGTCTTTTCTTGGACAATGGCTGTATTCACCGGCTTCTTTCGTAGGGCTGTGGTTTCGGAGTTGGAATGGAAGGTCATTCAGTGCTGTCTGCTCTCCCTTGTGTGGGCGGCAGGCTGCCTTTCCGCTCTGCGTTGGGCCTTGTGTGTGAATGTTATTCTTGGGCCACCTGTTGTCGGTCCCCGGGCTCTTTGGTGTTCCGTTTTATATGTCTTGTTCATATGTGCAGGGTGGTATGGGTGTTTCAGTGTGGTACTGGCGTTCCTCTTCCCGAAGGGGCCCTGCTTCTCCTAGTTGGTGTTGCCGCCGCTGTGTGCTTCGCCATGTTTGTTACACTGGGGTGTGTCCTGCTGTTGCGTGACTTCACTGACATGTGTGCGTCGGTTGTGTGGCGTTGGGTGTTGTCCGTGAATTGGGCGTTGGGGACATGTCTGTGGCAGGCCTGTCACGTGTCATGTGCGTTCGGGGTGGGGCTGATGTGTGTGCTGCTTGGTTGTGTCCCTGTGTCTGTGTGCGACGCATGCATGGCGCTGCGGTTGGCCTCTGCGTTGTGCGCATGTGTGGCGGCGTCATCGCCGCTTTGGGGCCGTGACGGGGTCGTTGGTTCCTAGTCCCAGGTGGTGTGTACACATGTGTTACGCGATGTTACGATTTGGCCTGTGTGTCATATGTGGATGCAATGGTGGATGTGTAGTGTACACGCGCTGGGGGGGTTGTCCGCTTTTTCCGCCCTTGCACTGTGTGCGCTGTTTGCGTGCACTTGTTGTGTGTGTGCCTACCTGCGTCTCCGCGGTACGTTGCGTCCTTGGTGGTGCATCAGCAAGAGCATGGGGAGGGCCTGCAGTGCTGGATTCATGCTCGGGGAGCCGCTTCTTCGTTGTCCGTGCTCGGCGTCCGTGTTACCGCTTCGGTTTGTCGTACGGTATCTCTTGGCCGTGGGAGCCGTTTGTTTGCGGCATCGTAATTTATGCGCCGGGCGGGACGTGTTTTCGTCGGACGGTGTGTGTCAGTTGGGCTGCGCCGCTACGTGTACGGGCGCACTTTGATGGCGGACGGTGTTGCTGGCTTGCCGGCGGTGTTTGGCCTACTTTTCGCATCGTAATTGGGCGGGCGTGTGGACTGCTGCGTGCCGGCGGTAACTGGTGGTTTTTGCATCCGCCAGCACGGCGGTTGTGCTTCCGCCCGCCATCGTAATGACCCCCTAAGTTATTAAAATAAATATTAAAACATATTAATAAGTAAGTATATATATATTGTATATTATATGTATATGTTTAATGTATTATCAAATTATATATATTACTTATAATTTTGAAGCATTTTAAAATATTATTAACTATAAGGCCCATTACGATACCGGGCGTGAAAAAATCCGCCAGGCATGAAAGCGGCAAAATTCCGCCCGCACACACCGTCTGAACACCGACCACGCCATTACGAATACACAAACCGAAAACCGCCATCGGCGGAAAAACCACACAAGATACCGCCCGCCCTCGTCCGAGTCGGAGTCAAACCGCCCGCCACGGACGGAAACACGCACGACAACACAAAACCGCCCGTCCTCACGGCCGACACACCGCACGTGAAATTACGATCGCCCCGCCATGAGCGCGGGTAAACCACAAATATACCGCCCGCCAGCGCAAACAACGCCGATGAGAATTGACACGGCAGAAGCCATGGCGCCCACGTCCCTGCACAGAAACCATCCGCTGACAAAAACAATCGCACACAACATGGCCAACAAGTCCACACAGCAAGGCACGCACAAATACACAAGCACAGTACACATCCCGAAAACACCCCCCTGGACAAACAAAAAATACAAAGGCCAGAACACCAGACACAACACACCTGAAAACAACAGACCATGAGGACACACCCACATAGGTAAGTACAAAAGCAGCACTCCCACAGACCACAACCCCTTGCAACATTGCGAACTAGAGAGGAGAGGAGAGGACACAGTGACACAGCAAGGACAGCAGCACACCACAGAAACGCACACATCACAACCACCACCACCACCACCACCAAACACCGGCACCACAAACCCCCTGCACATTACACAACACACACCGCACCAGCACCACAAACACCATGGCACCACAAAGAATGCCCAAGTTCACGCCCATTGAGCTGACGGTCATGGTCGACGAGATTATCAAGGTGCACCCACAAATCTATGGGAACCTGGTCCAGCACACACCACTAGCCACCAGAAACAGAATGTGGAACCGGATCGTAGACCAGGTCAATGCAGTCGGGACCCTGCCCAGGAACAGAGTTGAAATCAACAAACGGTGGAATGACGTCAAGAGCCTGGTCAAGAAGAAGGAGAGCAAGAACAGAGAGCTGGCTGCCGTCACTGGCGGAGGGAATCCCGCGCTCTTCAAGACCTTCAAAGCGTGGGAGGAGAAGGTGCGAGTCATTATACATCCGGAGATCCTCGCCGGATTAGCAGGGGGAGTGGAGGCTGGTAAGTACAAACTAATGTATACCAGCACACCGCTATGTACTCACATGCACTACCACCATGCCACAGCTCCCAGGGACAAACACCCCCATGTCCAGCACACAATACACAACACATCACACACACATGCAACAGACACCACCACACACAGCCCAAACCTAACAACTGTAAGATACGTGGGGGCATGTGTACACTCAGCCAGCCACGTAACCACCAACAGGTCCCCAAGTATGCCAGAAGCGCCACAACGAGCACCCACCACACCCATGTGTCCGCCGTAGCTGCACTAACCGACAAGTAACAGGTAAGTGGCAGGAACACAAAGTGCAGTGGGTGGGAGGGTGGACAGCTCAAGTACAACACACACCAGGCCCCTAGTCCCACAGCACAGCAAGGAGGAGCATCCCCCACACCCCACACCCACGTGTCAGCCACCGCAGTGCACACCGACAGCCGAAAGGTAGACATCACGGTCCACAACAATCGGTGTCAGTGGGTGTCCAGCCATCACCACGACCCACAACACCGCCCCCACCCCCACAGACCTGCAACATGGAGCACCCCCGCTTAGAACCATGTGGCATCCAGTACAGTGCACGCACGAACAACCTGCAGGTGGGAAACTGGACAGGGCTGGATTACTGGAGGCATGAGGACCGTAACACGACCAACACATGGGACATGTTACGTAGCAGACGAACACGCAGCACCGCCCACTGTCACGAACGAGTGAACAATGTGCACACGGACATGAACCACAGACTCACACCCCACATGACCCATCACAGACACAGCAACACCCAAGGAGCCACGTCTGCATGCACAAGCCACACTGAATATAGTACCACACGGCAGCCACTGTGCAACCCATCACACACAACCGAAACACCATTGAAGTCCTGTCCATGTAGCCCCTACTGCCTGTCAACCACACACCCCACAACTACGCCTATGTAAGACAAACAACACTAGACGCAACAGAGCGGAACAACATAAATGCACACGAACACCACTGAACCCATCAAACACACAGACACACCATGCACATACAACATACCATCCATCCCATCCGTCAGCCCCAGTCTCATGAAAGGCATGTCATCCGCACAGCTGCCACACATACAGCAGTCACGCTAAGATACATGCCCATGACCAACCATGTGCCAGAAGTCAATGAAGCGCACGCCACACTGTGAGCAACAACACACAACATGGGCCACACCCCCCCGAGCACTGCAGTGATGCACATGGCACAGGGCAGCACGCACACCAAGGAGATGGGACAACTGCAATACGTCGGGTGGCACACAACCATCACACACTCATAACGATGCGTCCAATGCCATGTCCAGTAATCACAACAGACAGCAAATATGCAGGGTATGTCAGGCATGCACACACCTCAGACCATGCACTGTCATGCTGCCACAACACATGTCACGTTCGGCACCCATGGCTCACAGCATGTAGCCCAAAAGCATATTCCATCCCAAATGCGTTTCTGGGGCATGACCCCCATGTTGCCATATGCGTTCCTAAGCGTTCCATTTGCACCCCAAAAGCATATTCCATCCCAAATGCGTTTCTGGGGCATGACCCCCATGTTGCCATATGCGTTCCTAAGCGTTCCATTTGCACCCCAAAAGCATATTCCATCCCAAATGCGTTTCTGGGGCATGACCCCCATGTTGCCATATGCGTTCCTAAGCGTTCCATTTGCACCCCAAAAGCATATTCCATCCCAAATGCGTTTCTGGGGCATGACCCCCATGTTGCCATATGCGTTCCTAAGCGTTCCATTTGCACCCCAAAAGCATATTCCATCCCAAATGCGTTTCTGGGGCATGACCCCCATGTTGCCATATGCGTTCCTAAGCGTTCCATTTGCACCCCAAAGCATATTCCATCCCAAATGCGTTTCTGGGGCATGACCCCCATGTTGCCATATGCGTTCCTAAGCGTTCCATTTGCACCCCAAAAGCATATTCTATCCCAAATGCGTTTCTGGGGCATGACCCCCATGTTGCCATATGCGTTCCTAAGCGTTCCATTTGCACCCCAAAAGCATATTCCATCCCAAATGCGTTTCTGGGGCATGACCCCCATGTTGCCATATGCGTTCCTAAGCGTTCCATTTGCACCCCAAAAGCATATTCCATCCCAAATGCGTTCCTGGGGCATGACCCCCATGTTGCCAAATGCGTTCCTAAGCGTTCCATATGCACCCCAAAAGCAAAGTACAAACCAGACCCAGGATGGGCCTGGAGCCCGCATACACCAGAGTCACAATAAGTAGGAGCACAGCAACACACCCATCGGCATAGCCAATCCGTCCCATGCCACATGTGCACAGCACACAGTCCCATTGCCAAGCACACACAACAACAGATTGTACAGCCACACACCCGCCTCCGGGACACACGTGCACGAGAGTGCACGAACGGAGAATGTCAGACAACCAATACAGACTTCGCCAGGTGCAACACAATAACAAATCTCATTCTCTCCACAGGTGACGAACTGCTGGATGCTGGGGATGGAGACAGCAGCCAGCACAGCCAGCCTACAAGCCCCCAACGAGGACACACGGATGTGGAGGATCTGTCCTCCTCTTCGGACACGGACCACCAAGCAGGCCCATCTAGTGTGGCAGGGCCCAGCCGCTCCCCAGGACCCCTCCTACCCACCAACCCATCATCCAGGGCTGCTGAACATTCCCAGCCCCCTGCTGCCACTGTCGTTGCGGCCACACCCACGGTCATTGCGGCCACACCCACGGGCATTGCGGCCACACCCACGGTCATTGCGGCCACACCCACGGTCATTGCGGCCACTACCACTGCCGCAACCGCCACCACGTCTTCGCTGGCCCCAGCCCCAGCGCAGGTGGTGGCCCGGACGACTGGATCCACCCTGGGAGCCAGGGCGAGGACCGTGGTGAGCAATGTGGCTAGTGGGCAGGCCGGTGGCAGCAGGACTGGTAGGAGGAGCAGGGTCAGGGAAACGCCAGCCTCCCCTGGGAGCCATGCCCTGCCTCAAATGGCCAGAGTCCTTGGGGCCTATGAAGAGGCCCAAGGACAATGGGCCAGGTCAGCTACAGACACGCGTGAGGTGCTGGGGGTGCTGAGGTCCATGGACGCCCATATGGGCCAACTCGTGGACCTCATGGGCCAGCTGGTGGTGGCGGTGAGGTCACAGCCAGGGACAGCAGCTCCCCTCCGCCACCACCTGCCGGGGCGCAGGGTCGAGCAGCAGTGTCCAGTTCCCCTGCGTCCACAGCCAGTGAGCACACCTCAACCACCAGCATGTCGCAAGCAGGCACCCCCCTCGCAAACGTGGAAGGGGCCGTCCGAAGTGGAAACAGATCTCCCGGGAGGACTTTGCACGCTCCAGACGCAAGTGAGGCAGCCAGCCAGCCTTCCTTGACCACCCACTGCATTGACTTGGACTACGATCCCACTCCACACAGCCATCTGGATGGCATGTGTGTGTTGGACTATGGACATAGAACCAGTGGGTACACCCTGAGCATCACGCAGCCATGACCGACAGCTCATTGTCACTGCACGCACCACTTTTGTCATCACCTTACACACAATCACATGTCACAGTTTGAAATAAATGCACCTCTTCCACAAACTGCTGTCTGTGCCCTGTGTTTTAATTGTACGGAATACAACGGCCACCTTGAGCGGAACGGCACCTGATGCGTGGCATGGCAATGGAACCGGAGGGCCTGTAGGGACCTAGGGGTGGGAGACAGAACAGGAGCACATTCAATGAGTGTGTCACACACCCATCACACAGTACATGTCAACAACTACAAGCAATGTACACAGATCGCACAGAGCAATAGGGCACAATGCCACAGCCACCATCAGTGGCATACTAACCTGGGCATGGAGCGTTGACACACAGCACGCAGTGAACAAAAGGCCACCCTGACACAGCACACACACACCTGCACAAATACAGACACATCAGCCGTCGTACATGGACACTCACCGTCAAGTGAAGTAGCGGGCGATGAGCTGCTGGCGCACATTCCCAGCTTCCTCCTCTCCGCTGTCCTCCTCACTCGAGCTGTCCTGGTCTGCGGGCTGGGGCCCTGGTTGATCTCCGTCATCCACAATGAGGGGGATCTGCTTCCGAATGGCCAGATTGTGCAGCATGCAGCACGCCACCACTATCTGGCACACCTTCTGTGGGGAGTACGCCAGCGCACCCCCGGTGCGGTCCAGGCACCTGAACCTGGACTTGAGGAGGCCAAAGGTACGCTCGACCACACGTCTGGTCCTCCCATGTGCCTCATTGTAGCGATCGTCTGCTGGGGTGCGAGGATTCCTCAATGGACTGAGCAGCCATGCCCCATTCGGGTACGCAGAGTCACCTGGGTGTGAGGGACACAGAGAACCGTTGCTATTCCAACTGGACAGGGGACAGCATCGCACAACCAGCACGCTACACCACTCCACATACTCACCGACAATACAGCCACGATCCTGTTGCAGATTGGACATCAGTCGTGGCAAGATGCTGTTGCGCATTACGTGTGCGTCATGGGCCGAGCCTGGGAACTTTGCACACACGTGGGTTATCACCATGTCCGCAAGGCACACCACTTGCACATTCAGGGAGTGCGTGTGCTTCCTGTTGCGGTACAGGTGCTCAGTGGCCTGTGGTGGAACAAGGCCAACATGTGTGCAATCAATGGCACCAACGACGTGTGGGATCCTGCCAAGGGCATAGAATGCACCCTTCACTGCCGCCAATTCACGAGCCCTGGGGAATCTGATGTACCTGTTTCGGTACAGCATCATGGCTGCCAGTACATCCCTCAGCACCTTGCTGAACATGGGCTGGGACATCCCTCCTCCACTGCCCACTGTGTGCTGGAATGACCCAGTGGCGAAGAAATGCATGGCGGCCATCACCTTAGCCGTGGGGGTGAATGCTGTCGGATACACCCTGCGGGGACGGAGATGGGGTTCCAACATGGCACACAGTCGATGCAGGGTTGGCCTGTCCAGCCGAAACTTCCTTATGACCTCAGTACTCCATGTCTGCCAGCAATTGGTATGGGCGGTCAATGTTCGGTCTCCGCCTAGGGAAGATGGCAGTGGACACATGTCAGAGCAACACAACACATAGCAATTTCGCATTCACATCACTGACATGACTGAGCAAGCACATGAGTCACAGCCCAGCTGTCAAGCAGGGACGGCACGGCCACAATACACTTACACAGGTCTCCCACCAATGGCAATGGCTAGTGATGCAAACCACTGCCATGGTCATGCACATGGGGATCTAGGCCCCAATGACTTGCGGGGCGTGCTGATGGGGACTGACTGCATATTCGTCAAGCGGCAACGCCACGGCAACATGAATGTCTGCTGAGCATGGCACTGCTTCCGAGGCTGGATGAGTATGGCACACGACGACGACGATGTGGGCACAGGCTGAGCGGCCAAAACAAGTGGGACCTGTGGCACGAGGGGATATGAGACAGTAGTAGGTGTCAGCACTGCACCCTATGTACAGCACTGTACGGATCACACCTCCCGAAACATTGACAGGTGTCCACATTGACAGCCCCATGCCAAGACGGCTGTGTGCTTGCAGTCACACGTCACAGGTGAGAGGTTACATTGCACGTGCCAGGTGGCAGACGTACATAGTGGGAGCTATCATGTGTGTGCATGTGTCTCCTGTTCAGGATCCACCAGATGGGCGCTGACTCTGTACTGACCATTGGACACAGCATGTTCCGTGGAAGGCTTGTGTGTGTGGGATGGTGGCACTGGATGTGCCTCCGTTGGGTGGGGGGCCATGCACAGGGCGGGTACATCGATGATTGCGCATTGTTGGTCACGGTGGGTGCACCCACTAAGATGTGTTGCCCTGTGTACAATTCCTATGTCCGCATGATGATGGACTGTAGATGTGGGCAGACTACACATTGGTCGATGTGCTGTCCATGTGCATGTGCCTTCACACCAGGCACAGCTGCCCCTGCACATGTGACCCCTGCTGGACTCGCTGCTGGGTCTGTGGAGCTGATGCACCTTCTGTGCGTGGGGCGGACAGCTCACCTCACTTCCCTCATTGCGCATGTCATGACTTTGCCGCAGGTGACATGGATCATGGAGGGCCCACATGTACGCGTGGGTAGGCTACACATGTTTGTTCACTGGTCGCCACCCCCAGTCAGTGTTTCGAATGGGAAGGTTGTTGTGCTGGTGGTATATTCGATGTGGCGGATGGGCGGGCCTAGGTGCGGGCTTACATTCCGGACATGGGGGTAGTTGGATTGGCGACTAGTTGCAGTACACACGGGACACGTCTCTTCCTTTCCACATCTGGGTCATCCCTTGTACTCACTGACAGTGATACAGTCATCTTCGCCCCAGCCCTCATGTCCTCCCCTCGCTCCCCCAATATGCATGTGCACCTGCGAGGCTAGCGCTTGCACAGGCAGCCCCAAGCTCGCACCAGAGAGGGCAAGGAGTGTATGTGTGGGTCCAGTTGCACGAGTGGGCTGTCTCAGGGTATGATGTGTGGCGGGACGCCGTCCACCTGCGTGGTGCCCCAAATGGAGACCCGGCCTGCATGGACTATGCATCACAGTCTTCGCCTTCCGGATCCGCCACCTGCGACACCCAGTGGCAGTGGCTGCCCTTGCGGGCAGGCCGCGTCCGTCTGTGACTGATGGCCCACACATTCACTCTTTGGCCTCTCTGGGGAGGGCTCGGGGGTGGTGGCGCACGCGCTTGCACTTAGTCGCAATGGCATGTGGCGTGGTTGGTATAATGGGCAATGGATGGGATGGTGCGAGCCACCTCCCGTGACGTCAGTGCTGCTCGTGCTGAGGTGCGTCCCCCCTACACTTCCATTTGACTTGTGGCATGCTACACGTTGAGGTTCTATTGCCTGCGTGATATGACCAGGAGGAGCGCGAGGAGACCTCTCACACACCATGCTCCACTGCCATCCCGTGCCCTGTATCGCCTGTGCGGATTGACTATGTTGGGGTTACACCTGGTCGACTGGGGCTGTGTGTGCCTTGTCAAGGGGCATGGCGGGCGCACAACAGGATCCAGCTAGTCCACGGAGGGTGGGCTGACGTGTGCGCCTGGTTCCGCATTGTTCGTGTGCCCGGCTGCTGTGCACACACGTGTTCACTTCCCCCCCCCCCGACAGGTGTCCTCTCACAATGCCCAGGGAAGCAGTGGTGTACTGTTCATGACCCCTCCCAACACGGCGTGCTCCAACTTGGCATGTGCGCATCTACCCGTCGCACCCACCCACCTGAGCACTGCGTCCATACGACTTCAGACGACACATGTGTGTCTTCCACAGTAGTGCTACTCATTTGCGTTGACATCCAATACCAGTGGACTACATGGTCATGTCACGACTGCCGTGTACTTCACATACTCTCATCCTCTCTCATTCGTACATGTGAAATGAGTCAGCGGAGACAGTTTTGGTTTCAAACATTATATTGAGTCTTCTGTCCTCTGTGATGCAGTATAGTGGACACTACTGGCAGCGGAATACATGTTGAGGATATACTGAGCATGATTACAAATGGGATAGGGTGTGGGCTTACATGTGATTGGCTGTTGCATGTGGGATGTGGGCTTCAGAGTTACATCTGCTTGGCCAAGGCTGTGCTAATGTACATTTACGTATAGCTGCGGAGCTGCGGACTTTGACACAGACGGTATACAAGTAGCCTACCAGACCGCTTGGCATCATGGGCACAGTCCATCTCAGTTCCATGTGACAGGTTTGCTGCGGTTGTTCCTCATGCACGCGTGCATGTGAGATGACATCAGGGCATGTGCTTGCGTGCATGCAGCGGCGTGCCACTTGTTGTTGCAATGTGGTGGTTACTGGACATGTCACAGTCACTGGGGTCGTGTTGTTGTTGTTTGCACTTGTCGTCCATGCAAAGGTCCTGGTATGGGATTTCCGGGCGGGGGTGGGAGGGGTGCAGCACCCACAGACTCCAGGCGACCTATTCATGTCCACTGAGCGGTGTGTGTGTCCATGGGCGCTGGATCCATGTCGTGTCCTGGTTGTTCGTGCAGTTCCGTCCATGTGGGTGCGATACACAGACCCCATGCCACTGCCTCCCACGATGCATGCGGTGTTCCTGGATGTGATGGGGAACAGTGTGCATGTCCCGGTCATTTCCGATGTCATGGCGATGTCGTTGATGGTGTGGTAATTGTTGCCGGTCGTTTGGTATGGCTGTTGTGGTGGTGACTGGCCAGTCCGTGCGGAAGCTAAGCATGGGTGCGGGGTTGGACATCATAGGTCAATCGGGGAACCTGCGTTGGGGTCCGACGAATTTACAGGTTGTCAGGTATGCGATGCCGTCCAGCAGGGCTTCCATGTCATTGGTGGTGTTTATGTTTGCCAGCCAATGTAGCGGATGGTGGCTGTCAAGGTGTTGTTCGTAAGTTGTCCCTTGGAGGACCATGATGGGGCATGCTGGGTGACATTCGATGTAGCTGTGCTCGATGATCCGTCGTGTGGAGGCACAGTGGTCCCATTTCAGTGCGGGTGCGATGTTGGCCACATACGCCATGCCCCCATAGGCAGAGCAGGCCCTGTCGTGTGCGTCCAGAGGGAGGAATAGTGCTAGCAGGTCCGCCTTTAGACATGCCGGGTTGGAGAGACACATCTCCACGGGATGCTGGTAGGGACACCTCCGACAGTAGAAGACGGGTATGACGCAGCTGAACAATGTGATGCGGTAAGTCAGTCGGTAACTTACGTTCAGCAGGGACAGGAGTTCGCATCCCAATATATGTATCAGGCTGGTTTTGTACAGCTTGACCTGTCCGGCGTAGTTGGGTAGGTGTGTTGCGGTTGCCATTTTGCAGCGGTGCGTTGTGGTGGCGTGCTCCGGCTGTGTGTGCAGTCTGCAATGTGCACGCTCCGAGGTTGCTGTGAGCTCTGTGTAGTCGTAGGGAGACAGGACTTGTGTTCTGTTGGCTTGTGCGGAGGACACGGGCCCTCATCCCACATGCTTCTCAGACAGTTCAAGGTCAGTGATGTGTGACTCCTTCCAATTAACTTGCATGGGGCCGACATGGGGGAGTGTTTTCTTTATTCTTTCCCGTCCGTTGTGTTCTTCTGTGATATGCGCTATCTGCCCTGTGGTCGGTCTCCTCTGCATGCCTGTGTTGGTCTTTTATTGGACAATGGCTGTATTCACTGGCTTCTTTCGTAGGGCTGTGGTTTCGGAGTTGGAATGGAAGGTCATTCAGTGCTGTCTGCTCTCCCTTGTGTGGGCGGCAGGCTGCCTTTCCGTTCTGCGTTGGGCCTTGTGTGTGAGCGTTATTCTTGGGCCACCTGTTGTCGGTCCCCGGGCTCTTTGGTGTTCCGTTTTGTATGTCTTGTTCATATGTGCAGGGTGGTATGGGTGTTTCAGTGTGGTACTGGCGTTCCTCTTCCCGAAGGGGCCCTGCTTCTCCTAGTTGGTGTTGCCGCCGCTGTGTGCTTCGCCATGTTTGTTGCACTGGGGTGTGTCCTGCTGTTGCGTGACTTCACTGACATGTGTGCGTCGGTTGTGTGACGTTGGGTGTTGTCCGTGAATTGGGCGTTGGGGACATGTCTGTGGCAGGCCTGTCACGTGTCATGTGCGTTCGGGGTGGGGCTGGTGTGTGTGCTGCTTGGTTGTGTCCCTGTGTCTGTGTGCGACGCATGCATGGCGCTGCGGTTGGCCTCTGCGTTGTGCGCATGTGTGGCAGCGTCATCGCCGCTTTGGGGCCGTGACGGGGTGGTTGGTTCCTAGTCCCAGGTGGTGTGTACACATGTGTTACGAGATGTTACAATTTGGCCTGTGTGTCATATGTGGATGCTATGGTAGATGTGTCGTGTACACGCGGGGGTGGGGGGTTGTCCGCTTTTTCCGCCCTTGCACTGTGTGCGCTGTTTGCGTGCACTTGTTGTATGTGTGCCTACCTGCGTCTTCGCGGTACGTTGCGTCCTTGGTGGTGCATCAGATAGAGCATAGGGAGGGCCTGCAGTGCTGGATTCATGCTCGGGGGTGCCGCTTCTTCGGTGTCCGTGCTCGGCGTTCGTGTTACCGCTTCGGTTTGACGTACGGTGTCTCTTAGCCGTGGGTTCAGTTTGTGTGCGGCATCGTAATTTGTACGCCGGGCGGTACGTGTTTCGTCGGACGGTGTGTGTCAATTGTGCTGCGCCGCTACGTGTACGGGTGCACTTTGATGGCGGACAGTGTCGCTGGCTTGCCGGCGGTGTTTGGCTGACTTTTCGCATCGTAATCGGGCGGGCGTGTGGACTGCTGCGTGCAGGCGGTGACTGGTGGTTTTTGCATCCGCCACCACGGCGGTAGTGCTTCCGCCCGACATCCTAATGGGCCCCTATGTTTCTTTTAATTATATGTATTATTTACTTTATTTTATAATATTTTTTTAACTTAAATTAAAAACGATATTTTTAACAACTATATTTTTGACATCGATATTTTTTTTCTCGATATTTTTGTACTTACCTTAATGTAGATAGGATGTCGATATTCTTGTCTTCGATATTTTTGTTTCAATATTTTTGTAGGTCGATATTGTGACCTTCGATATTTAGTCAGTGATTCCTATTCTTTCTGTGTAACTCTGAGGAAACTAAAAATGCACGATTAGCTGAGTGAAACTGTTATCTGTTGTTTCCACGATTCTGAGAGTGTTCCGATTCTAAAGGGAAACAAAGTTGTCATGTTTATGCGGTTGCCAGAAACTACTCCCTTCTTGTTTACAAGGAGTTTCTAGTGGCCTCTGAGTTAGCTGGCACAAAGTAATTAAGTTTAATATACTTGATAGGGACATACTGACCTCAGTCCTATGTTAAACCTATAGGGTATATTATTCCAATGCGCAGAGCCTATTAGGGAAATAGGAACTACACTACATGGCGCCCAACGTTTGGTAAGGCACTAATTTAACGCTAGATACTGAGTAACTCAGTCGTGCTTTTCTCTCAGAGACCCCTACTCACATACTCCAGAAGACTTCTGGAGTGGGTAGGGTTAAGTATCCGCCAAAGCTAAATAGGACAAAAATCCTATATATATTAGCTGTTTGGTTTGTTCAACGTTGAAGGTTAAAGTGTTCCAAAATATTGTGCACCTTATCTTTTGTTTCCTTGAAACTTGTTTATTCAAAAAACAATGTCCCTGAACGGGGATACAAACACCAAGAACTGTAGCTGCGGCTGACCCAGTCGTAACAGTTTTTAATTTTACAGGTTTAAATGAAACCGATGAGGGTGTTATAAACATCCCTCCAAACTTAAGGAGAGCCATCACTCTAAAACTTATAAAACACGGCCTAACACCAAGAGGTGGTAGAGCAGTTTTCGTGATAGAGGCACACGAATCCTTTCAAACAGAGGTATTCTATTCATGGATAGTATTCCCAGAATCAAATCGAGTAACAAAAATGTTTCACTTCTTTAAAGAAGATGAACCACCAGAGGAATATATTCCTTTCGAGGATATTGAAATTCCACTCACATACCAGGAGCATAATCTCTGGTTTAAAGGCGCCCTAAAACATCACAAAACAAGCATTTGCAATGCAATAGGTCTCGCATTATTAAAATTTGAGCTATTGGCATTAGCTAAATAATGCAACACCAATAGCTCAAACTTCAATAATGCGAGACCTATTGCATTGCAAATGCTTGTTTTTTTCTTGTTGAGGTATGCAGGGGTGCTGTTGCAGGTGGCCTGTAGGTGATGCAGCTGGCTGGACCATGCAGGCTTGGAGGGGCAGCAAATGTAGTTCCTTCAGGGTTGATATGTCATGACTGAGCTTTCTTCGCCCTTTGGTTAGATTCTGAGTGGCCTTTTAGCGGGGACCACCGTGGGACTGATGGCGTAAACTCACATGTTTCCAGCTCTGTCTTTCCTGTGCAGTATGTAGTCTGACGACTGCAGCGAGCACTTGATACAGATGGTGCACTCTGTGCCTGAATACAGCAAGCACGTGGTGCCCGTGGTGCACTGTGTGTCTGTGCCTGAATCCAGCATGCACGTGGTAACCATGGTGCACTGTGCACCTTCCAAAAGGTGCACTGTGTACATCCTGTCTACACTTGAATATACTAAGCGTGGAGCATTGAGTGCATTCTCTATTTGTGCCTGACTACACTAGGCATGTGATACAATTGGTGCACTGTGTGCCTGTATGCCGTAAGCGTGTTACAAATGGTGCAGTGCATACTGTCTAGTTATGTGCCTGACTACACTAAGCATGTGATACAATTGGTGCACTGTGTGTCTGTGTGCATGTATGCCGTAAGCGTGTTACGAATAGTGCAGCGCATAAAGTCTAGTTATGTGCCTGACTATACTAAGCATGTGATACAATTGGTGAACTGTGTGTCTGTGTGCATGTATGCCATAAGCGTGTTACGAATAGTGCAGTGCATAAAGTCAGGTGCAGCAGTTGTTCATTTTACTCAAGTTGTGCGCCACGCTGAAGTGGACTCATTAATACTAAGTATGTTGTTTAATTTAACTTCAAACCGGCGTTCCTGTTTCCGTGTGTCCAGTTCTTACCTTCATAAACACACGCAACTAACACGTTTCATATTGTTTACCAGATGTTACGAGACGGTTAGTTCCCTATAAAACGTCACTCAAAGTATTACACATACAACATCGAAACGTTACATATAAGCCAAGCGAAACCTTGCTATTACTCCCAATGGCAATTCATGGGAATTCAAAGAACGTAAACCCTTGAAATTTGTGAAAATAAACGATTTTAGGAGCGTATGTCCTGTTTGCAGATATTAAAGCCCTACGGAAAAATTGTAGCATTTTTGCTTTGTGATGGAGTAAATGGAATTGAAAAGAACAAATGAAAATGGGGTAGGGCTTCGCCGTGCACTTCTCCGACCCCATACAGTAACTCTATTCATCCAGCTTTACAGCCCCTCTTTAAGGCGTTTCGGCCCCTACTCCATTGCTGTCCCTCCCACTAGGATCCTTGCTTATGTCTTACGTCTGCTCTACCTCGCCCATCCCGGTTGTGCATCATGTTGAAAATACCTCAACGCGAGCCTTACCTTAGGCTGAGCACAGACTTCACATCGAAGTACCTCTGCTTTGCTTCCGTAGGCAAAAGGTTAACTCCTAGCTGCTTTTTAAAATTGAATGACGGGCTAATGGCCAACAGTGTGGAAGTCCTTTGGGGACGCTTTACTCAGTAAACACCGCGACTGGTTAGACAAAAAAAAAAAACAGTACAGAAGAACTTCCATACAGCTGGCAGGGTATGGAAAGCATGTGTGTGGCAGTCCAAGAGCCAGTACTGGCCTTTAACACCTCGCTATGAATCTGTTTTCTATGGTGTTCAAGGTGTGACGTCTCGAAGTCCGGCCTGGTACTGTAAAGTGAGGGACACTTGGACGATGTGAGATTGTGGGCATTCCTGCAACTTCCCTTTGTGGACAGTGAAGGCACTGTATCTGCCGTGCACAAGATGGAGTCCTAGCTAGAATAAAAGACTAAAGTCTTATAGATACTGTTGAGTGCGCGAGGGAGGGTCTGCTCCTGTCAAGCATGACTTGATCTGTACAGATGAGAATTCATGCAAACCTCAACTTTTAAATCACACCCATCACCCTCAAGTCGAAATTAACCGTGGGCCCCTGTTTACCCTCTCTGTACATAATCCTGGCTGTCAATGTGCACAAGCCACATGGCACATTGTGGTTTACCCCATGTATTCTAACATGTGTCATTGGCTGCATCCATGTATATGCCTAATTAATTATCGGAGCTGCATAAGCAAGTCCATAAATAAATGATGTACGGTATCAACAGTACACAATGCATAAGATCAAAAACATTCTGACTGCGCAAGTAGGATTGTCTTGTGGAAAGTAAATAGAGCGAGCCACTAAAGCACAGACAATTAATGAAAGAATGTTCATATATACACACACATCATATATCCATATTTACAGTAAAGGAGGACAGGGGAGAAAGGGAGAGCAGGGAGTAGGACAAAGTGGGCAATCAGACGTGGTTGCTTTTGGTGTTTAGGTGTGTCGTCACAGGAGTACTAAGGGTCAAGAGGAAGCTGATGGGACACGGGGTTCTGAAAGAAATGGATCCCAGTGGTCGGGCCGAGTACATTAAACGTGATGTAGAGCAAGTGGTACCAATGGGGTTTAAATCAGCACAGCGAAGGTCACTCAGAGGCACATATCGAAATGACAGGTAGCTGATTAGGTTTACATGGGCCACATTGCCTTTCGCCACTCGTACGGGCCTCGCCTTATTGCCCACTGACGGCTCTGGCAGCCCTTGCTTATTGCCACCAGACATCGTGGCTGTCCCCATGTACATAAACACTCACTATGGGTGCTCTCGTATATTGCTACAAATAATTTACAGTATACATTACACATAAAGTAACAGTAGTCGCTGGGTCTATTTACTGCCACCCTGGCTAGCCCTGGCGATCACGTGTTCTGCCCCTGGTAATTGCAGCAGCCGAGAGGAACCGTGCGCAGCCTGTCAAGTGAACCCCGACCATTAAAGCTGATGTGCGTGGGGAGCTTGAGGGGCAACTAAGTCGCACACTCACCGCTCTCGTAGCAGAGCCGGGTCGGACTCGGAGGGCTCGGGCAGAGGTGGAGGAAGCCGTGGACTGGGAGTCGCGGAGATCGAACACAGCACTCAGCGGTGACGGGCGACGGTACCCGGGGCGGCTGAGGGTCTAGCACCGGACAGGGGACACTGTGGGAGCTGAAGATGATGAGCTCCTGACGAAGGTACGAGTCGGGTGGCTCTCGGCTGGAGGATGCAAGCAGGGTGCTGCGCGAGCTGGAATCCAGTCACCCGGAAGCCTGCCCACTTACCAGCAATACTCCGGTTCTCGCGGCTCACAAGGGTCTTGAGGCTGGCTTCGGGCAGGGCTCACTCGGATGGACAGGCAGCCTGGGCTCCGGGCCGCAGGTATCTAAAACAACCACCGCATTCACACAGAAAAGAGTCAACATCTCGGCTCTGACGTCTCTGGAGTCCACCCACCGGCCGGAGGCGGGGCGTGCAGTAGCTAGATTGCCGAGCGCCAGGGCCACACACTGTACCTATACAGATGCATCTTTCGCCCCCCACGCCAGTGGAAGGACACGGGCGGTCTCAGAATCCTCAGAGCCAATAAACGACTGACAGAAGTTCCCACAGCCAATGGTAGGTCAAGGTAGCCAATATCAGAATAAAGGGATAAATTACGAGGTCCCCACTCGCTTTTTGCCTCTAATAACGTTTCGGCTGACAGTTACCAATCGCAAACTCAGGCTGGCTGAGATCATTCTGGCCCGATGTTTGCAGGGAGCTAGTGCAAAGTAACTGGTGCTCAGGTAAAGCGCTCCAATACCTTCGGGTCGAGTTTGCGCTATCTAAAGCTGCAAAAAAAAAAAAACATTGAGTGGGGGGGGGGAGGGAGCGCGGCAGCGAGGCGAACGCGCGCTGCTGCGCGTTCTGGCCACCGTCGGGAATGGGAGGAGCAAAGGCGGGACATGCGCCCGCCTTTGCCCAATCGCGTGCCGTCTCGGTAAAAAAAACGCACGCTCCAGCCAATGTGGGCTTCACAAAGCAAAACCACACGCACGGGCGTGTGGGTAGCTTTCTGAAGCCCTTTCTAGAGGTCTCGCGCTGCGCGAGCAGTGCTACGCACTGCAACGCTAGGCGCGAGACCTAAACATTACCAGGCTCGGTCCACTAGGTTGACCCTGAGCAACATGGCCGATTCTAGCCGGCTACACACCTCATCCTGACATCGAAGAAATGTCAGAAGAGGAATTACTTACTCAACTACAAGAGTTAATAAAAATTTACAGACAATTAGTCCAATATGTCATGTGGACTTTCACAGTCCAACCACCAATGACCATTCCAAATCAAACCCCTCAACAGGGGAATACACAAAAAATTACTCCACAGACTTTACACGCAGTCATGGGTAAAATGCCCACAAAACGTGAACAAATTCCATTCTGGATAGCTCAAAAAATGACTCAAATCGAAGCAGTATTTCCAAATACTAGCCCTTATGAGAAACACAGAATCCTAACAATCTGTTTACCAATGGGGATCATACCACAACTGGAAGACTGCACCACTTGGGGCACAGTCTTTGCTGCCATCTATACTAAAACACATGGTGTTCCGTCAATTGCAGTAATACCAGATGTCCTGAAACAAATTCAAAACGAATACGGGGCAGAACCTGCTCTGAATTTAGGTATGAAATTACTGAAAATCTTCGACCAGGTCTCAACAATAATATTATCTAATATTAAAGGGGAGGCAGCATCAGTGGCGATCCGCCAACGCTTAAGGGAATTTGATGTTACAGAACATCAACATGAACTACCCAGAATAATAGATCAATCTTACGCAGAATTAGGCAGAGATAGTTTGGGTGGAAAACCTTTGAAGCCAAAACTATCTGAAAGTCCTGAGAAGGACTCTATTAAACAAAATACTACATCTTCTAAAACGAAGTGGGAAACTAATAAACAAAATTCAAAAGAGAGACGTTCTCAATCCCGAGGTCGGTCTCCCAAAAGGAGCCCTCTGAAAGGAGGTATAACCTCAGGAATAGGGATAATTTAAGAAAACCTGACAGGTATCAAGATACTGATACACGTTCCTCTCGTATCTTTCAGATATCGTCACAGACATCAGAAAGAAGAGGACGGTCAGATCAAAAAGAAGAACGCGTGAAATCCAAAGACGATAAACACGTTCAGAAAAATAAATCAAAACCTCAATTCACAAAAAAGAAGGTAGCAGGTCTGAAGATCAGACATGCAGAGAATACTGAGAACACAGCTCAAGAACGGAGAATGGGCTCAGACGATGCTGGACAGTGCAGCAGAAGTAACAATAGCTCGCCAGAACCTGAAGGAACTTCTGGAGATAGTGGACTTGAATGAGTACATCACAGTAGAGACTGTAGACACCAGGGATAGTACTCCACAAAAGTTATATGAAATAACACTCCGAATGGAGGGAGACATACCAAGAAAAGTGAAAATACTCTTTTGGGAGAAACTTTCAAGGGGTTATGATATACTTCTAGCAGAAAAGGACTGGCCACCAAACTTTGTCAGGGAGGGCCCACATGGCGAGGACATCATTATGCCAGCCTTCTCCAACCATATTCCAATTCACCTAAAATATACTTATGCCAGGAAATGGGCAGTTGCCCAAGCCCCAGCATTATACAAAAATCATGTAGGATGGGATGAGGACTCACCTCACCACAAAATACATCTAAAAATCAACCTACTGCACAAAGGCAGTACCCAATAAAGCAAGAAGCTAAAAAACAGGTCAGGGAGATCTTAGATCAACTTGAATACCAAGGGGTGATTAAAACATGCACCTCCTCAATGAACAATCCTTTGTTTCCTGTATCCAAACCGGACAATACATATCGTCTAGTTTTGGATTACAGACACTTGAACACTTGCTCCAAAACATTTGCAGTGTAAAATGCACATAGTACAGCATTAATGAATAACGTGCGTAAAAAATATAAAACCACATTGGACATTTCAAATGGTTTCTTTTGTCAAAACATAGCACCTGAAAGCAGGTACTTAACAGCTTTCTCAATAATGGGGACCCAGCGTCAATTTTGTAGACTCCAAAAAGGGTTCAAAAACAGCCCGGGGTTATTCTCAGCAAGAGTAACAGAGTTACTACAAATGTATGATCATGAGGCATTGTCATATGTCGATGACATCTATCTGACAGACGATGACCTAGAGAGGCACTTGAACAGGGTGAGTACCATTATATTGGGCTTCGCCGCTGAGGGCTATCAATTCAACTTTAAAAAATCCAGAATTGCCCACCTCAATGTCCTTTTCCTAGGATATGAGCTTTCAAGTGAAGGCAAGAGCTTGGCAGCTAACTTTTTAGAAAAGTGCGCGCTGCTCCAACCTCCAAAACGCTGAAAAATTTACAATCCATCTTGGGTTTCCTAAATTTTGGAAGAATTTACATTCTAAATTACGCAGAAAGGGTTAAACCTCTCTACGAATTAATCAAACCTGATTTTTCAACAAAACATTGGACACAGGCACACACAGATTCCTGCGTTCACTCCAAGCTAACATGTTAGCAACAAATCACTTACAAACACGCGTAAATAAACGCAATTTAGTGATCCGAATAATTTCGGGTCAATGCGGATTCACCTATTTAACATTTAATGAGGGTGAAAAAGTTCCAATAGCATACAAATCACATTTGTATACACAAGCAGAAATGCGCTTCACTTCAACTGAAAAATACTGACAGCAGTTCAAACCGCTGTAGCAAAAGAAAGAGCTCTGGCACAAGGGAAACGCATTATCATTGTAACTCCAGTACCAGCCTTAGAGGCGGTCACAAAAGTGAGCATTCCAAATGCAAAAGCTTTACATCCTAGATGGATACAATGGGTTAATTCTCTTGCCACTACAGATGTTGAATATGTTTTTGATCCTGATTTAAAAACACAAGCGTTCCTGCAATATGAACATGAATGTCCTCTGCCTACTGAAATTTTGCCTCTCGATCAGTACGAATTTATAATTTATACTGACGAATCAGCACAACCCGCTACAGGGAGTAAGCAAGCTTACAGTGCAGCGTGCGCAATCGTTAAAGGTCGCATGCGCGATGGTAACTTCAGACCAATGGTCACTAAAACTCAATCTCTAGGAGATTGCACAGCTCAGCGAGCTGAGCTACAAGCATTCAAACTGGTACTTGAAAATACAGATCGCGAATTCCCCACACTTATAGTGTGCGATTCTTTTTACTGTGTTCAGTCGTATAATGAATATATCCACACAACACAGACCAGGGACTAACAGAATCAAAAAACGTGATGGGTAATAGGTGAGGGGGTTGATTGGTATAAGGCTGGGCACAAACAGTGTGTGTAAAACTGCCCTCACACACAGCAAGCTGTGTCATGCTTCATCATAGGGCCTGCTAAACACCCTCCCGCGCTAGCCAACGCTGGAGGTGGAGCAATAGGGAGGGGAAACAGACACATAACATAAAAAGTGAACAAATCGTGTGGGATCAGGAAGGTGAAAAAATGTGGCAGAGAATAATTTAAAAGCTGGTAACAGTGTGTCCCTACTCTGTCTTTAATGGTGGGTACACTGTCCAGACACAAACCGTGGTCCTCATCGGACCAGTGGATGGTGGTAATGGCTACTAGTGATCAGAGCCCTACCCCTCCACTCTGCTAAAATGTCGACATGTTTCAGCCGAATGAAACTACTACCCCGGCTTTCTTCAGGACTTTCACCTGAACAATCCCAACAAGGATAAAGTCCCTACCTCCTTATAATCCAGGGGTAAGGAAAAAGAGGCACCTTGTTTTAGTGCACACTCTGGTACAGGGAGTGGTGGAGCCCCTTGCTCTCAATGAGGAACCTGTAGAGGATAAAATCAAGAAAAAGCACAAAAAGAAGTGAGGTGCAGGGTGCAAAGGTGCTGTGACCTGCCTCATAACCCAACCAATCGATGTGAAGGGTGACCCCCCAACACAAAACACATACATACACAATCAATAAATAGTATAAAATACCCAAGGTAACGCTATATATATCATGATCCTTAATGCGTCTAGCCCAAATGGCAAAAACGTGTTGCACTACCCCTATGAAGTACTGGGTGGTTGTGCCCTGGTGAATTGATCATAAAAACATGACACTATGGTATATCATAATGTGAAATATAGTCAAGCGTCTATGTGCAAAGCAACATACTCCCCATGACTATATCAAAATCAAAAACAAAAATTTCCTTCAATAGGAGGCACCATCCATCCAGTTCCATTCCTGGAATCTTACCGAGTTTATTTTAAGGTCGAACTCGAACTGGCGGAGGGGTGCAAGTAGCTCCCTGTTGTCACACTCTAGGTTTCGACAGGGAAAAATACAAGAGAGAGAATCGAAAAATGCAAAATGAGTCACAAGAGGGAAAGCAGGAAATCTTATGCATGGTAGCGGAAATAACAGATCAAACCACGGGCCCTCGGGAACAGCGTTACGAGTCCACGTGGCTCCGAAGGCTCAATCGGGACCATTGCAATATGGGACTGCCGGGAAAAACTCAAGATGGTCCAAGAGAGTAAAAATATAATCTATCGTGCGTAGAGCAGAGTAATGTTGGGGCGTTGACGCGCTCTCGTAATCTACCCAGTAAGTCATTTTCCCTTATAAAATACAAACCGGGCATTAAAGAGAATAGCGCACGTCAAATGACCCGCCAAAAGCCCAGCTCATCCCCACTCACTTCGTCAAGGTGAGCTAGCATCCGCCACCTAACCGCACTCCCAGCACCGTGTAGAGTGTCTCGTAGGCGTTCCATCCACCATTACATAGGCAGTGAGGGAAGCGTCCACCCCGCATGCGCTTTTGCGTAGTGTGCGTGTGACAGCTAGACCGTCACCCTCTCGGCCATATTGGAAGTAGCAAATTGCAGATGACGCGTATTCACAATCGAGGAAAACTCCTGGAAGTCAGGGTAGAGAACTACTCTCAGCACAAAGGAGAGGACAGTAACCAAAGGAAAAATAGGCAATTGATACTTAAGAGTTTAGGCTGTTCCAGGGAATATCATCATTCAGGCCGCTGATGTGACTGCGTAACCTGTAAACCCATCTTTGTTCCCTCATGAACAGCGCTCTCTCAGGTTTGCAATGCGTCATGTCAATGTAGGGCTTGTCTATGACAATCCAGAAAAAATCATCAGCCGAATGATTTTTTTCTTTGAAATGCGTGGTAAGTCGACTAACAGATCTCTGGCATCTGAAGGTAGACCTGTGTTCCATTATTCTGACCTTTACCTTCCTCGTAGTCATGCCTATGTAAATGAGCTCACATGAACATCTGATTAAGTAAATAACATACATGGAGTTACAATTTGTGTGTTTTCTTTGTTCCCACGGGTGGGGGAGGCCAATGTCTATGGTTTTGGTATTCGCAGTCAGATGGCATACATCACAAGACCCACATCTCGTGTGACCAGTGACAGGTGGTAAGAGAAACCCAGGTCGACTAGCCCGGGCCGCAATGTCAGTACCCTGAAACTGGGGCCTGGGTCTGGTATGAACTACGAGATCCTTGATGTTGTTGCTCCATTTATAGGAAAATAATGGTTTATCCAAGTTCAGTCCGTTGGAATTAAGGATTCGCCAATGTCGTGTAATGATTTTCTGGATGTGATTGGAGGCTGTGTTGAAGGTAGTTACACAGATAGGCCTGACAGTAGATGGTTTAGTGACTGTTTCTAACAGAGCCTCACGATTACAATTGGCAGCTCTCTTGTTCGCTCTCTTTCCAATCCTACTGGGGTAGTTCCTCCGAATGAGTTTATTGTGTAAAGCCCGGGTTTCTGACCTAAATTCATCTGTGTCAGAACAATTCCGGCGAAGGCGCAGAAATTGTCCCACCGGGAGATTCTCCCTGAGGGATCTGGGGTGAAAGCTGCTGAATGATAGTAGACTGTTTCTATCAGTGGTTTTGTGAAACATTTTAGTTTCAAGACCACCCCTATGTGGAAAGATGGTCAGGTCGAGGAAAGGCAGACTTTCTTTGGAAAAGGTGGAAGTGAACAGCAATAGAGGGTTCCGGCTATTGAGCCATATCAGAAAGTCATCGATAGATTGTCTGTCCCCCGCCCAGATCAGGAGGACGTCGTCAATATAACGACGCCAAATTTTCACATTGTTCGTCCAGATGTTGTTAGGAGCGTAAACATACTGGTCCTCGAAAGCTGACATATAGAGCCCTGCCAGACTGGGTGCGAATACACTCCCCATGGATGTACCATGTGACTGTAGGTAGTGTGTACCCTGAAACTCAAAAATTTTTTGGTTAGGGCAATTTCTGCCAAATTCAAAATAAAGGGTCTGGGTGTAGTATATACCCAATCTTCAGAGTAGATAATCTCTTCCACCACCCTCAGGGTTTCCAATCTATCGATGACTTTCTGATATGGCTCAATAGCCGGAACCCTCTATTGCTGTTCACTTCCACCATTACCAAAGAAAGTCTGCCTTTCCTCGACCTGACCAT
Organism: Calotriton arnoldi; assembly: GCA_963921515.1. Taxonomy (NCBI): domain Eukaryota; kingdom Metazoa; phylum Chordata; class Amphibia; order Caudata; family Salamandridae; genus Calotriton; species Calotriton arnoldi. The sequence continues at coordinate 1,381,443 of CAWUFW010002968.1, forward strand.
CTTTCCACATAGGGGTGGTCTTGAAACTAAAATGTTTCACAAAACCACCGATAGAAACAGTCTACTATCATTTAGCAGCTTTCACCCCAGATCCCTCAGGGAGAATCTCCCGGTGGGACAATTTCTGCGCCTTTGCCGGAATTGTTCTGACACAGATGAATTTAGGTCAGAAGCCCGGGCTTTACACAATAAACTCATTCGGAGGAACTACCCCAGTAGGATTGTAAAGAGAGCGAACAAGAGAGCTGCCAATTGTAATCGTGAGGCTCTGTTAGAAACAGTCACTAAACCATCTACTGTCAGGTCTATCTGTGTAACTACCTTCAACACAGCCTCCAATCACATCCAGAAAATCATTACACGACATTGGCAAATCCTTAATTCCAACGGACTGAACTTGGATAAACCATTATTTTCGTATAAAAGGAGCAACAACATCAAGGATCTCCTAGTTCATACCAGACCCAGGCCCCAGTTTCAGGGTACTAACATTGCGGCCCGGGCTAGTCGACCTGGGTTTCTCTTACCACCTGTCACTGGTCACACGAGATGTGGGTCTTGTGATGTATGCCATCTGACTGCGAATACCAAAACCATAGACATTGGCCACCCCCACCCGTGGGAACAAAGAAAACACACAAATTGTAACTCCATGTATGTTATTTACTTAATCAGATGTTCATGTGAGCTCATTTACATAGGCATGACTACGAGGAAGGTAAAGGTCAGAATAATGGAACACAGGTCTACCTTCAGATGCCAGAGATCTGTTAGACGACTTACCACGCATTTCAAAGAAAAAAATCATTCGGCTGATGATTTTTCTGGACTGTCATAGACAAGCCCTACATTGACATGACGCATTGCAAACCTGAGAGAGCGCTGTTCATGAGGGAACAAAGATGGGTTTACAGGTTACGCAGTCACATCAGCGGCCTGAATGATGATATTCCCTGGAACAGCCTAAACTCTTAAGTATCAATTGCCTATTTTTCCTTTGGTTACTGTCCTCTCCTTTGTGCTGAGAGTAGTTCTCTACCCTGACTTCCAGGAGTTTTCCTCGATTGTGAATACGCGTCATCTGCAATTTGCTACTTCCAATATGGCCGAGAGGGTGACGGTCTAGCTGTCACACGCACACTACGCAAAAGCGCATGCGGGGTGGACGCTTCCTCACTGCCTATGTAATGGTGGATGGAACGCCTACGAGACACTCTACACGGTGCTGGGAGTGCGGTTAGGTGGCGGATGCTAGCTCACCTTGACGAAGTGAGTGGGGATGAGCTGGGCTTTTGGCGGGTCATTTGACGTGCGCTATACGCTATTCTCTTTAATGCCCAGTTTGTATTTTATAAGGGAAAATGACTTACTGGGTAGATTACGAGAGCGTGTCAACGCCCCAACATTACTCTGCTCTACGCACGATAGATTATATTTTTACTCTCTTGGACCATCTTGAGTTTTTCCCGGCAGTCCCATATTGCAATGGTCCCGATTTAGCCTTCGGAGCCACGTGGACTCGTAACGCTGTTCCCGAGGGCCCGTGGTTTGATCTGTTATTTCCGCTACCGTGCATAAAATTTCCCTGCTTTCCCTCTTGTGACTCATTTTGCATTTTTCGATTCTCTCTCTTGTATTTTTCCCTGTCGAAACCTAGAGTGTGACAACAGGGAGCTACTTGCACCCCTCCGCCAGTTCGAGTTTGACCTTAAAATAAACTCGGTAAGATACCAGGAATGGAACTGGATGGATGGTGCCTCCTATTGAAGGAAATTTTTGTTTTTGATTTTGATATAGTCATGGGGAGTATGTTGCTTTGCACATAGACGCTTGACTATATTTCACATTATGATATACCATAGTGTCATGTTTTTATGATCAATTCACCAGGGCACAACCACCGAGTACTTCATAGGGGTAGTGCAACACGTTTTTGCCATTTGGGCTAGACGCATTAAGGATCATGATATATATAGCGTTACCTTGGGTATTTTATACTATTTATTGATTGTGTATGTATGTGTTTTGTGTTGGGGGGGTCACCCTTCACATCGATTGGTTGGGTTATGAGGCAGGGCACAGCACCTTTGCACCCTGCACCTCACTTCTTTTTGTGCTTTTTCTTGATTTTATCCTCTACAGGTTCTCCTCATTGAGAGCAAGGGGCTCCACCACTCCCTGTACCAGAGTGTGCACTAAAACAAGGTGCCTCTTTTTCCTTACCCCTGGATTATAAGGAGGTAGGGACTTTATCCTTGTTGGGATTGTTCAGGTGAAAGTCCTGAAGAAAGCCGGGGTAGTAGTTTCATTCGGCTGAAACATGTCGACATTTTAGCAGAGTGGAGGGGTAGGGCTCTGATCACTAGTAGCCATTACCACCATCCACTGGTCCGATGAGGACCACGGTTTGTTTCTGGACAGTGTACCCACCATTAAAGACAGAGTAGGGACACACTGTTACCAGCTTTTAAATTATTCTCTGCCACATTTTTTCACCTTCCTGATCCCACACGATTTGTTCACTTTTTATGTTATGTGTCTGTTTCCCCCTCCCTATTGCTCCACCTCCAGCGTTGGCTAGCGCGGGGTGTGTTTAGCAGGCCCTATGATGAAGCATGACACAGCTTGCTGTGTGTGAGGGCAGTTTTACACACACTGTTTGTGCCCAGCCTTATACCAATCAACCCCCTCACCTATTACCCATCACGTTTTTTGATTCTGTTAGTCCCTGGTCTGTGTTGTGTGGATTTATAGTCTGTAGGAGGGTGACCAGGGACTTATCCTCTTACCTCTTTTCTGTGTTATTTTTTTTGTATAATGAATATATACAGAATTGGCTTGAAAACGGGTTCAAAGATGCAAAAGGTGGCACAATAAAGCATAAAACGCTTTGGGAACAAGTAGTTCAGTTAAGAAACGAACTACCAAAAGCTCACGTGATACACACGCTGAGTCATCAACGTGATGGCGTTCACGTTGCAGGGAATTCATTGGCTGATGAAGCCGCAAAGGGGGCTGTTCAGACGGCTTCCATAGCTGCGATCACTCGTTCAAAAACGAGAATAGACAGTGAGATATTGTTGGCTGTCAATGCTTCAAGCAAAGGCGGTGGTGCAGCGTTACCAAAGAAATTTCCACTCAAGTACTCTTATGTAATTGATGCGAACAACGTTCCTTTTGCTCGAATCCCTGGAGTGGGGGATAGGGTAATTCCAAACATGGAACGTAGAGCAGCTTTGATTTATGAAGCACATTTGGGGGAGGGTCTGTCACATCAAGGGATCTCTAAAACAATATTAACATTAAAAGAGATGTACTGGTGGCCTGGAATGAATACACAGATTCACATCTTCATCAATGACTGCAGAGACTGCAATAGACAGACTAGTGCAGAACGCCATCAGACACCAGACTACGAAGTAGCCTGCCCAGTACAGACACCATTGGTAGACAGCATTAGACTATCTACGCGCAGGCGTCCTTTTGGACAAATGCGATCCCACAAATACTAAGTCAAGGTTCCTATGGATATGGCCTCAGCGCTCGGCTGACGCTCAAACTGTTATAAAAGATTTGCGAGTCTTTATCGGCACATACGCAATTGGCACACTACATTCTGACCAGGGCCCTGCGTTTACCTCTCGGGCTTACAAAGAAACCATGGCCAGTTTGGGCGTAGCATTGCGGTACTCCTCTCCGTTTCATCCTGAGGGAAATTCTGTTGTGGAAAGGAAAAACCGGGACATAAAGCAGTCTATAACAGCTAGAGTATTAGGTTCGGGTGATGGGTGGGTCAAACATCTTTATGGGGTCCAACGCTCATTAAATAATTTGCCAAGAAGTTCTCTAGGGGGGTCACTCCATATGAGGTCCTATTTGGGACAAGAATGTGGGTTCCTGATCTCGAATGTAAAGGCACAGTGGTGGAAAATAAACCCTTTGATATCAAAGATCGTTTGGCTGTTTTACAGGATCTAAATGAACTAAGATCGAAACAAAGCAACATGTTCCTGAAGCCAACCACCACTGGGGAAACACCGGCAGTCCCAGCAAGGCCTGTCTGGGTCCCAAAAGTTGGGGATCTAGTCTGAGAGAAGATTGCGGACAAGAAGGAATTTGGACCTTCATACAGACAACCAGTAACTGTCCTAGCCATCCACGGAACAAGAACAGTACTTCTGCCGCCCCTTGCTGGAAAAAAGGAGAAAAGATTTGTGTCAATCGACCTCATCAAACCACAGTATGTGGCCAATACTAAATAGTAGGCCTCGTGGACTCCGACCTAGTAGCAGACGCACACTTCTCGCTACTATCCAAGAGGTTCAGACTGAAAGAATCATAACCATCGAGAATTCAGCAGTAAGAGATGAAGGACTAAGCAATAATGCTATGGAACTCATCCCTCTTGAAATTCAAGTAACAGTTGGTCCAGATACACCTGTCTACACCAACGTAACAAGTGATCAATTGGTTCCAGCGATTTCAACAAATCCTGATGCAATTCCAACAATTGACCGAACTGCTTCTGGCTATTTCATTAACTTTGATACGTTTTATGAGGATCCAAGTGAGCCTGAAACGACGCCAGCCCTAAAAACTTTCAAACAACAAGTACAAGACCTTTTTCATTTCCTGAAAGAGACTTATCTGGTTTCACCATGGATTGAACTATGGATTATTTCTGGAATATTTTTCTTTCTGCTTTGGCTAGCTTTGGTTATGACTATCAGCGTGCTTATAAATGGCAGATACATCCATTTGGACACTGAAAGTAAAAATGTGAACTTACTTTTAAAACCACACAAATCATCCCATCGTGAAGCAAGAGACTTGTCAGCAGTGAACATCACAGCCGTTCCTATACAGGATGGTATAGTGTGGGACAAAACCGATTTTGATATATTCGGCCCAACGGAACTTTTGAACATTCCACATTTATTTAAAATGTCAATAAGTGATTTTATTACCTCCAGTACCTATTCTGATGATTGGGACTTTGAGACTGTTAATGACATGATGTCTGATCTAGAAAGGTCTGCTGCATTCTCTAACAATGAATACTTAGAGGGTTCATCAGACTACGAACAGCTTTATTGTTACAACCACTATGGTCATCATTTTTTGCATAAATCTGCAACACCTAGAAATGTGTTTATGTTTAACCAATGGGAACATTGTTCTACACCGCCAAAGGGTAGTTCAAAAACGTTTGCAAATAAGTTTCCATATTTTTCAGGGTACAATACATCTGATCCAGAAACGTTTTACTATAAAAATGTAAACAAAACAGGACAGAAAATTATGTTAACTAATACAAAACAGATTTATTCTGCAGCCTTTATTACCCAACTGTCTAGACAAGGATTTGACTTTTGGAAAGACACAATCGACACAAAATCTGTCTGGGTTTCTAAAGATTGGCAAGTGCAGGGGATAGAAGCTTTGTTTAGAGCATGTATCATCCCTCAGCAAATAATGTTTTTGAATGACACTGTGCAACAAACGTCTTGCCTTGGTTTAGCCAAGATTAAAGACATGAACACACCTTCTGTACCAACACCTGCAAGTAATAGCACTACACAGGGAGCGGTCACAGTAGACACAATACTACAAAACAACAGAACAGATCCTGATTGGAAAAAATGGTTGCTCTGGCCCACAGACACAAACATCTGTCAAGAAAGATTCCTGAATGGAATACAGGGCTTTACTATGCATAGGCCAGACCCACGTTATGTTCAACGACAACATCCGGGGGTGGTAACAACATACAGTGTAGGAAAATTGTGCCTCGACTGGTTACAAAAATCTACACTCAAGGATGTGAAACAACACTTATCTTTACTTAAAGAAGACGCAGACCTTAGGGATTTCATGCTAGGACCAAGAAAACCGCGTCAAAAACGTTTCATATATGAAGGCATTTATGCTGCTTATAATGAAATATGGAAGGTTTCTAAGGCAGAGGCCGCAGAAAGAATACGTGAGCTTGATCGTATTAACTTAGAGAAATCTCTCTCTGTGGTCGACAATGGGTTAACAACTTTGTCATCCAGAATTTATTCACTGGACAACATTGTATCCTCTGCTATTGACATACTGGAACAAGATTTAGCCATGTTACAACAAGGCCAATCTCAGTTACGTTCTATTATGTTATTAGGCTGGACGCTGCAATCCTTGCGTGCAGGCTATGTGCCTTGGCGTTTTATCAACACGTCGTCTCTGTTTTCAGAATACAATCTAACGGATAAACAGATCGAACTGGCACAAAGGGGAGCAAAGTATACAGTGCTGAGCATTGAAAAACTGGAAAAATTACCATTTACGGTAGCAGAAAAACCAGCTACAGAATGGCTTATCCATGGCAAAATAACTCTGCCTGTCACTTTTCATTTTCAGTATTGCCTCAAACAAATGCAAGCAGGCAAATATGAAAGGTTGGGTAAAGAATACATCAAGACATCCTGGGATTTACCTTACGAATACAGATGTTGGAGTGGGGATCGTGAAGTGTTTCTAAGCAGTACACACTGTGAAAATGCACTAAGCGGTTCACTCATATGTCAGGACATTTCTTTACACGGGGCCTGTAATGGTTCTGTGGCAAACTTCTCCTGCCACCAGCAGGGTACACCAGCTACTGTGATTAATCCAACGTTTGGCCAACTTTCTAACGGGAGTTACCTGATGTTGAATGATCAGAGTTGCTGTGGCATGTTGCCAGGCATCCCATATCTGGTAACGGTTGGCGCCAGGGTTACTTGTTGTATGCAAGTATTGTTCCCCCCAATAGACACAGTCAGGGAGTCGCCTCTATGGCCTTCATTGAATGTTTCTTTTATACGTTTTGATACTTTAAGCAGAATGAAAGCCATGCTTTTGCAACAAACCGTGCCTTTGACCTCGGCCAAAAAAATCTATGATTTACAAATTGCAAGGACTTCGGCTGAGATACAGGCTCTAATTCGTACAAACTGCCCTATACATTTCGTAGAAATGATGGGACGTATCTTAAACATGTCTGATACGAGCGGGATTGTACATGTATTTAAGACCATCTGTTCAGGACTGTTAACACCTTTTCAGGCAGTCCTCTGAATCATTCCAAACTTTGCACATTCGGTGTTTGGTGGTGTGCCATTAATTCTAGCACTAGTTGCGGGAATCCTGTTTTTATTCCTACTACTACGCTATGGCAAGCCTATCAACCAGCGTCACTCCCAGCAATTTGGAGAAGGCTCTCCTAGAACGGAAGTGCCGTCAGCGCATAGTGCAACTTTTGGGCATACCTCATCTACGGGAACTTAATACAACATGGTTTCTGTCATTTAGACCAATCTGGCAAGATTGCATCTTACCTGTTCTACGCTGCCTGCTATGCGGTGAAGAATGCGTGCTAGACATCTGTCTAACACTCCCATCAGTCATGCCAACGGATATTGATACTCTGCTGGACCCGATAACGGCCCATGCTCTGTGTTGTCCCCAGAGGCTACCAATCCTGATGACGGCATTCACTGAGATCTCACAGACGCTTCCTGCTGCTGCTGAGGTATGAGATGGATCAACAGGCACACAGGTAACAACAGACGCGAACATTGCTGCAGCATCCAATGCTGAGGGCGATGCTTCACATCTCTGTGCAGTTAACCTTTTACAAGGTGTTCCAACTGTCACCGACATCGGTAGACGATCTTTTGTCTACAGGAATAGATGATTTCATGTTTACACCAGACCCATACACTGACTTTGATTCGGCTCACAGTGTACCGGGGAAGCAATGAATTTGGCCTCCATATTTTCAAAACAAAAGAAAACTTGGAACTCTTCCTAAAAATTGAATTTTTTTTTCTCTCTCTATTTTTGAAAATAGATGGCAATTCAGTCTGCTTACAGTAGAACTATTCATATAGAACGGACTTCTTTGAATACTTCCAGGGACACATTGTCACCTTATTTTACTACAATTTCATTTAGTACCATGTTATGAAATGGCTTTGATTTTTGAAAACTTGTCAACTATTTCGTCATATGTATATATTTCTGTTTATTCATTCATGTTGCATTTATTTCCAATATATGCTTAGAATGAAAAAATGCTTTAAATGTACAGTACCTATTGCATTACATGTTTAGCAACAGTTTTTTTTTAAAACTTCTTTTAATATGCTTTTAGAAATGTTTTTAGTAACATGTGGTACTCAGTTTAATGTTTAGCATTTAGTACTATCGTTCATTCGAAAGTGGAGTGGGTGTTGTATTCCGCTTTAGGTGTCCGTATAAAAGTTTTCCTGAAGCATGTCCTTATATAGGCACAATTCGCATTGCCCTTATATAGGCATAAGATCCCAGTCCTTATTTAGGCATTAGCCATGCTATCCAAATACAGGCATGGTCATCTACATCCGTCCACCCTAACGTCACAACGAGTTCTTAGAAACCAGACCCTTAAGCTCTTGGGAATTCCCCTAGCACAGGATTATTGATTTCTCCAAGAACTAATTTATTATGCATGAACCGCTATTCCTTAAGGGTTCATTCCTGACGTCTTCTTCTGCCCGACTTTACGTCAATGCTAACATTCCAAGGCACCTACCGGGTATAAATATACCTTCCCTTGCCCAAGCAAGTAGGGGGAGACCTCGACTTTAGAGGAGCCCGTGTCCCGGCCTGACGCACTGACAAGAGACGCTGTCATCCCTGCTCGCAGAGAATCCAGCTTCCAGTGTTCTGACTCCCTTCTCGGAGTGTTAGAGTTCGAGACCCGGAAGGAGATTCCCACCTCTCTCATTCTCAAGGTATGGAGCTGACTAGAACCTAGAGGGACTCTTGGCATACTAGACTTGGCATACTAGACTATAGCATACCATACTATAGAATACATCACCTACTTCTTACCTTGCACTACACTTAGGTTAGGTACACCGGGGTAGAACTAGTTAGAGAAGCATCTTATGAGTACTCACATTTTTAGCTTATGTTATTTATGTATATGAATATATGTGTCATAGCTAAAAGATAATGCTAGCGCAGTATTATTTCTTTCTACTGCTTACGCTGTACATTATCTATCTCGCATACTGTCTTACGATTGTAACAGCTCATATCTCTTACACGAGAAACAAGACTGTTCAATAAATCCTTTCATTGAAACGCCCGTTTATTCTTTCTGTGTAACTCTGAGGAAACTAAGCATGCACGATTAGCTGAGTGAAACTGTTATCTGTTGTTTCCACGATTCTGAGAGTGTTCCGATTCTAAAGGTAAACAAAGTTGTCATGTTTATGCGGTTGCCAGAAACTACTCCCTTCTTGTTTACAAGGAGTTTCTAGTGGCCTCCGAGTTAGCTGGCACAAAGTAATTAAGTTTAATATACTCGATAGGGACATACTGACCTCAGTCCTATGTCAAACCTATAGGGTATATTATTCCAATGCGCAGAGCCTATTAGGGAAATAAGAACTACACTACACTAGAACGGTTAACAAACCCTTTCTCTCACTCACAGTGAGGGACTATATGGGTTCCTGAGCCATCCCTCCATGGGGCCCATATGATGCTGATTTAGGGCAGGAACGTGTGAGAGGGTCTCTCAGCACGACACTTCTTGAGAGACGTGTGGTACCCAAGTGCATTGTCACATCTACACCACATGCTTTTGATGTCTACATAGAGTTGTAGGACTGTTGACCATGAATTATCAGCCTATCTATGTCTATCTGTAATGTTTGTTTATGTTTAAGGTCTTACAGGTACAAGGGACCTAGGTATGTAGGGTGGCGACAAAGGTTAGACCACCCACATGGTGGCATGTATAAGGTATCTGTGCCACCAGAGGATCCAGTGTCTGCACTGACAAATGCCAGAAACATGTTGACAGTTTAGTGGGGCAGAGGTACTAACTCCCCTATTCACCACGTCTGTTTATTATTACCAAGTGTCACTCCATACAGTATAACAGTTAGACTGGATTGCCACATTGGTTTTTAAATTTTGATATTTTTAATGAATCTGTATTTAGTAACAAGTGCCTCCCTGATTTCAGGGCATAGGCCCACTCCTCATCAAACCGGGTTTTTGAGAAGTGTGGGGAGTCTTATGACGAAGCATGACACCTGGTGGTGTGTGAGAACATCCGGTCACGTTTTTGTGTATCAATCATAAATCACTCATAAAGTTTATAGGTTGCACAACTACTCGAAGAGTGTTCCAGCACAATGTGTCTTGCTGCAATCTGACACATATCTACTCAAAAGCTTCGACGTTTAAAGGTCTGTTCTTCCGTCACCTCCCGGAGGTACAGAGGGAGGTAATTCCAGGCAGAGGCAGTGAGAACCAAAAAAGAGGAAGAGCCCCAATAATTCCTCCTGAATCTCAGAACAAAAGCCAACAGCGCATCAGTGGAGCGTAGAGGTCAAATATATGGTCTGATACTGTTCCTCAGATAGCATGGCCTTTTTTGGTGAAAGGCACTGTTTGTTAACATGAATCCCTTAAAACAGACTTGCTCCTTAATGGGGAGCCAGTGAAGCTCTTTCAAGTGCTGCTGGATGTGACTCCTTTTTGATACTTTCAATAGAAGCCAGGCTGAGATGTTCTGCATTAAGTGCAGTCTTCTCAGTTGGTAAGCCAGCAGACCCAAAAGCAGAACATTTGCATAGTCCAGACAGGACGTTATCAGTGCATGAACTACCATTTGCTGACCCTGCTAGAGTAACAGATACAGAAATTTCTTTAAAGACTTTAAAAAGGCCATAGCAACCGCCCATCACACTATCAACTTGAGCCCCAAACACAGTCAAGTTATCAAAGGTTATCCCCAAATTTCTCACTATGGAGGAGGGGGTGGGACATAACTAGGGCCACCATTGACCATCCCACAGTGGGGGCGGAGAACCAAATAACAGAATCTCAGTTTTGCTGGAATTGCACTGAAGATTACTCAGGCGCATCCAGCGGAACACCGCTGAAAGACAAGTCTTAAAAGTATACAGGGAATTCGTCATGTTTTTATCCAGCGTGAGGATAATTTTTGTGTCATCAGCATAGGACACCACTTGCATGCCGTAAGACTTGGTTAGCACCGCGAGAGGGGTCATATAGACATTAAACAGTGTGGGGCTCAACGGCGAGCCCTGGGGGACTCCAAACTCAAGGGGCTTTGGTTCCGAGGCATGGGTTGCCATCCAGCTTGACTGTGGTCCGATAAGAATGATGACCCAGGCCAGAGTGGAACTACCAACACCAATATTTTCCAATCGTTGCAATAAAATGGAGAGGGACACAGGAGCATATTTACAAGCCCCTATCGCCACCACAACGTCACTTTCAGTGACGTTGTGATGGCGATAGGGGCCTTGCCTTATTTACAAGGCAGCGTTAAGCCATGTTGAGTGGCTTAACGCTGCATTGTAAATAAGGCACCCTTTCACACTGTGTTTAGCGTGAAAGGGGAGGGCAATGGGTGTTGCGGTGGACGTTCCACCGCAACTCCCACTGATTTCGACACTGCCCCCTATTTACAAGGGTGATGTAAATAGGAGGCAGCGCCAAAATTAAGACCAGGGAAAACCTGGTCTGAAACAGGTGAAACAAGGAGAAATGCTTTATTTCTCCTCGTTTTTGGTGTTTCCATGTGTGCTGCCTTGTGCAGCAAACATAGAAACAGTAAATTGCCTTTGACTGTTTATGTGCAGGAAGGTCCCCCTTCCTGCACATAAACAATCATTTTAAAAAAAAAAAAAACGTTTTGCAACTTTTATGTGTGCTGCATTAAGCAGCACACATAGAAATTACAAAACGACATTTAAAGATTGTTTATGGGCAGGAAGGGGGGCATAAACAATCTTCCCCTCAACACAGGCACCCTTGCACTATGGTGCAAGGGTGCCTGCGTTGGTGGTAGGCAGCTTAATTTAGCCCCAGCGCAGGTGGGAAATGCAGGACTGCACCATATTCTAGTAAATATGGTGCAGCTCTGTGTTTCTAAAGTGACGAAGCGTGTCGTTAGCCTTCTTGGCTTAACGACATGCTTCACCACTTTATTGTAAATATACCCCACAGTGTCAGAAAAGCTGTAGATAGATCAAGAAGCAGCAAAGCAATATGCTTCCCCTGATCCACTGCCGGCTTAATAGTGTCAGAGACCTCTACGAGTGCCGATTCTGTACTGAAACCTGTTTCGGAAGGGTGTAATAGCTTGTGTTGTTCCAAAACTTCAGACAAAAGCTGATTGACCCACTTCTCCAGAACGTTAGAGAAAACTGGTAATAGCAAAATGGATCTGAAGTTGGCCAAGACAGACCTGTCAGCAGATGGCTTTTTTAACAATGGAATTAACATCGCCTGTTTCCAATATCTGTGTACCGTAGCTGAGCTTCAGGAACTGTTTAGCAAAACGTTAAGGGTGGGGTTAATAGCCAAACAATTAGCTGCCAGAGTCTGGGGAAGACAAGGGTCATCGGGTGACCAGATATATAGGCTCTTAAAGCTAGTTCCGAATCTTGCAGCATAATCGAATTGAACTCCAGAAGGGAGCTGTCCCCAACCTGGACAAGAGTTGCTGGAAAATCTTCATCCACATCAGACTCTGAGAGGCCATGTTCCCTTAAGGGCATCCACAATGTCTCTGATTTTATTATGAAAGTAGTCTGATAACTGGGGCAGAGCTTGGCAGAAGCATCTAAAAGGAAGTTGAAGTGCCTCCGGATTAGTTAATGTATTTACAATCTAAATATAGTTTTGGGTCTGCATCTGGAGTCATCCAACTGCCTTGCAAAGAGGTCCACTTGAGCCTTCGTTGTAGCTAGATGATAAGCCCTCAGAGCACTTTTATAGAGTTCCTTATACTCTAGTAAATAAGCCTTTCTCAGCCTCTTTCCAATTTTTTGCACAACTTCCGCTGGCAGTTAATCATTGAACCAAGGAGCAGAAGCATGTCTGCTCTTGGCTGAACTAGAACTTTTTTCAATGGAGCCACAGTGTTTGCCATCTGCAAAAGTCAATCATTAACTGACTGAGGGTCAGCTTCAATATCCCTGCATAACATTGGGATTGTGGAGCCGAGAGTGTCTGCAATCAGTTCCCACAGAATTTTTGCCCACTTTCCATGGGGGAGGGTCTAGTTCTTATGCCTATCGGTCCTTGGTACACCCTCCATGAGAAGAGGATCGTAGCATGATCAGACCATTTGTTCGCACAAATATCTACCCCAGTAATCAGGTCATTAGAAAAAACTGGGTTGAAGATATGACCTGCAGAGTGGGTGGGTCGATCTACTAATTGCTTTAGATTCCAGGAGGACATATTATCAAGGAGCAATTAACCATGCGGATATGAAATAATATCCAGGTGAAGATTCAGATCTCCTACCACAGTAAAGCTGGAGAATTACAAGAGGTACCTTGAAAGATTCTCATCTAAGGAAGCCAGGAATTCATCTGGATTGCCAGGGGGCTGATAAAATAAAAATCCAGCTAAAGTCTTTTTAGCATACAGAGTGAGACAGAAGCCGAACGACTCCACCCATTTATGTTCTGTGACCTCAAATGAGGCGCACCTAAGAGATTGTTTGAATAGAATTGCAACTCCCCACCTCTCCTTCCTGACCTGTTACAGTGGAGCATCTTATAGCCTTCCAAAATTGTCATTGTGATGTCAGGTCCTGAGCACTCAGATAGCCAGGTTTTGGTAAGGAACAGGATTTCAAGGTGTTCTTCACTGAGAAGCTCAAAAATATGTAATGGGTTCTTATGTACAGATCTTACGTTGATAAGTGCAGCCTGAACCTGTATGTCTAGGAGCAGGTAGGTATTACATGAATATGTTGCATAATGTGACATATTAGAATAATTTTTAAAAAATCACTCAGTGGCTTTGTTGTGTATAACAGGTCTGGTCTGGAGGCCAGCTCACCATTCAGGCCCCTTAGCCTCTGGTTCCTTACTGTGGAAAATTTCCATGGTTACTGTTATTTAACATTTACTATTCACACTACAATCTAACCATATTGGGGGAAAGTGTTGGACACTGAAGAGGTGACGTTTACTATTCACACTCTAACCATATTGGGAGAACGTATTGGACGCTAAAGAGGTGGCATTTACTATTCCCACTCCAATCTAACCATATTGGGGGAAAGTGTTGGACACTAAAGGGATGACATTTACTATTCTCACTCCAGTCTAAACTAATTTGGGGAAGGCATTAGACACTAAAAGGGTGGCATTTACTATTCCCACTCCAATCTAATCATATTGGGGAAGGTATTGGACACTAAAGGGGTGACATTTACTATTCCCACTCCAATCTAAACCAATTTGGGGAAGGCATTCGACACTAAAGGGGTGACATTTACTATTCCCACTCCAATCTAACCTTATTGGAGGAAGATGTTGGGCACTAAAGGGGTTACATTTACTCTTCCCACTCCAACTTAAAGCTATTTTAAGAAGGTGTTAGATGCTTAAGAGGTGAAATATACTATATACGCTTCAATCTAAAATATTTTAAAGGTAATACAAATTAAACATTTTCATATACACAATCAGTACTCCATACACCCACACAATTTTTTAAATTATAACATACAATACAATTTCATCTAAAAACACACTATCCAAAACTACAAACCTATATATACACATTTAAATATAAAAATTTAAAAAAAAGTATTACAATTAATAATTAATATAATTATGAAAATATTTACTACAATTCTGAAACTTTATACCATAATTTTTTTATCATTATCCAAAATTAACATTCATAAATTTTAAATGTTTAAAACCAACTTTTTATTAAAAAAATCAAAAATAAAATTTTAACACAAAATTATAATTGTAAAACAAAATAAATGTAAAACATTTGTATTAAAATTATTTTTCTGAAAATTGAGAACATTTTAAATGTTTATATAAAAATTATTTTACCTTACTAAAATACATTTGTACATATCTGTAATTTTTAAATTATTTTTTAAATTTGCATTTTTATTATATTTTGAAAAGATATTTCTTAAATTTATTACCATTATATATATTAAATAATATTACAATAAATTGTCATACAAATATTAAAATAATGAAAAATTAAAACATTTATATTATTACAAAATGTTTCCCAGAAAAACTAACATTTGTAACTTTTATATATTATTAATTTCTAAGGGGCTCATTACGATACCCGGCGTAAAAAAATCCGCCAGGCATGGAAGCGGCAAAAATCCGCCCGCACACACCGCCTGAACACCGACCACGCCATTACGATTACACAAACCGAAAACCGCCATCGGCGGAAAAATCACACAAAATACCACCCGCCAACGTCCGAGACGGAGTCAAACCGCCCGCCACGGACGGAAACACGCACGACAACACAAAACCGCCCGCCCTCACGGCCGACACACCGCATGTGAAATTACGATCGCACCGACATGAGCGCGGAAAAACCACAAATATACCGCCCGCCAGCGCAAACAACGCCGATGAGAATCGACACGGCAGAAGCCATGGCGCCCACGTACCTGCACAGAAACCATCCGCACACAAAACCAATAGCACACAACATGGCCAACAAGTCCACACAGCAAGGCACGCACAAATACACAAGCACAGTACACATCCCGAAAACACCCCCGGACAAACAAAAAATACAAAGGCCAGAACCCCAGACACAACACACCTGAAAACAACAGACCATGAGGACACACCCACATAGGTGAGTACAAAAGCAGCACTCCCACAGACCACAACCCCTTGCTACATTGCAAACCAGAGAGGAGAGGAGAGGACACAGTGACACAGCAAGGACAGCAGCACACCACAGAAACGCACACATCACAACCACCACCACCACCACCAAACACCACCACCACCACCACCACCACCAAACACCGGCACCACAAACCCCCTGCACATTACACAACACACACCGCACCAGCACCACAAACACCATGGCACCACAAAGAATGCCCAAGTACACGCCCATTGAGCTGACGGTCATGGTCGACGAGATCATCAAGGTGTACCCACAAATCTATGGGAACATGGTCCAGCACACACCACTAGCCACCAGAAACAGAATGTGGAACCGGATCGTAGACCAGGTCAATGCAGTCGGGACCCTGCCCAGGAACAGAGGTGAAATAAACAAACGTTGGAATGACGTAAAGAGCCTGGTCAAGAAGAAGGAGGGCAAAAACAGAGAGCTGGCTGCCGTCACTGGCGGAGGGAATCCCGCGCTCTTTAAGACCTTCAAAGCGTGGGAGGAGAAGGTGCGAGTCGTAATACATCCGGAGATCCTCGCCGGATTAGCAGGGGAGTGGAGGCTGGTAAGTACAAACTAATGTATACCAGCACACCGCTATGTACTCACATGCGCAACCACCATGCCACAGCTCCCAGGGACAAACACCCCCATGTCCAGCACACAATACACAACACATCACACACACATGCAACAGACATCACCACACACAGCCCAAACCGAACAACTGTAACATACGTGGGGACATGTGTACACTCAGCCAGCCACGTAACCACCAACAGGTCCCCAAACATGCCAGAAGCGCCACAACGAGCACCCACCACACCCATGTGTCCGCCACAGCTGCACTAACCGACAAGTAACAGGTAAGTGGCAGGAACACAAAGTGCAGTGGGTGGGAGGGTGGACAGCCCAAGTACAACACACACCAGGCCCTAGTCCCACAGCACAGCAAGGAGGAGCATCCCCCACACCCCACAGCCACGTGTCAGCCACTGCAGTGCACAACGACAGCCGAAAGGCAGACATCACGGTCCACAGCAATCGGTGTCAGTGGGTGTCCAGCCACCCCCACGACCCACAACACCCCCCACCCCCACAGACCTGCAACATGGAGCACCCCCGCTTAGAGCCATGTGGCATCCAGTACAGTGCACGCACGAACAACTTGCAGGTGGGAAACTGGACAGGGCTGGATTACTGGAGGCATGAGGACCATAACACGACCAACACATGGGACATGTCACGTAGCAGACGAACACGCAGCACCGCCCACCGTCACGAACAAGTGAACAATGTGCACACGGACATGAACAACAGACTCACACCCCACATGACCCATCACATACATAGCAACACCCAAGGAGCCACGTCTGCATGCACAAGCCACACTGAATATAGTACCACACGGCAGCCACTGTGCAACTCATCACACACAACCGAAACACCATTGAAGTCCTGTCCATGTAGCCCCTACTGCCTGTCAACCACACACCCCACAACTACGCCTATGTAAGACAAACAACACTAGACGCAACAGAGCGGAACAACATATATGCACACGAACACCACTGAACCCATCAAACACACAGACACACCATGCACATACAACATACCATCCATCCGTCAGCCCCAGTCTCATGAAAGGCATGTCATCCGCACAGCTGCCACACATACAGCAGTCACGCTAAGATACATGCCCATGACCAACCATGTGCCAGAAGTCAATGAAGCGCACAACACACTGTGAGCAACAACACACAACATGGGCCACACCCCCGAGCACTGCAGTGATGCACATGGCACAGGGCAGCACGCACACCAAGGAGATGGGACAACTGCAATACGTTGGCTGGCACACAACCATCACTCACTCATAACGATGCGTCCAATGCCATGTCCAGTAATCACAACAGACAGCAAATATGCAGGCCATGTCAAGCATGCACACACCTCAAACCATGCACTGTCATGCTGCCACAACACATGTCACGTTCGGCACCCATGGCTCACAGCATGTACCCCAAAAGCATATTCCCTCCCAAATGCGAATCTGGGGCATGGCCCCCATGTTGCCATATGCGTTCCTAAGCGTTCCATTTGAACCCCAAAAGCATATTCCCTCCCAAATGCGAATCTGGGGCATGGCCCCCATGTTGCCATATGCGTTCCTAAGCGTTCCATTTGAACCCCAAAAGCATATTCCCTCCCAAATGCGAATCTGGGGCATGGCCCCCATGTTGCCATATGCGTTCCTAAGCGTCCCATCTGAACACCAAAAGCAAAGTACAAACCAGACCCAGGATGGGCCAGGAGCCCGCATACACCAGAGTCACAATAAGTAGGGGCACAGCAACACACCCATCGGCATGGCCAATCCGTCCCATGCCACATGTGCACAGCACACAGTCCCATTGCCAAGCACACACAACTACAAATGCTACAGCCACACACACGCCTCCGGGAAACCCATGTACGAGATTGCACGAACTGTTAATGTCAGACGACAACTACATACTTCGCCAGGTGCAACACAATAACAAATCTCATTCTCTCCACAGGTGACGAACTGCTGGATGCTGGGGATGGAGCCAGCAGCCAGCACAGCCAGCCGACAAGCCCCCACGAGGACACACGGATCTGGAGGATCTGTCCTCCTCTTCGGACACGGACCACCAAGCAGGCCCATCTGGTGTGGCAGGGCCCAGCCGCTCCCCAGGACCCCTCCTACCCACCAACCCATCATCCAGGGCTGCTGAACATTCCCAGCCCCCTGCTGCCACTGTCGTTGCGGCCACACCCACGGTCATTGTGGCCACACCCACGGTAATTGCGGCCACTACCATTGCCGCAACCGCCACCATCGCCGCACCGACCACCACCGCCGCCACCACCACCACGTCTTCGCTGGCACCAGCCCCAGCGCACGTGGTGGCCCGGCCGACTGGATCCACCCTGGGAGCCACAGCGAGGACCGTGGTGAGCAATGTGGCTAGTGGGCAGGCCGGTGGCAGCAGGACTGGTAGGAGGAGCAGGGTCAGGGAAACGCCAGCCTCCCCTGGGAGCCATGCCCTGCCTCAAATGGCCAGAGTCCTTGGGGCCTATGAAGAGGCCCAAGGACAATGGGTCCGGTCTGCTTCAGACACGCGTGAGGTGCTGGGGGTGCTGAGGTCCATGGACGCCCGTATGGGCCAACTCGTGGACCTCATGGGCCAGCTGGTGGTGGCGGTGAGGTCACTGCCAGGGACAGCAGCTCCCCTCCGCCACAACCTGCCGGGCGCAGGGTGGAGCAGCAGTGTCCAGTTCCCCTGCGTCCACAGCCAGTGAGCACACCTCAACCACCAGCATGTCGCAAGCAGGCACCCCCTCGCAAACGTGGAAGGGGCCGTCCGAAGTGGAAACAGATCTCCCGGGAGGACTTCGCACGCTCCAAACGCAAGTGAGGCAGCCAGCCAGCCTTCCGCCAGCCTTCCTTGACCAGCCACTGCATTGACTTGGACTACGATCCCACTCCACACAGCCATCTGGATGGCATGTGTGTGTTGGACTATGGACATAGAACCAGTGGGTACACCCTGATCATCACGCAGCCATGACCGACAGCTCATTGTCACTGCACGCACCACTTTTGTCATCACCTTACACACAATCACATGTCACAGTTTGTAATAAATGCACCTTTTTCACTAACTGCTGTTTGTGCCCTGTGTTTTATTTGTACGGAATACAACGGCCACCTTGGGCGGAAAGGCACCTGATGCGTGGCATGGCAATTGAATCCGGAGGGCCTGTAGGGACCTAGGGGTGGGAGACAGAACAGGAGCACATTCAATGAGTGTGTCACACACCCATCACACAGTACATGTCAACAACTACAAGCAATGTACACACATCGCACAGAGCAATAGGGCACAATGCCACAGCCACCAACAGTGGCATACTACCCTGGCCATGGAGCGTTGACACACAGCACGCAGTGAACAAACGGCCACCCTGACACAGCACACACACACCTGCACAGATACAGCCACATCAGCCGTCGTACATGGACACTCACCGTCAAGTGAAGTAGCGGGCGATGAGCTGCTGCCGCACATTACCAGCTTCCTCCTCTCCGCTGTCCTCCTCACTCGAGCTGTCCTGGTCTGCGGGCTGGGGCCCTGGTTGATCTCCGTCATCCACGATGAGGGGATCTGCTTCCGAATGGCCAGATTGTGCAGCATGCAGCACGCCACCACTATCCGGCACACCTTCTGTGGGGAGTACGCCAGCGCACCCCCGGTGCGGTCCAGGCACCTGAACCTGGACTTGAGGAGGCCAAAGGTACGCTCGACCACACGTCTGGTCCTCCCATGTGCCTCATTGTAGCGATCGTCTGCTGGGGTGCGAGGATTCCTCAATGGACTGAGCAGCCATGCCCCATTCGGGTACGCAGAGTCACCTGGGTGTGAGGGACACAGAGAACCGTTGCAATTCCAACTGGACAGGGGACAGCATCGCACAACCAGCACGCTACACCACTCCACATACTCACCGACAATACAGGCACGATCCTGTTGCATATTGGACATCAGTCGTGGCAAGATGCTGTTGCGCATTATGTGTGCGTCATGGGCCGAGCCTGGGAACTTTGCACACACGTGGGTGATCACCATGTCCGCAAGGCACACCACTTGCACATTCAGGGAGTGCGTGTGCTTCCTGTTGCGGTACAGGTGCTCAGTGGCCTGTGGTGGAACAAGGCCGACATGTGTGCAGTCAATGGCTCCAACGACGTGTGGGATTCTGCCAAGGGCATAGAATGCACCCTTCACTGCCGCCAATTCACGAGCCCTGGGGAAGCGGATGTACCTGTTTCGGTACAGCATCATGGCTGCCAGTACATCCCTCAGCACCTTGCTGAACATGGGCTGGGACATCCCTCCTCCAATGCCCACTGTGTGCTGGAATGACCCAGTGGCGAAGAAATGCATGGCGGCCATCACCTTAGCCGTGGGGGTGACAGCAGTCGGATACACCCTGCGGGGACGGAGATGGGGTTCTAACATGGCACACAGTCGATGCAGGCTTGGCCTGTCCAGCCGAAACTTCCTAATAACCTCTGTATCGTCCATGTCCGCCAGCAATTGGTATGGGCGGTCAATGTTCGGTCTCCGCCTAGGGACAATGGCAGAGGACACATGTCAAAGCAACACGACACATAGCAATTTCGCATACACATCACTGACATGACTGAGCAAGCACATGAGCCACAGCCCAGCTGTCAAGCTGGGACGGCACGGCCACAATACACTTACACAGGTCTCCCAACAATGGCAATGGCTAGTGATACAAACCACTGCCATGTGCATGCACATGGGGATCTAGGCCCCAATGACTTGCGGGGCGTGCTGATGGGGACTGACTGCATATCCGTCAAGCGGCAACGCCACGGCAACATGAATGTCTGCTGAGCATGGAACTGCTTCCGCGGCTGGATGAGTATGGCACACGACGACGACGATGTGGGCACAGGCTGAGCGGCCAAAACAAGTGGGACCTGTGGCACGAGGGGATATGAGACAGTAGTAGGTGTCAGCACTGCACCCTATGTACAGCACTGTACGGATCACACCTCCCGAAACATTGACAGGTGTCCACATTGACAGCCCCATGCCAAGACGGCTGTGTGCTTGCAGTCACACGTCACAGGTGAGAGGTTACATTGCACGTGCCAGGTGGCAGACGTACATAGTGGGAGCTGGCATGTGTGTGCATGTGTCTCCTGTTCAGGATCCACCAGATGGGCGCTGACTCTGTACTGACCATTGGACACAGCATGTTCCGTGGAAGGCTTGTGTGTGTGGGATGGTGGCACTGGATGTGCCTCCGTTGGGTGGGGGGCCATGCACAGGGCGGGTACGTCGATGATTGCGCATTGTTGGTCACGGTGGGTGCACCAACTGAAGATGTGTTGCCCTGTGTTCAATTCCTATGTCCGCATGATGATGGACTGTAGATGTGGGCAGACTACACATTGGTCGATGTGCTGTCTATATGCATGTGCCTTCACACCAGGCACAGCTGCCCCTGCACATGTGACCCCTGCTGGACTCGCTGCTGGGTCTGTGGAGCTGATGCACCTTCTGCGCGTGGGGCGGACAGCTCTCCTCACTTCCCTCATTGCGCATGTCATGACTTTGCCGCAGGTGACATGGATCATGGAGGGCCCACATGTACGCGTGGGTAGGCTACACATGATTGTACACTGGTCGCCACCCCCAGTCAGTGTTTCGAATGGGAAGGTTGTCGTGCTGGTGGTATGTTCGATGTGGCGGATGGGCGGGCCTAGGTGCGGGCTTACATTCCGGACATGGGGGGTAGTTGGATTGGCGACTAGTTGCAGTACACACGGGACACGTCTCTTCCTTTCCACATCTGGGTCATCCCTTGTACTTACTGACAGTGATACAGTCATCTTCGCCCCAGCCCTCATGTCCTCCCCTCGCTCCCCCAATATGCATGCTCACCTGCGAGGCTAGCGCCTGCACAGGCAGCCCCAAGCTCGCACCAGAGAGGGCAAGGAGTGTATGTGTGGGTCCAGTTGCACGAGTGGGCTGTCTCAGGGTATGATGTGTGGCGGGACGCCGTCCACCTGCGTGGTGCCCCAAATGGAGACCCGGCCTGCATGGACTATGCATCACAGTCTTCGCCTTCCGGATCCGCCACCTGCGACACCCAGTGGCTGTGGCTGCCCTTGCGGCCAGGCCGCGTCCGTCTGTGGCTGATGGCCCACACATTCACTCTTTGGCCTCTCTGGGGAAGGCTCGGGGGTGGTGGCGCACGCGCTTGCACTTAGTCGCAATGGCATGTGGCGTGGTTGGTATGATGGGCAATGGATGGGATGGTGCGAGCCACCTCCCGTGACGTCAGTGCTGCTCGTGCTGTGGTGCGTCCCCCTACACTTCCATGTGACTTGTGCCATGCTAGACGTTGAGGTTCTATTGCCTGCGTGATATGACCAGGAGGAGCGCGAGGAGTCCTCTCACACACCATGCTCCACTGCCATCAAGTGCCCTGTATCGCCTGTGCGGATTGACTATGTTGGGGTTACACCTGGTCGACTGGGGCTGTGTGTGCCTTGTCAAGGGGCATGGCGGGCGCACAACAGGATCCAGCTTGTCCACAGAGGGTGGGCTGAGGTGCGCCTGGTACCGCTTTGTACGTGTGCCCGGCTGCTGTGCACACACGTGTTCACTCCCCCCGACAGGTGTCCTCTCACAATGCCCAGGGAAGCGGTGGTGTACTGTTCATGACCCCTCCCAACACGGCGTGCTCCAACTTGGCATGTGCGCATCTACCCGTCGCACCCACCCACCTGAGCACTGCGTCCATACGACTTCACACGACACATGTGTGTCTTCCACAGTAGTGCTACTCATTTGCGTTGACATCCAATACCAGTGGACTACATGGTCATGTCACGACTGCCGTGTACTTCACATACTCTCATCCTCTCTCATTCGTACTTGTGAAATGAGTCAGCGGAGACAGTTTTGGTTTCAAACATTATATTGAGTCTTCTGTCCTCTGTGATGCAGTATAGTGGACACTACTGGCAGCGGAATACATGTTGAGGATATACTGAGCATGATTGCAAATGGGATAGGGTGTGGGGTTACATGTGATTGGCTGTTGCATGTGGGATGTGGGCTTCAGAGTGACATCTGCTTGGCCAAGGCTGTGCTAATGTACATTTACGTATAGCTGCGGAGCTGCGGACTTTGACACAGACGGTATACATGTAGCCTACCAGACCGCTTGGCATCATGGGCACAGTCCATCTCAGTTCCATGTGACAGGTTTGCTGCGGTTGTTCCTCATGCACGCGTGCATGTGAGATGACATCAGGGCATGTGCTTGCGTGCATGCAGCGGCGTGCCACTTGTTGTTGCACTGTGGTGGTTACTGGACATGTCACAGTCACTGGGGTCGTGTTGTTGTTGTATGCACTTGTCGTCCATGCAAAGGTCCTGGTATGGGATTCCCGGGGCGGGGGTGGGAGGGTGCAGCACCCACAGACTCCAGGCGACCTATTCATGTCCACTGAGCGGTGTGTGTGTCCATGGGCGCTGGATCCATGTCGTGTCCTGGTTGTTCGTGCAGTTCGGTCCATGTGGGTGCGATACACAGAGCCCATGCCACTGCCTCCCACGATGCATGCGGTGTTCCTGGATGTGATGGGGAACAGTGTGCATGTCCCGGTCATATCCGATGTCATGGCGATGTCGTTGATGGTGTGGTTACAGTTGCCGGTCGTTTGGTATGGCTGTTGTGGTGGTGACTGGCCAGTCCGTGCGGAAGCTAAGCATGGGTGCGGGGTTGGACATCATAGGTCACTCGGGGAACCTGCGTTGTGGTCCGACGAATTGACAGGTTGTCAGGTATGCGATGCCGTCCAGCAGGGCTTCCATGTCATTGGTGGTGTACATGTTTGCCAGCCAATGTAGCGGATGGTGGCTGTCAAGGTGTTGTTCGTAAGTTGTCCCTTGGAGGACCATGATGGGGCATGCTGGGTGACATTCGATGTAGCTGTTCTCGATGATCCGTCGTGTGGAGGCACAGTGGTCCCATTTCAGTGCGGGTGCGATGTTGGCCACATACGCCATGCCCCCATAGGCAGAGCAGGCCCTGTCGTGTGCGTCCAGAGGGAGGAGTAGTGGTAGCAGGTCCGCCTTCAGACATGCCGGGTTGGAGAGGCATATCTCGACGGGATGCTGGTATGGACACCTCCGACAGTAGAAGACGGGCATGACGCAGCTGAACAATGTGATGCGGTAAGTCAGTCGGTAACTTACGTTCAGCAGGGACAGGAGATCGCATCCCAATGTATGGAACAGGTTGGTTTTGTACAGCTTGAGCTGTTCGGCGTAGTTGGGTAGGTGTGTTGCGGTTGCCATTTCCCAGCGGTGCGTTGTGGTGGCGTGCTCCGGCTGTGTGTGCAGTCTGCAATGTGCACGCTCCGAGGTTGCTGTGAGCTCTGTGTAGTCGTAGGGAGACAGGACTTGTGTTCTGTTTGCTTGTTTGGAGGACACGGGCCCTCTTCCCACATGCTTCTCAGACAGTTCAAGGTCAGTGATGTGTGACTCCTTCCAATTAACTTGCATGTGGCCGACATGGGGGAGTGTTTTCTTCTTTCTTCCCCGTCCGTTGTGTGCTTCTGTGATATGCGCTATCTGCCCTGTGGTCGGTCTCCTCGGCATGCCTGTGTTGGTCTATTCTTGGACAATGGCTGTATTCACCGGCTTCTGTCGTAGGGCTGTGGTTTCGGAGTTGGAATGGAAGGTCATTCAGTGCTGTCTGCTCTCCCTTGTGTGGGCGGCAGGCTGCCTTTCCGCTCTGCGTTGGGCCTTGTGTGTGAATGTTATTCTTGGGCCACCTGTTGTCGGTCCCCGGGCTCTTTGGTGTTCCGTTTTATATGTCTTGTTCATATGTGCAGGGTGGTATGGGTGTTTCAGTGTGGTACTGGCGTTCCTCTTCCCGAAGGGGCCCTGCTTCTCCTAGTTGGTGTTGACGCCGCTGTGTGCTTCGCCATGTTTGTTACACTGGGGTGTGTCCTGCTGTTGCGTGTCTTCACTGACATGTGTGCGTCGGTTGTGTGGCGTTGGGTGTTGTCCGTGAATTGGGCGTTGGGGACATGTCTGTGGCAGGCCTGTCACGTGTCATGTGCGTTCGGGGTGGGGCTGATGTGTGTGCTGCTTGGTTGTGTCCCTGTGTCTGTGTGCGACGCATGCATGGCGCTGCGGTTGGCCTCTGCGTTGTGCGCATGTGTGGCGGCGTCATCGGCGCTTTGGGGCCGTGACGGGGTGGTTGGTTCCTAGTCCCAGGTGGTGTGTACACATGTGTTCCGCGATGTTACGATTTGGCCTGTGTGTCATATGTGGATGCAATGGTGGATGTGTTGTGTACACGCGCTGGTGGGGGGTTGTCCGCTTTTCCGCCCTTGCACTGTGTGCGCTGTTTGCGTGCACTTGTTGTGTGTGTGCCTACCTGCGTCTCCGCGGTACGTTGCGTCCTTGGTGGTGCATCAGCAGGAGCATGGGGAGGGCCTGCAGTGCTGGATTCATGCTCGGGGAGCCGCTTCTTCGTTGTCCGTGCTCGGCATCCGTGTTACCGCTTCGGTTTGTCGTACGGTATCTCTTGGCCGTGGGAGCCGTTTGTTTGCGGCATCGTAATTTATGCGCCGGGCGGGACGTGTTTCGTCGGACGGTGTGTGTCAGTTGGGCTGCGCCGCTACGTGTACGGGCGCACTTTGATGGCGGACGGTGTTGCTGGCTTGCCGGCGGTGTTTGGCCTACTTTTCGCATCGTAATTGGACGGGCGTGTGGACTGCTGCGTGCCGGCGGTAACTGGTGCTTTTTGCATCCGCCAGCACGGCGGTGGTGCTTCCGCCCGCCATCGTAATGAGCCCCTAATTATTTTAATTTAAAAATAATTTACAAACAAATAACTATTTTTATTAGAAATTATTTATAATCAAAAACATTATTTATTACATAAATGTAATCTTTTTTATTTCCTACCCTATAACACCACACAATTCACAACACACATCTAAATTAAAAAAAATGTTTCTCCATAGTTAACATAATTAATTAACAATTAAAGAAATATAACTAATTAAAAAACAAATTAAAACAGATGCAAATTAATTTACTCCCCAAACGTTACCCCTATAAAACTGAAACCCACACACAAAATAAAAATAAACAATTATGATAAATATTTATGAATTGATGAATTAATATTAATGATCAACTAATTATTAATTAATTAAACATAAATAACTTTCCACCCTCTACCTCAACACCACAACCCACACCTAAAAATCATTACACAATTTCCATAACTAATTTAACATTAATAAATGAATATCAATTAACAACGTATTAATTAATTTAATTTTTTTTACTTCCCACCCTGTACCGCTATAAACCCCACAACTCACATCTAAAATTAATTACAGAATTGCCATATTTAAATTTTAATTAATTAATTAGCACTAATTAATAAATTATTATGAATTAATTATAAATAAATTACTTCCCACCCTGTTCCCCTATCAACCCCACCACCCGCTCCTAAAAAAATAACAAAATTAACATAATTAATTACCAATTAATTAATTATTAATAATTAACAAGCAATTAATAAACAATTAATAATACATTAATTCCCACAATTAACACTATAAAATATAAATTAAATGAATATGAATAAATAAAAAATATGAATGAATTTATTATAATTAAATTACTTCCCACCCTATTCCCCTATAAACCCACATCCCGCTCCTAAAAAATGACAATTAACATAATTACCATTTAATTAATTAATTAATTAATAATTAACAGCCAATTAATAAATAATTAATAATAAATTAATTCCCACAATTAACACTATAAAATGTAAATTAAATAAATATTAATAAATAAAAAATAATAATAAATGTATTATAATTAAATTACTTCCCACCCTATTCCCCTATAAACCCACAACCCGCTCCTAAAAAAATGACACAATTACCATAATTACCAATTCATTCAATAATAATTAACAACCAATTAACAATTAATTAATAATAAATTTATTCCCACAATTCACACTATAAAATTTTAATTTAATAAATACTAATAAATAAAAAATTTAACACATATATTAAAAAAACAAAAGCAATACTTATACAAAAAAATAGTTCACATACTTTTAAAATACATACTAAACTACATAACACTAATTAAAACATCGATATTTTAAACAACTATATTTTTGCAAACGATATTAATGACTTCGATATTTTCAAAAATGATATTTCTTACCTCCAAGTCGATATTCTTGACCACGATATTCTTGCTGTCGATATTTCTGCATCACTATATTTCTAACTCGATATTTGTGTATGTCGACATTTAAAACTCGATATTCTGTCTGTGCACTAACTCCAACGAAGGTCCCATATCAACATTTCAAAACTGTGTGCGAGCCGACCACACACACACACGCACGCACGCACGCACACACACACACACACACACACTGGAAAGGGGGTGCAAGGAAGAGAAGACGGGTATTTACAGTACACAACACAAAATGCAGGACAACACAGTGTGGCTTGTGTAACTAAAGCTGTGGTTTAAAACGTGGGACCAAAAACCATGAGCTTCACACAGTGAGATTTCTGTCCAGGTTTTGGGAGTCTTTCTGTGACTTTTCTGGTATTGTATACAGACATATCACACAACAACGAGCATACACCAAGCACTAGTCAGACCTATTGGCTTTGCCACCCCGGTTATCAGTAGCAGATAAGTGAGCAACAAAGATTTTGTTGTGAATAATTAGAACTGAAAGTCTTTCATTTTTGAAAGTATGAGAGTGTGAATTAAACTTTACTAAGGTTTGGGGAATGGTAGTGGTCTTAGGAGTCTCCTGTTCACACCACTTTCCTCTGCAGTCTCATACGCTGGTATACACTTGCACTCTTCTCCCACACATCTTTTTCTCTATTTGCATACTCACAAATCATCTCCTTCCTTGCATCACTTCCACTTCATCATGTCCTATCTCTCTATCTCTCACACACAAATACAGTTGGGCACACAACACACACACTTTCTCTCTCTCGCTCTCCTTCTCTCCCTTCTTACCTGTATGCACAGCATTTTGTTTTCCTTCAGTGTTGTCAATATTTCAATCACTGAGTATGCAGGTATTTGACGTATCTGATTGCACTATCTCTGACTAAAGGCCTGTTACGATTGTGGCGGTCCGACAGACTGACCGCCATTGTGGCAGTTGGGAGAAAGCTGGCAGCATGCTGACCGCTGCATTACGAGCAAACTGCTGGGCCGGCGGTGGTCTTGAGGCGGCGCCACGCTACGGCTCACAGAGTTAGCCTGAAGGCAGTGCCGCCGCACTGCAGCGCCTGCACTCTCGTGCGTGCACTGTTGCAATGCATCATGTCGTGCATGGCACACAGTGTGCACACGACAGGGCAGGCGTAGGGGGCACAACATGTGCCCCCAGTCACAAAGGCCAATGGGTTAAAGCACCCAGGGGCCCAATTTGGGGCCCCTTCCGTACCTTTCCGCCAACCTTTTCATGGCGGGTCTCAGCCATGAAAAGGTGGGCCGGAATGCAACTCGTAACTGGCATGGCGGTGCTGGCGTATTGCAGCACACATAGAAACAGCAAATTGCCATTGATTGTTTATGCGCTGGAAGGTGTCCCTCCCAGTACATAAACAATAAAAAAAAAGAAATGACATTTTGCAACTTCTGTGTATGCTGCATTAAGCAGCACACATAAAAGTTACAAAAAATAATTTAAAGATTGTTTATGTGCAGGAAGGGAGACCTTCCTGCACATAAACAATCTTCCCCTCAAAGCAGACACCCTTGAACTATGGTGCAAGGTTGCCTGCATTGGCGCTAGGCTGCTAAGTTTAGCGCCAGCGCAAGTGAAAACGCAGGGCTGCACCATATTGTTGTAAATATGGTGCAGCCGTGCATTTCTGAAGTGGCAGAGTGCTGCGTTAAGCCAGGAAGGCTAACACCGCACTCCGTCACTTCATTGTAAATATGCCCAAGAGTCTCTCTGGTGTTTCCGAGTCTACCTATGCCTTTAGACAATACCCCCCTCCTCTCCCAGCCCAGTCCTTGTTGTTGACTCCAAAGTCCTCTGGCAAGTCCTCTTTCAGGATACCAGTTCACAGTGAATGTCACTCACATTCCAGTTCCAAAAACGAATCTCCAGCAAGACCAGTGCCACACCAGTTACAACTGGTCTGCTTCAAAAGAAGAATCCTTGGGTGCCCTTTGATGGTCGTTCATTTGAGCCACCCGTGGGCTCAATCTTGATACTTACTGAACCTTCTGTAGAATAAAACACACAAGTCTTGGTCGGTGTGGGTCACAATCTCACCCACAGTACAAGCAGATTAGACCTGTTTCCAAGTCCTGCTGTTGTATTCCGCTTTAGGTGTCCGTATATAGGTTTTCCTGAAACATGTCCTTATATAGGCACAATTCGCATTGCCCTTATATAGGCATAGAATCCCAGTCCTTATTTAGGCATTAGCCGTGCACTCCAAATACAGGCATGGTCACCGACATCCGTCCACCCTAACGTCACAACGAGTTCTTAGAAACCAGACCCTTAACCTCTTGGGAGTTCCCCTCGCACAGGATTATTGATTTCTCCAAGAACTCATCTATTATGCATGAACCGTTATATCTTAAGGGTTCATTCCTGACGTCTTCCTCTGTCCGACTTCACGTCAATGCTAACATTCCAAGGCACCTACCAGGTATAAATATACCTTCCCTTGCCCAAGCAAGTTAGAGGAGACCTCGACTTCAGAGGAGCCCGTATCCCGGCCTGACGCACTGAGAAGACGCTGTCATTCCTGCTCGCAGAAGAATCCAGCTTCCAGTGTTCTGACTCCCTTCGCGGGGTGTTAGAGTTTGAGATCCGGCAGGAGATTCCCACCTCTCTCATTCTCCAGGTATGGAGCTGACTAGAATCTAGAGGGACTCTTGGCATCCTAGACTTAACATACTCTTAGTATACCATACTAGAGAATACTTCACCTACTTCTTACCTTTCCCTACACCTAGACTAGGTTAGGTACATTGGGATAGAACTAGCTTAGAGAAGCATCGTATGAGTACTCGCATTTTTAGCTCATGTTATTTATGTACGTGAATATATGCTAAAAGATAATGCTAGCGCAGTATTATTTATTTCTACTACTTACGCTGTACATTATATATATTGCATACTGTCTTGTGATCATAACAGCTCATATCTCTTACATGAGAAACAAGACTGTTCAATAAAACCTTTTATTGAAACGCCCGTCTATTCTTTCTGTGTAACTCTGAGGAAACTAAGCATGCACGATTAGCTGAGTGAAACTATTATCTATTGTTTCCACGATTCTGAGAAGTGTTCCGATTCTAACAGGAAACAAAGTTGTCATGTTTATGCGGTTGCCAGAAACTACTCCCTTCTTGTTTACAAGGAGTTTCTAGTGGCCTCTGAGTTAGCTGGCACAAAGTAATTAAGTTTAATATACTCGATAGGGACATACCGACCTCAGTCCTATGTCAAACCTATAGGGTATATTATTCCAATGCGCAGAGCGTATTAGGGAAATAGGAACTACACTACATGGCGCCCAACGGTTTGGTAAGGCACTAATTTAACGCTAGATACTGAGTAACTCAGTCGTGCTTTTCTCTCAGAGACCCCTACTCACATACTCCATAAGATGCCTGGAGTGGGTAAGGTTAAATATCCGCCAAAGCTAAATAGGACAAAAAACCCTATATATAAGCTATTTTGGTTTGTTCAACGTTGAAGGATACAGTGTTTCAAAATATTGTGCACCTTATCGGGGACAATGACACCGGGAACGGTGTTGCTGCAGCTGAACCAGTCGTAACAGCTTTTAACTTTACCGGTTTAAATGAAACCGAGGAGGGTGTTATAGACATCGCTCCAAACTTAAGGAGAGCCATCACTCTAAAACTTATAAAACACGGCCTACCACCAAGAGGGGGTAGAGCAGTTTTCGTGATAGAGGCACACGAATCCTTTCAGACAAGGGTATTCTATTCATGGATAGTATTCCCAGAATCAAATCCAGTAACAAGACTGTTTCACTTCTACAAAGAAGATGAACCACCAGAGGAATATATTCCTTTCGAGGATATTGAAATTCCACTAACATACCAGGAGCATCAGCTCTGGTTTAAAGGCGCCCTAAAACATCACAGAAACATTACCAGGCTCGGTCTACTAGGTAGACCAGGAGCAACATGGCCGATTCTAGCCGGCTACACTCCTCACCCTGACCTCGATATAAAGTCAGACGAGGAATTACTTACTCAACTTACAGAGTTAATAAAAATTTACAGACAATTAGTCCAATATGTCATGCGGACTTTCACAGTCCAACCACCACTGACCATTCCAAATCAAACCCCTCAACAGGGGAATACACTAAAAATTACACCACAGACTTTATACGCAGTCATGGGTAAAATGCCCACAAAACGTGCGCAAATTCCATTCTGGATAGCTCAAAAAATTACTCAAATTGAAGCAGTATTTCCAAATACTAGCCCTTATGAGAAACACAGAATCCTAAAAATCTGTTTACCAATGGGGATCACACCACAACTGGAAGATTGCACCACTTGGGGCGCAGTCTTTGCTGCCATCTATACTAAAACACATGGTGTTCCATCAATTGCAGTAATACCAGATGTCCTGAAACAAATTCAAAACGAATACGGGGCAGAACCTGCTCTGAATTTAGGTATGAAATTACTGAAAGACTTCGACCAGGTCTCAACAATAATATTATCTAATATTAAAGGGGAGGCAGCATCAGTGGCGATCCGCCAACGCTTAAGGAATTTGATGTTACAGAACATCAAACAGAACTACCCAGAATAATAGAACAATCTTATGCAGAATTAGGCAGAGATAGTTTGGGTGGAAAACCATTGAAGCCAAAACTATCTGAAAGTCCTGAAAAGGACTCTATTAAACAAACTCCTACATCTTCTAAAAAGAAGTGGGAAACTAATAAACAAAATTCAAACGAGAAACGTTCTCAATCCCGAGGTAGGTCTCCTCAAAGGAGCCCTCTGAAAGGAGGTATAACCTCAGGAATAGGGATAATTTAAGAAAGCCTGACAGGTATCAAGATACTGATACACGTTCCTCTCGTACCTTTCAGATATCGTCACAGACATCGGAAAGAAGAGGACGGTCAGAACATAGAGAAGAACGCGTGAAATCCAAAGACGACAAACACGTTCAGAAAAATAAATCAAAACCTCAATTCACAAAAAGAAGGTAGCAGGTCTGAAGATCAGACATGCCGAGAATACTGAGAACACAGCTCAAGAACGGAGAATGGGCTCAGACAATGCTGGACAGTGCAGCAGAAGTCACAATAGCTCGCCAGAACCTGAAGGAACTCTGGAGACAGTGGACTTGAATGAGTACATCACAGTAGAGACTGCAGACACCAGGGTTAGTACTCCACAAAAGTTATATGAAATAACACTCCGAATGGAGGGAGACAACCAAGAAAAGTGAAAATACTCTTTTGGGAGAAACGTTCGAGGGGTTATGATATACTTCTAGCAGAAAAAGACTGGCCACCACAATTTGTCAGGGAGTGCCCACATGGTGAGGACATTATTATGCCTGCCTTCTCCAACCATATTCCAATTCACCTTAAATATACTTATGCCAGGAAATGGGCAGTTGCCCAGGCCCCAGCATTATACAAAAATCATGTAGGATGGGATGAGGACTCACCTCACCACAAAATACATCTAAAAAATGAACCTACTGCACAAAGGCAGTACCAATAAAGCAAGAAGCTAAAAAACAGGTCAGGGAGATCTTAGATCAACTTGAATACCAAGGGGTGATTGAAACATGCACCTCCTCAATGAACAATCCTTTGTTTCCTGTATCCAAACCAGACCATACATATCGTCTAGTTTTGGATTACAGACACTTGAACACTTGTTCTAAAACATTTGCAGTGCAAAATGCACATAGTACAGCATTAATGAATAACATTGTGCGCAAAAAATACAAAACCACATTAGACATTTCAAATGGTTTCTTTTGTCAAAACATAGCACCTGAAAGCAGGTACTTAACAGCTTTTTCAATAATGGGGACCCAGCGTCAATTTTGTAGACTCCCACAAGGGTTCAAGAACAGCCCGGGGTTATTCTCAGCAAGAGTAACAGAGTTACTACAAATTTATGATAATGAGGCATTGTCATATGTCGATGACATCTATCTGACAGACGATGACCTGGATAGGCACTTGAACAGGGTGAGTACCATTATATTGGGCTTCGCCTCTGAGGGCTATAAATTCAACTTTAAAAAATCCAGAATTGCCCCTCTCAATGTCCTTTTCCTAGGATATGAGCTTTCAAGTGAAGGCAAGAGCCTGGCAGCTAACTTTCTAGAAAAGTGCGCGCTGCTCCAACCACCAAAAACGCTGAAAAACTTACAATCCATCTTGAGTTTCCTAAATTTTGGAAGAACATACATTCTAAATTACGCGGAAAGGGTTAAACCTCTCTACGAATTAATCAAACCTGATTTTTCAATCAAACATTGGACACAGGAACACACAGAAATCTTGCGTTCACTCCAAGCTAACATGTTAGCAACAAATCACTTACAAACACGCGTAAGTCAACGCAATTTAGTGATCCGAATAATTTCGGGTCAATGCGGATTCACCTACTTAACATTTAATGAGGGTTAAAAAGTACCAATAGCATACAAATCACATTTGTATACACAAGCAGAAATGCGCTTCACTTCAACAGAAAAAATACTGACAGCAGTTCAAACTGCTGTAGCAAAAGAAAGAGCTCTAGCTCAAGGAAAACGCATTATTGTCGTAACCCCAGTACCAGCCTCAGAGGTGGTCACAAAAGCGAGCATTCCAAATGCAAAAGCTTTACATCCTAGATGGCTACAATGGGTTAATTCTCTTGCTGCAACAGATGTTGAATATGTTTTTGATCCTGATTTAAAAACACAAGCGTTCCTGCAATATGAACATGAATGTCCTCTGCCCACTGAAATTCTGCCTCTAGATCAGTCCGAATTTATAATTTACACTGACGAATCCGCACAACCCGCTACAGGGAGTAAGCAAGCTTACAGTGCAGCGTGCGCAATCGTTAAAGGTCGCATGCAAGATGGTAACTTCAGACCAATGGTCACTAAAACTCAGGGGCATATTATCTAAAAAGTGCGCTAAACATCGCAAAGCGTGTTTAGCGAGCACTTTCTTATCGCCGGCTATCGTCGGAATAATTTGCCATGCCAACGCTGTATTAGCGACATTTAGCGCTATGGCGATAATTATTCCAGCCATAGCGGTGTTTTCCATGAAACATCGCTGGTTTTCCAGCGATGTTTCATGGAAAACAGCGATAACCTTGCTGATACGACCCTGTGGTCGTATCAGCATAATCCACCCCCATGTTAGATATGGCTAACACCTGCTAATTGCAGGTGTTAAAATAAATGGCGATGACCCCGGTTAGCGCGACTTTTCACGTCGCTAACTGGGGCCATGGCCACCTTGCTAATAGGCGATTGGCCTGTTAGCGGGTGTTTCCCAGGTTTGTTCGTCGGGAACGCCCACTTTGCATGTCATTAGCGATAAATATCGCTGACATGCAAAGCGGTAAAACTACGGGCGCTAATGCCCGAAAACTGTCGCTAACTGCTGTTAGAGACAGTTTGCTGATAGGGCGATAAGAATATCGCCGCTTTAGCGGCAAAAAGTGCCGCTAAAGCGGCGATAGTGCCCTTGCTAATATGCCCCTCAATCTCTAGGAGATTGCACAGCTCAGCGAGCTGAACTACAAGCATTCAAACTGGTACTTGAAAGTACAGATCGCGAATTCCCCACACTAATAGTGTGCGATTCTTTCTACTGTGTTCAGTCGTATAATGAATATATACAAAATTGGCTTGAAAACAGGTTCAAAGATGCAAAAGGTGGCACAATAAAGCATAAAACGCTTTGGGAACAAGTAGTTCAGTTAAAAAACGAACTACCAAAGGCTCACGTGATACACACGCTGAGTCATCAACGTGATGGCGTTCACGTTGCAGGGAATTCATTGGCTGATGAAGCTGCAAAGGGGTCTGTTCAGACGGCTTCCGTAGCTGCGATCACTCGTTCAAAAAGGAAAATAGACAGTGAGATATTGTTGGCTGTCAATGCTTCAAGCAAAGGCAGTGGTGCAGCGTTACCAAAGAAGTTTCCACTCAAGTACTCTTATGTAATTGATGCGAACAACGTTCCTTTTGCTCGAATCCCTGAAGTGGGGGATAGGGTAATTCCAAACATGGAACGTAGAGCAGCTTTAATTTATGGAGCACATCTGGGGGAGGGTCTGTCACATCAAGGGATCTCTAAAACAAAATTAACATTAAAAGAGATGTACTGGTGTCCTGGAATGAATACACAGATTCACATCTTCATCAATGACTGCATAGACTGTAAGGTACAGCGTGATGCAGAACGCCACCAGACACCATGCTACGAAGTAGCCTGCCCAGTACAGACATCATTGTTAGATAGCATTAGACTATCTATGCGCAGGCGTCCTTTTGGACAAATGCAATCCCACAAATACTAAGTCAAGGTTCCTATGGATATGGCCTCAGCGCTCGGCTGACGCTCGAACTGTTATAAAAGATTTGTGAGTCTTTATCGGCACATACGCAATTGGCACACTACATTCTGACCAGGGCCCTGCGTTTAGCTCTCGGGCTTACAAAGAAGCCATGGCCAGTTTGGGCGTAGCATTGCGGTACTCCTCTCCGTTTCATCCTTTTTTTTTTTTTAAATAATTTTTATTTTCATCAACAGGAAGAGCACAGTAACTTCACAAATATAGCCGGAAGATTCATAGATTATACATAAAAGAAAAAAAAAACAACATGAGGAAAAAAAAAAAAAAAATTATCATACACATATTAATTATCTCCCTCCCACCTTTAAAGCTAAATTATTCCATCCAAAGTCATAGGGCTCCAAATCGCTTCAAGCTTAACTAAAGAACGAGTACCCCTTGCCTTTGCCAAAGCTACTTCTAATCCATAAGTTTCCTTAACAATAGACCACCAATCCACAAGCGAGGGCGGTATCGCAGAGACCCATACTCTTGCAATAGCCAGTCTGGCAGAGGCCATCAAGATCGAAAAGAGGCGTGCAGCTGCTGAATTTTCCCCATTATACCCCAACAGAATTTCAAGATCAGTAAGTGGGTGGTCCAGCCCAATTTTAGACTGCAAAAGCTGTTCAACATTTAACCAATAACCCCTTAATTTTGGGCATTCAATAAACATGTGTACTAGATTAGCAGCATATAATCCACATTTAGGACATTTTAACTTATCCCCAGTTGAGTTACCCTGAGCCCATTTGGCTATCCTAGCCGGGGTATAGTACAGCATACATGTGGTCCGTAATTGCTGGAGTTGTAAACTAACTGAATGGACCGACTCCTTGACATAGCTGAGAGCATGTCTAATTGTTCCAGATGAAACCCCTATGCCCAAGGTTTGAGTCCATCGCTCTGCTAGTTTCTCGCTGCCATCTGGTCTAAAGCTACTTAAAGATTCATACATAAACCCTATCAAAGATTTAGTTTTTCTTCCATATAAACATTCCCAGATATTTGAATGCATTATTGCTTTAACCTCCACATTAGAAGCCAAATAATCTTTAATCTGGAAATATTTTAAAAAAAATGAGCTGGAAGTTTGTAAATTAGACGTAGATTCTCAAATGATCTAATTCCCCTATCATCATACACATCCCCTAAACGGGTAATTCCATACTGCGCCCAGGATTTAGCTACTTGATCCTGAAATACCTCAGGTAACAAAGGATTCCCCCATAATGGAAAATTTTCATGATATATTGGCATTTTACATCTTACAAACATAGCCTTCCAAATATATACAGTATCTCTAACAGTCTTAAATTTAACTCGCTTGAAGTAGTTAGGGTCCCTTATTCCATATAGAAATTTATCCCTTTGATTGCCTAAAATAAAACCAAATACTGAGTCCGTCTGATCCAGGCCAAGCAGGCTACGAAAGCGAGTAGCAAATGAAGCCCAAAAATACATTTTAAAATCTGGGAAGCCGAGACCCCCTTGTTCGAATGGGGATTTGAGCAGCTCAATTGCTCTCCTAGGTTTTATAAAACCCCAAATGAAACTACTGAAAATCCCTTCAAGTTTTAAAAAATATATATTAGGAACTTTCAAAGGAATAGACCTAAACAAATATAAAAATTTAGGAAGTATTTTCATTTTTATTAAATTGCATCTGCCCAATAAACCTATGGGGAGCCTATGCCAAATTTTAAGCACTTTAACAGTCTCATTTAAGAGTGGTGTATAATTTAGATCAATGATCTTATTTATTTTAGCAGTAATCTTCACCCCCAGATAATTTACAGTAGTACAAGCCCCAATAATAGAATTTTGAATCCCATCCGTGGTAAGTACTTGAGTTTTATTAGCATTCAATTTGTACCCTGAAACATTGCCAAACATTCTAGCTTCTTCCTCAATGCTGGTCACTGCAATGCTTGGATTTATTGCATAGACAGCTATATCATCGGCATATGCCGTGACCTTAAGTTTGGATGTCTCCGATTCTAATGGGCTAATAGACGTACAAGATTGTAAAGTACGTAAGAATGGCTCAATATATAGAGCAAAAAGTAATGGGGACAAGGGGCAACCCTGTCTGGTGCCACATAAAATGCGAAATGGCATAGAACGATCACCCATATAAGACAATTTAGCTTGGGGATTATGATATAACGCCTTTACCCAGGACCGAAACCGTGGTCCTAGACCGATCTTACCCAGTATGGCCCATAGGAAATCCCACCTAACCCGGTAAAAAGCCTTCTCGGCGTCTAGGAGAATCATCCCGAAGTCAACCTTTTCCTTTTCTGCAAAGTCAAATGCTCCAATAGCCATATTGACGTGAGCAGTAGTGTCCCTCCCCATGATAAACCCATGTTGTCTTTCAGATACTAATCCCGACATGAGTGGAGCCAGGCGGGTCGCCAAGATTTTCGAAAAAATCTTGGCGTCTACGTTTATAAGAGAAATTGGCCGATAAGACCCACATTCTGTTGGTAGTTTGCCCTTCTTGAGAAAAAACACAATCTGTGTGAGATTCCACGACTCAGGTACCTGCCCTCTTTCAGCAACAGATTGTATTACCCTACTAAGTGGAAGGAGCAGGGTCTTTTTAAAGGATCTATAGAATTCTAACGGCAACGAGTCGTCTCCTGCAGCCTTCCCCATCTGCAATGCCATTAAAGCTGTCTCCACTTCTTCTGCCGTGATAATCTCATCCAATATAGCAGCTTTCCCTGCTTCTACCAGTGGAAAACAGCTATCATCAATATAGCGTTGTATCTCATCTGGGTTTGATGCCCACGTAAGCGAATAGAGTTGTTTGTAAAACAGCAAGAATTGATCTAAGATAGCTGATGATTTAGTATGTAAAGTCCCATCTGCCCCCTTTATGGTCTTAATCCTAGTTTTGGCCTTTGCCTCTGCCGACTGATAAGCCAATACCTGTCCTATATGCTCCCCATATTCATACTTTTCCATACGATATTTACTATAACTAGCTGCTATTTTCTCCTTATAAACTTCTTAACTAATGTTCTAGCATCTATTAATGACAAAAACAAAGTATCCTGGGTCTGCTGATCTTCTTTTTGTTTTACTGCTTCGCCATGCCGTTTCTCAATATTACGTAGAGTACTAAGCATTGCCTCAGTTTTGTTTTTACGCTTTTTATTCTGCTGAAAGATATATTTTTGTGTGATACCCGAACATATGCTTTCATTGTATCCCAAACAACTAGTGGAGATGCCGTCCCTGTATTTATTCTAAAAAATTCTTCCAGATACTGGACCATATTACCCAAATATTCACTATCTGTCAGCAAATACTTAGGAAAAGAAAAGGGCAGCAGTTCCTTCTTATCAGTTTCAACCTGAAAAGATAAAATAATGGGGTTATGATCTGAAGTAACCCGAGGACAAATTTCCATATCTAGCGTTGGAATTATACCATCTGAAACCCAAGCCAAATCTATCCTAGAATAGGATTTATGAGGGGCAGAATAAAATGTATAGCCCGGAATTTTTGGATATAGATGTCTCCATGCATCCTTAACCAACTGGAGTCGTGCTAATTCCAATATTGCAGCGCGAGTCTTACGCATTCTAAGGTTGATGCATTTGCCAGTGGAGTCTAAAGCGTAATCTTTAACACAGTTGAAATCCCCCATAATCACTCTTTCGCCTTCCCAATTTAGCAATTCTATATTAAGATATTCAAATATAGCCGGGTCGTCCACATTAGGGCCATATACAGCACAAGCCACATATTTTTTACCCTCTAGCTCAAACTGAGCTAGTGCCCAGCGACCCCATTGATCGGATTGGCTTTTTACCATTCTACACTTGAATCTCTTATCTTTTAATATGGCCACTCCTTTAATAGATACAGATTGAGTAGTACACGTAATTATATCATACCCTAATTGTTTTAACATGTTTCGATCCTTATAAGCAAGGTGTGCCTCTGTTAAAAAGACTAATTGAGGCTGATACATCTGAAGCTCCTCTCGAACAAGCCTTCGCTTAGTTATGCTGTTAAGACCTGCCACATTCCATGCCATGCACTTAAACCACTTCATAATATAACTTATTTTTCCTCTTTTTCCCCCACTGTCTATCTTCCAATAAGTCCCCCTTACTCACTCCAATCTCGCTTATAGTATATTGATCATTAATAGATCTCTTTCTAATCCAAATGAAAAAAAAGTCTAAGAACCTTCCCCTCACCCTAAATAAACTGTGCTCTAGTGATGATTTTTTTTGCCCTATATCACCATCCTCCCTCTTACTCGCCCACCCCAAACTCCAAGACCCCCCCTCCACCCTGTCCCAGTCAGAAGGGCATCCCCCTTCTACTAGCTGCCGCTGGATTGGCAGCCCTAAAAGAGTCACAACCGAAGTAGTCATCCCCACTCCCGGTTGTATTACAACATATATTGCTTACAATAACACTTGTCTTGACCTTACGTGAAAAAAGAACAAATATCAGAAAAAGAAGGAAGAACCTCAATAACCATAATGAAGACATGAAAAAGGCGATAATCACAAAACAAACCAAGGACATCGCCCCAGTCTAAACCGAGCCCCCATTCTATATCTTCTCTACAGTTTCTGCTTGCCACTTAACCAGTGCCTGTCGAGCCTCCTTCTCTTCAACAAAAAAAAATATGTGACCATTTTTAAAAACTTTTAAGCGTGCGGGTTCCTGCAGGAAGGCCTGAGCACCAAGAGCTTTGATCGGATCTATGAACTGGCGAAGCTTCCAACGCCTGTCCATTGTGGCCCTGCTTAAATCTGACCTTACAAAAAAGGTAACTGATTCAATCGTTACTGGAGAGTTAGGTCGAGCTTTCAATGCTACTGCCTGTCTCAGCAAAAAATTACCCAGGTAAATCAAGAATGGGCGAGGATACTGGCTTCCCTTATTCCTTTGGACTAAGAGCAGTCTATGCACCCTTTGCAACTGAGAGTCCCAATCCCAATCAGAAAGATCAGGGAAGGCTTTATGAAGAAGTTGGACCATATAGGCCCTTGGATCTGCCCCTTCTGCACCCTCTGGAATACCAAAAAGTCGTAGATTTTGCCGTCGCTGACGGTTCTCCATTTCCTCCAGCTTAGCCTGCATATCTGAAATCTGAGCCTCATGTCTTTTGGCAAGAACATCAGTAAGTGCCGACCGTTCTTCAGTGTCCGCAACTCTCTGTTGCAGCTCTGAGATATCCTTAGTTAGTCCTCCAAATTTGTCCACCATCTCCTGTAATGCCTGTTGTGTTCTGTTGTTGTCTTCCCGGAGCTGCATATTATGCTGTTGAGCTTCCTGTCGTTGCTCTTTTAAGGACTGCAATATTAAGCAAACAGATGGCATAGCATCTTCTTGTTTGCCTGTATCTCTGTCCCTTAGTATCGCTGCTCCCTGGGTAGAACAAATACCTTCTTCACTATGACCAGCATTAGAGACAAAAGATATAGATGTAGATGTAGATGTAAGTTGTCTCTCATCCATAAGGCCCGATTGCAATCCATCTATAGGTGCCGGCTGGACAGACTGGACAGACCGAGCCTTCGCTGGATTCGCTGGATAACTCTCAATAGGGCTACTGCCCGAGATCCGTAATGCCATTGTTTTAATGCCCCCCTTTGCTTGTACCCATTTCCGAAGAGGGCTATTATCTAGAATAGCTTTTCCGTAAGATAGTGTTGCATTCTGCCCAGTAAGTAATTTTTTATTTTTTTTGCTTCTGGGCTTCCCTTTCCCTTTTTTGCCCGAAACTGATTTAGTGGTAATAACAATGTCAGTAGAGATATCGATAGGAGACTGTGCAAGGAGCTCCATTGATTCTTCAGATGAACCTGACTGATCTCCTCCGTTCTCTTCCTCTATCATTTCATCGATAGCCGCACAGACTTTCGCTCCTAATTCTGCAACCTCTTCAGCTCTGAAAGTAGTCGCCGATGCCGATGCTTGATGAACCGGGGGTTGAACAGAAGACGCCATCTCCATCTCTCCACTCCCTGTAACTATGTTGCCATTAATTGCATTATCCTCCTCAACAGAAGCTGCTGCTGGGATTGTAACAGTGTCAGCCGTGACAATAGTAACAGTATCGGTAACAGTATCGGCATCAGAAACATTAGCAATGCTGTCATGGCCTGAGGTCGCTGCAAGAAATATCTCTGCGATTTTAACTCCTGATAAGTCCTGGCCAGTTACATCCTCTTTTCTCAAGTTACCTGCGAAAAGCTCAGCTGTCTTCCCTGTTTGTAATAACCGCAATGCCAGTTTGCCAATAGCCAAACTGAGTTTCTCAGCCGTGTTCCCATCATCAGATGCACCCGGGTCCCCCGCAGCAGCATTCTTACCGGCACGGGTGCTCCTTGCGGTAGTTTTAGAGGCGCCATCCGTTGCTCACTCTGAGATAATGGAAGTCCAACTGACAGCGATGCAGGAGTGATCACAGTGTAAAGCAGACCCGACCAGTCAAACGCTGACCGGCCGGTCGATCCCCAGGAAAACAGCCAGGAAGCCCAAGGATATCGCCGACACCTCAGCCAACAAAGCCGCCACATACGTATCCCTTCTTTTTCCACTAATTATTCACAAGTTTCCGTGGTTTCCGTAGTTTCTCCTTAACCAGCCAATATTCATAGCTGATATTCACAGCTCCATTCACAGCTCCATCCCGGGCAATTCCGTTACTTCACTCATGAGTACAGGGAAGACTCGGCTGTGTACTCCGTGGCGTCCTCAGTCCGCCATCTTGCCCCCCTCTCCGTTTCATCCTGAGGGAAATTCTGTTGTGGAAAGGAAAAACCGGGACATAAAGCAGTCTATAACAGCTAGAGTATTAGGTTCGGGTGATGGGTGGATCAAACATCTTTATGGGGTCCAACGCTCAATAAATAATTTGCCAAGAAGTTCTCTAGGGGGGGGTCACTCCATATCAAGTCCTATTTGGGACAAGAATGTGGGTTCCTGATCTCGAATGTAAAGGCACAGTGGTGGAAAATAAACCCTTTGATATCAAAGATCGTTTGGCTGTTTTACAGGATCTAAATGAACTAAGATCGAAACAAAGCAACGTGTTCCTGAAGCCAACCACCACTGGGGAAAAACCGGCAGTCCCAGCAAGGCCTGTCTGGATCCCAAAAGTTGGGGATCTAGTCAGAGAGAATATTGCGGACAAGAAGGAATTTGGACCTTCTTACAGACAACCAGTACCTGTCCTAGCCATTCACGGAACAAGAACAGTACTTCTGCCGCCCCTTGCTGGAAAAAAGGAGAAAAGATTTGTGTCAATCGACCTCATCAAACCACAGTATGTGGCCAATACTAAATAGTAGGCCTCGTGGACTCCGACCTAGTAGCAGACGCACTCATCTCGCTACTATCCAAGAGGTTCAGACTGAAAGACTGATAACCATCGAGAATTCAGCAGTAACAGATGAAGGACTAAGCAACAATGCTATGGAACTCATCCCTCTTGAAACTCAAGTAACAGTTCGTCCAAATACACCTGTCTACACCAACGTAACAAGTGATCAACTGGTTCCAGCGATTTCAACAAATCCTGATGCAATTCCAACAATTGACCGAACTGCTTCGGGCTACTTCATTAACTTTGATATGTTTTCTGAGGATCCGAGTGAGCCTGAAATGACGCCAGCATCAAAAACTTTCAAACAGCAAGTACAAGACTTTTTCATTTTCTGAAAAAGACTTATCTGGTTTCACCATGGATTGAACTGTGGATTATTTCTGGAATATTTTACTTTCTGCTTTGGCTAGCTTTGGTTATGACTATCAGCGTGCTTATAAATGGCACATACATCCGTTTGGACATTGAAAGTAAAAATGTGAACTTACTTTTGAAACCACACAAATCATCCCATCGTGAAGCAAGAGACTTGTCAGCAGTGAACATCACAGCCGTTCCTATACAGGATGGTATAGTGTGGGACAAAACTGATTTCGATATCTTCGGCCCTACGGAACTTTTGAACATTCCACATTTATTTAAAATTTCACTAAGTGATTTTATTTCCTCCAGTACCTATTCTGATGATTGGGACTTTGAGACTGTAAATGATATGATGTCTGATCTAGAAGGGTCTGCTGCATTCTCTACAATGAATATTTAGAGGGTTCATCAGACTACGAACAGCTTTATTGCTATAACCA
This sequence comes from Calotriton arnoldi, assembly GCA_963921515.1. Taxonomy (NCBI): domain Eukaryota; kingdom Metazoa; phylum Chordata; class Amphibia; order Caudata; family Salamandridae; genus Calotriton; species Calotriton arnoldi. The sequence continues at coordinate 1,425,683 of CAWUFW010002968.1, forward strand.
CTATGGTAATCATTTCTTGCATAAATCTGCAACACCTAGAAATTTGTTTATGTTTAACCAATGGGAACATTGTCCTACACCACCAAAAGGTAGTTCAAAAACGTTTGCTAAAAAGTTTCCCTATTTTTCAGGGTACAATACATCTGATCCAGAAACATTTTACTATAAAAATGTAAACATAACAGGACAGGAAATGATGTTAACTAATACAAAACAGATTTACTCTGCAGCCTTTATTACCCAATTGTCTAGACATGGATTTGAATTTTGGAAAGACACAAAATCTGTCTGGGGTTCTAAAGATTGGCAAGTACAGGGGATAGAAGCTTTGTTTAGAGCATGTATCATCCCTCAGCAAATAATGTTTTTGAATGACACTGTGCAACAAACGTCTTGCCTTGGTTTAGCCAAGATCAAAGACATGAAAACGCCTTCTATGCCAACACCTGCAAGTAATAACACTACACAGGGAGCGGTTACAGTTGCCACAATACTACAAACCAACAGAACAGATCCTGATTGGAAAAACTGGTTATTCTGGCCTACAGACACAAACATCTGTCAAGAAAGATTCCTGAATAGAAGGCAGGGCTTTACTATCCATAGGCCAGACCCACGATACGTTCAAAGACAACATCCGGGGGTAGTAACAACATACAGTGTAGGAAAATTGTGCCTCGACTGGCTACAAAAATCTACACTTGAGGATGTGAAACAACACTTATCTTTACTTAAAGAAGACGCAGACCGTAGGGAATTCTTGCTAGGACCAAGAAAACCGTGTCAAAAACGTTTCATATATGCCGGTTTATGCTGCTTATAATGAAGTATGGAAGGTTTCACAGGCAGAGGCCGCAGAACGAATACGGGAACTTGATCGTATTAACTTAGAGAAAACTCTCTCTGTGGTCGACAATGGGTTAACAACATTGTCATCCAGAATGTATTCATTGGACAACATTGTATCCTCTGCTATTGACATACTGGAACAAGATTTAGCCATGTTACAACAAGGCCAATCTCAGTTACGTTCTATTATGTTATTAAGCTGGACGCTGCAATCTTTGCGTGCGGGCTATGTGCCTTGGCGTTTATCAACACGTCGGCTCTGTTTGCAGAATACAATCTAACTGATAAACAGATCGAACTGGCACAAAGGGGAGCAAAGTATACAGTGCTGAGCATTGAAAAACTGGAAAAATTACCATTTACGGTAGCAGAAAAACCAGCTACAGAATGGCTTATCCATGGCAAAATCACTCTGCCTGTCACTACTTTTCAGTTTCAGTATTGCCTCAAACAAATGCAAGCAGGCAAATATGAAAGGTTGGGTAAAGAATACATTAAGACATCCTGGGATTTACCTTACGACTACAGATGTTGGAGTGGGGATCGTGAAGTGTTTCTAAGCGGTACACACTGTGAAAATGCCCTAAGCGGTTCACTCATATGTCAGGACATTTCTTTACACGGGGCTTGTAATGGTTCTGTGGCAAATTTGTCCTGCCACCAGCAGGGTACACCAGCTACTGTATTAATCCAGCGTTTGGCCAACTTTCTAACGGGAGTTACCTCATGTTGAATGATCAGAGTTGCTGTGGCATGTTGCCAGGCATCCCATATCTGGTAACGGTCGGCTCCAGGGTTACTTGCTGTATGCAAGTATTGTTCCCCCCAATAGACACATTCAGGGAGTCGCCTTTATGGCCTTCATTGAATGTTTCTTTTATACGTTTTGATACTTTAAGCAGAATGAAAGCCATGCTTTTGCAACAGACCGTGCCTTTGACCTCGGTCAAAGAAATCTATGATTTACAAATTGCAAGGACTTCGGCTGAGATACAGGCTTTAATTCGTACAAACTGCCCTATACATTTCGCAGAAATGATGGGACGTATCTTTAACATGTCTGATACGAGCGGTATTGTGCATGTATTTAAGACCATCTGTTCAGGACTGTTAGCACCATTCCAGGCAGTCCTCGGAATCATCCCAAACTTTGCACATTCGGTGTTTGGTGGTGTGCCATTAATTCTAGCACTTGTTGCAGGAATCCTATTTCTATTCCTACTATTACGCTATAGCAAGCCTATCCACCGACATCACTTCGAGCGATGTGGAGAAAGCTCTCCTAGAACGGAAGTGCAGTGAGCGCATAGTGCAACTTTTGGGCATACCTCGTCTACGGGAACTTAATACAACATGGTTCCTGTCATTCAGACCAATCTGGCAAGATTGCATCTTACCTGTTCTACGCTGCCTGCTTTGCGGTGAAGAATGCGTGCTAGACACCTGTCTAACATTCCCATCAGTCATGCCAACGGATATCGATACTCTGCTGGACCCGATAACGGCCCATGCTCTGTGTTGTCCCCAGAGGCTACCAATCCTGATGACGGCATTCATTGAGATCTCACAGACGCTTCCTGCTGCTGCTGAGGTACGAGATGGATCAACAGGCACACAGGTAACAATGGACGCGAACACTGCTGCGGCATCCTATGCTGAAGGTGATGCTTCACATCTCTGTGCAGTTAACCTTCTAAATGAGGTATTCCAACTGTCACCGACATCGGTAGACGATCTTTTGTCTACAGAAATAGATGATTTCATGTTTACACCAGACCCATACACTGACTTTGATTCGGCTCACAGTGTACCAGGGATGCAATGAATTTGGCCTTCATATTTTCAAAACTTGGAACTCTTCCTAAAATTGAACTTTTTATTTTTTTATTTTTTTGAAAATACATGGCAAAACAATCTGCTTACAGTAGAACTATTCTTATAAAACGGACTTCTTTGAATACTTCCAGGGACAAATTGTCACCTTATTTGTCTAAAATTTCATTTAATACCATGATATGCAATGGCTTTGATTATTGAAAACTTGTCAACCATTTCATCATATGTATATATTTCTGTTTATTTATTCTTGTTGCATTTATTTCCTATATATGCTTAGAATGAAAAAATGCTTTAAAATGTACAGTACCTATTGCGTTCAACAGTTTATTTTAAACTTCTTTTAATATGCTTTTAGAAATGTTTTTAGCAACATGTGGTACTCAGTTTAATGTTTAGCATTTAATGTTTAGCATTTAGTATTATCGTTCATTCGAAAGTGGAGTGGGTGTTGTATTCCGCTTTAGGTGTCCGTATATAGGTTTTCCTGAAACGTCCTTATATAGGCACAATTCGCATTGCCCTTATATAGGCATAGAATCCCAGTCCTTATTTAGGCATTAGCCGTGCACTCCAAATACAGGCATGGTCACCGACATCCGTCCACCCTAACGTCACAACGAGTTCTTAGAAACCAGACCCTTAAGCTGTTGGGAGTTCCCCTAGCACAAGATTATTGATTTCTCCAAGAACTCATCTATTTTGCATGAACCGTTATACCTTAAGGGTTCATTCCTGACGTCTTCCTCTGTCCGACTTCACGTCAATGCTAACATTCCAAGGCACCTACCAGGTATAAATATACCTTTCCTTGCCCAAGCAAGTTAGAGGAGACCTCGACCTCAGAGAAGCCCGTATCCCGGCCTGACGCACTGAAAAGACGCTGTCATTCCTGCTCGCAGAAGAATCCAGCTTCCAGTGTTCTGACTCCCTTCGCAGGGTGTTAGAGTTTGAGATCCGGCAGGAGATTCCCACCTCTCTCATTCTCCAGGTATGGAGCTGACTAGAACCTAGAGGGACTCTTGGCATCCTAGACTTAACATACTCTTAGTATACCATACTAGAGAATACTTCACCTACTTCTTACCTTTCCCTACACCTAGACTAGGTTAGGTACATTGGGATAGAACTAGCTTAGAGAAGCATCGTATGAGTACTCGCATTTTTAGCTCATGTTATTTATGTATGTGAATATATGCTAAAAGATAATGCTAGCGCAGTATTATTTATTTCTACTGCTTACGCTGTACATTATATATCTTGCATACTGTCTTGTGATCATAACAGCTCATATCTCTTACACGAGAAACAAGACTGTTCAATAAAACCTTTTTATTGAAACGCCTGTCTATTCTTTCTGTGTAACTCTGAGGAAACTAAGCATGCACGATTAGCTAAGTGAAACTATTATTTATTGTTTCCACGATTCTGAGAAGTGTTCCGATTCTAACAGGAAATAAAGTTGTCATGTTATGCGTTTGCCAGAAACTACTCCCTTCTTGTTTACAAGGAGTTTCTAGTGGCCTCTGAGTTAGCTGGCACAAAGTAATTAAGTTTAATATACTCAATAGGGACATACCGACCTCAGTCCTATGTCAAACCTATAGGGTATTGTGAGGGTTTTCCCAACAATGACTGCACGGTACCTTTAATTTATGACTGCCCCGGATCAGCCATCTCGGGATTCCCACGAAGCCGCGAGGACTATCGTCCGACGCCAGTGAGGGTAACCACGCCCCCTTATCATGTGTCCTTACAGGAGCCAGTTACAAGGTGGGAGTCGCTGGACGTGGGCGGGACTGACTCCGGAACTGGAAACCCGAGGCCGGTAAAGGAGCCCGAGGACAGACGGAAGCGCGCGGATCCACGGAGAGTGAGGAAGACGAACAGGAGAGCCATACCGGAGAAGAGACGGAGATCTGCGCGAGTCGACGAGCGGAAGCGGACGACCCGGAAGGAGAGGAGGAGTGGAGCGAGGACTGGTGGAGTCCACCGGAGGACGCTGGAGAGCGGCCGCAACTCAGGAGAGTTGCGGCGGAGCCGGTGAGTCCTACTGAAAGAGAGAACGGGGAGGTGGGAACAGGGGAGGCGGGAGAGGAAAGCACACTTGGGGTGGGATAGGGAGCGCCGGGGTATACAACGCTAGAAAGCACGAATACTGAGTCACCTATTTGCACCTCCCGTTTAGAGCACCTGAACCCAACACACTTTTTAAAACCCCCCCCTATTCTTATTTGTTTACTGCACATCCCTTCCTTGTACGCCGTGTCACAAGACGTATCACCGACCGGGTGTGGTGACGGTTAGCACCAGACAATACCCCTTTGAGGGACTACCACTGACGGCTCCTTCTTGTCTCTTTCCCCCTTTTATGAGCCTCCGAACCACCACCACCACCTCAAGAGCCTCTTGGGAGGAGAAGAACGACTGAGACGACCAGAAGGGGCCCACAGAAGGAGAGGACACGGACTGTGTTACTTGTACCTACAATTACCAACAGTCCAAGCTTGTTAATAAAAACACTAAAGATTGCACACCATATCCAGCCTCCGCGTCTGTGTATCCGGCCCGCACTCCCCCCACGCTCACAAGTGGTGTCAGAAGTGGGATTTGCCGGAGACATGGAGGCTGCGATCAGGAAGATGGCGGACAGTCAAGAGAGCTTAGGCAAGGCCATGGAGAGGTTCCTTACGGTCGTGGAAGACGACCGCGACAAGATGCAACAAACGCTTGCCGGACAGAGTCAATCGCAGGAAACGGCCCTAGGGAAGCTTGCCGAGGCACTCAGCCAGCCGAGAGGGACCACCACACTTCCGTCCCTTGTATTACAGAAGTATGTGAGCGGAGAAGACCCGGATTACTTCTTCTGTAACTTTGAAAAGGATGGCCATGGCAGCCGCATGGCCCGCCGATAAATGGGGACAGTACCTGGGACCCTTACTCACAGGCGAGCTCCAAGCCGCATACCAAGCCGCAAACTTGCAAGGTCTCACCCCTTATGCGGACATAAAACAATGCATCCTTGAACGACTAGGGATAGACGATGAGACCTATCGCATACGGCTGCGTCAGTTGAAAGAGGGACCCCAGGAGACCCCAAGAGCGCTATACTTCCGCGTGAAGGACTTAGCTGACCGATGGTTGAAGCCCTCCTCGACCACTAAAGAGGAAATCATGTCCAAAATCTACTTAGAGCAGTATTTGTCCTCCCTACATCCACCCATTCAGAGATGGGTACGCCAACACGCCCACCTTACTCTGGAAACCGCAGTTGAAATCGCCAGTGCCTTCAGTCGGGCGCATGAGATACAGAAGGGGCGGGAGGAAGTTCCCTGGAGAGGCGGAACCAGCGGACCACATCGTCCCCCCCGAAATCCAATACCTAGGAAACCGGACCATATTACTATAACGCCTGGAACACCCCTTTTAGGGCACTCCCACCCGGACCACAGTGCTACAACTGTGGGGGTCTGGGACACATAGCGCGTTTTTGTCCCCAAAAGGAGGAACCTATGGAGGTCGGAATAGCCCGCAATTATTATTGTTCCCAACATGGGAGATCCCTACCTCCTTATCGGTGTAAGGTATTGGTGAATGGACAACCCTTAACCGCCCTAGCAGACACTGGGTGTCTCCACAGCGTGTTAAGACCCCAAGACCTCGACCAAGCATCAGGAACGGTTAATGGGACAGTGGCCATACAGTGCGTTCATGGGGACACAAAACAATATCCCACAACGCACGTTCGGATACAACACTCCACCGATCCGGGCTCCGCCTAAAAGTTGGTCTCATTCCCCGGCTTCCCGAACAACTCATCCTGGGGAATGACTATCCACGACTAGCCGATCTAATAAAAGGGACCCCTCCAAACGCAAAGATTGGTGGAGAGAAGCCCCTTTTTCTCAAGAAGAGGACCCTGAGTGGCCCCCGTCCAAAGCAAGGAAAAGTCGTAAGCAGAGAAGAGAGGAGAAGAAGAAGAGCCATGCGGCATATCCCGTCCGGGTAGAGGAGCACCCCTGGGAGACCGATAGGGATTTCCACGCCACACAGAGAGAGGACCCCGTCCTACAAGAAGCCTGGAGCAGAGCCCTAGAGAACGAGGACCCCTTCAAGTAGGTCCCTATTTCTTTAAAAGAAACGGACTGTTGTATAGAAAAGGTAGTCCTACTCACCCCGCACAGCTCCTCATACCCGGCCCCTTTCGGGAGAAGGTATTATACCTTGCCCACAGTCATCTATTGGGGGCCATTTTAGTGACGAGAAGACCGAACAAGCCATTCTCGAGAAATTCTACTGGCCAGGCATCCATCAACAAATCCGTACATATTGCCGGAGTTGTCCGATATGTCAGAAAAACAGTAGATACAAACCCTCCCGAGTACCCCTACGGCCTCTTCCCGTTATAGCGGAACCCTTTCAAAGGATAGGGATGGACATAATAGGACCCCTGTTGCCCTCCAGAAGCGGCTGCCGCTACGTCCTAGTTCTCGTGGACTATGCCACCCGTTTTCCGGAGGCCATACCCTTAAGACACCCCAACACCTCAAACATAGCTAAAGCCATGATAATGGTGTTTTCCCGCGTAGGCTTTCCCACAGAGATCCTCACAGATCAAGGGACGCCTTTGTCTCTAAATTGATGAAGCAGGTGTGTAGTCACCTAGGCATCAAACAAATACGCACTGCAGCATATCATCCACAAACGGACGGGTTGGTTGAGCGCTACAACGCCACCTTGAAGACCACCCTTAAAAAACTTCTATCCCTCGAAACACGAAAGTGGGAAGAAATGTTGCCCTTAGCACTATTCGCCATTCGGTGTAAAGTCCAGAAGAGCACAGGGTATTCTCCGTTCGAGCTCTTGTACGGCCATCAACCCCGTACGTTTCTAGATATGGCGAAAGAAACGTGGGAAGCAGAACCAAGCCAATGTAGACCACTCCTGGAATATGTAGACCGGCTTAAAACACACTTGGGGCAAGTCCGTGCCATAGTCCGACAGAATCTAGAGGCGGCTCAGACAGCCCAGAAAAAACAATATGACAAGGGAACAAAAGAAAGAACATTCGCTGTGGGGGATCAAGTACTTCTTATGATGCCTTCTTCAGACCAGAAGATGTTAGGCCAAAGGCAGGGTCCCTATACCATATTGGACAAAGTGACCCCAGTAACCTACCGAGTAGAGACAGATCCGACCAGAGCTACCTCACAAATATACCACGTTAATCTACTAAAGAAGTGGTTAAGACTTCTCCCTGTCATGTTAGGTCAAGAGAAAGAGAAAAGCCTCCTGATGGAACAGAGCATAGATCAGGACTTACCCGTGGACCTCAAAAGATCCCTCCTAGACGCTCTTTGTCCCCTACAGGGGATCTTCTCCCTGACCCCAGGGAGGACAACCGTAACAGAACATGCCATCAAGACCCAACCCGGTAAGAAAGTGCGACTACGTCCCTACCGTATACCCGAAGCCCGTAGGACCGTAATTAGGGAAGAGGTAAAGCAGATGTTAAACATGGGGATAATCGAGCCCTCCAAGAGCGACTGGAACTCCCCTATAGTACTAGTACCAAAACCTAACGGCACGGTCCGTTTTTGTATTGATTTCCGCGAAGTCAACAGAATCTCCGACTTCGACGCCTATCTCTCCCGAGGGTCGACGAAATGATTGAGCGCATAGGGAATGCCAAATACATTAGTACCCTTGACCTCTGCAAAGGGTACTGGCAAATCCCTTACGGGAACAAGACAGGGAGAAAACAGCTTTTTCTACACCAGACGGCCTATATCAGTTCACTGTGTTGCCCTTTGGGCTACACGGGGCACCAGCGACCTTTCAGCGAACCATGAATCTGGTGTTACGACCCCATGAGAAATACGCAGGGCGTATCTTGACGACATCATTATATATAGCGAGACCTGGGAACAACATCTCACCCACCTATATAATGTGATTCACGCCTTGGGCTGTCATAACCTCAAAATAAACCCGGCCAAAAGTCATTTGGCCGCCCAAACGGTCAGATATCTAGGTTTTCTTTTGGGGGAGGGTGTCATCCGACCCCAAAATAACAAAATAGCCGCTATCACCCTAGTACCTTTTCCCCGATCAAAAAAAGACCTCAGGGCCTTTCTAGGCCTATTAGGCTACTACCGGAGGTTCATACCTAATTTCTCTCAAACAGCAGCCCCTCTCACTGATTTATTGCAGAAAAGCGCAAAACCGAAGCCCTATTGAAACAACCCACTCCAGGAATGATCCGAGCTTTTGAGGCGCTGAAAGCCGCGCTAACGGCAGACACGGTACTCACCAGCCCTAACTACACCCTCCCCTTCATCTTGCAAACTGATGCATCAGATCAGGGTCTGGGGGCAATTCTTTCACAACGTACCCCTGGGGGCGAAGAGAAACCAATCCTGTACCTCAGTAGAAAACTCTACCCCCGAGAAAAGAATTACGCAGTGATCGAGAAAGAGGCACTCGCTATAAAGTGGGCCATTGAGTCACTACGGTATTACTTAGAAGGACGAGAGTTCATCCTCTATACCGACCATGCCCCACTGGAATGGTTAGCTCGGAACAAAGGACACAATGAAAGAGTGCTTCGGTGGTTTTTGTCTCTACAACCATATAGATTCTCTACACAACATCGGAAGGGTACAGAACAAACAAACGTGGACTTTCTGTCAAGATACCCGGTAGAGACAACCCCTACAAGAAGGACGGCTAGGGAAAGGGGATGTGAGGGTTTTCCCAACAATGACTGCACGGTACCTTTAATTTATGACTGCCCCGGATCAGCCATCTCGGGATTCCCACGAAGCCGCGAGGACTATCGTCCGACGCCAGTGAGGGTAACCACGCCCCTTATCATGTGTCCTTACAGGAGCCAGTTACAAGGTGGGAGTCGCTGGACGTGGGCGGGACTGACTCCGGAACTGGAAACCCGAGGCCGGTAAAAGGAGCCCGAGGACAGACGGAAGCGCGCGGATCCACGGAGAGTGAGGAAGACGAACAGGAGAGCCATACCGGAGAAGAGACGGAGATCTGCGCGAGTCGACGAGCGGAAGCGGACGACCCGGAAGGAGAGGAGGAGTGGAGCGAGGACTGGTGGAGTCCACCGGAGGACGCTGGAGAGCGGCCGCAACTCAGGAGAGTTGCGGCGGAGCCGGTGAGTCCTACTGAAAGAGAGAACGGGGAGGTGGGAACAGGGAGGCGGGAGAGGAAAGCACACTTGGGGTGGGATAGGGAGCGCCGGGGTATACAACGCTAGAAAGCACGAATACTGAGTCACCTATCTGCACCTCCCGTTTAGAGCACCTGAACCCAACACACTTTTTAAAACCCCCTATTCTTATTTGTTTACTGCACATCCCTTCCTTGTACGCCGTGTCACAAGACGTATCACCGACCGGGTGTGGTGACGGTTAGCACCAGACAATACCCCTTTGAGGGACTACCACTGACGGCTCCTTCTTGTCTCTTTCCCCTTTTATGAGCCTCCGAACCACCACCACCACCTCAAGAGCCTCTTGGGAGGAGAAGAACGACTGAGACGACCAGAAGGGGCCCACAGAAGGAGAGGACACGGACTGTGTTACTTGTACCTACAATTACCAACAGTCCAAGCTTGTTAATAAAAACACTAAAGATTGCACACCATATCCAGCCTCCGCGTCTGTGTATCCGGCCCGCACTCCCCCCACGCTCACAGGTATATTATTCCAATGCGCAGAGCCTATTAGGGAAATAGGAACTACACTACACTGCACCATGCCAACCTGCTTTGCTTTTCTTTGTCTGTCTCTTCAGCTGTGTTCCAGTCTGGTCTCAGTAGCTACCTGGCCTCTCACAACTGTCACCCTCACATTAGAAGGTCTGTGCTTCTGATGTTCTCAAGCAAACAGCAGCAGTGCACCTGTCTCTAGTCTAGTGTAATCCAAACCTTTTCACTGAAAAGCGAACAGATACAGCACCTAGCAAAGGAAGGGAGGAATGCCCTATTGTGCTTCCCCACACCTACAATGTATGACAGTATTTCCTTTATGGCAAATACCCTGGTATCTGAGTGGTCAGTTCAAGCTTTTTACATTTTTACACTACCAACATTCAAAAATTGGGCTGCCCTTATTGTAGCCCACATACATTGGTTTCCTCCCATAGACTATCAAGGCTGGTCTCACTTAAACTAGTTTGGTAAACACTGATCCTAGGCTTCAGGGGACCACAGGCTGAAACTATAACTTTTATCCCAGTCCTGTCGGTTCTTTTGAGGATTCACTGAAGGACATTCCTCTCTTATCCCCTACCAGGCCTCATGGGAAAGTGGTTATTCTCCCCCTTCCTCCTCTGCAGACCCCTGTGATGTCCTATAAAGAGAAACCAATCCGGCTGCAGCTTTCTCTTGCAAAGAATAGGCAGGTTGTGCGCCTGTGGCTAAGAAACTGAATACAATCAACGTATACACCATCAAGGAAACACATGGACTGACAAACCAGTTAGTGGTTTCTCAATGCACAGAGTCAAAATGCCATTGGTGCCCAGCAGACAAACAAGGAGAAGAAGCATTCAAAATTGTGGATTTCCTATACAGACCGTTTGCATAATCCAGTCATGACTTGATGAGGAAAGTAGTTTGGATCTTCTGTGGAAATTTCAGATGTGGGAAAATATGATGTAGCATCTACATGATTTGATCTTGTTTTATGGTTAATTTGCAGGCTCGTTTAGAGGGCATGGAGAGTCCATGTTAACTGCTAGTTTTTGTACTTCTTTAAACTGTTGGTGTGGTTCCCATTTTTCTAGGCCATGTTGTCAATAAGTCCTAGTTTTTAGGTCTCGCCTGAGCCAGCGCATGCGCTGCTCTGGCGAGAGTTTTAGTAAGCGGGTTTTGGAAGTGCAAACAGTGGCTTTTGCTGGCGACCAGCTTGCGTTCACGCGAGCGTGCACGTGCGATCAGGCGCCATATGGCTTCCCTCGCCATCTGGACGCTCGCGATTACTTTCACTTTCACGGCCGCGCGGCCGGGTCAGTTTCACGGCCGCGCGGCCAATGCTTGTTTAAAACGCTTCCGGAAGTGTGTGCACTTTAGAAAATAAACAAATAGGTTTTTAAAGCGCGCGCACGCGAATCCTGAAGCGTTTAAACAAAGCCTTGTTTTCTAGCGATAATGTAGAGCGTGTGAGTGTTTAAAATGATTATTTTTAATTTAACTGTTGAAATGAGCATTGTGTTTGACTTTTCTTTTTTGTATTTATCTTACGCGCGATAACAAGCGCACACTAACTTATCCATACAAAAGGAAGCTTTTCAAAATGCTTCGAAAACACACGCGTGTCATTAAAGGCTTGCTTCTCTTTTCTCTTCTGTAAATTCCGCCCGGCACTGGCTTGGCGAGTCTACTCATCTGGGCTATTCTTTGCAATGTGACTTTTACCTCCAAACCAGTCGAGTCCCCGCACACAGCCCGTCCTTATCACCATTTGAGGTCGGGCGGGCGGGCGGAACTCTCAGATCCTCTTCCAAGGCTTGGTGCCAGCCACGCTTCTTCAGAATGGAAGCAGAAATATTACACGGCACATCCCTGGTGCCCAAAAACGATGCAGGCTACACTGCATGGTTTTAAAGTCACACTGCATGATGCAGAGAATACACATGTATTTAATGTATTCATTTCTTAATATAGCGCAGTATACCCATGTGCAGCTCCAGCAGGGTGACCAGTTGTGCCGGAATTTGCCAATTCAGAATGGGACGTTGCCAATTTCATAATGCATTTTAATATGTAACACGTCATGCCCCGCTTATGCCATTCTAGGCGCTGTAACTAACAGGTGATGCTTCTGCCCAATTTAATGGTACTCAATTCACCGACCGCGGACAGTAATAAAGAGCATGTGTGTATGTGGTTAAGAGTGAGACAGACAAACTGCTCTAATGCCAGCTTCCAGTGGCGTAATGTGAGAGGAAGTTGCCACACCTTCCCTCTCAGACACCCCCCCACAATTAACAAGCATTGGCATAGCCAATAGGTCTCGCCTTTGGGACCTTATAAGTGTTTAGCCATGCAACAGATGATGTTGTTGCACCAAGGATATTGTACTTCATAACTAAATACTTATAAGGTTCCAAAGGCGAGACCTATTGGCTATGCCAATGCTTGTTTCAATTGCTGCATGTCAGAATCTCAGTATTGATCCATTGATTTAAAGGTGATTAGCTATCATATAGCAGTCAGTGTCTCGGAGACAGTTACTGAGCTTTGAATCTTCAAGGTCATTGAGTGTCGAGAATAAAGCTTGCATGGTAAGCACGTGTGTACTCCTAACCTGAATACCTGACTGCATGTGAAACTGGTAAAATGACATATTTTGGCCCTGGCGTCACACTGATCTACCATGTGTCCAGAGGCGTAGGTCTGTTCCTGACAATGCAAGGTCCAGGACCTGTCCTCTGTCCTGGAGGGGTGCACCAAGTGTGTCCTCATATAGAGCATTTAACTGCTGTCCATGGCTTGGGTGTATCACATTAATCGGTGGTGGCATCTTACCGTGTGTTGTGAATTTGGTGTTTTAATGTGTCAGTGATAGTCAGTGTGGTCCACTGACCTCTCTCATGTAAAGTTCTGTTGTTATGTGAAGCGCAGAACCATGTGCTGACATCCAGTGTGCTTGTTGGTCACCAGATAGTAGAAGTGTATTGCTTGCATTCCTGTGGCTGAAGTGGTGGAGGCCCAAACAGTAAAGTGAGGAGGAAGGAGACAAGGGTCCCTTTAGAAAGTCTATAAGGGCCTTGTTAGCAAAGGACCACTGATTGTTTTTTCCTGAGCACTGCTATTTGGTACATAATAGGGGTGAAGGGTGGTACTGCAGTTTCTTTTGATCAAGGGGAGGAATTTTCTAGGACCAGCCAACCCCTTTGTGTGTCTCTGATTACTACTTGAGGAAAGCTGTTGACAGCTAAGAGCAGAGATCACACACTTCATTGTGCCCCTGTTGAGGATTATCCTACTTGCTGCTAGCTCCATTGGTACCAGTTGTGAGAACAATCAATTCACAAAAAGGTTGTGCCTGGAGAGCAGCCTGTAAGTTACATTTTAAACAGTTATGATACCTTAAGCAGTGGATCAAAATCCTCTGTCTAAAAAATGTATAAAAGTGATTTCCAAACTACCCAATTTGGTTCCAGGCCCAAGCTTCTTATCTAAGAGAGAGAGTGCTCCGCAGAGTATTCAAAAAGCTGCTGTGGAACTTCCACTGGTGTATGGTTAACAGCCAGTCTCCGAGAGGTGAGGGGGACATCACCTTAAGTTTGCACTTTCTGCTAGAAGAACTGAGAGAGGGAAGGAGTACTGAGAGAGGGAAGGAGTGTGCCTTGCCCTACAGGAGAGACAATCCAAGAGGAGAGGCCAGCATGCCCATCGTGTGGAACCCTCAGAGGAAACGGATAAACAAAGACAGTGAGCCAGGAGTGACCCAATGCTGCAAATGGGGCCCCTAGTCTCTCTCTGAATTACCACAGTGAAAATTACAGTATCATCTGTCAGTCCGCCCCTGGCTTGAGATATAAGTTCTACCGCTGCCAGCAGACAAAATCAGAGTCATACCACTGCCGAAGTAGGAAACCAGAATTGGCCTGCAAAAGAGACATCTTCGCAAGTTAACTTGGCCCAGAGTCCACAATTGCTACATCAATCTCTGGTACTCAGCCAAACACAAGGGCCTGCTGCCAAAGATTGGTGTAACTGCTCAGACCTGCACAACAAATCTGTCTGCAAACTCTGACCTGAGCAAGGCTACAGAAAGAACCAGCACTAGAGGGCTGGGAGCACATCCCATCCCGGTGATATAGTCTGAACTACAAAGGGGCCGATTCCGATCTCGGCCGGTAGTGCTCTGAATCGGATTCGGATTTACCGGATCCGATTCGGAGCCCTGTTTCCCGACCGAATCGTACGCTGGTCCGGCCGAGCGAGTACGTGCAAGCACCCGCGAAATCGCCGACCGACTCGTACGCGGCTTCAACACGCTCCGACCGACTCGCATGGACACGACTCGCACCGCGCTATGGAGACGTTTCCCGGCCGGGTAAGTACGATGCGCGCCGCGAGCAGTCCGACCGACTTGCGCCGTCCGGCTCGAAAAAGATGTCGGAGCCGGACTTTGGGGGTCCGCGTCGGACCCCCCTGTACGCGTAGGCGCGCGAGTCGCACACAGGGGGGACCCATGTGTCCCCCCTACCTGTGCATGTACGCCGCGATGCGCATGGACGCGTACCCGCTGTAGGGGGCGCCCTTGTTCGCCTCGCACCCATTGAGTCAATGGGAGCCCGCGTACGCGTTGTACGACCGGCTCCCATTGACTTCAATGGGAGTCCGACCGAATCGAGTCCGATAGCATGCGAATGCATCGTACTCGTACGGTCGGACTGCTAGGGTCCGATTCGGTCGGAATTCTCTCCGGGTCCGGCTCGGTCTGAGAGATTTCCTGCCTGAATCGGAATCGGCCCCAAAGTGTTTGAAATTGGGATAAACCTGCAAAAAAGGCCAGGTCTAACACAAAGAAACCAAGAGCAGGTAAACGTGGTGTTTAGCCTGCATATGGGGGCAGAGACTGCCGTGTGCTGGCTAGACTACTACAACACTTAAGACTTTTTAACCAAGGACTGAAAAAGAATATGAACAGAGTTGCTCAGCTAATGAGTGAGATTGCTTGAGTTACCTGCAGCAATGCCTTTTCTTTACCTATTCCAGGTACCATTGGGAACTTTAGAGACAGAAACTCAACCATAGCAGGAAGGAGAGGAGTGCTGGGGAGAAGGGGATGTAGCTCTCCACTGTTAGATACAACTAATTACAACCTGTATTATGCCCTCATTGTGTTGTTGTAGGAAGCTGGCTCTCTATATACTATACCAAAAAGAGGTATAGTATGCAGAGAGTCCAGTGGATCCCCTAAGGCTTGATAGAGGTTAAAGTAGATAATACTAATGCTCTCTTTTGTGGCGAGCAGTTAGGCTTATCAGAGGGCAGTGTTAAGCATTTGTTGTACACACAGGGACAATAAATGAGACACGCACTCAATGAATAAATCCGAGACCAATTTATAAAAATAATACTTGGTTATATTTATTTTGCAGAACCACAGAACTTCGTCTTAGGCAAATACGTTTTGAAATAGAAATACTTTTGAATATAAAAAATGGACAGAGTGCAATTTTCAGATTTTGCAATGTTAACCTATGGGAGCATTCAGCATACGTATAGGTAACATCGACTTACAAGACCGGTCTTCGGGATTTGAGGTCAGTATTGGGCAAGGTTCATTTCAGCATCAACAGTACACCAACAGTGGTGCAGGGGCGGCCGAGTGCAGGGTGCAACTACAGAGTCGGGCACCCAATACAACTCAATGAAGAATGAGGCAATCGGTCAGAGGCTGCTTACAGGTAAGTAGCAGCGGCTTGGGGAGGCTAGTCTACAGTGGTTGAAGCAAGCACTGGGCAGGGTCCAAAGCAGCACCAACACTACACCTCCAGCGGCAAAGGAGCGACCGGGTGCAGAGTGCCAACACAGCGTCAGGTACCCAATGAAAAGCAATGGACAAGTCGTCTTTTGGTGCAGGATCGTCGAGGGCTGCAGACAGGCCGCCAGGGCTGGGGCCAAGTCAGTAGTTCTCTGCAGTCTTCTCTGCTGATGTTGCTCTGTGGTGTCCAACTCTTCTTAGGTCATCAGAAACAAGTTCATGGTCTGGGGATGTCACCTAAATACTAGATTTAGGGGTGTTACAAGGGAGTGACAGGTAGTGGCCAATGGGCCCCTTACCTGGGGTGTCTACACCCTCTATCATGCCCACTTCCTGTGGGAGGGGGACATGGACCTAGCCCTGATTGGATAAGTCCTACCATCTTCTCAATGGTGAGCACTGAAAAGTGCACTTCACCTCGCCTCCAGCACCTGAGGGGTGGTGTTGGCAAAGGGGGGCACACCTCCTACTCTAGCTGAGCTTTCTCACTTGTTCTCCTGACAAAAGGGGGTGAGGACAGGAAGGGGGGCTCCTCCTTCTAACAGGAGAGGCTGGGGTTGCATTACAAAGGCGGCAAGGCTTTTGAAACTCCCTGCTATGGATGGCTTTTCCTGACCAGGGGGAGGTGTGAACACCTCCACCCAGGAAAAGCATTGTTGTCGGCCTCTGAGCGCGCAGGCACTCACCCCATGAGGTCATAACACTGGTGGTAGCAGGCTGGCTTAGGCCAGTTGGTGACATCACTAAGGGTTGGTAGGTTTCAGGGGACCCCTCTAAGGGATTCTCTGTGCACAATTTTTAATAAATCTGACACTGGAATCAGTGCAGGTATATTATGACGAGACCAAACTTTCCATACTTCAGTGAAGCCATTATGGAGCTGGGGAGTGTCCAGCCAATGTACTTACTATGGCTTCCATGGTCACTTACAACATCCAGAAATCGACAAGGATACTGCAGGGGCATATCTGTGAGGAGATATAGTGCACCCTGCCTTAGGGCTAAGGCCTGCTTAATGGGTGCCTTACCTATATCTCATGCAGGGTCTATGGGCATGGCACACAGCAATGTGTGCCTTGTTGACTCTTCAGTTTTGTCTGCAGCAAGATGCGCAGGCTGCAGTGGCAGTGTGCATGTGCTTGGTGAGGAGTCCTTTAGGGTGGCACAATTTGTGCTGTAGCCCTTAGGGACCCTCTTTAAGCACAAGGACCTTCGTACCAGAGGTACCTTTTACTAGGGACTTATATGTGAGTTAAAGTGGTGCCAACTGTGGAAAAAATAGGTACAGTTTAGGGAAGAAGCTCTGGCACAGGGGACCTGGTTGGCAGGGACCATATACACTTCCAATCGAAAGTACATCATTTTCCAGACAAAAAGTGGGGGCTAACCTACAGAAATGTACTCTTTAGCTTTGCTGTGTGACTAAAATACTTTCTTTTTCCACAAAAAGTGAAAGGCCCACCTCCCAGGGTGGAAGCCTGGTTGAAGGATACTGCTACCAGTGAAAAGTGACATATCATACAGCGCTACAGGTCCCACAGGCATGACAGAGAGTCTTATAGGGGCCCCTTAGCTTAGGAGTTATCAGTGATATGTCACTTTTCACTGGTAGTAGCATCCTTCAGCCAGGCTTCCAACTAGGGAGATGGGCCTTTTATTGAGGAGCACAATTACCTAGGTTTGGCTAAGAGCAACATTAGTGCCACAAGTCTGCGTGTGATCTTTAGGAATTCTTTCACATATCTTAGCAGCATTATTAATGGCAAGCATTCTACCAGCATATCTTTTATGTCCGTAATGACCTGTGCCACTCCCATCCAGTAATCCCTGATCGGCGGACATTACCATGCCAGGTGTAGAAATCCAGCCGGGTCACTCCTACATCTCTCCCAGTAGGAGAGCTTTTTGGGATCGATCCTATTCAAGAATTTTGGTGAGCAGTATAATTTGTTTAGAAATTTTAAATTTAGCAGTTTGTGCCTATAATTTATGGATACCAAAATGGTGAGTAAAGCAACATTTCCACACTTCAGAGCTAATATCAATCCTCAAGTCCAGCTTCCACTGCTCCAGCGCCTTATTACTTATACTGTATTATCAGATGGGGCCCAGTTATCAGTATGTAACCGATCCAGTTGGCAAGGCCCAGCCTCTCCCTCCCTGATTGTCCAGCATTTAGGTAAGCTGGGAGAGCTCATCTTGCAGAATACTCCTTATACAGCCACAGCGGTGAGGGCTTAGTACCACAGCGCACTAGTTGATTCAAAAACTATATATGAAATTATATTTAAAGAATGTTAGTGCTCACTCCTCATGGTCCACCGCATCAAAACCAACCTTACAGAAATAATAAATTTTATAAAGAAGGAGCACAAATATCAAAACAATCAATTATTGTAGTCCTTGTAATGATCAATCTTTAGGCAGTTGATTCAATTAAGAATTCTTCTTCTTTATTGAAAGTATCACAAAAGTTCATTTCAAACACATTTGATTTTCATTCCCAAATTCCATCATTAACACCAAAACTTCAATTTCTGAATCAGCCAACGCGTTTCGTCCTATTTAGGACATCATCAGGGCTGAAATAATGAAACAAAAAAATATAATAAAAAATAAGTCAAAAAATACTATTTACAATATTACTTCATACTACCCCGAGAAATTACGTAACATCTTTACTTTAACTTGATTGAACATCATCTCCTGCCTATATCCATTCTTCACTGTTCACAATCATCAAGATGGATGAAAAATACCAATTATCCACATTAATTATTCAAACATAAGAAAATCTTATAAGACCTGCATTACATTTTTTTTTTTTATAATAGAAACATATAATTCATGATCATTTCTAAACATGTAACTGTATGATATGTACATATCTAATATTATCCTAATTTGATCTGCCTATTGCCCTCCTAATGGGAGTGCCCAGAGTACTTAATGAAACGTAAACCATTTAAAGACATCTGGTCCAAACCAGTGTGCCAGTGTGCCAATAACCTTATAAAATATCACTCACCAAGATTAGAAATTCATACCGATTTATTTGATGTTCAGTTCACTATTTTATTTTCTTCAAAAAATTTTTTTTGATTCTGAAAAGATCGAAAAAAAGCCACATCACTACCACTAATATCCACTACTTAATTGTGTCTCTAAAGTCATTGTCGCAAAAGAAACATCACTCACCAATCTCCAATTACAAACTTTGCAACATCAAGTCCTTCGTTTCCATTCTAAACTGCAATAATAAAAGAATGTGCAAAATTACTTCTCAAAAGATCCTTCAATAGGTTATCCTAACGGTATGCAAACCATTCCCTTCATGACACTCACCTACATCGAGTCTATTCATGTGTTACTGCTCAGCGCGGCCCGATAAATCCCGCTGGTGTTTGCTGCCGTGTAGACCTATTCCTTTTAAATTATTCGTCAACCTATCACGGACTTGCCATTATTTAATACTCCGACCAATAAAGAGTCAGAATTTCAAGCCTGCCTAATAAACATATTCTAGTCCCCTCCGTGGTCCGCTATGCCTATTCAACCAATCACGAATTACGCTTCAGGAAACACTCCACCAATCCTTTTAAATTATTCGTCAACCTATCACGGACTAGCCATTATTCAAAGCTCCAACCAATGAATAGTCAGAATTTCGAGCCTACCGTTTTAAAATAATCTAGTCCCCTCCGTGGTCCGCTATGCCTTTCAACCAATCACAAAAGTTAATTGTGAATTACGCTTCAGGAAACACTCCACCAATGGCCACCTGCCTATTAATGTTACTCGTTTCCTCTCTGGTCCGCTGTATCTATCGTCCAATTGCGAAAATCCAATACCAAAAACACGCTTCAATAGCGACCAGCGCCCACATTTAACAAAACAAAATAATTCACCAGTCTAACATCCCTAATACATTCCGAAATGTAGAAACTAAGCTATTGCAGGACATCCGTCACCATTCTGACTATTCATTGGTTGGAGCTTTGAATAATGGCTAGTCCGTGATAGGTTGACGAATAATTTAAAAGGATTGGTGGAGTGTTTCCTGAAGCGTAATTCGTGATTGGTTGAATAAGCATAGCGGACCACGGAGGGGACTAGAATATGTTTATTAGGCAGGCTTGAAATTCTGACTCTTTATTGGTCGGAGTATTAAATAATGGCAAGTCCGTGATAGGTTGACGAATAATTTAAAAGGAATAGGTCTACACGGCAGCAAACACCAGCGGGATTTATCGGGCCGCGCTGAGCAGTAACACATGAATAGACTCGATGTAGGTGAGTGTCATGAAGGGAATGGTTTGCATACCGTTAGGATAACCTATTGAAGGATCTTTTGAGAAGTAATTTTGCACATTCTTTTATTATTGCAGTTTAGAATGGAAACGAAGGACTTGATGTTGCAAAGTTTGTAATTGGAGATTGGTGAGTGATGTTTCTTTTGCGACAATGACTTTAGAGACACAATTAAGTAGTGGATATTAGTGGTAGTGATGTGGCTTTTTTTCGATCTTTTCAGAATCAAAAATTTTTTTTGAAGAAAATAAAATAGTGAACTGAACATCAAATAAATCGGTATGAATTTCTAATCTTGGTGAGTGATATTTTATAAGGTTATTGGCACACTGGTTTGGACCAGATGTCTTTAAATGGTTTACGTTTCATTAAGTACTCTGGGCACTCCCATTAGGAGGGCAATAGGCAGATCAAATTAGGATAATATTAGATATGTACATATCATACAGTTACATGTTTAGAAATGATCATGAATTATATGTTTCTATTATAAAAAGAAAAAAATTTAATGCAGGTCTTATAAGATTTTCTTATGTTTGAATAATTAATGTGGATAATTGGTATTTTTCATCCATCTTGATGATTGTGAACAGTGAAGAATGGATATAGGCAGGAGATGATGTTCAATCAAGTTAAAGTAAAGATGTTACGTAATTTCTCGGGGTAGTATGAAGTAATATTGTAAATAGTATTTTTTGACTTATTTTTTATTATATTTTTTGTTTCATTATTTCAGCCCTGATGATGTCCTAAATAGGACGAAACGCGTTGGCTGATTCAGAAATTGAAGTTTTGGTGTTAATGATGGAATTTGGGAATGAAAATCAAATGTGTTTGAAATGAACTTTTGTGATACTTTCAATAAAGAAGAAGAATTCTTAATTGAATCAACTGCCTAAAGATTGATCATTACAAGGACTACAATAATTGATTGTTTTGATATTTGTGCTCCTTCTTTATAAAATTTATGAGAGCTCATCTTGGTTCATCTGGGAAAGCCGGCCATCTGGTTGAAACCACATGTCTAATGAGGAGATACTCGAAAGCAACTACGGATGTTGCCTTCCTCTCATCTCTACACTACTGTAGTCAAATAAATTTCTTATCTAACAATAATTGGCCTACCCTCAACAGTCCAGCCTCTTTTAGTCTGTCCTTAACACCTTTATCCAATGTCGGCATGAGGGTGGAGATGTTACGTTACGGATATGTGGGAATTATACATGTAGCCTTCTAGCCTTCCTCACCCTATTCCATATTGACCAGTTTGTATAGCGCACAGTTTGTGTAAGCCGCAACAACTTTGAAAGCCCCCTCCTCTACCTGATCTTCCTCTATTGGGAGATGAGGAGCTCAACATTGTGGGTCGAACCAGTACTCTGCATAAGGAGATTGTGCAGTATACTAGTACTGTTCCATATCTGGAACAGCAAGCCCACCCTGTCATAAGGTAATGTAAGTGTCTTCCATTTTAATCTGGGGCTACACCGTTCCCATACCACTCTAATCAGCAGGCTCCTTACCTTGGTGAAAAAGGCACTGTTTAAGGGGAAGGGAACATTGTAGAACAAATAGAGAAGTCAGGGCAACACCAGCATCTTTATCAATACAACTCTACCAGCTATTGACAGTGGCAGGGTAATCCACCGTTCAAACTGCCCACTCAACTTGTCAACTGTGGCGCCATAGTTATCTTGTATCATTAGCTTTGTGTCTCAATTTATCAAGACCCCTAGGTACTCAAGGACACCTCTCATCAACAGGGAATCCAAAGCAGCCCTGGCAATTTTCTCGGACCAGCCCCTGGGGAAGCACTGTCTGACCCCTGGAAGCTGGAAAAGCTTGCTTGCTGCTTTTGTTTGCCAATATTGCAGCACTGCTGCAAAACCGGCCCCAGTAACAAAACCAGCCCCCACCACTACAAAACCGGCCCTCACCCCTGCAGCCTCCCGAGGAAATGCCCGATGCCTGCTTCGGCCAGTCCGGCTCTGCACATCAACATAATGGGAAACTGATCTGTGGTTCTTAAGCCGCTTCAGTCAGGGGGAACAGCGGAGAGTTGGACCAATTTATGTATATCCCTGGTAGTGCTCAAAACTGTATTATCTCGTTTATGACCACCCCAAGAATTCCCCCGGGCATCTTAACAAAGAACAAAATATCATCAGTGTAGAGTGACAATAGGATAAGTTTGTTCCTAAAGGCGATACCTTTATGAAGATGTTGCTGCCTCAGCCATGTAGCCAGAGGTCCCATAGCAATGGCAAAGAGAAGAGGTGATGGATGCACCCCTACCGTTTGCCTCTGTGCACCGGAAAGGTTTCTTAAGTGTATCTGTTAATACGTATCATCGCCACCGGTTCGATGTGTAATAGTTTAATTAGTTTTATATGTTGGGGTTAATACCCAATCTTCACAGTACTATGAATCGAAAGGGCCACTCCACTGAATCTATTGATTTCTAGACATCCAGGAAAACGGAGACAGCATCAATCTAAAGTTGTATCTGGTGCATAACACTGAATAATGTTCTAAGGTAATTGTAAGTGGTTCTACCCAGTATAAAGCCGTACTGCTCCAGTAGTACCAGTGCTCTCATCAGCGGGCCCTGTCGATTCGCAACAATGCATGCAAGGATTTTATTGTCCATGTTCATTAATGATAATGGTCTGTAAGACTGACATTCAGGTGCATCCTTACTAGGATTAAGAATAGCAGTAATGACAGCCTCTCTGGTGGTGGGCGGGAAGCCTCAGGCATCCACTGCTTCCTGATAAAGCTCTGCTAATTTTGGCTTGAGCATTGACTTAAAAGCCTTGTTAAATTCTGCTGTAAGTCCAACCCTGAGGCCTTACCATCAGCTAAGCTCTCTATAGCTAGTATAATATTCAGCGCTTTTTAGGTCTCGCCTACGCAGCGCGCATGCGCTGCATAGGAAAAAAGACCTTTTGCAATTGATTCGGCTTTTCAGCCAAAAACGTGCACGCGTTCCATTGCCTTCAATGGCAACGCGTGCACGTTTGGCGATTCACTTGCGGGAGCGAGCAGCTGGCGCCATATGGTAGCAATTATCGCTCCTGGCGCCGCTCACTCCCGCAAGAGAATCGCACTCCCCCCACCGCTCCCACTTCTTAACCCGGAGTACTGTTTCACTTTCGCGGCCGCGGCGCGGGGCCACACTTGTGTTTCAGAGGTTGTTTCCTACGCTTCCAGCCCTCGTCGTGATTCCGAGGTTTTATATTGTGCTCTCAGCATTGGAGCAAGTGCCTTATCTGTCAGTATGCAAAATAGCGTAAAGAAATGCTCTTCAGACCGGATGGTTGCCTGCGCACTGGGAACCATGCAGCTTACATTATTCGTGAATTTTTCAACATTCTCTTACATACGTGGTCTCCGGCTCAGTGTACCCTTCATGTAACTCACTTGTTAGTGTAGGAGAGTAGGATCTGCTTCACATGGGTACCCCCACTTTTTGCTGATGCTTCACTGTTTTTCGACATTAGTCTGGCTGGGGCCCTGCTAATCAGAACCCCAGCCTAGCTGCTTCCTCTCTAAAATGGTTTCCATGTGCCTTAGGCACATCACTGATTGGGATCTGGAGTGCCCTTATAAGTCCCTAGTATATGGTATACTATGTACCAAGGGCATAGGTACCTCAGAGGCCTGCCAGGGGCTGCAGCATGTATTATGCCACCCCTGGAAGGCCATCCAAACTGACACCACAGGTCTGCTACTGCAGCCTGGGTAAGGTGGTGCATGCACCCCTTACTGTGATGTAGGTTACCTATATCACGAAATACATACACACATAGAAACCTATAAGTCACTCCTAAGGCAGGCCTTATCAATCCTAAAGGCAGAGTGCATGGTTCCTATGTGAGAGGGTGCCCCTGCATGAGCAGGGCCCCTCTGCAGCGTTCGGAGACCATCTCTGATGCTGTTTGTAGTGCAGCCTGACCATATACTCTTAAGCGCATTATATCCTCGCGGTAAAATGCTAACTTTGGAATGGCTGCACCTAAACATGTCGTGTTTGGTGTCAAACATCTTGGAATACTACCCCCCGCCAATCCTGGCGGCGGGGGTAGCATTCCACCCTTCTAGAGGGAAAGACATGTTAACTCTGACTAGTCCGGTAACTTCTTTCCAGAGCCCTGGCATCACAAAATGGATGCTGCTGCCACAGACACGAGTCTGGCCTCCTGCTGCTGGACGAAACTCCGGCAGGGGAGGCCTGGACAATAGGTTTCCTGTCCCAGGGAGGTGTGACCACCTCCCCAGACAGGATAATGTGTATTGGGGCTGGGCGGGAGCACTCGGGTGCTTTGAAGTCCTGCACTGGGGGCACATTTGGTGTCCCTGTGCATACCCCAGTTCAAACCGGATCAGGGGCTTGCAGCCCCTGCTTTGGCGCGAACTGGACAAAGGGAAAGGGGTGTAGCCACCCCTCTGCCCTGACCCACCCATAGGTGGGGCCACAGAGTAGTCCAACCCCTATTTTTAGAATAAAGGTACGAACCCAGTCCTTAGGACTGTAGATTATACCTGGACGAAACTCTGAAACTGAATCCTGGACCTTCGACGCTCTACGACAAGATTAGAGGACTGAAGAATCTCCCTTGGGGTCAAGGAGTGACTCCCTGCTTGGCAGGCACCAAAGAAGCATCTGTCCGGTTCGCATTTCTGAAGCTCCCGTCGGACGCCGAAGTCATCGCATCACCAGAGGTGGATTCTCAGACTTCCCGAGGCTACCCTGAGTCCCCAGCAAAGCTGAGGCCCGTGGCTATCGTGGGTGACTTGAGACCGTGACCCCTGGACACCGAGCACATTTGCAAGTGCATCCTCTTCTGGGTCTCCCAAGAAGTCGTGCTTTGGGCTCCGAGTAGCCCTAGCCTCCAGCACCACCTGCACCGAAGATCACTGGCCCCCACTCCACGAGTGTCCTGTAAGCCAGCTCCACGTGCGGCGTCACGAGGCTCCTTCGCGGTCGCTAGCCCGTTGGCTAGTAGCCCTTAACGAAGGCCAATCCTTTTCTTACTTGGCATCCTGGTTGCTCCAGGCCTGCCCTCACTTACCCTTGCTGGGTGAGTTCCACAGACCTTGCTGGTCTGCACCATCGACGATCTACATCTTAATCGAGACTTGCCGTTGCCAAGGCTTGTTGGGTCCAATCCGGTCGCCGACACCTCAGCACTCGACAGACATCGTGTACCAGCCCGAATCCTGCTCCTGGTCGCCGACAACGCCTCCCGGACCTCGTGGCTGAAGAGTCAAGACGACCGTCAACGCACCTGAAGCACTCGACATCGGTGGGCATCTGTCCATCGCCTTCCTGGTCACTGGCTAGTGACCCAGACTCTGTCCCCTCTGCTTTCAGGTTCACCAGAACTCCGATCCACTCTTGGATCCACCCGGACACTTTTCTCTTGGCCGCCAGCAGCACTTTGCAGCAGATCGCCATTCGAATCGACGACGAAACCCGACCCCGAAAGGCACCTATGCACCCGGCTTCCCTGGGTGAGGTAACACGAGTACTCCGGTGCTCCCGTGGGTAGAGACTCTTCAAAGTCCTAGATCTCAAAGGGTTTTGTCCTAGTCCTCTTTTAAGTATCCCTTTCCTCTATTTTCCCGATCCCGACTTTCTCCATAGAAGTTAACGGCGTATCGCGGTTGTGTATTTACACTGCACGCGTCTCCCGTGGGTCCCCTGTGTCACTACCTTGGGTGGTTCCTTGTGGTCCAAGCACTTCTAGAGGCTCTAGGCCTAGTGTCTAGTTCAGTCGTGGTTCGCATACCACTTTATTGGTATATGGTTTGGTACGCCGCTAGGGCCCAAACGTGTATTTGTGCTATTACTGTGATTTAATATCTTATAACTTATGTACTTCGAACTCTAGCCTCATAAAGAGACTAGAGGGGTGTGTTTAGCAATAAATACATATATTTTGAATATATACCTGGTGTGGTGCTCTTTCATTTGGTCACTCAAGAGATTATAGACTGGTAAAACAAGCTGCTTTACATTCCTTCAAGACTTAGCCTGAAGGCTGCTCTCCATAGCTACCACTAGGATAGCTTTCAATAAAGGTTGTCTTTAACCTATCTCCAATAAGGGGTTGTTTGGACTGGTGCAAGGTGCCCACTATAATTAGTGGACAGCATATGCCAGGCCAACTTCTCACATTGGTGTGCAGCGTGTGGGATTCCAGCTTGCTATTGTTTTACCAGATAATCTCAATTGAATTGATCAACTGAAAACCACTAAAGGTACCTAAGGTACATATAATTTAAGCTTAGAATAACAGTAAGTTCTACTGAACTTAGAGTTGTGTGTTAAGGGATAGCACAACCCTTTCTACAACTCAAGAGAGTTTAGTAGGCCACACTAGAGTAGGTAGTGCATACACCACACCACACTAGTAATGTCTTTAAGGGCAGGATCCAAAGAATCCTTGCAGGAAGCCATTGAGCTTCCACCCTCCAAGTATGATACACTCCCATTCTTGGAATTGAGAGCTTTATGTAACTTGAGAAAATTAAGGACAGGCCAAAGCTCCACCACCCAACACCTCAAGGAGTTGTTGGTGGCTTATGACCTTAGTAAGCCTGTAGGGACTGAAGGGGTAGGAGCTGAGGGTGGGGCAGACGAAGAGGACGAGGCTAGGGGTACCACTACCCCCAGCCCCCCCACTGAAACTGGCCAGGAGGGTGACAATGACCCTGACCTGGAAAACCAAATCCCTCCTGTGGATGATGATGAGGATGATCAAAATGATGCCCTCTTTGTCCCCCCAGGAAGGATTAAGAGTGTGCCCAGGAAGTCTAGATCTCCTTCTCAGGAGTCTAACCACTCTGGCACCTCTATAGGGAGCTCTGTCTCATCTCACAGGAGGGAATCCTCTCATGAGAGGAGAGACCGACTGGTCCAGTATGAGGAAACTCAGCTGGAGATCAGAAAAAAGCAATTGGCTTTAGATAGGGAATCCCTAGATCTCCTTAGGGAGAGAAGAAAGTTGGGACTAGAGTCCCAAGGTGGCAGCCATGTCCCTAGAGACAGGGAAAGGTCCTATGACCATAGGAACCTGAGCAAGATTGTCCCTCCCTACCAGAGTGGGGATGATATCCACAAATGGATAACTGCTTTAGAGAGGGCCTGTAAAGTACAGAAGGTCCCTCAGGAGCAGTGGGCAGCAATCTTGTGGCTCTCCTTTGCTGACAAAGGTAGAGATAAGCTCCTCACTGTTAGAGAGGAGGATGCTGATAATTACAAGGTCTTGAAGAGTGCTCTTATTGATGGGTTTGGCCTAACCACTGAACAGTACAGGTTGAAGTTCAGAGACACCCAAAAAGCACAGACTCAAGACTGGGTAGACTATGTGGATTGTTCTGCCAAGGCTCTGGAAGGCTGGTTGATGGGCAGTAAGGTGTGTGACTTCTCAGGATTGTATAATCTGATAATGAGGGAGCAGATTCTTAATAACTGTCAAAATCAGCTGTTGCATCAATACCTGGTGGACTCTGATCTGACCTCTCCCCAAGAATTGGGAAAGAAGGCAGACAAATGGGTCAGAACCAGGGTGAAGCAGAAGGTACAGAACCAAGGTGGGGAAACCAAGAAGCAAGATGCTAAGAACTCTGACAAGGGTGGGGAGAAGGGTAAAGATCAAAAGTCTTCATCAGGCCCCCAAAAATCTTCTTCTGGTGGGGATTCCCAGTCTACCAAAGGTAAAGGCCAAAGAAAACCATGGTGCAAGGTCTGTAAGCAAAAGACCCACTGGACCAGTGATTGCACCAAGTCCAAAGACTCCAGTCTAGCACCCACCAATGCCCCTAAGGCACCTGTTCCCCCTAGTACAGTTGGTGGAAGTGCTCCAGCAAAGGGTTTAGTAGGGTTCACCCTGGGAACTGAGTTGGGCTCTGACTTAGTCAGAGAACTGACTCAGGCTGTGTTAGTCTGTGATGGAGGCATGGATGTGACCTCCACTGTGAGTCCCAGTAATCTGGGCAAGTACAGACAACAGCCTTTAATTAATGGACGTGAGGCTTTGGCATTTAGGGACACAGGGGCAAGTGTCACAATGGTGACACAAGACCTTGTGCTACCTGGGCAAGTTATGCTTGGTGAAATGTACCAAGTGACCAATGCTAGCAATGTCAGAACAGACCATACTCTGGCAGTTGTTAACTTCTCCTGGGGAGGGGTAACTGGCCTTAAGAAGGTTGTGGTAAGTGCAAACCTACCAGTCGAATGCTTGCTTGGCAATGACTTAGAGACTTCTGCTTGGGCAGAAGTGGAGCTCAGGACCCATGCAGAAATGCTGGGGATCCCTGCAGATGTGTTTGCTGTGACCAGGTCACAAGCCAAAATGTCTAGCACTGAACAGGCCTTGGATTCTGGAAGAATGGACCAAGTGCCTTCCAAGAGGAGGAGTAGTAGGGTTAAGGCAGTGCCTTCCCCTTGGCTCAGGAGGAAGATCAGTCCCTTGAGGGGGATGATCTCAGCCCTGAAGAAGGAACTGTCCCAGAGGAACTTGAACCTGACCAGGTTGAGTTCTTGGGGACAGGGGGACCTTCTAGGGCAGATCTGAGCCAGGAGCAGCAGAGCTGCCCCTCCCTTGAACCCCTCAGACAGCAAGCTGCTGCTGAGGCTGCTGGGAAAGCTAGTGGTCCCCATACAGTGTATTGGGATGATGGACTCCTGTACTCAGAGAGTAGAGACCCCAAGCCTGGTGCTACCAGGAGGTTGGTAATACCTTTGAAGTTCAGGGGCTTCCTATTGACCCTAGCCCATGATATTCCCTTAGCAGGTCACCTGGGCCAGAACAAGACTTGGGACAGAATTGTCCCTCACTTTCACTGGCCCCACATGTCTGAAGACAGTAAGGAGTTTTGTCGCTCCTGTGTAACCTGCCAAGCCAGTGGCAAAGCAGGTGGCACTACAAAGGCCCCCTGATACCACTACCTGTGGTGGGGGTGCCCTTTGAAAGGGTAGGGATTGACATTGTTGGTCCCATGGATCCCCAAACAGCCTCTGGGCACAGGTTTATCCTGGTGGTAGTGGATCATGCCACCAGGTACCCAGAAGCTATTCCCCTCAGGACCACTACAGCACCTGTGGTGGCAAGGGCCCTCCTGGGAATCTTCTCAAGAGTGGGCTTTCCTAAGGAGGTAGTATCAGACAGGGGTGCTAACTTCATGTCTGGGTACTTGAAAGCAATGTGGAAGGAGTGTGGAGTGACTTATAAGTTCACCACACCCTATCACCCACAATGCAATGGTTTAGTTGAGAGATTCAACAAAACCTTGAAGGGCATGATTAAAGGGCTCCCAGAAAAGCTTAGGCGTAGATGGGACATACTCTTGCCCTGCCTTTTATTCGCATATAGGGAGGTGCCTCAGAAGGGGGTTGGTTACAGCCCTTTTGAACTTCTGTTTGGCCACCCTGTGAGGGGTCCACTGTGCTTGGTGAAGGAAGGATGGGAGTTACCTCTCAAGCCCCCAAAGCAAGATATAGTGGACTATGTACTTGGTCTCCGCTCCAGGATGGCTGAGTACATGAAAAAGGCAACCAAAAACCTTGAGGCTAGCCAGGAACTTCAGAAGGCCTGGCATGACCAAAAGGCTGTTCTGACTGTTTACCAGCCAGGACAGAAGGTGTGGGTGTTGGAGCCAGTGGCCCCAGCAGCTCTCCAAGATAAATGGAGTTGACCCCACACTATTGTTGAGCAGAAGGGTGAGGTCACTTATTTAGTGGACCTAGGAACACCCAGGAGTCCCCACAGGGTTCTCCATGTCAACAGGTTAAAACCATATGTGGACAGGGCAGACATGGGCTTGCTCATGGCTACTGATGAAGGGCAGGAGGAAGAGAGTGACCCACTCCCTGACCTGCTCTCACAGAACCCTGACGATGGGTCAGTTGATGGTGTAGCCTTGGCAGGCAGCCTCACTACCCAGCAACAAGCTGATTGCAGGCAAGTCCTCAATCAGTTTAGACATATGTTTTCTCTGACACCCAGTCAGACCACCTGGTGCACTCATGAAGTGGACACTGGGGACAGTCTGCCTATTAAAAACAAGATTTATAGGCAACCTGACCATGTCAGGGACTGTATCAGGACTGAAGTCCAGAAAATGTTGGAATTGGGAGTTATTGAACCCTCAGATAGCCCTTGGGCTAGTCCAGTAGTCCTTGTACCGAAACCTCACACCAGTGGTGGAAAAAGAGAGATGAGGTTTTGGTGGACTACAGGGGTCTCAATGCAGTCACTAGGACTGATGCCCATCCAATACCCAGGGCAGATGAGCTCATAGATACTTTGGCCTCTGCCAAATATCTCAGCACATTTGACCTAACAGCTGGCTACTGGCAGATCAGACTAGCTGATACTGCAAAGCCCAAAACAGCATTCTCAACCCCTAGTGGACATTATCAATTTGTGGTAATGCCCTTTGGTCTGAAGACTGCACCTGCCACTTTCCAGAGGTTGGTGAATACAGTTCTCACAGGACTGGAAGCCTATAGTGCAGCTTATCTAGATGATATTGCTGTCTTTAGCTCCACCTGGGAGGATCACCTGGTCCACCTCAGGAATGTTTTACAGGCTCTGCAAAAGGCAGGCCTGACTATCAAGGCCACTAAGTGCCAGATAGGGCAGAGTCAGGTTGTGTACCTGGGCCACCTTGTGGGTGGAGGCCAGGTTCAACCTTTGCAGAGCAAGATCCAGACCATCATGGACTGGACTGCTCCCACTACCCAGACTCAGGTGAGAGCCTTCTTAGGCCTGACTGGGTACTATAGGAGATTTGTCAAGGGGTATGGATCAATAGTGACACCCTTGAATGACTTAACTTCTAAGAAAATGCCCAAAAAGGTTCAGTGGACAGTTAGCTGTCAAAAGGCATTTGATGACCTCAAGCAGGCCATGTGCACTGCTCCAATTCTGCAGAGTCCTGATTACTCCAAGAAGTTCATTGTTCAAACAGATGCATCTGAATTGGGGGTAGGGGCTGTACTGTCACAATTGAATGAAGAAGGTCAGGATCAGCCAGTAGCTTTTATTAGCAGAAGGCTGACCCCTAGAGAGAAACGTTGGTCAGCCATAGAGAGGGAGGCCTTTGCTGTGGTCTGGGCTCTGAAGAAGTTGAGGCCATACTTGTTTGGTACCCACTTCCTGGTTCAGACAGACCATAAGCCCCTCTTATGGCTAAAACAAATGAAGGGTGAAAACCCCAAACTGCTTAGGTGGTCCATTTCCCTACAGGGGATGGACTTTACAGTGGAACATAGGCCTGGGAGTAACCATGCGAATGCAGATGGACTCTCTAGGTATTTCCACTTAGAACATGAAGACTTAACTGGGCAAGGTTAGTTTAATGTCCCTACGTTTGGGGGGTGGTTGTGTAGGAGAGTAGGATCTGCTTCACATGGGTACCCCCACTTTTTGCTGATGCTTCACTGTTTTTCGACATTAGTCTGGCTGGGGCCCTGCTAATCAGAACCCCAGCCTAGCTGCTTCCTCTCTAAAATGGTTTCCATGTGCCTTAGGCACATCACTGATTGGGATCTGGAGTGCCCTTATAAGTCCCTAGTATATGGTATACTATGTACCAAGGGCATAGGTACCTCAGAGGCCTGCCAGGGGCTGCAGCATGTATTATGCCACCCCTGGAAGGCCATCCAAACTGACACCACAGGTCTGCTACTGCAGCCTGGGTAAGGTGGTGCATGCACCCCTTACTGTGATGTAGGTTACCTATATCACGAAATACATACACACATAGAAACCTATAAGTCACTCCTAAGGCAGGCCTTATCAATCCTAAAGGCAGAGTGCATGGTTCCTATGTGAGAGGGTGCCCCTGCATGAGCAGGGCCCCTCTGCAGCGTTCGGAGACCATCTCTGATGCTGTTTGTAGTGCAGCCTGACCATATACTCTTAAGCGCATTATATCCTCGCGGTAAAATGCTAACTTTGGAATGGCTGCACCTAAACATGTCGTGTTTGGTGTCAAACATCTTGGAATACTACCCCCCGCCAATCCTGGCGGCGGGGGTAGCATTCCACCCTTCTAGAGGGAAAGACATGTTAACTCTGACTAGTCCGGTAACTTCTTTCCAGAGCCCTGGCATCACAAAATGGATGCTGCTGCCACAGACACGAGTCTGGCCTCCTGCTGCTGGACGAAACTCCGGCAGGGAGGCCTGGACAATAGGTTTCCTGTCCCAGGGAGGTGTGACCACCTCCCCAGACAGGATAATGTGTATTGGGGCTGGGCGGGAGCACTTTCGGGTGCTTTGAAGTCCTGCACTGGGGGCACATTTGGTGTCCCTGTGCATACCCCAGTTCAAACCGGATCAGGGGCTTGCAGCCCCTGCTTTGGCGCGAACTGGACAAAGGGAAAGGGGTGTAGCCACCCTCTGCCCTGACCCACCCATAGGTGGGGCCACAGAGTAGTCCAACCCCTATTTTTAGAATAAAGGTAGGAACCCAGTCCTTAGGACTTTAGATTATACCTGGACGAAACTCTGAAACTGAATCCTGGACCTTCGACGCTCTACGACAAGATTAGAGGACTGAAGAATCTCCCTTGGGGTCAAGGAGTGACTCCCCTGCTTGGCAGGCACCAAAGAAGCATCTGTCCGGTTCGCATTTCTGAAGCTCCCGTCGGACGCCGAAGTCATCGCATCACCAGAGGTGGATTCTCAGACTTCCCGAGGCTACCCTGAGTCCCCAGCAAAGCTGAGGCCCGTGGCTATCGTGGGTGACTTGAGACCGTGACCCCTGGACACCGAGCACATTTGCAAGTGCATCCTCTTCTGGGTCTCCCAAGAAGTCGTGCTTTGGGCTCCGAGTAGCCCTAGCCTCCAGCACCACCTGCACCGAAGATCACTGGCCCCCACTCCACGAGTGTCCTGTAAGCCAGCTCCACGTGCGGTGTCACGAGGCTCCTTCGCGGTCGCTAGCCCGTTGGCTAGTAGCCCTTAACGAAGGCCAATCCTTTTCTTACTTGGCATCCTGGTTGCTCCAGGCCTGCCCTCACTTACCCTCGCTGGGTGAGTTCCACAGACCTTGCTGGTCTGCACCATCGACGATCTACATCTTAATCGAGACTTGCCGTTGCCAAGGCTTGTTGGGTCCAATCCGGTCGCCGACACCTCAGCACTCGACAGACATCGTGTACCAGCCCGAATCCTGCTCCTGGTCGCTGACAACGCCTCCCGGACCTCGTGGCTGAAGAGTCAAGACGACCGTCAACGCACCTGAAGCACTCGACATCGGTGGGCATCTGTCCATCGCCTTCCTGGTCACTGGCTAGTGACCCAGACTCTGTCCCCTCTGCTTTCAGGGTCACCAGAACTCCGATCCACTCTTGGATCCACCCGGACACTTTTCTCTTGGCCGCCAGCAGCACTTTGCAGCAGATCGCCATTCGAATCGACGACGAAACCCGACCCCGAAAGGCACCTATGCACCCGGCTTCCCTGGGTGAGGTAACACGAGTACTCCGGTGCTCCCGTGGGTAGAGACTCTTCAAAGTCCTAGATCTCAAAGGGTTTTGTCCTAGTCCTCTTTTAAGTGTCCCTTTCCTCTATTTTCCCGATCCCGACTTTCTCCATAGAAGTTAACGGCGTATCGCGGTTGTGTATTTACACTGCACGCGTCTCCCGTGGGTCCCCTGTGTCACTACCTTGGGTGGTTCCTTGTGGTCCAAGCACTTCTAGAGGCTCTAGGCCTAGTGTCTAGTTCAGTCGTGGTTCGCATACCACTTTATTGGTATATGGTTTGGTACGCCCCTAGGGCCCAAACGTGTATTTGTGCTATTACTGTGATTTAATATCTTATAACTTATGTACTTCGAACTCTAGCCTCATAAAGAGACTAGAGGGGTGTGTTTAGCAATAAATACATATATTTTGAATATATACCTGGTGTGGTGCTCTTTCATTTGGTCACTCAAGAGATTATAGACTGGTAAAACAAGCTGCTTTACATTCCTTCAAGACTTAGCCTGAAGGCTGCTCTCCATAGCTACCACTAGGATAGCTTTCAATAAAGGTTGTCTTTAACCTATCTCCAATAAGGGGTTGTTTGGACTGGTGCAAGGTGCCCACTATAATTAGTGGACAGCATATGCCAGGCCAACTTCTCACAGTTAGTTCTTGGCGTTGGCTAATTAATATGTCATAGGTTAAGTGGGTCTGAGCAGATAGAGCGCGTGGCGCACTTTTAATTCCATTCTTCCCTGGTTCCCCTCTGTCTGTGGTTCCTCGCTCGAGTGGCGGTAAATCTATCCGAAGTCGGTCGTAGGCTTGTGAGGTAAGGGCTGCACTACGACATAAAAATGAAATTAGCACCATGGTTCAGCTGTCTTTTAATGCTTAACTGCTGGAGAACTTTATTTTAAGACGGAAAATTAGGAAAACTGAATAAGAAATAAGAAGACTTGCTCTAACCTGCCGGCGATAGGTTTTATGAAAACGCAGCGAAGCGTGCATTGTGACCTCTTTGTTATTTCTGGCAGTTCCACGATTTTTTTTTATTCTCCTCTTTGACATTGCTCATGATAAGCGCTGCAAAACAATTCACACGCGCTCCACAACCATGTCAAGCAGAAAAAAAGGTGTGCACTTTCACAGAGTACCTGTTATCGGCTGTTTTTGACCTAAGGAGGGTGCAGAAACACTTTGGAGTTGCCAGTCTCTTCTCCGGATTGTAAATTTGGCCTGTTTTCGAGAAGCACAGAGGTTCAACTAAGACTATTACAATGTTGTTCACAGACAAATGCATTTTTACTGTAAAGGACTCCAAACATATTTTCTCCCAATTAACACACACGATGTAAGAGTTTTTTTTCCAGTCTCTTGTCATACCAGAAAAATGCAAACAAATAGAATTATTCTAAATCGGGTGCAGTAGCAGGTATCTGTGCTAGTCACCACTACTTATTCTGGTCATTAAAATATAAATAAATAATTTACTCACCTTTTTCACGCACAGGTTTCGATTGGCAATATTGCTTATATATTAAAGGTTACTAGATATCACTAAAGCAGATGATGAGGAAGGGGTGGCATTCGGCACCCTCACAGAATGCATTTGTACCTGTGTCAGAACTGGGATTCTCCAGTTCACTTCAATAATTATTGTTACCTATTCAAATAATCTTATGCCCTTCATAGGCAACTAGTAATTATTTATCGTGAACGTTAGTGCTAAATATTCTTTACTTTTCTTCCTAAAGAAAATGCCAATTTTGCTAATAATAAAATGTCACAAAATTCACTTTTGTCTTATCTCTAGACGGTTGGCTTTCCAACACACAACTTTTGCATCTCATTGTGACAACAGGAGGCTGTAACTCATGAAGTGAGTAGTCAAGAAAAGATCCCCTTTGGATATGTTCAGTACGACAACAACCAAACGCTCATCACAACAAATTTATCACCAGAACATAATACACCACTACCACAAGCCAAGTGTATACAAATGTAGAAAATATTTTATTTAAAAAAAATTATTTGGACCAAACCAGTGGTCAAGAAGTCAATGAAACATCATTCAATATTAAAAAAACATACAGTTGTTATATGCATTTGATCATAGGGAGAATCTGCAAGAAAAATAGTTTCTATTCCTCAAAAAGGCACATACACAAGATCCAGATCATTTGTTTAGCATTTGGTTATTATACACAAACTTCAGTAATGCACGTAATGCAAAAATAACGTGGCAATCAGCAAAATTGCCTTTTGTTATATGTTTGATTCCACTGCCTATTACTCCCTGTATCATGTAGGCTGCAGGAGTGTCCTCGAGAACTTAACAAGTCTCCTTTCAAACATAGTTGTGGAAGACTGGCTTTTAACACAGGCATTAGCAAAGCCAATAGGATTCACACTTGCACTCAGTGCTGACTAAAGCTAAAAAAGCATTGGCATAGCCAATAGGTCTCGCCTTTGGGACCTTATAAGTGTTTAGCCATGCAACACTTGATGTTGTTGCACCAAGGATATTGTGTTGGATAACTAAACACTTATAGGGTCCCAAAGGCGAGACCTATTGGCTATGCCAATGCTTGTTTGATTTCCTGTCGATATAGTCTGGAGCCCCCTTCAATCCATGCCAAGACTATCCTAGCCAAATACTCATCAATAAAAGAGGTCAGACCCATCATCCTACAGGAATATAGATCTTGATAATCGTATTGAAATTATTTCAATATGGATATGTCCTTCCTCTCCCTTACTATCTTCCCATTCGTCAGTCTTGGCAAAGGACGTGTTGCCTGGCTCTGCTTTCTTCAATAGTCAGGAGAGTGTTCTGCTGGGCTTCTCTCCTTCCTCATAGCTACGTGTTCTAGCATCCTTGGACAAACAGTGACTTTCCTTATCAGCTAATTCTCTGTACGCAGGAAGGGATGTATTTATATCCAGGAGCCTCTGGGGTGTGCGCTCAGACACATTTCTTTTCAAGGTCTCCTTATTCTCTCTCCATTTTATTTAATTGTGTGCATACGGATCAGGGGACCTCTATGTGCTTACCCATTATGTACTCCCTAATGTACACTTTACATGTCTCCAATACTGTAGCAAAGGTACAAAAGTTTATTTTATACCGGTTAATTAAAATCATTGCATATAAAAGCATCATTAAAAAAGTTTTTTTTAAAGAACAACACTACTGGTTAATAAATTCATTGTGTTTTTGGTCAAACCTTTTTCTAGAAAACGACTTTTGTGCGTTTTCACCCCCAAGTTCACAATTTCTAGCCAAAGTGGGTGGTCAAGAGTACCCTTTTAGGCCAAACGAATTTTGGCGCACCCGTCAGAAATACCCTTTTACTTACAGGCTATTGTTTGCTTTATTTAACCGAATTCTAGGCAGTTTTGAACTGCAGAAGAGTGTTGCAGAAAGTGCAAACCATCTTATATGTCATCGTAGCAAGATTGTCCAGAAGTTCCGCCTCTCTCCCCGACAGCACTTCTGTGCCGTAGGTAAGCGTGGGAAGTAGTTTTGTCTGTATAACTTTCAGCTGTAGGGATCAATGTTGGCCCCAAGAGCTGTGGTCAGAACACAGAGAAAGGAGGGTCTGTTTTTTTTTGCAGGGTTTGTGGGGAAGCAATGAGCCTCGATCACCTATGAGAGCGCAACCAAGATATTTGTATTCAGGTTTCCTCAGGACTTGACAGCCATTCAAGACCCAATTGCCAGTTTAAAAAAAATAATTTTGCCATAATCATAATTTTAGTTTTGTCAAGGTTTACTAGTAACCTGATGGTGAGTAGGCCTGGGCGGAGTTTGTCCCGCACTGTAAGAGGGAGCTGCTTCTTTCTGCCTCTCGAGTAGAAGTTCTACTTGAGCGGCTCCTTCCTCAATGCAAACGGAAGGTTTCTCAATGCGAGCAGTAGCGACCATCTGTGCCCGCGCCAAGAAATCTCGCCGGGAAGCAGTCTTGCGTTGGCTTTTCCTCGCCTGCGCTCGCCAACTTACCGTTGGCAAGCGAGAACAAAACTGAAGCTGAGTTTTTTGAAACTCTGCAAACTTTGCAAATGGAGCGGTGTTCACTACCCAGGCCTAAT
Source organism: Calotriton arnoldi (assembly GCA_963921515.1). Taxonomy (NCBI): domain Eukaryota; kingdom Metazoa; phylum Chordata; class Amphibia; order Caudata; family Salamandridae; genus Calotriton; species Calotriton arnoldi. Next base: position 1,463,789 of record CAWUFW010002968.1, read on the forward strand.
GGTGAGGGTATAGTCATAAAGCACTTTCAGCTGGCGCTCAAGTCCGATCTTTGGGGCCGATTACGATGGCGGTCGGAAAACCATTCCGACCGCCGTGGTAGCGGAAATGAACCGTCCGCAGGTACCGCGGGAAAACCGGCAGTCAGATTAGGATGAACCGCCAGAAAAAAACGACCGCGGGGGACGGATCCCACAAAAGACCGCCGGGAGCGTGCGGAGCAGGTGAAAATCCGTCCGCGGCGGTCGGATTTGCTGTGGAAAGACCCGAAACTGCCGCACGGCCAGCAGATTGACCGCACGTGAAATTAGGATACGATTGCGGTGACAGCGGAACGATCAGCTGTTCCCGACCGCCGCAATCGCAACTATTGATGAATGGGAGAGTGGGCGGAAGGGCTGCTGTATTCCGACCACCGCGGTCGCTCCGGGAGAGTAATGGCGGTCCAAAAAAAAATACACAACAAGGCTACCAAGTGTGGCCATTAATCTGGCTCAGCCTCAAAAAAAACCTAACACACCCCAATGACACATCCCCATGGCAACTGAAAAAAACAAATCCCAGGTCAACCCACACAACACACCTGACAGGAATACTCCATTTTGACCCACCCACATAGCTGAGTATTAAACCAGCCCCTTCCCTGACCAGAATCCTTTGCACTACTCCACAACTGAAGGGCCCAACCCCACAGCACAAACGAGAGGCAAATCTGCACACATCACATCATCATAACCACACACACCCCACACACATCACCACCACCACCTTCACACCTGCACTCATCACACATTTGCACATCACACACCATGTCACAGAAAGATGCCCAAATTCACTGACAATGAGTTGTCAGTGATGGTAGATGAGGTAATCAGAGTAGAACCACATTTGTTTGGAAACCTGGTCCAACAGACACCATTAGCCACCAGAAATCAAATGTGGGCAAGGATAGTCAACAAGGTCAATGCAGTAGGGACCATCCCGCGCTCCCAGAAGGAGTTCAGGAAGAGGTGGAATGACCTCAAAAGCAAGGTGAAAGAGCGGAACAACAAGAACATTAAGCTGGCTCAGATGACTGGCTGTGGCCCTCCCATTCCACTACGAACTTTCACTGAATGGGAGGAGAAGGTGCTTGCCACACTGCATCCAGAGAGTCTCACAGGAATACCCGGGGGAGTGGAGGCTGGTAAGTACCAACAACTGTCTCCCATTACACTGCTATGTACTGTCTTGCACAACTACAAAGCGACACCACCCAGGCCCAAATGCATTCATGTGCACCACACTCTACCTAACACATGTCTCACAGATCCAACATTTACTGTCTCTGATTCACCCCAAAGGTAGCTAGCAATATTTCCATAGGGGCATGTGTACAGGCAGCCAGCACTACAACTCCCACCAGGCACCCTAGTCCCAAAGCTGAGCAGGATGTAACACCCCACACCCACAACCATGTGTCAGCCACTGCATTGCTCACTTCAAACTCACAGGTAGGTAGCCATCTCAACAGGGAGGGGTGTTTGTGGGTGGGAAGCCTGCACCAGAACTCCCACCAGGCCACCTTGTCCCACAGCTGAGCAGGATGGAGCACTCCACCCCACACCCACAGCGATGTGTCAGCCATTGCATTGCTCACTTCAAACTCACAGGTAGGTAGCCATCTTAACAGGGAGGGGTGTTTGCTCCCTTCAAACTCACAGGTAGGTAGCCATCTTAACAGGAAGGGTGTTTGTGGGTGGGAAGGCTGCACTACAACTCCCACCAGGCCACCTTGTCCCAGAGCTGAGCAGGATGGAGCACTCCCCCCACCCAGAAGCATGTGGCAGCCATTGCATTGCCCTCATCAAACTAACAGGTAGGTAGCCATCTTATGCTCCCTTGTCCCAGCCCTGAGCAGTATGGAGCACCCCCCACACCCACAACCATGTGGCAGCCATTGCATTGCTCCCTTCAAACTCACAGGTAGGTTGCCATCTTAACAGGGAGGGGTGTTTGTGGGTGGGAAGGCTGCACTACAACTCCCACCAGGCCACCTTGTCCCACAGGTGAGCAGGATGGAGCACTCCCCCCCACCCAGAAGCATGTGGCAGCCATTGCATTGCCCTCATCAAACTAACAGGTAGGTAGCCATCTTATGCTCCCTTGTCCCAGCCCTGAGCAGGATGGAGCACCCCCCACACCCACAACCATGTGGCAGCCATTGCATTGCGCCCTTCAAACTCATAGGTAGGTAGCCATCTTAACAGGGAGGGGTGTTTGTGGGTGGGAAGCCAGCACCCCAACTCCCACCAGGCCCCCTTGTCCCACAGCTGAGCAGGATGGAACACTCCCCACCCCCACAACCATGCAACAGACATTGCATTCCTGTCTTCAAACTTACAGGTAGGTAGCCATCATATGCTCTCTTGTCCCACCCCTGAGCAGGAGGGAACACGCCCCCATCCAAGAGCCTTGTGTAGCCTATTCCCTTCCTCTGCTCCACTTCACAGGGAGGCAGCCATCCTAACAGGGAGGGGTGTTTGTGGGTGGGAAGTCAGCGATAAAACTCCCACCAGGCCCCCTTGTCCCACAGCTCAGCAGGATGGAACACTCCCCACCCCCACAACCATGTGACAGACATTTCATTGCTCTCTTCAAACTCACAGGTAGGTAGCCATCTTAACAGGGAGGGGTGTTTGTGGGTGGGAAGCCAGCACTCCAACTCCCACCAGCCCCCCTTGTCCCACAGCCCAGCAGGATGGAACACTCCCCACTCCCACAACCATGCAACAGACATTGCATTGCTCTCTTCAAACTTACAGGTAGCTAGCCATCTTATGCTCTCTTGTCCCACCCCTGAGTAGGGGGGAACACTCCCCCATCCAAGAGCCATGTGTAGCCTATTCCCCTCCTCTGCTCCACTTCACAGGGAGGCAGCCATCCTAACAGGGAGGGGTGTTTGTGGGTGGGAAGGCAGCAATAAAACTCTCACCAGGCCCCCTTGTTCCACAGCGTAGCAGGATGGAACACCCCACCCCACACCCACAACCATGTGTCAGCCATTGCATTGCTCACTTCAAACTCACAGGTAGGTAGCCATCTCAACAGGGAGGGGTGTTTGTGGGTGGGAAGCTTGCACCACAACTCCCACCAGGCCACCTTGTCCCACAGCTGAGCAGGATGGAGCACCCCACCCCACACCCACAACCATGTGACAGACACTGCATTGCTCTCTTCAAACTCACAGGTAGGTAGCCATCTTAACAGGGAGGGGTGTTTGTGGGTGGGAAGCCAGCACTCCAACTCCCACCAGGCACTCTAGGAAGGTGCCGCTACCCGATAAAACAGTGATTTCATTACTGCAACGATCTTTTAATCTTTTAACCTTTTACAACTGTATGAATCTGATATATGTATTTTTAAAATACCCACGTACCGAGCTTCTCGGCGTCTCAGGCTCCCCAGCTGCTTCCTGCTTCCTGGTCTCTCCCCTCTGGGGCGACCAATCACGAAGGGCGAGGGGAGGAGCTTAGGCAGTCACCGGGCATAAATCCCGTCTGCGCCCGTCCGCGCTCATCCGGGCCCAGGGCCCAGTCACTATGCCCAACCCCTCACGTACTCCTCTCAAGAACTAAGACAGCTTCACTCTGCCTTATACACACTTAATCCTGCCACCAGCGCAAGATTGAACCATAACACAATCCTATCGCCACGGAAATCGTTCCCTGAAGTCACTCAGCCCATACACCACACCATCCGGCAACAGCAAAAACACGGGTGCTCGGCACTATCAATTTATTATTTAAATACACGCTCCTTAGTCATGCACCAGCTCGACATCTTCATACTTCTAGACTCAGAAAAGCCTGACATCCTTCTTACCGAAACCTGGCTCACACACGAATCTTCACCCTACATCTTGGCGGCGCTACCTAATGAGTATTACATCCTTCAAACTAACCGACCGCCAGGCAAAATGGGCGGTGGAGTAGAGGCCATCATCCGCCAGGATCTTAAATTCACTGCTCTTACCCCACTCTGCCTCCCCACAGTAGATAATGCTGTAATCAAATTAGAATCTGACTCCGCCCCACTCTTATGTGTTTTACTCTACAGACCCCCGCAGCACATGCCCCTTTTTCCTCATTCATTGGGCGAACAAGTTGCCAATTTGGTAACTAATCACGCTAGAATCTTGCTGGTAGGTGACTTCAACTACTTGGCCAACGACACACAAGGTGGGCCGCAATCTGCCGAGCTGACCGAACTATTAACTAATTTGAATTTTGCTCAGCAGGTATCCTCAGCCACACACACTAAGGGGCACATTCTGGACCAAGTCTGGACCATCAACCTGGTAGTGTCCGCACTCTCAATATCACCGTGTATATGGTCTGACCATTACCTGATAAAGTTCACCTTACGGAACCCTACCACGGGTAAAAACCCCACTAAAGGGGGGGGATTGGCGAGGGAATGGAGCACCATTGATAAAAACGATTTCTACACCACACTGGCCAACACAGTCCCAAACTCCATATCTGATGTTAACCTCCAGGAGGAAACTATTTCAGCTTGGCTACTAGCGACCAGCAACAAACATGCCCCACTCAAAAACAATAAGACTGGCTCGCTGGTTAGAGGCTCAGAGATGGTTCTCCCCTGAATTAAAATTACAAAAACTTGCCCTGTCAACTGGAAAGGAAATGGAGACAAAATTACTCACGAAAAGAAAAACTCACCTACCTAACGGCTATGAGGGAATATAAAAAGGCTATTTCAATGGCTAAAGCTGCGCACTTCTCCTCTAGAATCCTAACCTCTAATAACCGATCCAAGGAAATCTTTACAATCGTAGATGAATTGTCCAACCCAGACAGAGTCCTAAGTAAACCCACACCCTCTCAAGCTCTCTGCGACTCCTTGAATAACTTTTTTAATGACAAAATCTCTTCCATTAAAGCCAGTATCTCCACACACACCTCTCAGGAAACCTCCCCTCCTATGCCCGGGAACCCCTACTCCCTTGAATCTTTTCGGTCCATTGACACCCAGACCTTTCAGGACCTTCTGTCCAAAGTCAAATCTGGATCCCCCATGGACTGCTGTCCTCCACACATCCTAAAAGATGCCCTCACCGCCCTCCCGGGTCCAGCCCTCGCTCTCCTGAACGACTCCTTATCCCAGGGTTGTGTCCCTAAAGCCTTCAAAGAGGCAATCGTGGTTCCCCTCTTGAAGAAACCTGGGGCTGACCCCCAGATGTTGTCAAATTACCGCCCTATCTCCTTGCTCCCGTACCTGGCCAAGGTGCTGGAGGCCCATGTGGCCAATTTTATGGAACAAACCAATTTCCTCGACCCACACCAAGCTGGATTCCGTCCTGCCCACTCTACGGAGACGGTAATACTGGCTGTATTGGACTCCCTACGAGAGAAGGCAGACAGAGGTACTCCTCAGGCCCTGGTGCTGTTAGATCTCTCGGCCGCCTTTGACACGGTCGACCATGGTATCTTGGCGGATCGTGTCAGGGAGGCAGGCATCCAGGGCTCAGCCCTCAGCTGGATCAACTCCTTTCTGGAAGATCGCTCCCAGGCAGTCCGTATAGCCCAGTTTACGGCTCCCAAATTAAAAACCACGTGTGGGGTGCCACAGGGCTCCTTGCTCTCCCCTCACTTGTTCAACCTCTACCTTCTCCCGTTGATTAGGTCCCTGAAGGAAAGGAAAGTGGCCACCTTTAACTATGCCGATGACCTACAATTAATGTTCACAATCGACAACTCTCCCCAATCAGTCTCTGACTTTCAGTCTACCATGCTGTTCATCCGTCACTGGATGGACTGTAATCACTTAAAACTAAACTCACGCAAGACCGAATTAGTCCTGACGGGTGGCAGTCACAACTTCTGGGGCCCACACTACTGGCCAAGAGAACTAGGACTCCCCCCAACCCCCTCCTCCTCCGCCAAAAGCCTTGGTGTCACAATAAACAATGACCTATCCCTAAAAACACATGTAGGCTCTGTGATCTCCACCTGCTTCTTCCAACTGCGTAAGATTAGAAAGATAAGTAGGCTACTCACCCAAGCAGCTCTGATACAGGTTTTGATAGCCATGGTTCTGTCACACCTAGACTACGCCAACGCAGTCTATCTCGGTATGCCACTTTTTCTTACTAAACGGTTACAGATGGTACAGAATCAAGCGGCCAGACCGATTTACCAGCAACCTAGGTGGCAACATGCCTCCCCCCTCCTGAGGAAGCTGCACTGGCTCCCTATTCCTCAACGATGCGCATTCAAAGTTGGCTGTCTGGTGTTTAAATCCCTGCATGGCCGGAGCCCTAAATTCATAGACAGCCTTATATCATGGTACACCCCCTCACGCAACCTCCGCTCGGCTCACCTTCAACTTTTGGCAATCCCTACCTTTAAGCTGAAGCGACAAGGGGGATGCAGATTTGCAGCTCTGGCTCCCAGACTATGGAATTCCCTTCCCCTGGAAATGAGGTCAAGTACTCACTTATTGAGATTCAGAAAATCCCTCAAAACATGGCTGTACATCCAGGCCTACGAATAAACTGCCACCAGACTCGGCATCTCCTAGAATCAGCGCCATGAAACCAACCGGGGTATGAGCGCTTTATAAAACCCTTTTAACATAACATAACATAACCAGGCCCCCTTGTCCCACAGCCCAGCAGGATGGAACACTCCCCACACCCACAACCATGTGACAGACATTGCATTGCTCGCTTCAAACTCACAGGTAGGTAGCCATCTTAACAGGGAGGGGTGTTTGTGGGTGAGAAGCCAGCACTCAACTCCCACCAGGCCCCCTTGTCCCACAGCTCAGCAGGATGGAACACTCCCCACCCCCACAACCATGTAACAGACATGGCATTGCTCTCTTCAAACTTACAGGTAGGTAGCCATCTTATGCTCTCTTGTCCCAGCCCTGAGCAGGATGGAGCACCCCCCACACCCACAACCATGTGGCAGCCATTGCATTGCTCCCTTCAAACTCACAGGTAGGTAGCCATCTTAACAGGGAGGGGTGTTTGTGGGTGGGAAGGCAGTAATAAAACTCCCACCAGGCCCCCTTGTCCCACAGCTCAGCAGGATGGAACACTCCCCACCCCCACAACCATGTGACAGACATTGCATTGCTCTCTTCAAACCCACAGATAGGTAGCCATCGTAACAGGGAGGGGTGTTTGTGGGTGGGAAGCCTACACTACAACTCCCACCAGGCCACCTTGTCCCAAAGCTCAGTAGGATGGTACACCCCCCACACCCAGAACCATGTGGCAGCAATTCCCCTCAACTGTGTCACAGAACAGGTAAATAGACAGTGCATGCACCCTGCCATTCTTCTCAAAAAGCTTGGAGCCATATGACCACAGCAGCCCTCACATGTCATTCAACTTGGCTTAGATCCGATAGCCACTTCCAGTGTGCAGACAGCAAAGCGTATGTAACTGTCACAGAAATTAAAGTTTGACTCACCAAATCACATGTTGAAGAAATCCAGGGCACAATCATGCACAGCACTGAATGCTATGTGTAAGTGCCATGGTGGCAGATCATCAAGGCCTATATGAACACAAAACATGCATGGTCAGTTGTAAAAAGAAAGTAAAGTACATGATATGACAAAGGTATGCATAAGATAACAATGGCTAGTTCATGCTCAGATGTAACGTCTCCCATGCAGAGCAAACAAAAAAGACGCATCACATAAAGTTGTTGTGCTGCTAGTCGTTAGATGACGACATGTCCTTGTAATCACACAAACTGTACGTGGAACATGGTATCCATCGACATGTCACACCATGGACAGGTAATGTATGTACCTCCACATCATGTCATGATGCTCAGTACCGTGCAGCCATACAAAGTGATATCAATGTAAACTGTGTGGTGTATAACATGTAACATCCAAACATCTAACACCAAGCTTGTGGGGTGCACTTCAATGACCATTTCACCTCTGTGCAACAGGAGATCAACAATTGACTGCTGCAGAAGACAACACCGACCTGCAGAACCCCCCCCCCGGAACATGGACTCTCGGATGCAGACTCCCTAAGTTTCTCGGATGCGGAGCCTGAACCTGGCCCATCAGGACTGCCAGGGTGCACCACGTCCCAGGCCCCCACTGTCCCCACCACCACCACCTCAGCAACAACAACCGCGCAGACCCCTGCTGCAACGACCTGTGCGACCTCAACCACCACCACCAGTGCTGCCTGCAACACTCTCCCTGCAGGAGGGCAGGGAGAGTCTGCGGGTGCGTCGAGTGGCAACACCACAGGTCCGGGACAGCAGGGCAGGTGGGAGGGCAACTGGGGGACAAATTCAACAGGAGACTGGGTCCGAAGCCCTGGCCAACATCGCCAGAGTCCTCGGGGCATACGAACAAACACAGGGACAGATGGGCCAGGTTGTGGAAGAAGTGCGTGAGCTCCGCCTGCTGCTGAGGTCCATGGACACGAGTATGGGCCAAATCGTGGACCTCATGGGCCAGCTTGTGGGTGTTCTGAGGGACAGTCATGCGGCCCAAAGGACAGCTCAACCCCCCCCTCCAGTGGCCCAGATACTCCCAACACCTCAGCTGCGGCCACAGAGATGGGTGAGCTGCAACAGGATGACTCCTCAGACACCACTGAGCCCGCAGCAGAGGCCCCCCCTGGAAAACGCAAAAGGGGCCGTCCAAGAAACACCACGGGAGGATCATGTGGCAAAGCACCAGACAACAGCAAGTCAAAGAGCCAGCCATGATGGCACCTCTCTTCACCTTGACATTGACTTTGTTGACTATCCTTACCCACACTGCCATGTTGATGGCAGGTGTCTGTTGGACTGTGTCACCACATCAATGTGGTGACTACTCTATTGTCTCGTTTACCATCACTGACAACTCATTGATTCACTTTGCACCAGTTCTGTAAACATCACTTGTCTGTCACAAACACTCTTTGTAAATAAACACTCTTTACACACCTACTTTTTGTGTCAGCTCCATGTTTATCACGGGATGTACAATGTTGAGTCTGATTCCAATGTACCAGAAGCTCTGGTTGTTCCGAGGCATTGAGAGGCTGAAGGGACCTAGAAAGACACAAGAGAATGACATTTACTTGTCAGGTGATGGCATCACAGCCAGTACACAACACTAGTCATCAAGGTACACAACCCAGCACACATTACAATGAGAAACAATATCAACATAGACATCATGTGGCCGGTCATGACTACACTGTGCCATGAACATCAGCCATCAGCACAGAGCCAACAACAGGCAGCAGTCAAAAAGCTCCTCTAGGCCTTTTCACTACCATCAAAGACAGCAGACAATGGCACTGTTGTACAATGTCACTCACACTCAAGGGAAGTAGCGGTTGATGAGCTGTTGACGCAGGTCGACACCTTCCTCCTCTCAACTATCCTCGTCACTGGACATGTGTGGGTTTGCAGGCGGGGGCATCTGCTGCTCATCATCGTCCAGGAGCAGGGGGATCTCTTTGCGCAAGGCCAGGTTGTGGAGCATGCAGCATGCAACTACGATCTGGCACACCTTTTGGGTAGAGTAGTGCACCTCTGCTCCTGACCAGACACCGGAATCTAGACTTAAGAAGACCAAAAGTACGCTCCACCACACGACGTGTCCTCCCATGGACCTCATTGTAGCGGACTTCACCTGGGGTCCTGGGATTCCTCAGTGAGCTCAGCAACCAAGGCCGGTTGGGATATGCAGAGTCACCTAGGTGTGAGATACACAGAGCAATTTTGTAATATAACTGTAGCTGAGGACAGCATGTCACACATACAGCACGCTACTTGACTCTGCGTACTCACCCACAATCCACGCACGCTCCGGATGCAGATTTGCCATCAGCTGTGGTACGATGCTGTTACGCAGTATGTACGAGTCATGTGCTGATCCTGGAAATTTGGCACAGACATGGGAGATTATCATATCTGCTTGGCATACCACTTGCACATTAATGGAATGGAAATGCTTCCTGTTCCTGTAGATGTGCTCACGTGCCTGTGGTGGAACCAGGCCAACATGTATGCAGTCAATGGCACCAACAACATTAGGGATGTGGGCAAGGTCATAAAAATCACCCTTCACAGCTGCCAATTCATGTCTCCAGGGAAAATGGATGTAGCTGTCCTTGTAGGTCATCATAGCGGACAGGACATCACGTAGCACCATCCTGAACATTGTTTGGGACATTCCACCTGCGCTGGCACCCGTGTACTGGAACGAACCAGTTGCAAAGAAATGCAGGGCCGCCATCACCTTACATGTTGGTGTCAAAGCAGTCGGATAGGTTCTGCGTGGTCTCAGATGGGGCTCCAACTGAGCACATAGGTCTTGAAGGGTAGGTCGATCCAAACAGAATTTACGTATGATGTCCTCATCCTCCATGTCCGCAAGCAATGTGAATGGACGATGCACATTTGGTCGCCTCCTAGATAAGATGAAAGGGGACACATGTCAATTCAATTCCCCTATGAGATGTGTCCAACATCTTACATTTGACTGACACAGCGCCAACAATGACTGGCCTGAAACTACAGCTTACAGCACAAGTCACATGCAGAGACATCTTGAACTAAAGTAGTTGTACATGTGTTCTGTATGTACATAGTGAGTACCCCCAAAACAGATTCAGACTGTGAATGCCAAATGGTACATTCCAACATCTTGTGTCACCAGCCCTGAGAGTAGTTGACACAGCACATGTCTGAAACAGCAACACTGCTGGCTTCTACGTAGCTGCTGTACCTGCCACACCTTCTTGCGTGATTCGGACAGGGCACACATTAACAACACAATGAGCACAGTGTGTGCATAAAGATCAAGTGTAAACATGAGTTCAGCAATCTACACAGTGAAATAGGCACATTAAGTAGTCAGTCCATCATTCCTGTGGGTTGCTTAGCCATCTCACACATTGACATGTTTACATATTTGAGAGTCCATCACACAACAGATCTGTGTACATGCACAACAACATCATTAGTCACATGTGAGGGAGTACATGCCAATGCATGTAATCCTGTGCACTGACATGGCATGTGTAGTCATCAGTGAGTTAAATGTCACGTTAGCATTGAATTTAACTATCTGGTGGCATGATTCATAGTAAGTGTCTACTGTTCAATGCTGAGAACTGGCCATTGCCATTGCTACAGCATGATGTGTCCATAGGTGCCGTAAGCGTGCACTCCCACCGCAATCATGGTCATTGGCACCAATTGAAAGATGCCAATTCGCGGTAGCGACCGCCTGGCCCCTGCGGTGTGACACCGCCAATGCCCATGCCCCTTCAGCCAATGGGAACCGCAATCGCGGTAGTGAAATACACTTTTGAAAATCACGGTAGGCTTGCTCCGCCATTGCAATCACATTCATTGGCACCAATTGAAAGATGCCACCTCGCGGTAGTGACCGCTTGAGCCCCGCGGTGTGACACCGCCAATGCCCATGCCCCTTCAGCCAATGGGAACCGCAATCGCGGTAGTGAAATACACTTTTGAAAATCACGGTAGGCGTGCTCTGCTACCGTGGGGCCGGTCATTGGATACAATTGAAAGATGCCAACTCGCGGTAGCGACCGCTTGGGCCCCGCGGTGTGACACCCCCAATGCCCATGCCCTTTCAGCCAATGGGAACCGCAATCGCGGTAGTGAAATATACTTTTGAAAATCGCGGTCGGCGTGCTCCGCTACCGCGGGGCCGGTTATTGGATACAATTGAAAAAAGCTGTCCTGGAACACCAATTGCACTGAAACAACCCCAGGGGGCTATATATGTCTGGGAGAGAGCCACACATTTCCACTGCATCCAGACACTGCTGCCTGACATTCTTCACCACCAACTGCTGCTGTTCCTGTCTCCTGGACCCTGTGATGGCGAGAACTGAGAACATCAGGACCCGACCCTTCACCACAGAGGAGCTGGAGGTCCTGGTGGACGAGGTGCTTTCACAGTATGAGAGGCTATATGGTGCTCCGGATGTAATGGTAAGTGTTTCAGAGTGAAAGTTGGAGAGTGCAAAGAGTGCTCACATGAAGTCGCTCTGCTGTAGTATGTGCCTGTGAGTGCAAGTTTGTGTGATACACTGCCTAGCATGCTGACTTCATGTCAGTGGCGTGTGTAGCCTTATTTCCACAGATCCATGGCTGCATTTAAGGATGGGAGGGACATGCAGTGTTTTTGCAGCCATACAGTAACACTGCTGGTTTGGACAGTGGAAGTCAGAACAAACATTGCCTGTGCTAATGGATGTCATAGTCCATGAGGTTTTCACATGCTCATTTGTGACATTACAAATGTGTTTACTCCAGAGGGTACTGAAGGATCCGTGTACAATTTTCATATTGCCACCATGGATATGTAAGCATTATGCACAGGATTGAAATGCCTGAGGGTGACACTCTTGGTGTAAATTCACCTATGACACATTAGATTAATGTACTTCTGAAACATCCTCCTTCCATTCTTTTCATTATGTGTACTGACTCGCATGTGTAGGCACTGTTTGCCCTCTCATATTGTACATGCATGTGAATGTTCCGATGGCCCACGTTTAAAAACCTCAGTGTGAGTCGCCCTGGCCTGCACAGATACTGCCCAATTTGACAAGGACCCATCAGTAAATGGACAGAGTGAAACATATGTGTTGTCTGCCACCCTATTTCTCAATGAGCTATCTTAGGCCTGAGGATTGCACAAGACAGACCTTGTGAGAAGGGTGTGAGAATGTAAGATCATGTCCCTAAATGTGACCTCCATGACACAGTGAGCCCTTCACAGGCCAAGGACATTGAGGGGTGTGTAGTGTTGGACACAGTGAGTCTGCCCGACACATCATTTCCAATGTAATGTATGTCTTGCTCACTCACATACTGCATCACAGATGAGGGCCTTCTTCACATTGCTTTCTGTGCTGGCATTCTGCATGTGTATGAGATGACCAGGTACTGTGCCCATCCTCATACCTGCATTCATTTCTATGCGATCATCTGATGCAAATGTACTACGTGTCATGCTGTATGGCCTCTGCTCAACATTTCTGTATAGCTGTGCTAAGTTTGTGCATGCTCCTGTACTGAGACACAGTGGTACATAACACAGTGTCACTGAAACTTCCTCTTCTTGTCGCCCATGCCTGCAGCTTAAAGTCCGCCACCGTAAGGCCTTATGGAGGGCCATTGCACGCAAGGTGCGGGCTCTGGGTGTCTCCAACCGACGGCACACACACTGTCACAAGAGGTGGGATGACATCTGCCGGCTGAGCAAAAACGTGGCAGAGATGACGCTGGGGATGCTCCCTCGGACTGGAAGGTTGGCGCGCAGGAGCATGACACCATTAATGGCCCGCATTTTGGCAGTGACACAGCCAGAGCTGGATGAACGTTTCAGGGCCCATCAGCAGCAAGTTGGGGGTGAGTATTCTGCGAAGGGTGACTTTGGGTGTGAGTGACTGCATGTATCCCAACCCTGAGCCAGTGCGGAGCTCTGTGATGTTTCTAGTGTGATGCAATGGCTTCTAAGTGGCCTCTGTGTTGAGTGCAGATGTCATGCATTTTCGCTACATGTACTTTCTCATGTGTTTAATACAATGGCCCTTGACATTGCAAGTTGAGATGTGGCCTTATGACATCTGCTGCATTATGGGTGTCATAGACATCACCGGGCAGTGAACAGCAGTGTGCATCATCTTAGTGTGCTTTTGTCAATGTGTGCAGTGCCTGAATTGGAAATTGTGAGAACTACACATCTGACACCAATGTGCAACGGTCGTTGTGCTTCAAAGCACAACATGGTGGACATCAGTAGCTCATGGCCATTGTAAAAGGACATTTTGGAGTCAGTATCTGTGTTGTCCCCTTAAAGTGACTCCATATGTGGCTGAGACAACATGTTGAGATGTATATCTATCTCACCTACAGGCACGTAGGTATGCTTACAGAGATCAGTATGTTAGGTTACAAGGAGACACGGGCCAGCTATTTGGCTGTGTGAACGTCACATGGGTCATTAATGTCAACTATGCATGTTTCCATGCATCTTCTGAGTTGTGCATCAAGGTTGCACATGCAGACTGCACAGGGTGGTGTGCAACATGGGGATATCATATTCAAGTTTTGTGCTTTGCTTGCATATGATGTTTGTGAGTATGGCACTATACTGAACCTACGTCTCTGTCTATTGCAGCATCTACCAAGGGCACGGAAGGACAGGGGACGGACACCAGTGGTGAAGCTTCTGGCACGACTGATACACATGAGCTCACTGACACTGATGTGACCAGCGCCTCGGAGGGGGACAGGAGTGTCCTGGAAGAATCACGCCCAGAAACACCAACCTCAACATCATCTGACTCCAGCGGTGACTCCTCGATGTTGGCGGGCACAGGGAGTGGGAAATCTGCCTCTTCTTCCACCACACATCGTCCAGTGCCCACCCTCCCGGCTACTACCACCGGTGCTGTCCGTGCCCGCAGCACTAAGAAGGGTAGAGTGTCCTTCCCCCCAGGCACCGCTGCCCCTGCCCCTGTCTCCCCTGCTGCCCTCAGTGTAGAGGCGGTGGACCTTTTGCGCCAGCTGTGTGTGGGTCAGACTACTCTCCTGAATGCCTTCCAGGATCATGACAAGAAGCTGGCACAGGTAGTTGCCTTCATGGAGGGCATTCATTCTGACGTGGGTGGGCTACACAGAACTGTCCAGTCTTTGTCCTCAGATATGTTTAGAACCAAAGGGAGATACCCTGATACTGAGAAAAGGGACGGGGTAAACACTATAGAACAACACACAAAATCCCTTTTCGAGGAACTTCTCTATTGGGCCAAAAAAATCTCCGTATATAAGAGCTAGCCTCAGTATGGATGATGTGCTATGTATAAATACAAACATACAACAAACTATAATAGATGCCACAATCTGTTAAAAATACTTTAGAAACAAACAAAACAGTATTGTCAATGTATCTGTGAAGATATTTATTTGTTTTGATAAGAAGAATCCCATTAAGAGAGAAAATAAATTTCTCAATACGTTAAAAACATGTTCTCATAGAGAAATTACAGACAATGTACATACAAAATTAATAAACAATATTTTTTTAAAACAAGCAAACTTTATGAAGAGTCTCTTCATAAAGTTTGCTTGTTTTTAAAAAAAATATTGTTTATTAATTTTTTATGCACATTGTCTGTAATTTCTCTATGAGAACATGTTGCCGTGAGACACAGTGGGTGAGGGTGAATGTGGAGGGCTGAATCTACACTTCTTGGGGATGTCTCCGCTTCCCCGTGCCACCATGCCACCCGGTCCAATCAGCCCTCCGGCTACCACAGCCACTGATGCCTCTACCTCTGCGTGGCCTCTCTCTCCCAGGTCCAGTTCTCCAACTGGCCCCGACAATCAGCCACCTCCCAGTTCAACTGACAGCCAAGTCTGAGGCAAAGTCCCCCTCCCAAACCCATCTCTCCCACAGCGGTGCCTGGACTGCACATTTGTATCCCCGGAGCTGTGGTGATTCCCATGGCAGTGTACGGTGTTACCCATTCCCTGTGCAGTTTCTCATGCACACATGTACATACTTTGAATTATGGACTGGCCAATGGCCTTGCTGTTTGTCACTTTGGATGCCCATTCCCTGTGCAGTTTCTCATGCACACATGTACATACTTTGAACTATGGACTGGCCAATGGCCTTGCTGTTTGTCACTTTGGATGCCCATTCCCTGTGCAGTTTCTCATGCACACATGTACATACTTTGAACTATGGACTGGCCAATGGCCTTGCTGTTTTCTACTTTTGGCGCCTATCTGGGTAATATGTAATAAAGACAGTTACTCCTGTTGTCTGCTTTGTCAATGTCCTTGCTCAATAAAAGGTTTTATGTATGGGTATGGTTTCATGTGACACATGCTCTGTATGCCACTTTAACATTGCCAATTGCTTCTTTTACTTTTTCAGAGTTTGCCAGAGGTGACAGGCACTTTAGTTCTTCTTGACTCTTGGGTTTGAGGGTACAATGATGGTTGTTTGTGATGATCTACTCTTATCCTAATCATTCTATGGTCAGGTTTGCTAAATTGTACAAATGTCATGTTAGGATGCAATACCAGAACTGAGGGGAATTCTATCCACAGGATTACTTGCGGGCTGGCCAGGGTCCATCATATCTGTGTGATCTTTCTTGATGCGTGAACAGCAGTGTTGATGTGTGGTCATCTTGTGTGGGCCTGTCTTCCTAGTCACATGGGTACATTTGAATATGTGAACTTGAGTGGTCATACAATGTGGATGAGCTGTCATTGTCAGTAGTGTTGATGTGTGTGTGCCCCTGCAATGCCAAATGCACACATGTATGATCCAGGTAAAGAGTGCCTGTTTGTTTCAATTGTCTGCCATGTGCTTCAGATTGTGGGCACATGTAGGAGTTGTAGGTTGGGCACTGTGCAGTGTGTTGGTGTGTCCTTGCACTCCTGGGGGACACCTACTTGGTGTTGCTGCCAGTTGTGAGTATGCAGAGTGTGTGACTGCCAGGTCTTTGTTGTGTTTTGTTGTTCAGCCATGTGTCTTGTTACTGTTTGTGCTCATTGTGCAGACCTGCTCAGCCACACTGACATTATTTGTGAGTTTTCTCATGCATTGCTGTCACTTGACCCATTTTTGGCTCCAGTATGGTATGTGGTATGTGGAGTCATGCCATCCCCTATATGTGCTTCTGATGCCTACACATTGTGAGTAACTCCTCTATGTGTTTGTGTACTATACACTCCTCACCTGTCCACTACTTAAGTACACACCACTTCAATCTCATGTCTTCCACCCCATGGCTTGCCAGTGTGTGAGCCTCCCCACCACTTCATAGTGTGGCACTATGCTGTGTGAGGCTGATCTGTGTACAGGACCAATGTAACACTCAGGACAGTTTCACAATTAGTTATGTCTTATTTTCTTCTATTGGTTTGCTGTCATGGTTGCTCATGTGCAGTGCATATGTTTGAGCAGCACAGTCCTCTAGTCATGTTGTTTGCATCTGGGTTTCCCTGGGTTGTGCATCTGTGGGTGAGGGCTAAGCTGTATGTGTGTTTGCTGAGGTACTGCTACTCTTCCTGAGTGTGATGTTCTCTGTGTGCTGTGATGATTTGTGTTGTGGGAGTTCATGGTGTGGCACTCAGATATGTGTGCTACTGGTTTGGTTGGTGTGCACACACTGCTTGGTGTGCATGCAGTGCTGTCAGTGTATATTGCCTTGTACTTGCCTGGTGTGCATCCCCCTGATGTCCAGCTGAGTTTGCAATGTGATCGATTGGTATGTGCATCTGTTGTGTTTTTGTTGTGGATGTATGCATTGTTTGGCCTGTGTTGGCTCTTTCTACTGACAGATGCTGTGTGTGTGTGATGTTCTATTTGCATGAGATTGTGTGTGAGTAGTTGTTGCTGTGTGATACATTCAGATGTGTGTTGCTAGTGTAGTGTGCATTACTTGTGTGTCTGTCACATGCTGCAAGGTGGATTCTTGTTCATGAGCTTGTTTTGAGTGCACAATGGTGGTTTGTCCTCCTATTTTTGACCTGTCACTTGTCGGGATTGTGCATGTGCATGCTTGTGGTACACTATGACACCATGTTCACTTGATGAGTGGTGTGGTGTCTCTGTCTGTGTTAGCTGATTTGTCCCATTGATCCCAGTTGGTGTTCATGATTGTTTTTTGATGATGCAATTCTTGATTGTGTTGGGATATGGTGTCTGTGCATTGGCCCTGAGTGACAATGTTGGGTACTCCTGTTCTGTCTAGGGTCACATTGCCTTTCCACTGTTTGGCTGCACATGTCTGGGCTTGTTGGACTTCTGTGGATGTTGTTTGTGAGCTTTGTGTTTGGCTATTGTTTTTGTGTCAGCATTGGTTCAGGCATCCCTGAGTGTGAGTCTGATATTTGTGGATGCACCACAGGGAGTATGATTGGTTGTCATTGAACTCACAGGACAACATTTTGACCATTAAGTGTGTTTCTCACAGGTGTGGAGTGTTGCAGGTGTGAGATGGGTAGATGAGGGGTATGTGTGAAGGTCCTACTTGTGTTTGACAGTCAGGGAGTGTGACATTGAGCCATGTGTGTTGTGCTGATGACATACACATGTCAAGTAAGTTGACACAGATGTGTGGCTGGTCACTGTATGACTTCAGACACTTCCTATCATTCCTGTGCCTATGCATGGCTTGCCTTGATGTATCCCTGAGTTGTTGCACAGAGGTCACTTTGGTTTAATTTCACTCACTGTGCCACGCATGTCTGATCTGATGGCCTAAGGGTGGTGTGATATGTTCCTTCTCTTGTATGTGATGTACAGATGCTATGTGGCTTACTCCATGGTTTTCCAGCACTGTCCACTTCACTTTTGGCTGGCACATTTATTGTCTTCCATTGCTGCTGACCTATGGTATGAGTATGTGGCTGGGTGTCAGTGTTGGGTGTTTCTGAGTGATTGGGAGAGGCAGTGTGGACAGTTCAGTGGATGTTCATATGCAGTGTGAGTCTTCATTTTGTGATTATACTCAGTTTGCTTCACATGAGTGGAATGTTGGTGTGAGGAGGAGGGATGTCCAGCCCCTGGGCTTCTGTGCAGGGTGTTCCTCTTCACCCCCACCTTCCCAGGCAATCTACCTTGTCCTTTGATGTGTGAGGTGCGAGGTCTGGCTACATCTGGCAGGTTAATTGTGCAGGGGGGGCACAGGAGGAGCACACAGCATGTGCCCAAATGGGTGTGGGAAGCGTAGTGTGGGAAGGGTGCAGGTGGAGCCCTGTGAATCTGGGCGGACTGCCCATGCCTGGCGCAGGCCCTGCCTACTACATTGTGCACAGGTTTTCCCGCGTCTTCACCGCTGCGGTGACGTGACCGGGACATTGCAGTGATTTCGCGGTTGATGGGTGACCCGGATGCGGAGGGGTGAGTTTCTGACAGGTAGGACATGTATGGGTACACTGGGGGATATGTTCCTGTCCCACCAGAGTGTCTGATGTGGACAGGAACCGTATGTCAGCACAGGAGTTGTGTGTTGTGGTTGTGTGCGGAGTTGTGTATTTGCGTACCTGCGGCGTTGTCCGCGACAGTGTATTATTTGCTGGTGGTGGATGAGGTACAGCAGCGGAAAGGCTTGAAGAGCTGGATCCATTGTGGTCAGGCCGGGTGGAGGGGACCGGGAGTCTGGTTTCGCTCTCCGCAGTAGTGCTTCCGCCGTCTCCGGGTGGGTGGGTGGATTCTCCGCTGCGGTGTGATGGGCTCTTTGCGGCATCGTAATTTGTACGGCGGACGGGACGTCATTCCGCACGGCGGTGTGTCTCTATTGGCTCCCTCCGCCGCGGTGGCTTGTGCAAATTTCTGGCGGTACACGTAACTCCGCAGCAGACGGAAAATGGGCTATGTTTGCCCATCGTAATATGGCGGGCGCGTGGACCACCGATGGAGTGCGGAAAAGGACATTTTACGCCACCGCCAGCACCGCAGTGGTGCCTCCGCCCGCCATCGTAATCGGCCCCTTTGTCTTGCTCATTGGGAGGACATCATCGGAATAGAGCAGACATGGTAGAGGCAGCCACCAAGCTTTGGAGGATGGACATTCCCGTTGTCTAATTGCTTTGACACATCTGCTGAAAAGAAATTAAACAACCCAACCCAGTTTCAGGCCCATGGTTGTATAAATCTATCGTGATCCAATTTTGATGTGAAACCGCATATTAGTATACAGCAGGAAGATTCCTTTTAACAAGATCGGTGTAATACCCATGTTCAAGAGTTTGGCTCATAAGATGCCTCTGGGGACAAAATCAAATGGCAACTTGAAATCTACGAAGCATAGATAAAGCAGTGAACGATTGCTCAGAGTTCTGTTCATTAATAAGGATAGAGCCATTAGACTTTGAAGGGGTGCCCATTCCCTCCCTAAAGTGGTTTTGGTTCATCTGCATGATCTTCTTTCCAGTGGCTCAGTGCTCAAGATCTTTAAGTAAAAGGCTGCCAAAATACTTAGCAGCAAATTAGAAAGCTGCAACGTGTGTGGCTCAAAACAAATACCAATCAAGACAAACTTCGCCTTCAGAAAATTAGCAGATTATACAAGTCAGCTATCAAAAAAGCTAAGAAAAGATACTAGTCAGACAGAAATCAAAATGATAAATGTGCAAATAAAGAATTCTATAAAATTCTCAATGAATTTCAGAAACCAAATTGCCTAGAAGGAGCTCATCCCATTACTCAAGATTTCACAGACAAACTGGCAAATCATTATATGGCCAAAGCAGAAACGTTGGACTCATACTTAAAACAAAGACAAAGCACCAGTGCTAACCCTTTTCCAAAACAACAACTAAGAATACTCTAACCCAGCCTCTCCGTTCCTTCCAGCACATTTCACACGATGAATTTATGGACCTGGTTAAAGCAAGCAAGCCTGCCGGCAGCCCTTTTGACCTGTGTCCACAACAAACCTTCAAGGCAATTCTTCTAACAACATCTGCTGCCACTCCAGTAGGAAAAATCATCAACAATTCCTTAACTACCGGAATATTTGCAGAAGAACTCAAAAAGTCACACATATGCCCATTACTGTAGAACCCTAACAACTACAGACCGATTACAAATTGACCTTTCCTGGGCAAACTGATAGAAAGAGCAACATTCTCCCAGATGTCACAATTCATTCAAGATAATGCCATACTTTCAGTCTTCCAAACGGGATTCCGTCCAGGTAGAGGCCCAGAATCTGCCCTCCTTGCCATCTGGGATGACGTGAAGAACACAGTTGACCACAACGGGGTTGCTGCGCTACTTCTGTTGGACCTCCCGGACTAGAGGGGACTGCTCTAGATTGGATCACATCCTACCTTCGCAACAGAACTAATGTCATCCATACCCCCCCTTTCTCGTCCAAACCGCACTTCACAAAAGCAGGGGTCCCTCAAGGCTCTATCATCTTCCATGTGACGGAAGAAGATTGGGCAAAGTATCTAAGGCACCACTTCAATAAGGAAGTAGACGAAATCAGGCAAGAAGCCATAGTGCGTCAAAGTGACCAGTCGACTCCAACAACGCAAGCTTTGGAGACTCAATATGCCTTCACAAGTAAACAGATTCAGAATAGAATTGCGAAAGGCAGAAAGGAGGGCGCACCTGGTCCCAACGGCGTCCCTCCAATTTTATATAAACAGGATTCGCACTATTGGGCCAAAGCATTATTGCCCCTCTTTAACCACATAATGGAAGTCGAAAGAATCCCAGACTCCTGGAAAGGATCAATTATTTCGCCGATCCATAAAAAAGGCAGTAAGAATGAAGCGAAGAACTACAGGCTCATTGCACTAATTGATATTGATGCCAAATATTACACGGGCCTCTTACTGGAAGAACTTATAGAGTGGGCAATGGAAAAAGCCTTAATCCCCATCAACCAAACAGAATTTAAAAAATGTATGGGGACAACAACAAATATTCTTGCCCTTTCGCTTCTAATAGATGCTACTAAAAAGATCAGTAAGCCATTATTTGTTTGCTTTATTGACTATACAGCTGCCTTCGACAGCATTGACAGGGAGAAGCTCTGGGCAAAACTGTCTGGCTGGGAAATAGCCCCAAAACTCTTGAATCAATTAATCTTACTCCATTCAGAAACAGGGATCCAAATTAAGCTGGGGGCAGGAGATTGTCTATCGAGGAGAATACCGACCACCAAGGGGCTGAAGCAGGGCTGCGTTTTGGCCCCGACCATGTTTAATCTTTTTATCTCTGACCTTACAACAGAGCTGGACAAATGCAACCATCATGCCCCGAACCTGGGGGGTCTTACTCTTTCGAACTTATTGTACGCCGACGATTTAATACTAATCAGTCGAACTCCAATTGGCCTGCAACATCTCATAAGTACCACAAGCATTTTCTCAGATAAGAACGGGATTTGAAAAATCTAATGTGATGGTACTAAATCAGAGGAGTAACAAACATTAATATCGATGGTCGCTGGGGGGCCGTCTGCTAGAAACCGTCGGAGAATTTAAGTACCTTGGCATAATTTTTGACAAGAAGGGCAAGTTCCTCCAACAAAAAGCGGCCATCAGAGGCAGAGGGACGGCATTGGCTGTTGCACTAAAAAACATCAAGCACAAAGTAACGGGCCCAAGCCTTACCCCTCTATTAGAGGTGCTTCGAGCAAGGCTTTTACCAACTATCACATATGGCAGCGAATGTATGAGAGGGAGAGTCGAGAGTACCTTGGATAAAGTGGTGTCCAAGGCCATAAGAATAATCTTCAACCTCCCACAGTATACCTCGCCGGCACAAATAAGGTTAGAGTTTGGCCTTCAAAAGCAGCAAATTGCGCGCAAAGGCGCCTACATTAAATGTTGGCACAAAATAAAGGTGGCCGAGTCTGGAACACTGAACTCATACTTATGGAAGGAGCTGAAACAGAAATAAGATAGCCCAGCCATGGCTTACCTCCACTCAGCACTAAATACTCTGCATCTACAGGACCTCTGGGAAACCATTGGGTCCCATAACAGCCTTAAGAAATTAGTAAACAAATCTGTAAAGATATTATCTCTTGAAGACGATAAGGCCACGCTAAGTGGGAGGGCCCACGGATGGTTCGTTATCCAGTCCTATTCGAGGAGCCTGCCACAAGCATATCTGGGAACAGGCTTTTCGAGAGCAGTAAAGGAAAGTTTCCTCCGTTTAAGACTGGGAATTTTACCGGCAACGCGGCACCTTCCACCATGGAAACGAAAAGAAACAACAACACAGTGTAGACTATGTGGCATAGTCAAAGAGGATGTCCTACATTTACTGTGTATCTGTAAGGGTTTAGACAAGGAACGAAGATTACTATTAAAACCGCTCCTAAAGGAAAGACAGATTCGAACGTGTAGACAAGCAGTGAAAGTTTGTTTTGAAGGCGAGGACATTCAACTAGCCTGTAGTCTGGTCCGTTTTAGAGTGCAGCAAATACAAAGCTAAATCTAGTAGCAAACTGACAAAGAGACTACGAGACTATGCCCACTTTCAATTTCAGAACCTTCCGCACAATTTTTTATTTGGTAAAAGCCTAATCGATTTTAAAATTTCTGGTCGAAACCTTCTGCCCCGAACAGAGAAAATTGTTCAAATACTATTATATCTTTTAGGTATGTTAGGAAGGTTTAAAGCAACTGTATAATCAATCTACTTGGTTTGTTTTTTTAATCTGTGGGCAGAAACTACGGCTTAAGCCGCCCAAAATGATTAGGGCATTTTAGATCTATTATCATGATTTTATAGAAGTGAATTCTTCTTTAGTGCGGTCGTAATCCTTTAATGGTTTTAGGCAACTGGTAAAATTAATTTATCAGTAACAAATAGTAATTTATTGAAACGAAAATAAGCCCTGTTACAGCTTTGTTTGCACAACAGAAGACGCTGATGCACTTTTCTAGTTCCCTTGCACAATGGAAATACTATGGGGGTCATTAAGATGGCGGGCGATCCACCCGCCATCACAACATGATTCACCCCCCGCCATATTATCATGGCGGGGGGAACCGCGGCGGACGGAAAGTCTGTCCACCGCTTTTCCGCCGGTCGGCAATCGTTACGATTGCCGGCCGGGAGGAGCTGGAGCATAACATGGTGGCAGTGCCTTTCAGGCACCGCCAACCATATTATGTTGACAAGGCCTTTCCATTGGCGGCATCGAAAGGCTGGCGGGAATTGTTTTGGGGGCCCGTTGCGGGCCCCCGGGGGGTGGGCGGGTGGGGGGCTGCACTTGGGGGGTACCTACGGTACCCCCCTTCATTGGCATGCACAAGGTGGCAGGCACCGCGCGGTGCCTGTCACGTTGTGCATGGTAATGCACAGCATGCCTCTTTGGCATTGGGGCGGGTGCTGCTTACAGCAGCACCCGTCGCAATGTTGAAGATGCGGAATGCGACCGCCAGGGTGGCGGTCGCATCCTAATTGGCGGTGCGGGACTGCCGCACCGCTGGCGGCCGGTCCCAGCACCGCTAAGGTGGCGGGCGGACTGAAGTCCGCCCGCCATCCTAATAAGCCCCTATTACTGTTTACCGCATACTTGCACTTTAAAACTTGCTCTGGGTCCCAACGAAGTCTAAATGTAATACAAAGCTGATTTGCACAAAGACCTGTAAGGACAATCAGACCTTAATGTATGATTAGGAATGTAGCTACAAATGATAAGGATATCCTATTGAAGTTGTAAAAAGATATGTATAAAAGTTTACATTATGGCTTGTAAGCATAGACTTCTTTTTTATACAAAAGATTATTAATTATACGAATGTAATAATGTTTTATATATTGTATTGTTTTTAACATGTTTCACTTGCAATGATTTTTATTAATCGAGCAATAAATAATTACTTACTTACTTACTATCATCTCACCCATGCTTTTCAACATCTACATGAAGTCATTACTGGCACTGATCAATCAATTTCACCTCACGTGCTATAACTATGCAGATGACACGCAAATACTCCTTCAACTGGAATCCCCCAAAGACATTGGAAACCCGCCAATTTTCAGTTGTCTCAGAGCTGTGGATCAATGGATGATGTGGAGCCATCTCAAATTGAATGCATTCAAAACAGAAAAACTCACGTGTGGTGATTGGAAACATAATGACCTGCTCACCACGTGGCCTGATGATCTGGGAACACCACCTAAAGTATCGAAGGAAGTAAGTAACCTTGGAATGACCATGGACGCCTAGCTATCAATGAATGCCCAAGTGAACAAACTAGCAAGATCAAGCTTTGTTACTATAAAAACCTGCGACGAATTTTCCCCTATTTGAGATTTCCACACAAGGTCCAGTCTACCATCTCCCTTGTTCTGTCCATTACTCCAATAGCCTCTACCATGCATCACCTTTAACGAAAATGAAAAGACTATAAGGGATTCAGAACTCCGCTGCCAGACTACTCTTACATATAAAACCGCAAAACCACATCTCCCCTGCCTTGAAAGCCAGGCATTGGTTACCAGTTGCCAGAAGATCCACATTCAAGCTGCTTTGTATTACCCACAAAGCGATACATGGAACAGGACTGCTCTTCATCAGGAATAAAATCACCAAAAACATTCAACAAAGGAACCTCCGCTCTAGAGAGGCCCCTCGCCTCAAAATCCCAACGTACAAGAAAAAAACCATGGGTGGAAAATCCTTCTCTGTTCAAGCAGCCAAACTATGAAACTCTTTACCCCCCCCCAACATAAGATCCACGGATAACCACCTTATCTTCAGAAAACTACTCAAGGATTGGCTCTTCCCCACATAAACACCATAAGCAAACAGAAATATACAGCATATACCTCTGTATATAAGCATTTATTTGGACTATAGATATGTACCTATATATGTGTATTGCTTTGTATAAACGTGTAGAATAATAATGTTTAAAAAAATATAGATATTCATTAGTTCTTCTTAACAAATGTACATATTACTGTTAGTGACATTATTCTATGTTTTAACATGTATATAAGTGACTGCATAAATAAGTAAATCTTTTATCATAACTATTTATCTACAATTGCTTCACTATTGAATGAAAAATATATATATATAAATTTTAAAAAATAATTTAAAGTTCAACAACACTTGAAAGCCGGAGTTTTTTTAATGCTTCTTTATTCTACATCTACTACCTTCCTTTATGCATCTATATACCTGCCATGTACTTATGGAACTATATATTTATTACTTTTCTTCTAATTCAGCATATCCAATGCACTACCCTATTTCTCACCCTATACCGCTCTCAATATATCCTCTACCTCAACTCTCTGACTCATCTCAAACCTCTTTCTACTACTCTTTCCAATGCACTACCCTATTTCTTACCCTATACCTCTATCAATATGTCCTCTAGCTCCACTCTCTCATTCATCTCAAAGCCCATACCACTACTATGATCCCCAAAATAACCCTTTCTTGACTCTTTCCTACTCTACCCCTCCTTACATCATCTCATAACTCTTTTACTATTCCAGTCCCCCAAAACAAGCCTTTCTAAACCCTTCCCTCTGACTCTTCCCCCTCCCTTTTACTCATCCCAAGCCTCCTTCTACTGTTATGAGCTCTAAAACCTCCCTCCACTATCCTTTTCAATCCAAATAACAGACTAACATGCCCACCACTCAAATGAATTTCATATTTCACTATACTAATTCACCATTTATCATTTATGGGTTCCGGAGTAGCGTGCTACTCGCCGAAAAAACGCTTCAACACCTCATCAAGGGTAGCAAGCGCTATATAAATGCAAACTTTTTTCCCTCTTCTATCCCTCCACTATCCTTCTCAATCCAAATAACTGACTAACATATCCACTAATCAAATTACTTTAATTTTTTACTATACTAATTCACCACTCATCCTTTATGTGTTCCGGAATAGCGTGCTACTCGCCGAAAAAGCACTTCGACGCCTCGTCTGGGGTATTAAGCGCTATATAAATGCAATTACAATACAATACAATTATCAAGTAAAGATATTTGTCGAAAACTGGCATGGTGGAAGGGATCACAATGTAATCCTGTGCACACGCTATGTGTTAAGTACGTTATGGCGTAATTCCACCAACTTAGTTACATATCATACATGTAGAAAAGTATTTTGTTCTTGCAATCACGACAAATTTGTAAAGTATTCTTTCTTTCTTTATTCCGTAAGATAGCCCAGCCAACACGTGTTTCGTCATGGGAGATTTCCCAACTGACTTCTTCAGGGCTACAAGATAAAAAATATATATATGTACATTTGGGATCAGCCGATCCACCACTCCATTACGAGTAAGCATAAGTTATGTAAAACTGTTCACCCGGTGACTTATTCATATATATATTTGCCTCGTATACAATCACATTAGTGAATTACTAATGCGGGTCATAGAATTGTGAATAATCACAAGCTTATACCACTTATTCCCAGTCAACGCAATCTAGATATTATATAGTGTATCACAACAACAGTGTGTTTATGAATCTAATAGGGTTATATTATAATAAAATATCTCCCCTACGTTCATGAACTTATTTGCCAGTGTTCGGTGATAAAACGGGGAACTATATAGAATTGGCGGGAATTGTGAACTCGAAGATATAGGACCTAAAATGCCCTATCTTCAATTTATATTAGCCGAGGTGAGACATTCATGTATATATTGTATTTAATGTTTATTGCACCACTAAAAGTGATCCGACTTAAGGAATAATCCCCTACCTGTAGAGCAGGTAGATGTAATATATCCAGTTCTGAAAAGATACGAAATCAAGAGCGAATACTCATGTTAGTATTGCGTTATCCCAATTAACGGTCGAAACTAAGTAAACTATTATAATGAGAGGGCGGTGAAGCTTACTCACCTCCCCGCCGGTTTTACTTCCGTCCCGGCGAAAGGGTGGAAGGGATCGCCCACCCCAAAAAAAAATATTGGGTGAATAATTGCCCTGAACCATGAATCATGCACTTGTTTGGTTACTAATATCTGATTAATAAGGGGCGTTAGTTTACCTACCAAAATTTGAGATTCATTTTGAACAAAACTTGGGGGAAGGGCATTTGGTCTGGGAGTGCCTTCTATGCGGCCCTTCCTTCGTTCTACTTCAGACTCTGAATACTCTAAATGCTCCTGATATTGCGGAGGTCTCAGTGGCCCAAGAACTTCTAGATGTGGGCCTGTGGTAGTACTCTGATGAGACCTCTCGGTTGGTTCTATAGTACCATCCTCCGAGTCCCTTACACTTTGCAGCTTGGAGAAAGTTGAACCAGTCGTTTCCACTAATATTAGAATTATTTGTTGACACTTCACCCTTATCCAGTCGATTGATAATGTGCCAGAACTCCTTTCAGTTCCATTCCCATTCAGTTCCATTCCTTACTGGCGAAGAAAAGCTTCCCCCAGAAATCATCGTTGTATTGTCTTTTTGCTTCCCAGATTACTTTTTTAATTGATCTTGATTCTGAAAGTTATGGTTACTGAGCCTTAATCCATGATTTAATTCCTTTTTTGCGAATCTCAAAGATGTTGAATATCACCCTTTCCATCTGCAGCAAATTTTTCTACCCAACCCATATTGATAGCAAAGAATTCAATGATTGTTGATTGTTGCCCGCAATTCACTTTTGAAAACTCTATCCTGAGTACCCTCGCTGGGAAGCGACACAAACATTTAGTCAGATTCATCTCAGGTAATTCCAGTGCAATAAGCACCAAGAAATGCCCAGAGAGCATCCTCAACAAGTAAACAATCTCTGTAATCGAGGGCAATATCACAGCAGAGGCAAGCCAAATATCTATACTGTATGTCTATGTAAATTAGAAAAAGAATGTCTTAGCATCCCTCTCCTCTCCCGCCATAACTCTTTCAAACTATCCATATCTAGTATGTGTTGTAGCACTCTTGCAGACTTCGGATGGTCAATCCTGTTTGGGTTAATGCAGTCAAGCATAGGGTTCGTGATCAGATTAAATTCCCCATCCCATACCACATTGGGCGCATTAAATTGTCTGCACAGTGTCATTATTTGTTCAAACAATTCAGGGGCATCTGGGTTGGAAGCGTATGTATTGATAAAGGTAGCAGGAGAGATGTTTAGAGTATCCATCACAAAAACAAACCTGTCCTGCGAGCCTCTATGTTCCTATGACAACTTAAAACATAAGGATTTTTTCAATCAATATGACCACAACAACAAGATGATGTACTCTGACCCCATCTGTGGGCAAGGGAGTCGGCACTTCTGTTAGAAATTAGGTTTCTGGTTGGTAGAGGTATGCACCCTGTTCAAGCAGGAACCACAATCATATTTGGGTAAGTCACAAACCCACCCTAAATTAACCTGTGCTCACCCCCTGGTAGCTTGGCACAAAGTAGTCAGGCTTGATTTAAGAGGCAATGTGTAAAGTATTTGTGCAACACTTCAAACAGCAAAACAGTGAAAACACCACACAAAAAGATACCACACCTGGTTAGAAAAATAGAACTTTATTTAATAAATAAAACAAGAACAAAACCTACAAGAGGACCAGAGTGGCAGCAGGCAGCAGATTAGCAAAGCAAGAAAGCAGTTTTCCCAGAGCAGCAGTCCAGCAGTGTGGCACTCCTTCAGCAGCACAGCAGTCTTCACAGGTCCAGAAGTGTACTGAAGTGGTAGGGTCAGAAGAACAGTTCTTATACCCACTGGTGCCTTTGAAGTGGGGGAGACTTCAAAGAAGGGTCTTTGAAGTGCACAGAGGTCCTCCCTTCCTGCCTTGAATCCATATTCACTACAGGGGGGCATGCAACCCATGGTGTGGGAACAGGACACAGCCTATTCAGGTGTAAGTGTAAGACTGTTCTCAACTCCCCTCTCCCATCCTCCCTGAATGGCCCATTAAGTCATACCTAAGCTCCCATTGTTTGTGGCTGTCTAGAAGGAATGCACAAAGCTCAGCTGTCACCCTCCTAAGACGTGTATTGGAGACAGACTGCAGGCACACAGGGCTAAGAGCAAAAAAATGCCATCTTTCTAAAAGATACTGCAAAAAGGGTGCACCATTTGTGCACCCAGCTGCTGCACTGCGAGAGTAAGGAAAACAATCCTGGAAAGTAAACCTCATAATCCAAGTTAACCAAATTAATCCATAGTATACCACACGATGTATCATCCATATATAATCCATAACTTTGCTGCTTATAGAATCACTCCGGAGACATCTATATTGGACCATAATGCTTTATTCTCATTTTCATATGCCTTATGCTGCCCATCCAAGCTTCAACATAGGCACGTGCGGTCAATCAATCTCGAGACAGCCTCTAAAACCCAATGCATTTCGAACCCAACAGTTCTTCGTCAGGGGTCACTGTGAAAAAATTAGAAAGAACTGCTAAACCAACCAGTCATAAACAGAAGTGAATGAAATCGGACATGTTCAATGACTATAAGTGCTAATATTACCCTTAGTGTTTCTCAATATTATCCTCCTTCAGCCACAACCCGACTTCCCTTCGTAAACACATGTGCTAATAAAAATGCAATACATACCCTTCAAATTATATACATAACTAACTGAATCAAGCCCATTTACCTAATGAAAACGCAACCTCCTCATGACATGAATCAAAAACAGAAACGAAAAAACGAAAAACTAAATTATCCCGTGACATACTTAAAACGTAACCAACAATTTAACCTTACATGTCGTACTGTTTGTACAAAAATAACCGTCCTCCCACTTCCCCAAAAATACATTTTGAACAAAATACTACATAAACTTGCCCTTCAATATTACCTCCTCAATGAAATTAAACTCATTTACCTCATTAAAACCGGTAAGCCGACAGTCTAACATTATCGTGCCTTCCCTCTTGTCAAGAGACAATACTTTTCTACCTCCCACTCAACCCGTGCTTATAAAACGTTTCCACACGTGTATCCAATGCCACTGTGCGATTTGCAACTTTAAACCAAACCCAAAGCCCGATGTAACCAGTGCATGCGCTCTGAAGACAAACATAATCAGCATATAGATCCCACAATGCACTATTCACTTTGACATAAATAGTGAACCCATCCAAAAATAAGTTCAAAGCCCACAATAATTAAATGAGAGAATCAAAAAACATTGCAATACCATGAAATTAATAAAACTTAATAAACAAACAAAAACATAATTATGTGGTCCAAGTTCATAGCATGCTGCACGCCTCAAGTCCTCAGTTTAGCTTCCTCTCCAATCAATGGATGTGTTATCCAAATGCGATGTTACATTCGTAAAATCCACTCGAAATCTTCAAGATCTTGTTATGTCTCCAAAGTGATGCTTCTTATAACTCGATGACTTTTTAATTCCGTGAACCAAATTGGGGTGCAAACACAATTCGGACGATGGTTAGTGTAACTAAGTAAATACATGTATAGCGAATGCACTCCTTCCCTTAATTAAAAGAGGCATTTTTAGGATTGTAATGATAAATTAGACTTTGCTATTAAAGAGGACTTATCATTACAATTCCATAGGTACTAAACATGACATATCTACTTCCTTCCAATTGGGAATAACAGCGTATTAGATGTAACAAGGAATCCCCAATGATAACCTATGTTACAGTAGTGAATAACGAATTTGGTAGTTTTTCACTACCAGGACATGTAAACCTAAAAGTACATGTCCTACCTTTTAATTACACAGCACCCTGCCCTATGGGCTACATAGGACCTACCTTAGGGGTAACTTATATGTAATAAAAGGGGAGTTTAAGGCTTAGCAAGGGGTTTTAAATGCCAAGCCAACATGTCAGTGTAAGCTGCACACACAAGCTCTGCAGTAGCAGGCCTGAGGCATGTTTAAAGGGCTACTTAAGTGGGTGGCACAAACAGTGCTGCAGGTCCACTAGTAGCATTTAATTTACAGTCCCCTTGGAACATGTAGTGGTAATGAGACTGAAGATCGAGGTGAAAAAATTCGAACTACATGAATATCGAGTTGGAAATATCGTGGAGTGGAAATATCGAGTGCAAGAATATCTTTGTCAAGAATATCGATTTGAAGGTAAGTAATATCGATTTTAAAAATATAATAGTCATTAATATCGTTTTCAAAAATATAGTTGTTTAAAATATCGATTTTTTAAATTAGTGTTATGTATTTTAGTATATATTATGTCTTGCAATTTTTTTGTATAAGTATTGTTTATGTTTTTTAATATATGTGTTAAATTTCTAGAAGTTATTCCATTTAATTAAATAAAATTTTGAGTCTTTTAGTTCCGTAGCGGGTTGTGGGTTCATAGGGGAATAGGATGGGAAGTAATTTAATTATAATAAATGAATTATTATTTTTTATTTAATTATATTTAATTGATATTTAATAGTGTTAATTGTGCTTGTGATTTTTTGGGTAAATTTTATGTGTGGGTTGTGGGGTTTATAGGGGTAAAAGGTGGGAAGTAATTTATTTTTAATTAATTAATAATTAGGGGGTCATTATGATGTCGGGCGGATCGCCGCCGCCCGAATGGCGGTGGCGATCCGCCAGCCATTTCTGACCGCCTGCCTAACATTTCCCCCCGCCATATTACGATGGCGGTGGGGACCCAGGCGGGCGGAACCGTCCGCCGGTTTTCCGCCGGTAGGCAATCCGCCCGATTGCCTACCGGGCGGAAAAGGCCTGCAATATGGTGGCGGTGCCTTGCAGGCACCGCCATCCATATTAGGATGATGGCGGTCACATGCCTTTCCATGGCGGAGACTCTGCCATGGAAAGGCATGCGGAGAATGCCTTTGGGGACCCGTTGCGGGCCCCCTTGGGGGTGGGGGTTGCACTTGGGGGGTACCCATGGTACCCCCCAACATTGGCATGCACAAGGTGGCAGGCACCACGCAGTGCCTGCCACCTTGTGCATGCCAATGCACACAGTGCGTTCCCAGAATTGTGGTGGGCGGTGCTGTGTGCACCGCTCGCCACAATGCTGGGAATGGAGGATGCCACCGCCGCGGTGGCATCCTAATCGCCTGTGCGGGACCGCCGCACCACTGGCGGCCGGTCCCAGCACCGCTAGGGTGGCGGGCGGACGAAAGTCCGCCCGTCATCCTAATGGGCCCCTATGTTGTTAATTAATAATTAATTAATTAATAATTATGGTAATTGTGTAATTGTTTAGGTGTGGGTTGTGGGGCTAATAGGGGTAAAGGATGGGAAGTAGTTTATTTGTAATTAATTAATAATTAGTTATTAATTAATTGATAATTCATTATGGCAATTGTGTAATTTTTTGTTTTTTAGGTGGGGGTTGTGGGGTTAATAGGGGCAAAGGGTGGGAAGTAATTTATTTTTAATGAATTAATAATTAGTTGATAATTAATATTAATTATTTAATTGATAATTATGTTAATTCTTTAATCCCATTTTTTGGGGTGTGGGTTTTGGGTTTATAGGGGTAATGGGTGGAGAGTAAATTAATTTTACTTATTTTATAATTAGTTGTTAAATACTATTAGTTATTTAATTGAAAATTAATTTTAATTGTGTAATTAATGTTTTTAAAGTTAAATTTTAGGTGCGAGTTGTGGGGATTATAGGGGTAAGGGGTGGGAAGTTAATTAATTTTAATGAATTATAATTTGTTTTTTAATTAATAATATTTGTTCAATTGCTAATTAATTATGTTAATTGTGCAAATATTGTTTTTTTTACATTTTAGACGTGGGTTCTGGGTTTTGTAGGGGCATGGGGTGGGATGTAGATCAATTTTAAGCAATTAATAATTTTATTAAAATTAATAATTTTTATTAATTTAATAATTAATTGTGTTGTGTGTTTTGTGTGGGTATATTGTGGGAAGTACATTGATTATATTTAATGAATAATGAATACTTAATGAAAATAAATGTGTTGATGAATATTTATATTAATAGCTTAAATAATTTTTTAGGTGCACGTTGTGAGTTTTATGGTGCTATAGGGTGGAAAGTAACTAAACTAAATTTATGTAATAATTAATGTTTTTGTTAATAAATAATTTTAAAATAAAAATATTTATTTGTATGAGAATCATTTTTGTATTTTCTTTATAATATTTGTAGGTATTTGTGATATGTATTTAACATTATAATATGTTTTATACTTTTTAGAATTTATATATATATATATTTTTCAACATATTTTATATTTTTTTATTTACTTAGGGGCACATTACGATGACGGGCGGACAAAGTCTGCCCGCCACCCTAGCGGTGAATGGGACCGTCCGCCATAGGAGAGGCGGTCCCGCCGCGAGTATTAGGATGCCACCGCCACGGTGGCGGTGGCATCCCCTATTCCCAACATTGTGGCGGGCGGTGTTCACGGCACCGCCCGCCACAATGCTGGAAATGAACGTCATGCATTGGCATGCACAAGGTGACAGGCACCGCGCAGTGCCTGCCACCTTGTCCATGCCAATGCAGGGGGGTACCATAGGTACCCCCCATGTGCACCCCCCACCCCCTTAACACTCTGGGGGCCCGCAACGGGCCCCCAATAGCGAAGACCGTATGCCTTTCCATGGCGGCATTGCCGCCATGGAAAGGCTGCTCTCTGCAGCCATTCTAATATGGATGGCGGTGTCTTGCAGACACCGCCACCATATTACTGCCCTTTTCCGCCCGGTCACCTGTGTGACCGGCGGAAAACCGGCGATGGTCTTTCCGTCCGCCGGGCTCCCCCCGCCATCGTAATGTGGCGGGGAGGAAATGGCATGCGGGTGGAGGGGAATGGCGGGCGGATCGCCAGTCATCGTAATGACCCCCTTAGTTTTTAAAATATTTTAATTTTGTTGAAGATATTTTGTTTGTTTTTAATGTTGAACTGACTGGAGTGGGAATAGTAAATGTTACCCCTCTGCTATCCAACACTTTCCCTACTGTTGCACTCACTGGAGTGGGAGTAGTACATTTTACCCCTCCACTATCCAACGCTTTCCCTACTGTTGCATTTACTGGAGTGGGAATAGTAAATTGTACCCCTCCTCGAACCAACAGTTTTCCTACTGTTGCACTGACTGGAGTGGGAATAGAAAATGTTACCCCTCCGCAATCCAACACCTTGCCTACAGTTGCACTGACTGGAGTGGGGATAGTAAATGTTACCCCTCTGCAATCCAACACTTTCCCTACTGTTGCACTGACTGGAGTGGGAATTGTTTTGTTTTTTTAATTATAAATTTTATTGCTGTGTTAAGTGTGGTGGGAATAGTACATTTTTGAAATTTTGTAATGTTATATTTTATGTAATTTTATATTTATTGTAGTTAGAATAGTAAATCTTATTTTTGTGTGGTGTAAAACTTTTGTTATTGTTGTGTTGTAGGTGGGAGTAATAATGTTTATGTTTATCTAGTTGAAAAATGTTTTCTTTTTAATGTGGTGTGAAGTGTATATATATTTATTTTAATTTTTAATAATTTATTTTATGTTGCAATTCATATAATTATGTGTTTGATTTATTATAATAATAATATTATAATTTGCAGTATTGTTTGTTAGCAAATTATTTTTAATTAAATTGTAAAATATGTGTGTTGTTTAATTTTTATCTTAAATTAAATTGATTCCCTTTTTTAATATTTTATGTTTTTGGTATATTTAAATATGTTGACATATATTTATGATAATATTATGCTATTAAGGATTTTTAAAATTATATTGTTAATTAAAATATTAGTTTATATTTTTTATATATGTATAATTATATATATATGTGTGTGTTTACATTTTTTTAAAGAAGTTTGGGGCCTATTACAATGGCGGTCGGATGACCGCCGCCCGGCCGGCGGTGGCAACCGCCCGACCTGCGGCGGACATCCGCCCACGATCGCAAGCCAGAAAACCGCCGGTCAGATTAGGATGGCGGTGGTGACCGCGGCGGTGGGAGATTCCGACCGCCGCTTTTCCGCTTGTTGCCATCCGCACTCCTGCCTTGCGGACGGAGAAGGACGGGGATAATGGTGGCGGGGCCGATCTGGCTCCGCCGGCACGATTATGATGCCGGCGGTAGCCAGCCTTTCCTCAGCGGTCAAACCGCCATGGAAAGGCAGGCGGAGAATGTCTTCCGGGGACCCGTTGCGGGCCCCCAATGTGTTGGGGTGGAGGGGGGTGCACTGGAGGGGGTACCCATGTTCCCCCCCTACATTTCCCTGTACCAGGTGGCAGGCACTGTGCAGTGCCTGCCATGCAGTGCAGGGAAATGCAGGACATGCTCCTTTTGACATTACGGCGGTGCTGCGTGCATCAGCAACCGCCGCAATGTTAAAGCCCGCGATCCGACCGCAGCGGTCGGATTTCGAGCAAGGAACATCGTAATGCGACCGGCGGTTATGTCGCGGGCCTTGCGGGCGGTCTTTTCCCGTTACCATGGCGGTCGGGTAGGTTTTCCGACCGACATCGTAATAGGCCCCTTTATTTGTTGTATATGTTCAAATATACATTTAATTATATTTTTTTTATAAATTAAAGTTAGTATTTAATTTATGTTTATTTTAATATTTTAAATTATAAATATATTTTAAATTCGATATTTAATACAACTATATTATTGTAAACTATATTTTTGTTTCAATATTTTTGTACTTACCTGTTTAAGTATAGGGAGTCCATATTTTAACATCTATATTTTTGTGGTCGATATTCTGTCAGTGTAGTGCACTTTACTAGGGACTTATAAGTAAATTAAATATGACAATTGTGGGTAAGTCAATTAAACCATGTTAAGGGAGTGAAAACAAGCACTTTAGCACTGGTTGGCACAGAGTCCAAAGGCCAACAAAAATAAGATCAGCAAAATTGAAGGCAAGCAGGCAAAAGGTTTGGGGGAAGACCACCCTAAGGCTGACAGGTCTAACAACTTGCATGGCGTAGATGCATCTCTTGAAGAATCCCAACCTCATCTCTATGGCTTTCCAGATATGTCAATGTCATACGCCTCTTTTTTGGATTGCTTAACCCGCGTATGTTACACATCATTGCCTTAATTGGAAGCATTTTAGAGCATGGAACATTTGTAAGAATCGAGCATTGTATCTTACTATCCAGCCAACTTCATATGTCATTTTTAACGGAACATATCTTCTCAGAGTAATGTTCTCATCCCCGCCTCATTACAACTACCCTCACCCATCTCACATTAATCACCCCAACTTTCAGTTAACCAATAACCCATTAAATAATATCTACTTTTGTAATAAAACATTATGCACTTTGCATAGAAAAGGGGCATCACTGGCCATCCCCGTTCTCCGAGAACATTTATCCTCCTCTACTCTAGGTCATAAGGTTCTTCAACTTAGAGCACCTGTTGGGTCATGGTCAGTACAATACATCCATTCAGGGCTATATTTCCTGAAACACTAGACCTTCCAGAGTGGCTAGATATGTACATGTCCTACATTATAGGTGTTAGTCACTCCATCCATCCAAATGATTCAGGATTATGAATCTTCGCTTTGGCAAAATCACAGTTTATGCAAGACCGAAAGGCTTTAGTGTGGGTCGATTAGTAGAATTCTGCATCTTCTTCTTGTTGATCTGCATCCTGTGCAACATTTTACTTGCCCTTCTCTGTTTGGGTGGCAAGCTTAGTAAACTAAATCACTTCTTTCAGGATGTGGTAGATGTGCAAACGGTCTTTATATTGAATGTGCAATCTGGCAGGATAAAGCATAGCATATATTTTTTTTTATAACATATTTTATTAAATTTTTCACAGTACCGCTCGATATAATCACTTGAATACAAAATATGAAAGAATAGCAGCATTGGAAATATCAATGGGTACATGTTGTGTATAAAATGAAAGAAAACAAACTAAGAACTGTGCGCAGACATCCCCACCCCCCGGCAATGGCAGGTAGAATTCAATACACACATATGGCCAAGAGTAAGAAGCAGTATAACATACATCTGAGCCCCCAAACTTCTCATGGGACTGTTGCTATGGGGATTGTGGAGGGAGAGGAGGGAGATCGATGCCGCGGTATGAGGCCCACCGAGACCATATCTTTCTATGCTTTAGGGGGCAACCCCTCGCTTGAAAAACAGCCATCTCCGCACCCATACATTTATCTAGCTCCAGTCGCCACTTCCCTATCGTCGGTGGCGAGGTTCCCTTCCACAACTGGGCTATCTCTCTCTTGGCAATCGTAAGAGCTAAAAACAGTAGGTGTTGCTTGTATCGGTTCCCTCCAATGTCCTCGGTACTATGGAGCAATAACAACCGGGGATCATGTGGTAGGTCCCAGGACAGCACCTCCCCGAGGCACGACAACACCCTGCGCCAAAAAGGCTGTAATGCTGAGCAGCTCCAAACAGTGTGGAGGAACGTCCCTTCCTCCCTCTCACAGCGCAGACATATGGGGGATGGCACTACTCCCATCTTCCAAACCCGAAGACGGGTGTATAAACTCGATGTACGTATTTGAACTGAATAAGGCGGTATCTGGAGGCTACAGCAGCGCCTCAAGGGCTAGCAATCGCGTCCGCCCAGTCATCATCCGTCAAGTCAGGGATGTCATCCTGCCATGCCTTCCTCGTTTTATGTAATGTGGTGGAATGCGTCGTTATCGTCTGGTATATTTGTCGTATTTTATGTGCACCAAGAACGCCCATAAGGAGGCGGCCCTCAAACGGGTGAAATTCAGGGAAGTCTGCAAGATTTACAAGTGCGGGGGCCAAAGCGTGGCACAACTGAAGATACCTATAGAACTGGGTCTTGTGGAGGTGAAACTCCTCCTGCAGTTGCTGGAAGGATTTGAGGACAGTGCCTCGCATGATGTCTCCTAATGCTGAAATACCAATTAAATCCCATTGACGGAACCCCTTCAGTGCAGCTACCTGGCGTAGATAATTACCATGCCACAGAGGCGTCGCCTGCGGCAGCCGCATGTTCCGTCCCATGCGTCGAACGGTATACCGCCAGAGTCTAATCGTTGTTTGGCTGGCGTGCGGTAGGGAGTCAAGCTTCTGAGCACTATAGAGTAGGCGCAAGAGAGGAGTCCTCTCCATGGCTGCATGTTCCACTGCGAATGCCGGGTCTGTAGGCGAATTGTACCACCAGTCAGTTATAATTAGAAGGTGGGCCGCCACGTAATAGGAGTAAACGTCGGCAGCAGCTATGCCCCCACAATAGGTGGATTGTGCACGTCTGCAGCGCTACTCGTACCGCCCCCCCTCCCCATAAAAACTTATTATGTATGGCGTTGATCTGTGCAAACCATGCCCTCGGGATATGATAGGGAAAGTTCTGCAGACGGTAGAGCATCCTAGGGAGGGAGACCATTTTGAAAATGGCTGACCGGCCATAGATCGACAGAGGGAGGGGGGACCAAATAGAGGTCTCCTCACGAAGGTTGACGAGGAGTGGGTTGATGTTACGGGCCCAGGACGTCTGTGGACAAGGGGATATAAACACTCCTAGATATTGGAAGCCCTCCGTAGCATGTTTTAGTTGGGATGCCCACGCAGTCCTGCCCTGATGACCGCAGACTGGGAATAGCACCGATTTTGCAGGATTAGTGTGGAGCCCGGTATTCTGACCGAAAACCTGGAGAATTTGCAAAATACGTGGGCCCGAGATCTAGGGGTCGGTCATGAAAAACAAGACATCGTCCGCATATAAGGCAATGCGGTCTGGCCGGGACCCAGGCCAATCAAAGCCCCTGAGCACCGGGTCATGACGGACCCATGCCGCGAGAGGCTCCACCGCAAGGGCGAAGAGGAGAGGGGACAGGGGGCAGCCCTGTCGCGTACCTCTACCGATGGAGAAGAAGGGAGAGCGGTGACCAGCGATGCGAACAGAGGCCATAGGTTCGGTATAAAGTAAGCGTGTGTACGCCAGAAAGCGTGGCCCAAAATTGATCGCCCCAAGTAGTTGGAATAGGTAATCCCAACTGAGGGAGTCGAAGGCCTTGTCTATGTCGGCTAAGAACAAGGCCGCAGGGCGGCCTAATTCTGGAGCCATGGCCATAGCGTTGTGGACACGGCGGATGTTATGCCGAGTGGCCCGGTGAGGCATAAAACCCGACTGGTCCAAATGGACCAAGTCCTGAATGCAGGACCTCAGGGGGTCCACAAGAACTTTCCCCAGCACCTTGGATTCGAAGTTGATGAGGGAGATGGGTCGATATGAGGAGGGGTCTTCTGGTGGACG
Source organism: Calotriton arnoldi (assembly GCA_963921515.1). Classification (NCBI taxonomy): domain Eukaryota; kingdom Metazoa; phylum Chordata; class Amphibia; order Caudata; family Salamandridae; genus Calotriton; species Calotriton arnoldi. Next base: position 1,503,521 of record CAWUFW010002968.1, read on the forward strand.
GCCGGACTTTAAGAAGAGGACAATTTCAGCCTGACGGCAGTCTCAGGGTAGTATTTGCTGCTCGAGGGCCTCATGAATCGAGTCCAAGAGTTGCGGGCCCAGTATGGTCGCGTGAGAGCGAAGAAACTCCATGGGGAACCCGTTAGGCCCCGGGGCTCGCCCTGGGCGCATCGCGAACAGTGCAGCCGATAGCTCGTCAACCGTAATGGGGTATCCAGTTGGTCTCGTATCTGATCAGAGAGTTGCTGGGGGGGAATATCCTGCAGGAACTCAGCACCCGAGATCTGCTCCTGCTTGGAGTATAATGTAGAGAAATGGCAAGCGAATTCTTCCACCACTTCCCCAGGAGAGGTATACAGAACACCGTCTCTACCCCTGATGGCTGGGACTGTGGCCGGGGCCTGCCTTGCCTGACATAGTCTATGTAGCATTTTACAGGATTTATCCCCCCACTGATAGATCCGAAATTGGGATGCCAACCAGATTTCCTTAGCCTCCTCTGTAAGGTGATGGTTTAGCTGCTGTTGCGCAAGGGACAGGTTCCTCCGAAGAGTCGGAGTAGGCTCGTTCGAATATTGTGCCTCTAAGGAGGCGCACTGAGTCTCCAGGTCAGTCCTTTGAGCGGAGTGCTTGCGTTTAGCATGGGTCCTATAGCTAATGTCCACCCCTCTAACAGTGGGTTTCAGGGCCTCCCACAGGATCACTTTGGAGGGAGCGGAATCGGTATTGAGCGTGAAATACTCTTGAATTGCTGCGTGGAGACACTTGTGGTAATCTGGGGCACACAGAGACCACGGAGACATCCGCCATCTAAGAGGGGGCCTATGAACTCCCAAGAGGAGCCTCACCGACACTGGGGAGTGATCCGACAATCCTCTCGGAAGGTGCGTGGCCTGGGCAAATCTGTGGACATAGCTCCGGGGTGTGAACAAGTAATCCAGGCGAGACATTGAGCCATGCACCTCTGACAGAAATGTGTAACCTGACTCGGCTGGATGAAATTCGCGCCATATATCAGCCCAACCCAGAGTCCCCACCAGCGACGACAATTTGGAGGGACCGGAAGGGACAGCGGCCCCCGAGCTACGTCTTCTGTCTAATGGTGTCATGACATCGTTTCAGTCGCCACCCAATAGAGAGAGGCCATCGGGCAGTTCACCCTACAATCTTGTCAGACTTTCAACAAACGTGGCCCCAAGAGGTGGAGGCGCATACACGCTGCCAAGTGTAAGCGACTCACCATAAAGCGTACCCGTCAGGAAGTCATATCTGCCCCCAGGATCCACCCAATGTTTCTTGTGTAGGAAGGGGACACGACCATGGATGAGAATGGCAGTCCCGCGGGAGCCCCTGGTGAAACCCGAATGATATACCTGGCGAAACCCGAACCGCGCTAGACAAGGGGCCTTATTGCCTAGGAGGTGTGTCTCTTGCAAGAGTAGAATGTCGGCACCGTATCGTTTGACTTGCCGTAAGACGGCCCCCGCTTAACTTCATTAAGAAGCCCCCGTACGTTCCACGTTACCACCGTCAGTTCGCCCAGACGGGAGACCTTTGCGGGAGAAGCCATAGATCTAGTCTGGATCTAAACATACTGATCTGCCTAGTGGGAAATGGGAGATGTGTCTGCGCCTATCAACAACAATTAACAGAACTTTGTGTCCCCGAAACCACCCCCCCACCACCACCCAATACTGCCAACAACAAGGAGCATCTGTCACGGTAGAGAGTGCCCCAGGACCCCAACCCTGGATCATAGGGACCCCCCCAATGGATCCCACCCTCCCGTGGAACATAAACTGTGGGGAACCAGTGACCATGCAAAGCAGCCACCGTATATGGCGTCAACCCCAATCCGGAGCAAAATGTTCAAGACGTGTCCAGCCAGAGGGCATACATTAATACACAACTGAGAGTATCACCAACTACCACTTCATCAAGTTGCCTGTTCAGGGCTGGAGGATCGACGGTCCGAGCCAGAGTGATGTCGCCTTTTGGATTTCGTCCTGCGCGGCCTATGCCGCTGCGAACCCCTAGAAGAGTCCGATTCCAGCGGTGGCGGGGAGTGTGGCTTCAGGTGGGCCCTTTCGTCGGTCCAAGTGAAGACTGCTTCAGGCGTGTCAAAGAAGAATGTTTTAGAGTTAAAGATCACCCGGAGTCTAGCAGGATATAATAGCATGTAGGAAAGATTGAGCTCACGCAGCCGCCACTTTGCTGCTGTGAAGGACTGCCTTTGTTGTTGCACCTGATGGGTGTAATCCGGAAAAACCATGATAGGCCTGGAATCATATACTAGCCGGTCCTTGTTCAACCGAGCGTACTGCAACACAGCATCCCTGTCCGCGTAATTCAGTAACTTAGCGATAACGGGCCGCTGGTTCTCTCCAGGGGGTGGTTTTCTCGTGAGAGCCCGTGGGTCTTTTCGACAACAAAACATGTTGAGAGCTTGTCCGCAGGCAGCAGGTCTGTAAGCCAGGAGGTAAGAAAGTGGTTCATGGAGTCTCCCTCGCAGCCTTCCGGGAACCCTACAAAGCAGAGGTTATTGCGCCTCGCGTGACCTTCCGCATCCTCGGCGTGGGCAGCAAGTTCTTTAGAGATCACAGTCAATTTATTGACCTGGTGTTGGAGGGTCTGGACGGTATCTTCCACAGATGTCACCCGCGTCTCCGCTTCGGTAATGCGGTCCACCGCCTTTCGCAGGTCCTGCCGCAGGAATGAGACCTCGGCACCCACCGCTCCGATTTTGGCCTCCAAGGTGTCCCTCGCGTTCGTGATAGCCGCCAATAGGGCTGCATTATCCGGTACAGGAGTCGGTGGAGTGCCCCCCCCTGAGGATGCGGCGAACTGGTCCAGAGTGCTCTGTTTTGGGCCGGCAACGCCAGGTTTGTCCTTCCCCATCGCGATGACGCCGAGCAGTTGCACCGCTTGCTATGAAGGATAATACTCGGGCCAGCGAGGCGGCACACAGCCACAGGGGTGCCAACCAGCCTCCTAAGGGGAATGCGCAGGGGAAATACCGCGGCCGGCCCTCACGGAATCCACCCCCCACTAGGCCACAAGCCGCACCGGATCTAATCCGGCCGCCTCCGAAGTGGGCAGCCAAGCAGGCTCCTCTAGAGGAACCGAACTCGCCGGACCACCAGCACACGGCAAACCCCCGACAACCCCGCGCTCCAAGGCAGCTACTCCTCCAGCAGGGTGAGATTCAGGGCGCAGCGTTGTCCCTGCATCCACTTGGCCCCACACTGGGGCTCACCCCCTCTCAGGACCTGAACCTGGGCGTGCTCCGGCACTGTAGAGCAGGCGGACACAGTCAATGAACCAGGTCCAGAGCACCAAATATCGAGGGGGGAGTAAGAAAGTCAGGGCAGAAGTTGCGCGCTGTGGCCCTGGTCCCAGGCCCGGATTCTAAGGCTAACCAGCAATGTCCAGGTGGGCCCTAGGCGCTCGGCTCCTCACGCGCCTTTGCTGCTGTAGTGTGAATGGCCTCGTGCTGTAACAGGCCTCACCCCGGTGCCAATGCGCGGGTATTGCCCCGATGACGATCGGCAGCGAGCGGCACCAGGCAGAACCCGCAGGCGCGGCAATCAGCGCCGCGGTCCCCCCGCCCCCAGAGCAGCGAGACCACAGCGCCAGGCGGCACCCAGGCCCAGGCGAGCCCCGCGGCCACAACCCGGGATCCAGATGGGCCGACGGGCTCCCCAGCAGCTCAGGCACCAACCGAAGACTGCGAGCCCCACTCAAACGGGCCCGCGGGCGAGACCACATGACACCGGCCGCCCCCGCCCAGCCCCCCGAACGCCCCCGCTCACCTCGCTCCGGGTACTCAGCCCGATCAAGACACTGGTCCCAGCCACGGCAGCCCGATTAGACGACAGGCGGGAAGGCGCTGCTCCGCAACTGCGACACGCACACTTGGATTGCGGGTCCGCCTGCAGTCCCCTGGCGAAATCCGTCCCGGACCCCTCAGCAGTACGCCAGCTGGGTTCACCGTCGTTGGCAGCACGGATGAACTGCTCCAGGTTTGGGTATGGCAGGATTAATGGCGGATATTGAATGGTGGGCGCACGGAGCTTATTCAAGCTGCGTCCGCCATGCTGGCTACCTTAGCCACGCCCCGCAAAGCATATTTGAAATCCTTTGTCCTCAATAGTTTCTTTACTTCTGTCTATGGACTCATGACTTTCTGCACTGCCATTGTAAACTCCGGGGACAGTGAAATCTCAAATTTCTGGAACTACAGGGGACCTTCCTCCTTGGCAAGATGGATTGGCTTGTCTGTATCCCAATAATTTAATAGGCTGGCAATCAAGGGTCATGGTGGGGCCCCAGGGGTGCAGTATAGGGCCTAGTGATCTATGCGCTCTTTCAACCACAAGTAGTTCTGAAAAGTTGGTTCTGCCCAACATTATTGCAAGCAGCCCCTCGACAAAAGCCTCCAGTCTCCCAATGTTAGTGGACTCCGGTATTCCAATTATGCAGATGTTATTTCTGCACAAACGAGCTTCAAGGTCTTTGTATTTTGCTACAATCCTGGCAAATTCTTTCTCCATTTGTTGCATTCTTTCTTTAGCATCAACGGCAGTGTCTTTAATAGCAGAAATCCTACTCTCTGCATCATCTGATCGATAGCCATGCTTATATAAATGGTCTTCATGATGTCCATGCGTGCAGTTAAACGGTTGAATTTAGTGTCAAAGTTATATTGTTTTATATCTGAGTCCATACAATAAGCGGCTTCTGCATCATTCTGACAGCCTGTCAGGATGCAAGTCTGGAACATTGCCCCCTGCTTCCTTTTTGTTCAAATGTGAGCTTAATCTGTTGTGTGTCCTTTTTGTCCACCTTGGTCAAGTGTATAAATAAACCACATGAAAGGTCTAGCCAGTCAATCACACTCCTCCAGGGGCACCACTCCCAGGATCAGTATGGGAGGGTTTGGTCTCCCCGACAGGAGGCCCAACGTCGCTAGAATTATGCTGAGCAGATGGGATTGTCCTCCAGGTTGCGCTGCTCAGAGTTCAATTACCAGTGTTTCAAAATGTGGACACCTACCCTACACTGATTACAACAGGGTCTCAGCGCCTATTGCCCCTGTCACACAGCTGCCAGATCCCTCAACAGATTTTTTTTAGTAATTCACTCCGTAGTGCGCCATTACTGTTCAAATCAGCGTAGCGGTGGCTATTTTACGTACTATTATGGGCCCTCCACTGCTCCACTAACAGTAGATTGTCTCACTTCTTTTTATGGCTGTCCCAGGAGGGTGGAAGGGATCAGTTCTCACCTGCAGCCGTCTTCTGCCTCTGCCTTGTTACTTTGCCCAGTCACAGCTCTCCTTCACCATAGCAGCAGGAGGGCTCATCTCAGTGGGCACGCAGCCACTTCCCCACTACAGGGTCTGGCTGTTCCTCCTTTCCTCAGCAGTGTTTGCAATGCTTGCGGTCAAGAAATCAGGGGTTCATGTTCAATTTCTAATGCAGCTGGGTACTTCAACTAGCTGTCCTCAGCAATCGGTCATGGTTAGTGCAGAGCAGGTACTTTAAAAGGTTATTATGGAGCAGGAGATAGATAGTTCTGCAATAAAGCGGCCATCATGCCAGCAGTAAGCTCCGTCTCCATGGTAATGGAATTCTGGAGTGTACAGTTGTTGGGATGAATTTGATGCTATGGACTTTCTTGTGGAGTGATTTCTCTGTAGCTGGTTTTCGCATGAGAGCTGGTTGTTTTGATAGAGTAATAATGGTTTGGCTTTGTTCTGGAATGATATGCCAGTAGGTCACAGAAATCTTGTTTGAGGAATAGTCCCAGAAGAGCATTCCAAATTGTGCAATTCTGAGAGTATTTTATGGAGTTTCTTTGTGGAGCACTTCACACTTGAAATCATGTTTGAGTAGGGGACTTCAATTGCTTTTTAATTTATGCAATCTGTTGTGTTTTTGGAGGTGCATTTTGTCTTGTGGCTTTTTTATTTGTACCATCGACTTTGCAGAATGCACAGTTGCGTTTTTTCCTTCTTTATTTCCTCGGTAATCCAGGGTGTCTTCCTTGTCCGCTTTGGCTGTGTAAAGATTTTGAGGGGCATTATTTTGTCGAGAATACTTTGCTCACCCAATCATACAATTTATTTTGTAATGGTTATTTGTACTGGATTGAAATTGCCATCAGATGAACTTCGAACTGTTCTATGTTGAGTGTGTTTCATTGCCTTGAGGATATTGACTCTTGTGCCTAGTCCGGAGCCACAAGAATGACTTGGGCCCGGTTGCGCTTGATCTTCTTCAGCACTCTGGGCAGAAGTGGTATAGGCGGAAAGGCGTATAGAAGACCGCAATTCCACTCGTGACGAAAAGCGTCGCCGAGCGAGTGCCGCCTTGGAAATTCCAATGCGCAGTACTGCTGACATTGCGCGTTGTCTTCGGTGGCAAACAGATCTAACTAAGGCTCTCCCCACTGCCGAAAGAGATCTTGCACCACCTCTGAGTGCGCCCTGGCGTTCAGGGAACCGGCCAGGTGTTGAACCACCAGGGACATGCCCTGATGTTCCAGCCACATCCAAAAGCGAAGATCCTCTTGACGTAGGGTCCACGACCCCAGCCCCGCCCTGTTTGTTGCAGTACCACATGGCGGTGGTGTTGTCCGTGAACACCTGCACTACTCTTCCTGTGACAGCGGGAAGGAATGCCTTCAGTGCAAGACGAATCACATGGAGCTCCAGAAGGTTGATGTGGAGCCCGGACTCCGCTGGAGACTAGAGGCCTCTGATCTCCGCCTCCCCCATGTGTCCGCCCCATCCTAGAAGTGACGCATCTGTCACTAATTTGAACTCTCGTTGGGGAAGGGAAAGCGATCCTCCGCTGACCCAATCCTGGTTCGTGAGCCACCACTGCAACTGACTTGCAGTCCCTCTGAGATCTGGACGACATCAGAAAGATTCCCCTGATGCTGCGCCCACTGGAACTTCAGGTCCCACTGCAGAGCCCGCATATGCCATCTGGCATGATCTACCAGCAGGATGCAGGAGTCTATGAGGCCCGGGATAGAGGCTGAAACATCGGTATCATAGCCCGAATATCCTGGACTCGCTGCTCAGGAGGATAAGCCCGAAACTGCGCTGTATCCAGAACTGCTCTGATGAAAAGGAGCTTCTGAGAGGGAATCAGGTGTGACTTCGGCACTTTGATAGTGAACCCCAGCGAGTGCAGGAGGTCCGCCGTAGTCTGGAGGTGGGAGCCGACGGCCTGGGGCGAGCTTGCCTTCAACAGCCAGTCATCGAGATAGGGGAAGACTGGAACCCCTGATCTGCGCAGATGAGCTGCGACCACCGCCATCACTTTCGTGAACATCCGAGGGATGCTGGTAAGGCCAAAGGGGAGCACGGTAAACTGAAAATGCTCGTAGCCTACGGTGAACCGTAGGTAATGCCTGTGGGCCGGCAAGGCGGGATGTGGAAATAAGCGTCCTGCAAGTCCAGCGCTACCAGCCAGTCTCCAGGGTCTAGGGCAGACAGGACCTGAGCCAATGTCAACATTTTGAACTTCTCCTTCCGGAGGAAGCGGTTGACGTCCCTGAGATTCAAGCTAGGCCGCAAGCCTTTGTCCTTTTTGGGTACCGGGAAGTAGTGAGAATAACAACAACGCCCTACTTCTGGCACAGGGACTCGCTCGATACCTCCCTTGGCCAAGAGAGCCGTAACTTCCTGATGGAAAAGGGCCAAGTGATCCTCAAATGCGATGGAGTGTTGGTGGCATGAAGGGAGGGGTAGTCTCGAAGGGAAGGGAGTAGCCCCTTCGGACTATCTGCAAAACCCACCTGTCCGACGTGATGTTGTGCCAGTGGGGAAGGTGATGGCGGATCCTGCTGCCAACTGGCAACTGCTGGCCCTGAAACGTCGGACTAGGAAGGTTTGGAGGCAGCTGCAGAGGGGGCATTGGTGGACTGACCCGCCCTCTGGCCCCCGGACCCACGATGCTGGGTCCCACATCCCCGGTTGCGCAGAGGCTGGGTGGCTTGTGCGGCCCTGTGGCTCTGGGTGGAACGTGGTGGCGCACCCCTTCTGTGGCCACGAAAGGGGCGAAAGGCAGACTGCATGGGGCGAGAAGTTGCTGAGAGGCCCAAGGACCTGGGAGTAGCCCTAGAGTCCTTGAAGCGCTCGCGCGCGTTGTCTGCCTTGTCACCAAACAGGCGACGGCCATCAAAGGGCATGTCCAAAAGGGTAGATTGGACATCCCCAGAGAATCCAGAGGTCCTGAGCCAGGCGTAGCGCCTCAGGGCTACCGACGTGGAAATCGTCCTAGCCACCGAGTCGGCGGTATCCAGCCCACACCGGATGGTGAACTTCACTGCGTCTCGACCCTCAGCAACAGCGCGGGCAAGCAAGGCCCGGGCCTCCTCCGGGCCCTATGGCAGCACTTGCGCAACCATGTCCCACACCAAATGTGTGTAACGCCCCAAGAGACATGCGATGTTCACCGACCGCAGTCCTAAGCTGGCGTAAGAAAACATCTTCTTCCTAAGATGGTCCAGCTTCTTGGATTACCTATCTTGATGAGCTGTAGGGAAAGCGCTTCCTTTCGAGGATGAGGCTTGGACCACCGAGCTCTCGGAGGTAGGGTGTTGGGAGAGGAAAAGTGGGTCGCCCGGGCCGGGCGGTGGCGTCGGGCAATCATCCTATCCACAGGAGCCCCTGTGCTGGGCTTAGACCAGGAGCCCAGAAGGATGTCAGTGAGGGCCTCATTGAAAGGCAGCAAAGGCTCTGAAGAGGCTGCTGCCGGCTGACGCACCTCAGTCAGGAGGTTAGTCCTGACCACCACCATAGGAAGCTCAAGGCCCAAGGCCTCAGCCGCCCTACGTAACACCACAGCGTAAGAAGCTCCCTCCTCCGTAGCCACGATAGGGGGAGAAAGCATACCAAGGTCTGGGGAGGTAACCAGACCACTGGCATCACCCAACTCCTCTCTCCAGTTCGGCTCTTCAAGCTGGTCTGCCAGCGGGTCAACAGACCCCTCCCAGTCCTCCTCACCCTCCTCTGGCTGCACTCAGGGTGATAGGGAACGCCAGGGAAGAACAGTGGTACAAAGGTACCGGTCGGCGCCGGTACCGGCGTCTGTCCGTCTCCGTGTCCAAGTCGAGAGAGAGGCAGGGGTCGACGCCGGCCGGGGGCGCAACCGGCGTTGGAGGCGGAGGCGTCATCATAGGAATCGGCGCCGGGGAAAGTACTGTGAGGTCGACTGGCGCCGATCCGGATCCTGGGGGCCAGAAGGCGCGCCGGCGGAGCCGGGCTACCCAAAGATGGAGTGGAGGGCTTCGTAAAATGCACAAAGCTGGGCAGGGGACGCTCTGGCTCCCGGAAAGGGGGAGAAGCACGGAGCTGTCCCAGCAAGCTCCGAGGGCGGAGCCGGAGAACGACGACCCTCTGTGTCCCGCGTCGCGTCTGCCGACTCACGGGGAGAAGGCGAGGAGCGACGATGCTTCTTCGCTTTCTTCTTGTGCTTTGACTTACCCAAAGACGAAGACTTCGATGGCGAATGGTGGTGATGGCTCCGCGACCGGTCCCGCAACCTTCCCCTCGACCGGGACCTCGAACGGCGCGGAACGGACTGCCGGGGCCTCCAAAAGCTTTAGGGACCGCTCCCGCAAAGACTTCGGTTCAGGGCCCGGCAGTCGGAGCACGACTTCGGGTCGTGGTCGCGCTCCAGGCACCAAAGGCACACGAGATGCGGATCGGTGACCGACATCAGTTTGTGACAGGAGTCACAAGGCTTGAAACCGGGTCAACGACTTGACATCCCTCATGCACCAGGAGTCGTAAGACTTCAAAAAATATGCTGACAAAAGTCGAAAAAGTTTAGTCAAAAAATGACTAATGGTACCGCTCTCTCCGGATCTGCACTGGCTGGTGCGGAAAAAGAAAGAAGTGATCTCAGTGTGCAGGGGCGGCATCTAAGTAGATACCGTGACGTCATCCCGGCGATCACGATGCCGACAACGAACGCGGAGTCGACCGACGCCACCTACCGACGCGCAGGGGTACTGCTAAGGAAAAAATTCTCCGGATCCAGTCTGACGCCTGGGGGTAATTCTAAGGTAAGGAATCTATAACTAATAGTCTCTTTCAGATAGGCTGCACACCCCACGCTGATTTGTTGATTCTCTGCATCGGGTCCTGAGGCTACTGGATCTACAAGCCAGTCATGTCGACAGTGCTCAGGGACAACCTCCCCCCCCCAGCGATATTAAAGGTACAGTGACAGATTCACTCACTCTGGGACCCAAAGTGCTTACAGTCCCTGCACTCACTCCCACTGAGCCTCCGCGGACATGGCCCCTCCGGGGCTGGAGTTTACCAGATACTGCTGCAACCATGCGGAATAGACAAGCCATGGGGGCTCAGCAACAGCAGACCAAAATAGTCCAATTTGCCAAGGCAATGCCTGATATTCCACTAGCTAACACCAGGACCGGGTGGGAGCCTCGCTGGACATGACCTTTTTGGCACAAATATTACAGGCCATATCAGATTCCGGGAAGTGATGGAGACCCAAATCAGTAGTGTTGGGGCTGAGGTGGGGTTCATGCGCCACGGCCTCTGGAAAATAATGGACAGGGTCATAGAGACCAAAACTAGAATCTCCACGGTGGAGGACAATATACATACACTATCCACTGAAGTGTCCCAAATAAAAGGGGAGGTAAGCCAGGTGGAACAATGCGCAGAGGATGCCAAGGGTAGGTCAAGGAGGAACAACCTCCGATTTGTGGGAATCCCGAGTTATCAGACGACACATACCATAAAATCTTCCTGGCCACATGGCTTAGATCTTCGGTTCTGGCAGACGTGCTATCCTCCTGCTTTTTAACTGAAAGAACCCACCAAGCGCTGAAGCCACGGCCGCACATGGAGAAGCACAGTGAGCTCTGATCACCTTTTTTTCCAACTATACTGACAGGGACTACATCACTCTTGGTCCCAGCAAGATCTCCACCTAGAAGGGGCCCGAGTTATCATATATCCAGACTACACATTGCATGTGCACCAACAGCAGCTATCTTTTGAAGAAGTCAAGCAGCAACTGCGAGCGATGCCGCTCACATACATGCTCCTCTTCCCTGCAAAACTAAAAGTTTGCCACACCAACAAATTGCACTTTTTCTAGACACCCCAAGACGTTTGGGACTAGCTTGAGATATGGACGCCGGGTGGTGGTGGCATGAAGCGCAACAGCCTGTTGGTCCCAAAAGACTAGAGGGGTGGCAACCGCATTTCCTGGTGTGGAGTGCATTGAGGCTCTCAGAGATGGGGTCCGCAGGATACTGCAGGAGCAAAGCCCAATTCAGATAGACTTCCCCGTCGATATGGAGGGAACGACGAAGCTGACAGTGAAGGAGCATTGAGGTCAGTCTTGGTCTGCCCAGAGGCACACCAACACTCCCCAGCCTCGGACTAACCCTTGCTTTCTCTTTTCTTTTTTTTTTTAAAACAGATTTTATTAATCCTTTACTTGTGGCAACATACAGGCATCGGTATAGATATATTTGTTACATTGCTGACATTACAGTATGTTCTAATCATCATGCCACATTCCCCTTCTCAGTCCCTATTGAACAATTCCACAGTATGTCCGAGTTAGTTTTGGTCTAACTAAACCAAGTGCATGAAATCCTTCCACATTATCAGCTTCTGAGATGTAACACCTTCTGTGCTATAAACTGCTGTTGCTTGCTTCATGCCAAAGGGCGACAACTCCCCCCCTTCCCTCCCCCACCTGCCAGGCGTGTCTTAGATTGTGTGCCCTAGTTCCCTTCTCGGGCATCATCAGCACCTGGAGCCTCGATCAAGAGGTCCTGTTCTCTGCTCTCCCTCTGGGTTTCTGATACCTGGAAGGCACTCTCAGATACGCTGTCCCTATTCCAGTTCCAATAGTTAGTTCAGGCTGCTGCAGGGCTCGATCTCCTGTGAGATCTCCCGCCTCTCTTCCTCTAATGCCGCTTCTGGCTGCTTAAGGAGTGACACCAATGCTTCCCAAACTCTGGCTGCGTCTAGCGATTTCTCACTACTTCTTCGTCTGGCCTCCCTTAGTCCTACCGCCCCTTCGTAACCGCACGAACTCCCTCCGCCACCTATCTGTGTGGGGGCCTCCTTGCACCTTCCAGTGGCTGGTGATGTCCCTTTTTGCCAATATAAGACCCAGGTCCTGAAATGTACTTGTTATTTTATTCTTAGAGGTATGGGGAATCTGTGCAAAAGGCAGAATCCCAGTTCTGTGGCCACTTCTTTCTCAGTTACCTTTGCCAAAGTTGCTGTCACCTCCCTTCAGAAGCTCCCTATTGCCGGACAGCTCCAAAACATGTGGAGAAATTCTGCCCCCTCCTCCTCGCATCAGGGACACACCACTGTCCTCGTGTTAAAGATTCTGTAATGCGTCCTGGGGTGAGGTGTGCCCTGTGAAGGACGTAGAAGTTCACTAATTGGAATCTGGTGTTTCTAGTGATCTTACTGGCGTGATCTACCAATTCCCCCCAAGTTTTCTCATCTATGGGTTCCCCCAGGTCTTCTTCCCAACGCTGCTGTAAGTCATTACGGGCAGGGAGTGTCGCCCTGCTGAGTCGCCTGTATAGACAAGTGACCGCTTTAAATGTCCCCGCAGCAGATACCACATATTGGCACCCCTCTGATAGAGGCGGTTTGGATAATCCACTCCCCCAGTGTTTACGTATTGCCGCTACTAAGGCAGTGTGTAACAGAAAGTCTCCCCTCGGTATCTCATAACTCTCGCTAAAGGTCTCGAAGGGCAGCAAGGTTCCGTCCTTGTATAGCATCCCGACTGTGGTTATCCCTGCTGCTATCCAAGTCTCCAGTCCTCTCCAGTCCGCTCTATGTGGCAGTGCCATGCACACAGCTAGAGGAACATCTGGAGCATATGGGCGCTTGGTTTTGGACCTCTGCAAACTTCTAGCCCAACATTTGCGGCCACTCTTAACTCTGTGGAGATTTCTCTTTCCCTAATGGGCAGCCGCAGCACTACCCTTGAGAGGAGACTCAGACTTGGGCTTCCGTCTCCCTGTTGTGTAATTCCCCGTATATGAATCGCCTTCCATTTCGTAAGTCATTGTAACTGGGCTGCTATATAGTAGTACTCAAAGTCTGGCACTGCTAATCCCCCCCTCTGTCTTTGACATCATTAACGTCGTCAGTGCCACCCTGCGCCTCCCCGTGCCCGAAAAGAAACTCCGTCACCATTGTCAGGAGTTGCTGAAATATCTCTGCTGGGATCCAGACCGGTAGTACCACAAAGAAATATAAGAGTCTCGGGAGCGTCACCATCTTCAGGAGTGATATCCTGCCAGTCACTGATAGGGGAAGAGTCCCCCAGGAATTGAAGCTGGCCTTCACCCCTCTAAGGGCTTTCCCCACATTGTCTTCTAAAAGGTCCGCCCGATCATGGTAGATTTGGACCCCCAGGTATGAGAGGCATCTGCTTTCCCATTCTACACCACCCACCTCCTGCGGCCTTTCCCGTCCCTGCACAGCAGAAATCAGGCATGATTTCCCCCAGTTTACCTTAAGGCCTGCCACTCTCTCTAGTGCCAGTAGCAATTCCCTGGCTCCGCCAAGATCTTCTCCCGTGTTCCTGAGAAACAGCAGTAAGTCATCTGCTTACAGCGCTATATAATGGGTTCGTCCAGATACCTCCAGCCCTTGATAAAAAGTTCCTATCCTGGCTCTAGCAGCCAGTGGCTCCATAGCCAGGGCGAACAGCAGGGGTGATAGAAGACATCCCTGTCGAGTTCCCCTTTCTACTCCGTGACTCTCCGATATGAGCCTACCGGCCCTAACTCTGGCCCTAGAATCAGTACATAACAAGGCTGTCCATGCTACAACTCGGATCCCAGTCCGAATGCACGCATCACCCTGAACAAGTATGGCCATTCAAGGCTGTTGAATGCCTTCTCTATATCCACTGCAAAGATGACAGCCTCCTCTTTGCAGTAAGTATCTACTTCTAGCACTCGCAGCAATCTCCGCACATTCATCGCCGTGTTCCGAGTCGGAATGAACCCCGCTTGGTCCTGGTGTATTAGGTCTGACATATGTGGTAACAGTGGCATGAATGTACTGCAATTATATGTATGGGATCCCTTGAAACTATGCTTGAATTAGATGTATCTATACAAACAAACAAAGTTGTGTCTGTACAAATAAACAAAGTTGGTGTTATTATTCACGAAAATGTATGGGATCCTTTGAGACCCTTTTCTGATTAGGTGTACGTATACGAAACCAATAAAGTTGTATTTATACAAACAAACAAAGCTGTTGCTAAAACCCATGAAAACCATGGAGTTAGCTTCCGGGTTAGGAGTGGCAGATCAGCACAAGTAGTGCATGCGGGCCACGTGGTTTGTAGGAACCAATGAGAGATCGCGAGACAGTATTAAAACGAAGACAATGCAGTGGTCTCCCATTCACATTTTCCAAAAGGACGGGGAATCCATGAGCCAATAAGGTGATAAAGGAATCCTATAAAGTAGATGGGATAGACATACGAACAGCCTATCCAAATGAATTTCCCTCTCTTACATTCATGGGTGTAATACAATGGGGTTGTTTCTTTATTTTATAGTGCGACGTAAGCGCATCGGTAGGTGAGGAGGTGTATGTAATAAAGCCCCTCTACCGTGGACTTCATATGTGAAGAAAAAAATTGGACACAGAACTAGAAATCTGGGGTTGCGGATTGAACCGTTCAAGAATATACGGCAGTTGGGAAACGGGATTATTCAAGTCCATTTAAGAAGGTATGAAAAAATACATAGGAGGAGAGGCACTGCAGTGTGTTGAGTTAGATTATATGGCAGACATTCTCCGGTATAGCAATAGTAATATACAAAATACTTCTATTTACTAGGGGGTCTATTAATAGACCATTTTTCGAGTCTGCAGAAGAAGTACAAGAATAAGTGCAAAAATCAACTCTCTTTCGTTCAGGTGAGAATAAAGAGAACACCCTGTGCAGGCATACAAATGATTTTAGTGATCTAGATAGGTATTTATTTTATTTATTTATTTTGTGTTTTATAGAGCGCGAACTAGACCCGCAAGAGTATCAGAGCGCTTTACAGGATTGACATGAGGAATACAAGAGACTTAGGAGGGGTGAATACATTAGGGAAAACATAGATAGATACTTTTTACCAGACACAGGCGGTCTCAGATCCCAGGGGGTATACATTTGAAATAAAAACAGGTAGATACATCTTACAAGAAACAAGCGGTCTCAGATCCCAGGGTGGGATGCCCAGAGGTGTCGAGTGGAAATGATCCGGAAAACCCATGGTGAGGCTGTGATGGGAGGTAGAACAGAGTCGCTGAGGTGACTGTAATGCAAGAGTTAGGAGAGGAATTTGCCCATTAGGAATGTTTTGGCCTCCTTTTTGAAGCGAGCCAGAGATGGAATTCTTCTAATGGCAGGCGGGAGTGAGTTCCAAATTCTTGGTGCGGCCCCAGAGAAGGCCCGATTGTACGTTTTTGTTTTTTCGTAAGCGTGCTGGTTGGAGCAGGAGGTCTCTGGCGGACCGGGAGTTTCTGGCCCCTCCGGATATTACGAGTTTCTGGGCGAGGAAGGCAGGGAAATTGGAGTATAAGGCCTTGTGAGTGATGCAAGCCAGCTTAAGTTGGATTCTGGCCTCGAGAGGAAGCCAGTTCAAGGCTTTAAGGTGTGGAGAGATGTGGTCGAATTTCTTTGCACCTGTTAGGAGTCTGGCGGCAGCTTTGAGGCAGGCTTTTAGTGGGGTCAGGGAGATCTTGGGTAGACCAGCGAGGGTAGAGCATCCATATTCCAGTCTGGAGATGACTAGTGCCTGAATTGCCATTTTAAGATCGGGAGTGTCCAGGAAAGGTTTCAAGTTTCTTAGGTAGCTCAGGTGAAATCTGGCTGTTTTGGCCATCGAGTTGATGTGGCCGCGCATATTCAAGCTGCGATCTAGTGTTATTCCAAGGGATTTAGCAGAGTCCACTATGGTTGGTGGGCAGTTTAGCGCTGTAACCAACTTGATCCATTCCTGAATGTCAGGGTTGGTTTTGGGTGGGAAGATTAGAAGAAATTCGGTTTTTTGGGCGTTAAGTTTGAGCTGGTTAGAGGTGAGCCAGTGGACAGTCGGCTTTAATGCCTCATTTAGGGAAAGAATGTCTTCAGGAGAAGAAATTTGTATGTAGATCTGGGTGTCGTCGGCGTACATGTGGTAGGAGATATTGGCGGTGCGAAGCACTTCAGCGAGCGGTTCAAGGTAAAGGTTGAAGAGAGTAGGGGACAGTGTTGATCCTTGGGGGACTCCAACCGTGATCGGAGAGGGAGCGAACAATTAGGAATCTCTGCGAGCGGTTCTGGAGGAAGGACCTAAACCATTCAAGAACGGGGCCATCTAGTCCCATCCTGTTTTTGAGGCGTTCAAGGAGTTTTTCGTGGTTGACCGTATCGAAAGCCGAGGATAGATCTAGGAGGATTAGGAGACAGGTTTTGCCTTGGTCGAGGGCTTGGAGGGCATCATCCACGATGTGGAGGAGGGTGGTTTCAGTGCTGTGCCCAGGTCTGAACCCGGATTGGAAGTCATCTAGTAGATGCAAATTGGTGATGTGTTGGCTCAGTTGCTGTTGCACACATTTCTCCAGAACTTTAGCTAGGAGTGGTATATTAGATATAGGTCTGTAGTTGTCCGGGGAAGCGGGATCCAGCGTCGTTTGTTTAAAATGGGGATGACTTGGTCGGCTTTAAGAGAGTCAGGTATCGATCCCTGTAGGAGGGAGGCGTTGATTATTGCAGTCCAACTCGGGATGATAGCCTGAGAGGCGGCGGCTAGGCAGTTAGAGGGGAGAGGGTCATTGAAGTGGTTGTTCGGGTTTAAGGAGGATAGAATTTTCGAGACAGCATGTTCGTCGTACACCTTGAAGTTGGACCAGTGCGCTTGGTTTTGGGTGAAGTCTGGGGGGTAAGTGCGGAGAGAAGAGGCAGAGGTGGAGGAGATTGGGAGTAAGTGGCGGATCTAAGATCGTTTCCTAGAGCAGTGATTTTGTCGGCGAAGAAGGAGGAAAAGTCCTCGCATGAAATTAGAGATTTGGGGGTTTCTTTAGAGGTTTTTGCCAGTTTGTTGGATTGGTGTTTGACCATTTCGAATAGCTTGCGAGGTCTGTTCTTGGAGTTCTCAGTTCAGTTCTGAAGAATTCTTTTGAGTTGAGGATTTTCCTGTTATAGGCATTTCTGGCTCATGGAGAAGTTTTAGATGGGCTGCTGATGGGTGTTGTTTCCAGTTTCGTTCTGTCTGCCGGAGGGATCTCCTCTCATTGTTGAGTGAACCGTTGAACCAGGGGTTCCTGACTTTGATTTGGGTTATTTTTAGTTTTAGCGGAGCAAGTTCATCCAGAGGGTTGGATAGGGTCGTGGAGTCATTTTCAGTGCGGTCGTTGACCGTAGTGATGTGAGGGGGTGGGGGGGAGGTCAGTCTCGCAGCGAGCCGCCAGATTCTTGTGATCAAGGTTCTTGGTGTCACGAACCCAACGTTTGGGAATCACGGGTTGTGGTGCCCTAGTCCTGAGGGTGCCAGGCAGACTGAAGGTGATAGCGTGGTGGTCAGACCAATCGCATGGGTCTATGGAGATAAGATTGACCGCTGATTCCTTAGCGATGATCCAGTCTAGAGTGGCGCCCTTCGAGTGGGTTGGGGAGCGTGCAGGCTTGGGTAAGGGCTAGGTCGGCCAGGAGGTCTCTAATGGTGTTGACCCGTGGGTCCTTGGGGTCGTTCCAGTGCAGGTTGAAGTCGCCTAGGAAAATGTCTTTGGAGTTGGGGGAAACCTTGGCTGTGATGATTTCCATGAGGTGGTCTGTGAAGGTGTCATTCATGCCTGGGGGGTGGTAGAAGATGTGCAGTCTGCACAGTTGGGTGGAGTTGCTGCAAATGGAGAGAGCAAGGTATTCGCAGGAGTCTGTGGGATCTGCCATGAGTTCAGTGACGGAGAGGTTGGAGCAGTAGATGCAGGCAATGCCTCCCCCCTTTTTTTGACTGCCTGTCCAGTCTTACGATGTTGTAGTTGGGGGGGACTAGGAGGTCTAGGCAGGGCGATGAGGATTCATTGAGCCAGGATTCAGTCAGAATCGCTAAGTCAGATTCAAGGCTCAGGATGAGATCGGCGACATCGGCGGCATGCTTTAGTGTTGAGCGGCAGTTAATTAGGAGGCCGGATAGTGAGAGGTCAGAGTGAGTGTTGTGAGGAGGGGCAGAGATGGGTACTAGCGCTAGATTGCTATCAACGACTCCTCTATTACGGAAGGTAGCTGACCTGTTGGGGTTGGTTGCAACCGTGCGGATGACGTGTTCGTCATTCAAGTCTAAAGGGCAAGGGGTTGCCAGGACAGATTCGTAGCTAATGAGGAGGTCTAGAACTTCTTCCTCCGTGAGGTCTAGAGGACTAGGAGTTACAGGGGCGGATATGTAGGTAAGGAGGAGGGCCAGAATTCCCTCCTCCGAGAGGAGGCAAGGCTGCTTGCGAGGGCGCAGGTGTCTCAGGGATAGTGGTAGCGGGTGAAGGAGGGGCATGGTGGAGGGGAGGGGAACGGAGTTCTGCGGGCGCTTGAGATTCGAGAAGGAGAGTTCAGTGAGGTGAAGGAGGTTCTTTAGATCCAGGATGGAGTTATGGATGCTCTGAGTTAGTTCGGCTGCTCTGTGGTGGAAAGTTTCAATATCCCTATAAGAGGGATGCTCTTGCGGGCAGGAAGCCGATGGATTGGGAACGGTACTGATTGCATGCGCTGGTAGCAAGGTAGTGTGGCTAGGTCGACCGGTGACGTGAACCCTTGGAGGGGTTTCAATAAGCATATGGGAGGGAGGAGTTAGCGGGCAGGAGGTCAAAGGTTTGGGGATGATTCTATTGACATGAGCTGGTGGCGTAGTAGAAGGGCTTGGTCGACCAGTGTCATGATCACTTTGAGGAGTTTCAATAGCCATGTGGGTGGTCAGAGCTTGTGGGCAGGAGGTCGTCCAGTTTGGGCACGATCCATCTGACATGCGCTGGGGGCATGGTAGAGGGGCTAGGCCGACTTGAGTCGTGAGCCCTTGGAGGATTGGTTTGTGAGTGGCTAGGCACCATTGGCGGAGAGGTCGAGGGATGGTGCGGGGGAGCGTGGATGAATGAGGGTCATGCACATGTTTTTTTAGGAGGGTGAAGAAGTCTGCGAATTTATTGAGGTCTTTGGGTGGAGCTTGGATCAGGACAATGCCATTTTTGTATATGGTGATAGTAAGGTCAGCTCGCAGGTTTGGGGAAGGTGCGATCGTGAGCTTAGTGCCGCACGGAATATTCCTGGTTTCGTGTACGTTAAGGAGGTTCGAGATGGCTTTGCGCCATGGAGATATTTTTCTGGAGTAGAAGATGAGGTCATTGATGACTCTGCCCTTGTCCGCGCTGAATCGTAGGTCAGAGATCAGGGTCTCAGGATGACTTTTCAGGATGGAGTGTTTAAAGGATTTCGCGGCGGTTTTGGAGAGATTAGGAGGATAGGTAACAGTGAAGGAGTTGTCGCCAGTAGAGGTCAGGCAGGGTCCTGCCATGCTGGTGAGAGAGGGGAAACTGTAGGGTCAGGAAGGAGCTGAGGGAGGTTGCCGGTGTGGTACCCGCAGTGTTGATTCCCTACTCAGGGGGACCGCCAACGAGGTCCGCAGAAGTGCCAGACTCAGGCAGTGAGGAAAACGCTCCGGGCCTAGGCAGGAAGTCCGCAGCTTAGCAAGGCGTCCCAGGGGACAGGGAGTGGAGAAGGGATCACGGATGGGCGGAATGCATTAGAGTAGGGTGTCTAGAGGAGGACGATCACCCTTGACGATGGCTTCATTGTAGGTAAGTACGGGAAGATCACGATGGGTCCCTGGGCTAACAGTTAAGCAATCTCCACCACCAGGAGCATTGCCCAGTGCAGGGATCAGGCCATTGGACCCCCGCAAGCTGAAAGAGAGTCGTCTCGGAGGCGCAGAGGCACGTGTTCGGCGCCGCAGGTCTCCTGGCCGTCACACCAGCAGACAGGAGAACACTGATGAAGGAGGCCGTTCCGGGGGTAGGCGTCCACGGGGGCGAGGCTGCAGCGGGTCTCGGGGCCCCCCCACCAATTGGCTGGAAGGTGCTGAAGTGAGAGGCCGCAGGGGTATAGCTGCAGCGGGCTGAGTCAGGTGGGCTGCAGCGGGTCGTGCTGGGACAGGGCTCAGCGCCTCCAGCTCCGAGATAGGCCATGTCTGCAGGGACTAGCATAGGTCGGGCGCCCACAGGCCCGGGCGTCGCGGCCCTGCACCCAGGCAGAACAGCAGTCACCCCCGGCGACCCCGTCGAGAGCCGCCAGGCCTCTGGTCCACAGAATTGTTAAGTCATCCATGCCAGGGGCCTTGCCACTAGAAATCCCACCTATCACCAGCATAATGTTGTCTATCATGATCCCACTTGTAAGGTTTACTATGAGCTGCAACCTCCAGTGCCCACCTTTTGAAAAAAGTCAGCTGCGATGGACACCTGGATGTGGAACCTTGAGCAGGTTGTGTGCGATAAGTGTTAATATGGTGCTTACACTTCTAGGCTGAGCATGAAATCTCTCGTCTTACTCTGCCTGGCATCAGCACACCAGAAGTCCGTGGCAGATCGGACCCAGTCCAAATTCTTATTACTGGATTGGATACTGCACCTTTATTTTGGGTAAGGTGTTTGTGCACAATTATGCTCTTCATGTGTCAGACTGTATTACATTTTTGCTTTGGATTGGTACATGTTACAAGGGCTAGTCAGGTAGTGGTGTATATATTTTTCTGTATCCAGACTAAAAATCTACAGTTATTTTTACTATAGCTGGATTATTTAATATAGTTGCATAATAGTATATTTCTCTTAGTTGGCCAATACCCAATCAAGGAGATTACACTTCTGCTGTTAGTGAGATGGGGTGGAGTTGTACATTTTAAGAGCTGTTACTAGCAATACTCTGTTAATTTGCTGTCGGGCTTGCTCTGCTCCCGGCCGGGTCTGTGGTAGGGGTGGAGCATTGCCAGCATAAAGCCGGCCTTCCCGGGCAAAAGATTGCTTCGCGTTCTAGTTGACACACATGTGTATTTCCCAATTGAGTTTGATGACGAAAATATGCCAACAGCAATGTAGGCACATATTGCCAGGAGTGGTCTCTACTCCCCTAGACAAGTGGGTTATTTGTAGGAGGGAGAGTGTAATACCGTAGGTATATTTATTTTACACAGCGGGTCATTGTGGAGTGTTTTTTGGACCTAGAAACTGTACACAAATGTGGGGTAGCTTCAGAAGTGCTTTAGCAAAAACTGTCTCCTTTCTTTCTTCCTTTGAAGGTTGTAAGCAGGAGTAATGTGATGCGTAGAAGGGATAAGCTTTAAATACCCTTATGAAATGTTGATATGCAGTGTAGATAATTGGAGAAATATATTTGATGTAAATGGCATGAGCATATCGTATAAGGAGATTAAATTGAGTCATAGTACATGTGAGCATATATAAAATGAATTATGGAATCATGAGTTGTGTTAGTAGAATGTCACTGTAAATTTTGTGTATAGTAGAATCACTTTAAGGTTTTAAACATATATTTTTATATACTTGTTTATACAGGGTATAACAATCAAATATACCACAAAGAAAAGTGAACGTAATGACTGTCTTGATAAAGATGGAATAATCAGATATCTATCGAAACGCGTCGACGCATTTCTGTACATTATCCCGAGGACAAGTTGGACCTGTAGATACAAAATAGAGTATATGTATCCAGGCTAATTTTGCTAAAATTATTCCTAGGGAATTGTCGAACTAAAAGACAAAGTATACTGTCTATTATTGTTCTTTTCTCTATTTTTTAGGGTTCTCTGTGGTAAAAGTGTTATAAGATGTTATGTTATGTCCTGACCTGATCAATTTTATTGTTTTTAATTATGTTGAACTGATGCATTGTGTTTTATTATAGGTGTTTTATTATATAAATTGTGTTTTAATAATATTCACATGCACTAAAGAAATAAATTGACCTTTTTACACTGTATGTTATAGTGGGATCATTGTTTGAGTGTTTCAGGGATTTTGAGTAAAAAAAATTGTTTTTATAGTTTATCTATGTGCTTTATATGAATTAAGAACTCCACTACTCATAGGGTGTTCTTGTTGATTGAATGAATCAAGGGACAACTTGTTTTTTGGTAACAGTGGCGTAGCCAGCACCTTTCTTAGAATTATATAATCAAGGTTGAGCATAGATAGTGGCTGGTACGCTGTTTTGTCGGATGCCTGCTTCCCTGGTTTTAGCAGCGGGACTATTAGAGCCTCCCTTGTGGACCCCGGAAGTTTCCCCGCTTGTTTTGCTTGGTTATACATTTCCACCAATCGGGGTCCCAAAAGGTCAACATACGTGGCATACCATTCGACCTGGAACCCATCCGTCCTTGGTGTTTTGTTTCTGGCCATGGCCTTAATGGCGCTTTTCACCTCACACAGCTCAATCTCCCTCCCTAGTGCCTCTGCGTCTTTCTCTTGAATTGTCGGCAACTCAACCCCTCTCATGTAATCATCTAGCTCCATCATCGTGGGGGACACCCTACTTTTATATAAGTCAGTGTAGCATTCGCGGAATATTCTATTAATGTCTTGCTGGCTGTACTGGACCTCCCCCTGCTAGTCCCTCATTTCTAGAATAACAGAACCCCTTTTGGCCGGATTGCTAGCCAGGCTAATAGGGCCCCTGGTTTATCTCGCTCTGCGTGGGCCAGTATCATGTAATTTTTGTAGTCACAGCAGTGCAACCTCTCCACATGCTCCGCTATCGTTTCATTGGCTGTCAGCAGCTCCTCCTGTTTGTCTTTATTCTCTGGCCTTTCCCTCCCAATGTCCCGAAGGTGCTGTTCTGCTAATAGCGTGTCCCTCATGAGAGTCCTCCTCACTCCCACCATTTTGGAGATGCACCTACCCCTGAGCACTACCTTAAAGGCCTCCCACTCTACTATAGGGCCCGAGGCAGTTCCAGCATTTTCATCAAAATATTGTCCAATAGCTGTGCGAATTGTCGCTTGATATCCCTGATCCTCTGATGCCTCTGGCCTGAGGCGCCACGTGGGGATACTCGGCCTGGTCCTGGACCAGCCAAGACCAATCGGCAGTGGATTGTGGTCTGAGATCATCCGTGTCAGGTATTCACTAGTCTGCAAACATTTGTGAACATCCGTAGTGCACAGTATGGCATCTAACCTGACATGTAACTCGTGCAGGTGCGAGAAGAAAGAATAGTCCCTGTCCCCGGGATGTTGTGCCCTCCAGCAATCTATCAGCCCCCAGTGAAGTTGCCAGCTTCTCCTCGCCTCTGCTGTTCTGCAGATGGGTGAGTCTTGTAATGGAGGGTGGGAGCGATCTAAGGTCACATCCTCAACACAGTTATGGTCCCCGCCCCAAATCACCGATCCAGTCAACGCCTGCGCTAAGGTTCTAGAAAGGGCCGCCAGGAAGGAGGCCTGATCTGTATCTGGACCATAGATACTTCCTATTGTCACATCCCTCCCATCAAGCCTGCCATTAAAACCACATATCGTCCCTCTGGGTCAATTATTTGCTTAGTACACTGGAAAGGAACTCTTGCTCTTACCCAGATTAGTACCCCTCTGGTGAAAGCTGAGTAGTTCGTATAGTACACCTGGCCACTCCATCGTCGTTGTAGAGCAGCCCCTTCCTTCGCATCTATATGTGTCTCCTGCAGCATTACTATCTGTGCCCCTCTACACACTAAGAATGAGTGTACCTTGTGACGCTTTGTCATGGAGTGCATCCCTCGCACATTCCAGGAGATGCATCTGAAGTCTATGGTGGGTCCCATTGGGCTGGTATTACATGCTCCCTATCTGATTTCTCACCCCAGACACGCCTGGCCCCCAAGTGAAACCCCTGAAACAAACAAACTACCCAACTCCCCTTCCCCAGGGCAGGTAGAAGTTACCCCACTCCCATCCAAACACTTAAACTTTTCTTCTGGCTGTGTGGTTGTGGTGGCTGTCGCCAAGACCCAGGAACCCCTCCACCCAGGATCTCCCCATAGACCTGCAGTGAGTCTCCACCCCAGCCCACCTCCACATTCCTCCTGCCGATTCTATGTGAAGCCCCTTCTTCCTCTTTTCTGTAGCATCATCAAAAAGGATGTAGTCTAGTGAAATTTACAGTTCATCTTAATCAACAGTTCCCGCTCACATAAGTTTGTCAGCTGTGTTAGGCGTTACTTTCGGCAGGTCCGTCTCCAATTCCTCTGCTGCGCTAGTTGTTGGGGAACCTTATGATTTGCCATTTTCGTGGCCACTCCGAGTTGATCTAGGGCTGGAGCCCGACTGGCTGAGCCCCGCCACCGCCTTGAGGGCCTTGCATCGCTCCACTTGGTCTGCTTTTGAGGACGGTGCCCTTGCCTTGCCATGCCCGACATCTCTCCTTGCTGCCGTCGACCCCGTGGAGCTTCCCCTTGATCCGGGCCCCGGTCTAGAGTCCAACCATACCCAGGCCTCCTGCGGCGTCTGAAAGAACTGTACTTACTCCTGTCGGGTCAGCCACCCTCAGCCGAGCCGGGAACAGCATTGCATAGGGGAGCTGCAGTTGCCGCAGCTTCTTTTTCACTGCCAGGAACGTGGTTCTCTGCTTCTGAACCTCTCTAGTAAAGTCAGGAAACACCATTACTTTGCTATTCTCAATTTGCAATTTATTGTTCTGCCGGGCCTGCCTGAGGATGTGATCCCGATCCCTGAAATGGAGCAGGCAGGCCACTTTTGACCTTGGCGGGGCACCCGGTCTAGGTATCCTGGATGGGACTCTATGTGCCCTCTGTAGAGCATAGAATGGCGACAGCCCCTCCGGGGCCACTTCTTTTTTGAGCCAATCCTGCAAAAATTGCACCATGTCGTTCCCTTCCTCCTTCTCCGGTATTCCAACTATGCGCAAGTTATTTCTGCGTGCTCTCCCTTCACTGTCTTCTGCCCGCACTTCCAGGATCCGGACTTTAGCTTCAATGTCTGTGAGGTGTTTCTGCAGCTCTGTTACCTCCGTTGGAAGCTCCGCAAGCGTTCTTTCAGTGCTAGTTACTCTCTCCGCTAACCGGCGGTGGTCGTCTTTCAAAAGACTGAGGTCAGTGCCAATGGCATCAATCTTTGTTTCCAGCGCTTTTCGGGAGGCCGTAATAACCTCCATGATATCTGTCAATGTGGGGCGCGTAACAGGGGCATCCCTCCCTGTTTCTGGGCTATTGTCCTCCTCGTCCGTCTGGGTGCTCCCATCTTCCACAGCGAGGGTGCCTTGTCCTCTCGTCTTCAGCACTTTCCCCATGCTTGCCTGCAGCCTCATCTCTCTGTCGGTCGGGTGCCGGGTATACAGGGGCTAGCAGCCCCGTGCTGCCTCCTAACTTGCACAGCCTCCGCCGGGCTCCACCTTCAGTGCTGGTCTTTAAACTCTGGAGGTGAGGTGCCCTGGTCAATCCGGCCTAAGCAGCAGGTTGCGGAACTACGTCTCTGGCTCCCCTTGGCCCGGCAATGGTTCAGAATTGGGCGCCCCTCAATGGACTCAAAGCCCCAAAGCGGGAGCAGGAACCGTCCACCCAGCCGCCCGTCTCTATGCTCCTTAGGTCGTGCCCTTTCTGGCCCTGTCAGGCCTTACCTCTTCCGATGTCTGGGACTCAGGTTGACTCAGTCGGCTGCTAGCTCCTCTCTTTCACTCTTCCCTCAGCCTGTCCTGTGTCCGCAACTTCTTTGGCGATTGCTAGTCCCCTGGTTTCATCTTTGGCCTGTCGCAGGCTGACCCATTCCCCTCCGCACTCTCTTCATCTGGGGTCGAGCCTCTACGTCCCCTTGACGCTGCCAATGTGGATCCCGGGGTGCTCCTCTATACCTCCGTCCCTCCACTTGCTCTGCTCTTTGAATATAGGCCCCCTGCTGCCCCTCGGGTCTTCTCTCACTGGGTTACCACTCCCCTGGCCAGTAGCCAACCTGGTCCGTTGTGCCTTTTCAGTGCGGCCGCCGCTCCCCCCTCTGGGCTGCTTAGCCCTGGTAGGCAGGGCTCAAGTGTCTCAGGCCTTGTACCGCTACTCTGATCAAGGCTCCACTCGGGTGCTCGATCTTGTTGCCGCTTCCCCGCTCCTCTTTCTCCCGCCGATCTCAGGGACGTCCAGGCTCCCGCGGCTGTTTCCCCCGGGCCCGACTGCCCAGTGCGTTCCCTGCTCCGCGGTCCGCTCCCGTCTACATTGGCGTCAAGCCACACCCCCCATGCTTTCTCCTTTCTTGATAACAAAAATGGAACAACAATGACCTACCTTGTTAATGGGTAATTACAGAGCAGGCAGGCAGCCTTGACTTTCTAAGAAGGAAGACGGAACATTAGTATGTGTTGAATCAGTGCAATTAAGGATCGGCAGTCATTATCCAAAGGCCGATGAGGCTGAAATTCTTCTTGGGATCACTTCCCCCTGACATACGGTTTAAATGTTGGGGAGGGGAGACAGATGCTTCAGTTCCAGAAGTGCTGGGTGAGGGGCATTTGGGTATTGTTTTACACTAGGTTTTTTTGCTCTGTTCTCCTCTGTTTATTTAATGTTTTACAGCATCACCCACTTGAATTTTCTTAGCACCATGGCCGCCCCTGACACTTTTAGCCTCATGTCATGGAACAACAAAGTGGGATGCCATCTTTCAGCACATTAAAAGGTTCATGCCGTGGTTGGTCTTTTTGACCGAAAGCTCACCTGTTGGGCACTAGGTGCCCCCTCCAAGCGCGAGGTAACTACTCGATGGCATAATATTCTGGTTATATCCTGCCAGCCCTGGTGAACAACACCCTACAGGCACTAACTAAACCCATATTAAACTCCCTGGCAGGTATCTCAATCATTGGGGGTGATTAAATTTCAATTCAGTCATGAATGTCAACAGGGACATACAGTCGAGACGTGAAGGCCTGTAGCTCCCCTTTCTTATCCCAACCAGCATCATCGCTGGCCCTCCAAAACACCTGGTGCACAACTCATCCTGACCAGGTCCAATTCACACACTACTCACAAATCATCTGCAAGACTAGACTACATCTTTATTCCTTCAACCGACATGAGATGCATGGCAGAAGCCCAAATACTCACTCGTGCTTTGACTGATTCACCTCTCAGGCCAACTTGCCTGTCTCCAGGTCGAAAGGGCATATACTAACGCCATGACTGGTGTATACTAGCACCATCTATGTGCTGGTGGGGCACGTCACTGCTGTCACACTCACACCAAGGGTACTGCACCACTCTATTACCCGACTTCAGCCACCGCTTCACCCATACCGGTGACGAATACCTTGGTGTTCAACAAATATATGTGAGGAGGCAGTATCCTGCTTTTTCCCTTTAATATGCACATAGGAAATCTATATTCACTCCCCGCTTAGAATAGTGGGTTTAGGATAACAATATTTTACAGAATACATCAGGAGTCACATTGTAGAGTACTTCTCACTTAATACGGGCAGAGTTCCTTCTCCCACCACACTCTGGTAGGCGTTCAGGCAGTCATTAGGGGGCATGCGATCTCTTATTAAACAGCACAAAATTCAAAAGGTATTGGACCTTGAGACACATATTGGGGTCATGGAGGCCCAAATGACAAATGCTCATGACGACCATTTGCAGAACTGCCTAGACTTAACACTCTTCTCACTAAGGCAAAACGTCTGAACTCTGCGGCCTCTGTTATAGTTGCCACTCAGTTTTGCCAATAAGAGATGGGTGACAAGGGAGGCAATGTCCTACACTGGCTGGGCAGTGAAAATTTGGGTCTCTGATTCATCCCTAGCTTGAAAACCGCTGAGAGAATTAGTATTACAGACGAACCAAGGGCATCATCCAGGAATTTTCAAGATATTTTGAATACCTATACGTGGCACAGTCTCTGCCGTGGCAAAATGCATGAGCCCCATTGTAGAGGACGTATCTAAAGCCTCCTCCTCTCGGATCACCTCTGACTAGACGAGACGCTCAGCGAGGATGAAATAAGGGAGGTCCTGGCAGACCTATCACATGGAAAGACCCCTGGGCTTGACAGGTTTCCCTTAGAGAGAATGCAGAGGTATTCATCCTACCTCCTGAGCATCTTCGAGGTGGCGCACAGGACCGGGATGCTGTGACAGAACCTTTGAGGGGCGACCATCTCAGTTATGCTGAAGCCAGGCAAGACTCCCGATGACGGGTTCAGAGTGCCCCGTATTCCTAATTAATTTAGAGGCCAAGATATTTGCCAAAGTGCTGGCCAACAGACTACTCTTGGTAATACACAGTCTGGTGGGATACGACCAAAACGGTTTCCTACCACAGTGCAGTACAAGATACTGCCTCAGATGACTGAATACAATCCTGGCAGGTCTCTGGACTGCAGGGAGCAATGAGCTTTGGTTTCCATAGACTTCAAAAGGCCTTTGACTCAGTGTACTGACCTTTCTAGTTTTGCCTCCTGGTGAGGATGAATTTCGGCCCTGCTTTGCGCCGCTACATAGTGCTAATATACACTGAGTTTGGGCGTGCGTAAGGGCAAACCGTGAACTGTACGAACCCTTTCCAATCAGACAAGGCACCCAATGTTGTGTAAACTACAATATTAGTGTAGTAATTCAAGGTTTGCTTTCCCACTCACAGGTGACACGGGTGAACTTGGTTCAATGCACCAATGATGAATGTGAAAGATAGGTTATTGTAGCACCGCAGAAGACTACTCAATGTATTATGGAAATAAAGTTATTGCTTTTGGGTATCTAACAATCCATATAAAGGGATCATGGGCACCGTGGTAACAGTAACAAACCTATTTCGTTGTTCACAATATCACACACACACTGCACTAAGATGAATGAACACTGTTAAGTAAAAGTATATATAACTAGGAATAATCTGTTTCTCAGTACGTCTAAAACAACTACACAGAATATAAAAACAGCAAGAAGGCACGTCATAAACAACAAGAATAAAATTAACATTTGTAACATGTACATGGCCCCCCTCGCCGCCATCGTCAGACAGCATGGACTCAGCATAGTATCCTACGCTGACGACACCCAGCTCATCCTGTCCCTCACGAAGCAACCCAACACCATCAGACTCAGTTTCCAGGAAGGAATGAAAGACATCACATCCTGGATTAGCAGCAGCTGTCTGAAGCTCAACTCGGAGAAGAGAGAAGTACTCGGACCCACCCCCTCAGCATGGGACAACACCTGGTGGCTCACCGCCCTCGGCAACCCCCCCACTCCCACGGACAACGCCCGGAACCTCAGCATCATACTCGACTTGTCCCTCACCATGACCCGACAGATCAACGCCGTCTCCTCCATGTGTTTCAACACCCTCCTCATCCTTCGCAAGACCTTCAAGTGGATCCCCCCCGAGTCCAGGAAGACCATCACCCACGCACTCATAACAAGCAGACTGGACTACGGAAACACCCTCTACGCCGGAATCAACAACTCCCTACTCCGAAGACTCCAGACCATTCAGAACACTGCCGCCAGACTCATCCTCAGCATCCCACGACATGAGCACATCACCCACCACCTGCGAGACCTCCACTGGCTCCCCGTCGAGAAGAGAGTAACCTTCAAGCTACTCACTCACGCCTACAAATCCCTCCACAACACCGGACCCCAATACCTCAACAAAAGAGTCTCCTTCCACGTACCCAAGAGAAACCTCCGCTCCACCGACCTCGCCCTCGCCGAAACCCCGCGCATCCGCACAGCCAAAGAGCGGGCGGAAGAGCCTACATCTACATTGCGGCAAAGACCTGGTATGAGCTCCCGCTCAACATCAGACGTTCCCCCACGCTACACACTTTCAGGAAGAGCCTCAAGCCCTGGCTCTTTGGCTGAATCAGAGCTGCAAGCCCCCCCTCCCCAGCGCCTTGAGACCCTCATGGGTGAGTAGCGCGCTTCACAAATCCCTGATTGATTGAATGAACATGGTTAAAATGTCATCTAGACACTTAAAACCCAAACACCTACACTAAGAGAGAATGGAAGGCAGAGCAACTTGCTGTCTAGTGTTTCTTAGGGAGAATACCAGCACAGCATACCTTGTTGACAGCAAAAACTGTCTTTATCAGCGGAGGCGTAAAGATAGTGTTCCCTGCGAAGAGAAAACACGAAGACTGCAGTAGCAGTCTTCCTCCGGGACTTGGCTTTATCGGCTTCAGTCGAGATGTAGCATTTGCGAAGTGCAAAGTGTGCATGCAGTAGGTGAGACCATCTCTGGCAGAATCTTCTGCGATAATCTTGGCAAAGGATCTCTCCTGACAAGTGGTCAAGCAATAGTCCTTATATACTAAATCTTATCAGAAACTAG
Organism: Calotriton arnoldi; assembly: GCA_963921515.1. Lineage (NCBI taxonomy): Eukaryota > Metazoa > Chordata > Amphibia > Caudata > Salamandridae > Calotriton > Calotriton arnoldi. Next base: position 1,533,931 of record CAWUFW010002968.1, read on the forward strand.
TATTTCTGACATAAGTTTTGGAATGTCTGACATAGATAATCTACATCAAGGTGTATTTCTTACACATTTCCTTATGAACATATAATGTAAAAGGACATCAATTCAGATGACATTATTACGGCTATATGTCTGTATTTGTTTATTTACCCATGACATGTTGAAAAGTAGACATCTGACCCACACAGATGTCGCATCAGGTGTTATATCTATGTCATTAGTCAAAATACTTGACACTTTCATAGTTCTTAGAAACATATGGTCAGACGACATCTGGTGAGATTTCATAGTAAACCATGGAATTACGTTGGACAGTAGCCTCTGCTGTATTGACAGCATCAGCTATGTTTGTTTTACTCAATGTTCCCTGTAGAATATTATGCTCAAATATCCATGGCTAGGAACTTGAGCCAGGAATGTTACTACTTTGTTCGAGGGGTAAGATATTCAGAGTAGGGAGAGGCTGGGAGGCCCTATTCTGAATCGTTCTTGGTGTCTGCGGTGGTCGGCTGTAGAGGACTTGTTACAGAATGCTTTTTAACATGATCAATAGACACCTGTCCGTTTCTCCTTGAGCCAGGTAGAGAATGCAGAATAATGGTGCTGTTGCCTTTTACCCCAAGAACAGTGACAGGTGGTTTATAAGATGGATCAAAAGCTTGCTTGTCGAATAAATTTTTCCCGAACTAGGTCGCCAACTTGGGGAACCCACCCGTTGGCAGCAGTGATAACCTTCTTGTCACAGGTGGCGGTGTCAGAATGGGTTGTGTTAGATAGCTTGTCTCTGACTTCTTGGATATTCTGCAAAATATTCAAACATTTCTCCAAGACAAATTTATCTTTATCCGCCAACTTCCCAGAATTATCTAAGCCAAGCATATACATAGGAACTCCAAAGAGAACCTCATACGGAGTGTGTCCTCCCAATACTCGTCTAGGCAAGGTATTTCATGCTCTCTGAACTCCATACAGGTTATGGTACCAACTAAAACCTGAACTAAAAACCCTAGCAGTCAAAGCTTGTTTAATCATACCATTAGCATGCTCTGCAATGCGAATCGATTCAGCTTTGAACGGGTTGCTGAATTGCAGATAAACTCCCAGAGCAGACATTGAATCCCTGTAAGCCTTGGAGGCGAACGCAGGACTGTTATCTAAATGAAATGAATGAACTGCCCTAATCACTACCAGGCACAGTATATTTTACTACTGCTGAAACATTTTTATTTCCCTTTGGCAAAACCAATAGAAATCAAGAACATGAATCAGTCGCCACCAATATGTACTTCTGCCGGTCAGCTGAGTGGAGGGGACCAATGTGATCCAAATAAATCACCCGGAAAGGGATATTTGAAATCATAAGAGGAGTTGGCGAGGGTCTTTTGACAGTGAAGGGTTTAATCTGTTGACAAATGTCACACTGCCTAACATAATTCCTAGTCTGTTTATATAAACTAGGCCACTAGTAGTGTTGCTGTAGCATTGCCACGGTTGCATTTATTCCTGCATGAGCAGATGCCAACCCCTCATGGCTTCTTTGATTACATTTAATTTAGACAGACTATTAGGTATTATTCTATCTTCCACTTCTGGCATCGTGACTACAGACGTTATCTGAATTAAGGGTGTAGGAGTGTTTAGGAGGAAAGCCTTTAGGAGGTTTCACACCTTGACTGATTGCATTTATGGCAGTTAAAATATCTGTTGATTGTCGTTTCAAATCTGGTTAGGACTGCTACTCAAACAGTCAGAATGGCAGCCTTTGCCGCTAGGACAGTTGCACAATTCCCTTTGGCATGAATACCATCACACTGATGGGCCAAAGTGTGCCTCACATGGACCAATGGAAGCTTAACTTGTAAGAGAGCTACCTTTTTCCCAAAACTGTTTAATTTTTATAGGTTTTCCCTTTGAATCATTGAATCCATTCAACCGCCAGTGCTGCAAATTGACATTGTAACCTTGCACACAAAAGGATGAGTTGGACACAATGGGCCTGATTCACAAAGGTAAACTTAGACCAAAAGTCTAAGTTTAGATCTAAAGTCTAACTTACTACTAGTAAAGTTAGACTTTGGTCTAGTTTAGACCAAAAGTCTAACATAGACCTAAATTTGGTCTAACATAGACATAAATTCTAACTTTACTACTAGTAAAGTTAGACTTTTGGTCTAAGTTTAGACCAATAGTCTAACTTAGACCATAAAGTCTAACTTTAGTAGTAGTAAAGTTAGACTTTTGGTCTAAGTTAGACTTTTGGTCTAAACTTAGACCAAAAGTCTAACTTTAGTAGTAGTAAAGTTAGACTTTAAGTCTAAACTTAGACTTTTGGTCTAAACTTAGACTTTTGGTCTAGGTTTACCTTTGTGAATCAGGCCCAATAAGAATAGGAACTGACGAGTCAATCGTTGGCAATGCAAGCAACTGGGCATGTTGTGCAGTACTGCCACCTAAGATTTTAGTGTTGGTGCATTATTGGATAAATTCACTGTCCTTCACTACACCTTGTGCAGACATGTACGCTGCAGGGTATTTGTATTTTGTTCCTAACGCAGGTTGGCAGAGCCATCCATATAGAAGATACTCTGGTACGACTCAATGGGTAAAGTAGCTGGAGTCATAGCAACATCCTTTTCATATTGGAGAAAAGTTTGTGTGCGAAAAGAGGGATCATACTGAAACTTCACATCCACTGCATTTAAAGAAGAGGCCCACTGTACCCATCTCGGGTGTAGGGCGTGAGCCTTAGGACTGCCTGTCTTGGCTGCCGCTTCTAGTGTTGGTACAGGAGAAACAGCAATAATATGTTTTCTCTGTGCTAAACTTCGTTCCTTTAAAATAGCTGTTTGACAGCAGTCAGGTTTTTCGATGGAAGCAAAACATGTTTCAGCCATGAGAAATACAAGTGAGACTTGTAAGCAATAGGGATGATCTGTCCGTTGTAAGTCACATAGGTATAACCATTGTGTCTGAGTACGACCCTGATAACCAGATTGGTTTCATTATCCCTACTTTGTAAATATTTAGTCTCAAGCATGTCTGCCTGTAGAGCACGCAAGATATTTGTGCATGCGCTCAGCCATTGTTTACATGAAAACGTGGACAAAATCGGGTCATACAAGGGCTTCACTCTTTCAGCATATTGAGGCAAATAAGTACATTCAAAGTTAAGAAATCCCAGCAGCAACATTTTCAGTGTATCAGGAGGTTGCAAGGTAGCACACTTCTTAAGGAAGTCCAAAGCTAGACCCTTGCCTTTGCTGGATAACTCGTATCCTAGGAAGTTCGCCATCAGGTAGGAAATAGTTGAATTTTAAAAATTTATTTTGTAACCATGTGATGTCAATATGGTTTCTACTCTGTCTACCCTGGTAATGTGTAGATTCAAATCATCATCAGTAAGATAGATATCATCAGTGTATGACAATATCTTAGGATCTGGTTGGAAGCCCAGACTATTCTTATAGCCCATGAGCAAACGTCTGAATGAAAACTGCACTGTGTCGTAACTGAAAATGGTTAGATACTCACTTTCTGATGCTACTTTTTGACTAAAGTACCCAATGGAAATATCCTGGGTATTTTTGTATTTATTCCGCACCAGGTTGATCATTAAACCTGGCTATGCTCATTTTGAAACGCATATGTTCACGTGTGCGAATTGAAATTCCTATAGTCTAAAACTATTCTATAGGAGCCATCTGGTTTTGAGAAGGGGGCAAAAGGGGCATGTTCATTGGTGAAGGACAAGGTGTTATTATGCCTTGGTACTGCAACTGATCTAATATTGCTTTTATACCACGTTTTACTTCTGGCTTTAAAGGGTAGTGTGGTTGTGGTTCAATGCATAAGGGAATGACGTGTGGACTGGAGTGTTCGTGCCACCCCACATGGTTTCTGTATAGGCTGGAGCTTATCTCAGCCAATTCACTGGCATAAATTTCCCTGATATCCTCAGGTACTATTGGAGAGAAGGCTACCTTTATGACTTCCTCCCACTGGGGTGCTTCCCTAATGAAGACTGAAGGACAGTCTTCTTCGGCTAGGATGATGTTATAAACCTCAGGTAATTGTGACCAAAAGACTGCCTTAATAATATGTGGTATGTTCCCTTCAATTTGTATGTGTAGATTGTAAACCCTGTCAGGAGGATATAAATGTTTATCTGGAGTCTCGACTATATATCTGAAGCGTCTGATGCAGTAACTTAACTTCTGCTGCGCTGTCTAGAAGCTCTCTTGCCAAGTCCTGTTTTGCAGGAGGACCCGTAGATGTATCGGCATGTTTCTTATAAAGTCTGGCTACTTTCTTCTTCTTTACTGGGGTTTTAGAATCCAATCCTTACTCTAACCTCTTTACGCTGATGCCAGTCTCCTGTGCTGTTACTGTACTCCTCCTTTCTTTGGTACTCGAATCAGCTCCCACTCTCTGCCCTGTTACTGTCAGTGTCCTGAAAAGAATGTGAAGAGCAGCTATAAGAATACTAATACCATTCAGGTTTATTAACTTCCTCGCGGTCTCTTAAGTTATAACCACCCCTGCTGGATTCCTGAGAAGTAGGTAATCCAGTCCATCTTTTTCTTTTTCTTTCTGTTTTTTCTTCCCTTCCGTTGCAGATTTCTCTTTAACAGAACCCTCAATGTCACTTTTAGGTTTTAAGTGTGTCGAGTACCCAAGGTATCTCTACATACATAGGTATAAACTTCCGCAATTATTTTTGGTAGTTCCCGTTCACGATCTTGAACTGGAACTGCTTCCAAACTCTGACAGACAGCCAAAACTGAAGCCTCTCCCTTGATATTACTTAGGTTGATAGAGGATACTGTAGTTCTTCATTAACTTTATTCTTAAGTCCAGAGCTGGTGCAGCTCCCTGCTCATATTTTACCTGTCTAAGTACATTAGGGAGATCTGCCAGTGAAGGTGCACCATGCGTACTAGTGTAAATGCATGCGAAGATCCTTCACAAGGCGTTACACTCCTCTACAAAGGGTACCATTCCAAGAGGGAGAAACATAGTCAATATTCTATGTTTGTCTTAAGGGTAGTGTACAGATACACTGCTTCTGACTGATTGGTCTTACAAGCAACCCAGAAATCCATTTCCTCACACTCCGTGAGTGCTTTTCCCATGGTAGCGTTAATAGTCTTGGGGGCATATTCTCAAGGACTCATCGCCGAGTTAGCGGCACTTTATCGCAGCCAAAGTGGCGATAAATTTATCGCACCATTCACAAGCAGGTGCTAACAGCCGATATCACCAGTTTTCCTGCGATAGCAGCCGCAAAAAACATCGCCACAAATGATACCGGCAACTAACGCTAATGATATGCAGAGTAGGCGTTCCCGTGCAGAAACCCGCAGAAACACCACTTCGCAACATCCCCAACGACCAGCCAGATCGGCGATAAGATCACAAAACATGCGATAAGGCGCGTTAGCAGCAGGGATTTAACACCTGCTCCTACCTGGTGTTAAGTCGGACGGCAACCTGCACCATAAAAGGGAGCCCAGCCCACAGCCACACCAGAAGAACAACAGATGCCATGGAGCTACTGATCATACAGCTCGGAGCCCCAAGAGGGCCACAACACCCACCGCCACCACACCCAGGCCCGCCACCCCCCTCAGGACCCTCCCCCCCAGACTACCATAGAGGCAGCGCAGACAAAGACACCTGACCTTCCGAAAACGCACCAGCCTCGGAGACTTAACGCCAGAGGAAGCCGTTGCCCACTACAGGCTCAAAAGGACAACCATCCTCCGCATCCTGACCCTCATTGCACACAGGCTGACGGTACCAACACAGCGGAGAACCAACATCCCTCCGCAGACAAAACTGCTGGCCGTGCTGCACCTGTTGGCCTCTGGGACCTTCCAACCAACAACTGCCAGAGTCGGAGGAGTCTCACAGCCAGCCCTGTCAAAGTTCCTCACACCTGTCTTGGATGCCATCATCAGCTTGGTACCCCAGCAACTTTACTTCCCACACACTGCGCAGGAACAGCTGGAGATCAAGCAAGGCTTCTACGCCATAGCTGGCTTCCCGCACGTCTTGGGGGCAATCGACTGCACACATGTACTTCTCGTGCCCCCTGCCGCCACTGCACACAATTACCGCAACAGGAAACACACGCATTCCATCAATGTGCAGGCAATAGTGGACCACCGGGGACTCTTCACCAATGTCGTCGCCAACTACCCAGGCAGTGTGCATGATTCCTTCATCTTCCGACAGTCCACCATCAACCAGCGCTTTCAGGATGGCACCTATGGAATTGCACTGCTCGTCGGTAAGTAACAACTGAACACACCACACACCACAACTCCACCAACATACAACTCACAACTCTGGGAATGCACACGTCACAAAATCACATACAACATGACAAACAACATTCCCACATTCCAGACACGACAACACAACTCACTGTGGTAACTTGGGCTAGCCATGTACACAAGCCAACAACGGCATGGCACCTCAGCCACACAATAGCAGAATGTGGGGAGAGGTGGGAACCAGGCATGTGCGAAGGAGGCAAGTGACCCATGAATGTGAATGTACACAATGCCAAGTGTGGCGTGGATGTGCTGGGCAGACTTGAGTATGCAGACCACAGACACTTCCATGTCGACATACACTGCTGGTGTCTAGAGTGTACTGGACAGTGGACGCAACCATGTTGCCTCAGCCAGTGTGGAAGATCGCGGAAATGTAGCTTGTTATGTCCCCCCCTGTAAGCGTGAGCGGGCTGACCCGGCGTACGCCAGGCCAGCGTAGGGGTGTGAATAAAAAGCCCGTTACTCTGGGCGTGGTTCTCTTCCCGAATGGCCAATGTGTCTGCCAGGGCGGCGCCTCTCACCCCGCCACAAGGCCGACGCCGTGAGCGGCGGTGCCTGCGATCCTGTGCGCCTGCTGCACCCCAGGCCGCTGGTCCCAAGACCCGTCTTGCCCGCCCCAGCGCACCCAGGCCTCACTGCTCACCTGCCGACACCGGCGTGTGTCAAAGAGAGCCCACCACGTGCCGGTGCAAGCTCCAAGCCCGAGGCCCGCGACCTTTGCAGCCTCCTCAGACCATCACGGACCCCGCGACACAGGCCCCCAGTACTCCTTTTTCGTTGACGTACTCCACCGCTGCCTCCGGCCTACACTGCGGACCAGTAGGTCACACATTTGGAACTGAGTCTTGATTATACAATGGCAGAGTACATATGTTCATGGCAGATTTTAAATCACCGTACTCCCTTCGATGTGGTGCCACCAACTCTGTGCATAGCATTCCAACGACACCTGTCTGTGGGCCCTTGCTGACTACTGCCTTCGGCCCACACTGCGGTCCAGCACCGCGGGGTCACCTGTGTACTGCCTACACTGCGGTCCAGCAGGCCTCACACCAATCCAGTCCGGACCAGGCAGGACACGGCATCGTCACAGGCTGCACACACGCTCAGCTCTGGTGCTACTACCTCCGTCAACCACAAATCATTGCCACATGGCATTCCAACGTCGTGTGTGAGAGTACCAAGAGGAGCTGCCTGAACAGCGATTGGCCCGCGCTGACCGCTGCCTCCGGCCTACACTGCGGTCAAGTAGGTCACACATTTGGAACTGAGTCTTGATTTATTTATGGCAGAGTTTGTACCATTGTACAGGCCTCATCGCAGACTGCATCCCCTGCCAGCTCTGGTGCCACTAACTCTGTGCCTCGAAATTCATGGACACCCTCTGGTTGAACTTTGGTGGCGTCTGAGTCTATGGCCTGGGGGTTGTCTTCATCATCATGTAGCTGATACTGACTTGGTGACAAAAATGAGTCTGTAGCATTCATCTCCTCCATATTGCCTGTGTCTGCTTGGTACTGCCCTCTGTATCATGCCCTGGAAGAACACCTTCCACTGTCCCCCAAAACCCTCCGCGACATTCACCTTGGACATCGACGAGGACCCGCTCAGCTCTCGTGGCCCTACCTCAGTGCACCGGTAGTCACCGTCCCATGGCGGTGTTCCATGTGTCGGCCGCTGTGCATCCGGGGCCACTAACTCCGTGCAGCTCAAGTCATGGACCCTTGCTGTTTGAACTGTGAACTTCTGATTGTCTGTTCACTGTTGTAGTTGTTGCCAGCACCAACCACCCCTTGAGGGCTGGCTCACACTCACCCCACACCCATCCAGCACAGGCGTCACTGGACATGTGACCCTGGCAATAAAAGGGGCCGGGCGCACGTGCCCGTAGCCAGTTCCACAAACTATCTAAGTGTGTATGTGTGGTCATTGTGTATGCATGAGGGCCCCGGGCCCTACCACATTGCATTGTGCTGTGTACAGCGGACGCAAACATGTCACCTCAGGCAGTGGGGGAGACCTGGGACATGTAGCTGTGTCGCACACCCCTGTAGGCGTTGCCGGAGTGGGCTGGCGTACGACAGTCCAGCGTAGGGGTGTGGATAATCACCCCGGGGCTCTGGGCGTGGTTAAGTGTTGGGCTTGCTAATGAAGTACCTAAGGCGTGTGTCTCTGTTGTAGTGTCGGCGCCACCCGTCCCGCAATTGACAAAGTTGCAATGTAACATGCCCCCGGAGTGCGGGCTCAGCCGAAGGGGTAAATGAATGAGCGCAAGCCCGCTCGGGGTCCGGGATCATACATGCCAACTGTTGTGTGTGTATCACTATTGCCGCAGCATAAGCCAAAGGTCTTGCCTCGACCGCAACGCGAGTTCAGCCAGCCATGTACTCTACATCTGTGTCCGCCCTATCCTCACCATAGGCCTACACACACATGGTCGCCCACCTTCAACGCACAACATCACAGTGTTGTCAGGCTTGTGGACATGCGCAGACAGGCATGACAATGATGTGCCGTAGGAGTGCAAGTGATGCAACCGCGCAGCGCACACAAGTAAATGGGCTCGGGGGGAGGGAGGAGCAGCAATGAGGCTACGTTGTACACATTGATGGCGCTCATTTGCTACAAGCAGGACATGTCAAACAGGAATCACTATGACACACATATCACACGCCAATCAACTAGTGAGCCTGCCAACACATCATGCAGAACAAACTATTGACTCATGTCTCTCTGCACTGTCACAGGTGATCAAGGATATGCACTCTGCCCTTGGATGATGACACCCCTCCGAGGCCCGAACACACAGGCCCAGAGGCAGTACAATGCGGCCCACAAACGCACCAGGGGCATCGTGGAACGCACATTTGGCGTGTTGAAGTCACGTTTCAGGTGCCTGGACATCACAGGTGGAAGGCTCCTGTACAGCCCAGACATCGTGTGCAAGATGATCGTTGCATGTTGTGTGTTGCACAACATATGTGTACGCACCAATGCCCCATGGTTACAAGTGCCAGATGCACCGGACGATGATGAGGAAGATGAGGCAGGTGGACCACACCCCACTGCAGCTGCAGCAGGAATAGCCCGTAGGAACAACATCATTGACAATTTTAACACGGGCATTTGTCGCGTTATCGTGAGAATATCGCATGGTGCAGCCGGGTTGGGAATACTGCGTTAACACAGTGTTATTTTCCCGCAATAGACTGCGATGTGAGAAGTTGCGTTACGCGAATTTGGCGATGGTTAACACACATTCTTGAGAATATCCCCCGTGGAGTACTAGTCTGTACCTGTGCGGGAGTGGCAGGTCCTGCTGCAACAGCAGTTCTGAGGCTCAAAGTGCATTGTACAAACTGTACAAGTCTCCTGCATAAGGCGACTGTGTAATGTAACATCCCTACCACTTCTGCAAGTGTTAAGTTGTCAGGACAAGGAGCAGGAGTGTAGCCATTCAAGACTGGCCATGTAGTCCCTTCATTGCTCAGGGGCCCAAAACAGACATTTCTGTGTGTATGTGGCAATTGACCAGCTAACCAGTTCTGATGTTCCTGGTAAGTTAAAGGCATTTCCACATCTTGATAAGCCAGCGGTTCTACCGCTGTAAAAGCACGAAACTGCCCTGAGGCAGCATCAATAGGCTCGAACCATGAGTAAAATATCTCAAAGGCAGAAGCTGCATGTGGAGTTATTACAAAAGTAACTGCCCCGCCTCATCAGGGACCTTGAGCTTTGACATGCTGAATAACTACTTCCCTGTAATTGGCCCCTATCACAATAGGTGCCACTATAGAGAACAGATTCTATTAAAAATTGAAATCAAATGAATTAGAAAACCCCCAGAATGGGAAATAACCTTTTTGAGTCAAGCTTGACAAACCTACCGAAAATAGGTGCTCCCATATCCCAAGTAAGAGATAACTATGATTTCTATGAAAGTCTCAATGGGGAGGTAATAATGGTTCACTTGTGTGTGAAAAGTGACAAAACGCACTCAAGGCGTAACCGTAAAATACGGGTCCCACTTTAGGTGCCAACAGTTGTATAATCTACAACTTTGGCGTAGTTATACAAGGTTTGCTTTCACACCAACGGGTGACACGGGTGACCTTGGTTCAATGCACCAATGATAAATATGAAAGACACGTTATTTTAGCCCAGCAGAACATTACTCAATCTGTAATTGAAATAGTGTTATTGCTTTTGGGTTACTAACAATCCTTATGAAGGGATCAAAGTACCATGGTAACAGGTACAAACCTATTTCGTTGTTCATAATATCACACACACACACATACAAACACTGCACTGAGAAGAATGAACACTTAAGCAAAAGTATTTATTACTACAGGATCAATCTGTTTCTCATTAATACTAGAACAACTACACAGAACATTACAAAACCAGCAAGAAGGCATGTTATAAGCAATAAGACGAAAATGAACATTTCTAGCATAGTTAAAATGTCATCTAGAACCTAACACCCTAACATTTACTTCTATACACTACACTAAGAGAGCATGGAAGGCAGAGCAACTTCCGGTCTAGAGTTTCTTAGGGAGAAGAGATGCACTGCATACCTTGTTGACAGCAAAGACTGTCTTTATCAGCGGAGATGTGAAGGGCAAACACACACTACAGTAGTGGTGTCCCTCCAGGACTCAGCTTTATTAGCTTCAGGCAAGATGTAGCATCTGCTAAGTGTGCAGGAAGGGGCGTAACACAGGGCCCCGCAGCCCCTGCGGTGCGGGGGCCCCCAAGCTCCAGGGGGCCCCCTCAGCACAGCACTTCGGCCGGAGAGCTCTTGATAGAGTCCGGAGGGGGCCCCTCCACGTACCTTGCAGGGGGGCCCCCTCAATTTTCGTTACGCCACTGTGTGCAGGCTGTAGGTGAGACCGTCTCTGGCAGAATCTGGTGCGATAATCAGGTCGAAGGACCTCTCCTGACAAGTGGTCAAGTGTCAGTCCTTAGATACTTATAAATCTTATTATAAACTGGTATTTCTGACATAAGTTTAGGAATGTCTGACATAAATTATGTGCATCAAGGTGTGTGTCCCAGATATTTTCTTATGAACAAATAAGGTAAAAAGGACGCCAATTCAGGCTACATTAATTCAGCTATATGTCCGTATTTGTTTTTATTTACCCTTGACATGGTGAAAAGTAGACATTTGACCCAGATGAATGTTGCATCAAGTGTTATACCTATGTCACTAATTGAATGACTTGACACTTTCATAGTTCTTAGAAAGATAAGGTCAGGCGACATCTGCGTCAAATGGCAGACATGACAATGATTCTGCACGGACCAGGAAAGATGGCAAATTCCATTGTCTAAAATTCAGAAGATGGTGACCTCCTTTCTCTAAAATGAAGTCAAGGCCTACATAAAATGGAGTCGGACGTTAGGGGCTTTATGTAACCGACAAGGATGCCCCTTGTTCCAGCTCCTTCTCTCTCTAATGATAGAGCCCTTGGCGGAACGAATCGGCTGAGATGCGCCACTCTGCGGGTTCTTATGGACATGCTGGTGGGAGGATAGGGTTTTCCTACATGCAGACAACCACATTGTATACATCCGCGACCCCCCACAATCATTACCCTGTCTAATGCACATACTCCGAATTTATGGCGAGGCCTCTGGCTCATCCATAAATTGGATGAAAACGACCTATTTTCCAGTGTCCGGAGACCACACTGACCTCCAGAAGCAGGTAACCCTTGATAAACAACAAGCATGGGATTTGAACATCCCACTATTTCTCTCCCGAATAAAACACAACACTGAATCTTGGAATTCACTGCCAATTAACATAGAGGCTAGGAGGGCTATGTTCAAAATGCTCTCTCTCTCTCAACTGCTCTGTACCCTTTAATACTTCCCCTAGCACCAGCTGCAATCTTTCTTCCAAATACTACGCAAGATGATTATATAGTTTGTATGGGCTGGCACACACACTTGCATTTCATACAAAAAATGTGTTTTACCATCATGACAGTGGCATGGGCCTCTCATATATGTGTGGAGCCGCTACTGATTTAGAGGATGCGGTGGCGGCACTGGTGCAAAACCCCTCCAGTCTGGCTCAGAGGAGAAATGGCCCACCTCTGTCATTCTAGAGTTACGCTGGGAGAGTGCCTCCATTTGCTACTCAGGGGTGGACGTGTACAGAACTCCTAAACTGCTTTGGAAGGGACACTTTACCAGAGCCATGTTGACAGCATGGAGCTCAATATCCTTTTGGAGCACCCTGCCGTTTTCGGTTCATGGATGGATTGCCATATCCAAGATGGCCCTGTTACCATGACTATTATATCTCTTTGCAGCACTTCAGATTGAACTCCCTAGGTCATACTTCTGGAAATTGGATAGTTTGCTTACCACTTTGTACTGGGAAACTTCTAGATGCAAGGTGCCCATTCGAAGCAGTGACTGCCGATGGATGTAGGGGGAATGGCTGCACCAGATTTCGAATTATACTACTTGGCTGCTTAACTGCAATGGGTCGCCCGCTGGAGATCGGCGCTCTGGGAATCAGCAGGCACCTGCGAGCGCGGGATGTCTACTAGAGCTCTCCTAACCTGTATCCTGATGCACCTCCCTCCTCTCTCAATGGCTCACGAAGAGTATATCTTAATCCGCACAGCGCGGTATGTATGGGCAAGGGTACCACAGAGGACACACTCCAGAACCCTGTACACTTGCAAACTCCCCTTATTGAGGCTGCGCTGGATTAGAGGTATAGGCCCGACGTGGGTGTCAATATTATGGGGGATTTATTCACAGGGGGCGAGCTGAGTTCTTTCTTGGACCTCACAGAGACGTATGATGTACCGGCAGGGCACTTTCCGTTACATGGAGCTTTTAACAGTCTGGATCAGTGACTGGTGGAGGATGGGCTCCTCGGAACCCAAGGGACATGAATGCCTCCGTTACCCATTTCTTATCTCTGGAAGGACCAGGGCGATTACCCTGCTGTACCTAGCACTGTTAAGGGGCGCGCAGATGTATCTCTCGCCCTTAAATTGCTGGTGGGAAACGGATTTATGACCAGTGCTCTTTGATTCTGCCTGGAAGTCGATACGGACATCTACCCCCAAAGTATCTCGGAAAGTTAGGTTTAAACGTATTCAATTTTACTACCTGCACCGGGCGTACCTTACACCTCGGCGACTACATACTATGCTCCCTGGTGCGTCGGCAGGCTGCCCTCGTTTTCATGCGTCGGAGGCTGGGTTTTTCTATTTATATATATATTCTATAACAAAAGCTCGACATAGTTCCACAAACAATGGTAGTTTGAAGGGTCTGGCTAAATCAGGATGATTGCTATGGATGAGCAAGATGCATGGCCATAAACCTCCAAAACATTTTTTTATTATTTTCCTTTCAGAATGTGTGCTATAGATGGAGATCAGCTGCTTTTTGTTGCATTTTCCAAGTCATATCAGTGTATGTCTCCTTTGAATAAAAAGAGAAGAGTCAGGCCTGGTTCTAGATGGTGGGCCAGACGCTCCCAAAATAGCCCAGTAGCCCACCCAAGGCCCATTCATGAGTAGAATACAATCCTTTGTGTTTTTACTCAATGAAACAAATAACAAAGGACTGCAACCTCGTTATCAAAACCTAATTGTGCGGGTTTCGTGTATAACGCCACTGCCTTGGGCTACCATAAGTGTCTGGGGACAGGGGTGAGGTCACAGGGGGTTATTGCTATTACAGCACAAGTGTAAATAGGAGTACGTGAGACACCCCCATATATGGAGACTGCAAGTTCCTGTGAGACAGTAATTAAGAAATGAATGCGATGCAGCGCACGCAACGAAATTCGTCTTATTTATTTAATTGTTTACTTACCTCCGTTCATCCATATTCCGGTGTTTACCACCCCCCACCCTGCTCCTCCCCCGGCCCACCGCCCCACGGAACTCCCTCCACGGGCCGCTACTGCTTGTGGCGGGAGGGAAGGGTGGGGAGGTTTGGGATGCAGGACGGAGGACGGAGGAGGAGGGAGGGCGGGCTCGCGCGGTGCCGTGACCGCGCTCCAGACTCATAAACAACCGTCACATGGTGCCCCCAGACCTGCAGAGCCACTGTTTGCGAAAACAGCATCCCCCTCGGAAGTACCCTCTCTTCCGGTCACCAAGCGAGGCTGCCGTCATCCGGAGACGCAGCCAGGGCCATGAAATGTGCTCCGCGGTGCCCTCCCTGCCCAGACTTCTCGTGTTTTCTCCCAGACGTGTGCTTCTCTCTCTCTCAAACCCCGCACTGTCTGGCAGGGGACGGCTTATCTGCTTAGATATGGGCAAGCCGAGCCCTATCACAGCTGCTTTCCTTGCTTGTAGTAATATTTTGTGTGCACTCGCCGCCCTTTTCTTGTTTACTGCAGTTTACGAAGAGCTCAGGTGTGTACACAGAAAAGCTTTTAAGAAGCTCTGACTCGCGATCAGAAAGAAACCAAAGCGCGCTGGATCGGGTGTCACACGGGGATGGACGGAGAAACTGACGAATGTTATCGCATCCTAACATTGCCTTCGAATTGAAAAAAGTAATACGAGCAGAAGTGAAAATAGTGACTGTTGAATGTTAAACTCACTCTATTCGTCATTGAAAAGCTTCTAGCTACTATTAAATTGTGTAACAATGTATCTGTATAGTACACCGTTCACCAATTACTTCGCCTTTTGGCTATTTTCTCAGACGTCATCCTGCAGTTGTAATCCATTCAGCAAAGATTCTCGCACAATGCATTTCCTTCACAGATGTCTTTTGTAAAGGCAGTGGGTAGAACCTTCCAACCTGCCCTGTCATTGTCAGGTGTGTGGACTGTGTCTCATGCTGCTTTACAATGGCAGTCCGGATCTTGAGGCCGTCTGTCTGACGTGTCGTGTCTTCTGTGTCAGTATTGATGTGTACAGTACGACCTCGGTTATTATCTTCTTTTTACAGCAGTTGGTGGGTCTTGGGTTTCTCATCTGTGATGTGCTGTTGTTGCCCAGTGCCATAGTGTGGAGTGACAACATTTTTAAAACCCAAAACCAGGATATTTAGCGATAAATGGAAGGAGGACTACAATTGTACATCAAACGAGCACACAGAAAGCCGGCGCTTATCAGCAGAGAACTACGGAAGAGGCACTAAGAAAATAAATAAACTGCAATTTTTAAAGCCAGTATCATACCTGTCAATTAAATTGCTTTGTTAGGACGGCTGCTAACTATTCCTGCTCTGGAAATAATAAAAACGCACCTCACACAGTTTTCAGTCGAACATCTCTAAAAACCGGAATTTAAGTTCCATTTCCCGAAATCAGTCAGGACAGCTGGTGGAAAACCAGCGACTGTCCCGGCAAATCCAGCTCGCCTCGTCAGCTTACTCTAGTGAAAACATGCCAGCCAGGAATCTTGTGTTCCTATGGTCTTGTAGTTGGAACTGATTGGGCCCAACCCTTCACTTTATCTTTTCTACTATGTGTTTTTTGTGGGTGCACCGTCCCTGTGTTGTCTGTGTTTTTCCGCCACCCATTGTTGCTCTGTTGTAAGTGTCCCTTTGTCCTGGTGCCACCGTAGCCCCTTGTTATCCCTGTCCCACGAGTGTCCTCTCAGAGGTCTACATACATATACAATTAATATACATACATATATATGCAAACACATACATATATGCCTAAATATATATAAACATATAGATGTACGCATATATATTAAACACAATTACTTTTGATGCATACATATATATATCTATACAAATACATATACATATAATTATATCTGCAATAAAACATATGCAAATATATAACCATATTTAAAAAATGCATGCTTAAGTATTACAATATATATACTTACATTATACTAATTACAGCACATATTACTCTACCAACAACACACAAACTTACTATTCCAAACAACATCACTAACAATACTTCTGCATAACACTAGTCTTATACTACACCCACTACAACAATATCCCTTACAGTGCTATTCGGCACTTCTCAACTTCATTATACCTTCTCCCTATTAACTCTACCCCCAAAAACTTTCTTCAGCATCATACTATTATACTCCTATCTATACGCCATTCACCCTAATGCTATTCTTCAAATCACTCTCCTTCCAAAATCTTAAACACTGCTACTCTAATAATAAATTATGCTTTTAACTACTACACAATTATCAAACACCATTCTAGAGACATAAAATCTCAATCGATACAAAACATACACTATAAATACAAAACAAAAAACAATACCATTCCCAATAAAATTGCTTTAACTTTAACAAAGGCGAGACCTATTGCATTTCCAATGCTTGTTTCCTTAGCTGTGGAACCTCTGGCCGCCCACCTCCATGATCGGGAAACCGAGTGGGGCATACCATTAGGTGACGGCACTCATGCGGTATCCTTATATGCAGATCTGCTTGTATATTTAAGAGATATCACCACCGTCCCTGCAACCATTGTGCACACACTTAGCCAGTTCGCTGTCCTTTCGGGCTTGCATGTCAATTGGAATAAATCCTGTTCCTTCCGGTACATCTCCACTATACCTGACCCATGCCTTACTATCAACACAATTCCACTTAATTGGCAAACCAACACGTTTCGATATTTGGGAGTACAAATCTACCATTCCCCAGCAGACCTCTTTGAAGGTAATTTGGTATGAGCGGTCCCGTCTTTGAGAGCCCAGATGGCTTTCTGGAAAACGCTACCCTTGTCGGAGATTGGTCGAGTGGCATTACTTAAAATGGTTGCGCTACCACGCCTCCTGTATTATTTTGTGAACTTACCCCTCCATATCCTTGTATCCTTTTTCCGTTCGTTTGAGAGTGTAATGAGAGATTTTCTATGGAACAATTCCAGATGTTGCGTAGCATTGGCAAAGCTATATCAACCTATAGATCGGGGTGGCCTTGCATTGCCCCACTTTGAACAATACTATCTAGCCGCACAGCTTCAATTGGTGGCACAATGTCTCTCTGCTTTGCAACTGTCTGACACTGCCACGTTACTACCAGCCTGCAGCCAGTCTCGTTTATTGCAGCTCTTTAACCTTTGTGTTTGAGCCCCACTGCCACAGCTTACATTATTGCTGGTTGCCTATCGCTGCTATAGACGTAGCCTTTACATCACACACCAGACCTCCCCTTATGCCCCAGTGCTAGCGATACTAGACACACCGCACGGTACGAGGTTTACCATCCGAGCGGAACTAGCTGAATGGGAAGCCGCTGGAATCCAGACAATGGGCGACCTTTACAGAGATGGTACACTCTTACCATATAGCACTCTGACGGACTCCCCCGGGACAATTCTTACTCCATGCTTCCCTCATAGGGGCACTGAGTCGCAGCTGGGGAAATATGACCAATGAACCACTTATGCACCTTGCTATACTGTAATTACATATCGTAGGATGAGGCAAACACTTGATCTGCTGGCTAGCAGGATCCCTATGCACACATACAGCACTGACTCTCACGCCAGTACGAAGTAGATAGGAGGCGGACCTAGGCCATCCCTATGTTGACAAGGAATGGGATGCTGTGTTGGAGGACCCTGTCAAAATCCCCCAGAATTCGGTGTCCCGGTTGATCCAACTGTATATTATACATAGAGCCTATCTTACCTCTGATAAAATAAACAGGTATTTTGGACGACCTGACTCCGTTGCCCCCATTGTCAGATAATAAATGCAAACCTTCTGCACATGCTATGGGTCTGTCCCCGGTTACAACACTATTGGAAAGATATAACAGTTCCACTGTCACACTGCACCGACAGGGTACTCATATTTACATGAGAAGTATGCATTTTGGTGATGTATCGCAGGGGCAAGAAATTAAAAGTTACATCTTGATTTTGCGACCAGGGGCTACTATTGGTCAAACGATTTATTACCCGCAGATGGAAATCTCCTGATCCTCCCACACTGTGGCCTGGCTACGCTTATTCACTAACTGGGCACAGGCAGAAAGCACTGCCCTGCATTGAGAGGACAATTTGGGTCCTATTGCCATACACTGGGACGCTCGCATGACAGATCTACACACTGAAATACCTGCTGCCTCCTTAGCTCACAGCGCCCCATCTGAAGGGGATGATGTAGCTCGAGATGAGGAACGCGACGCACCTCCCGCCAATGCGGACATCATTTTCCCCACCGCTATTAGCTGTAACCTACCCTCTATTGGCATTCAAACTAATGGTGGTAGCCATAGTAATGGGAGCCTGCACTCACCTAGATGAACATATATATATATAATGCACGTAGCACTGGAGAGATGAGAACTCTCGACTGGGCAAATGCGTTGTAGGTAGCCATATAAAAAGTTTATGTTATATTATGTTTGTTTTGAAGCAAATACTGTTTGTATCTGTAATTACAAGTGAGTGAAGACTGGAACATTTGCCAGTGATCACTAATGGAGCTTTTTCGTACATACCAGTGTTACACTGTTAAAGCATATATCAGGGTGTTGTTGTTGGTGACTGCATATATAGTTATCATTCGGCAAAATATCAATACGCTGTACAAATGATGCTAACACTGTATGTAACATGACTCTGCTTATTTATATATGAATAAACAATAAAACAGATTTAAACAAAAAATAAGTAAACATAATCCATAAAACATGCAAGCAAATGTATGATACTGGGAAAGACACAACAAGACAACACTAAATGGTCTATTCTCTATTATTGTTTTGTATCAACATAATACATGAAACTTGGATTAGAAGTTATCAGTCATTGTATCCAATATGCTATAGATCCAGGGCCTTGTTTACAAGAAGTGACAAATCGCTGCACTGCGACAGCGATGCGTCAAAATTACTTACAAAACGCTACGTCATTTGTTTACACCATGGATGCACCATATTTACAGTTTGGGGCACTATGGTGTAAGCAGAGGGCTACGTGAAAAAAAATGACACTGGCGTGGGTGTTATGGCACAGCAAAAACTGACGTATCTGCCGGAAAAGTGTTGTAAGGCCCATTTGCGTCACGTAACATGACCCAAACCACCTTTGCGTCACATTTCACTGCGTGTAACGTGGAAAAATATACAAAAAATCGACGCAAATTTTTTAAAAATGCCAAACTTTATAGAAGGCAGCCATGGAGCAGGGACAAGAGACCAGCAGCCAGGACAACAACCCCAACAGCACCAGTCAGGATGTCCAGACAGACTGCCAGGGGAAGAGGAAGTGCAACTTCAGTGAGGAGGAGAATGAGATCCTGATCAGTGAGGTGACAGACCACTGACATCAGCTGTTTGTCTCCTCAAAATTGCCATTACCAAAGAAAGAAGCCATTTGGCACTCCATATTTGCCAAGATCAACAGCATAGGACAAGCGCAGAGAACAGTAACTGACTTGAAGAAATGCTGGCATGACATAAAGCGCAGGAAAAAGGAAAAACTGCCCAGCAACCTGAAGGCAATAAGTGTACAAAAAGGGGTTCCCATGTAAGTAGATACGTTCCTAAGTCAGGGCATTAACAACAATTGTATAAAGAACTACTCAGGCAAACTAATGAGAATGAGGGCATAAAAGTAATAGTACAGGAACCCAGATCGTAATTAATAATGAAAACTTGTTTATTAATATCAAAAAGAGAGATGAAAAAATCATGATCAGTGTACATTTCATGAATAACATGTCAATAAATTCATTTTTTGTAAAACAATTTTTACTTCTATCTGAAATAAGATAAAACAGACCTATTTACTCATTCACGCTCCAACATTCATCCTGCTATTTATATCATTCAGTAGTTTATGTGCAAAAACGAGCCTAATTAATATTCTAATTCAAGTATTACATGAGAAGTATCTTCTTCTATGTATACATAGACAAAAGTTAATACTATGTTCCAATTACAATGATAAGTCTTCTTATAGCCAATAGCAGGTCATTTCATCAATGGTCAAAATTCATAAGGGCTGTACATTCTAATTCCTTATGGCTCGTGATAATTGGATGCGTTGGTTGGAGACTAAATTATCATGTGCAATGCGGCTTGTAGAGCTTGAACATTTTCATGTACATCATGGCTTGTTGATTATGAACCTACGCGCGTTTCGGCTAGATAGCCTTCATTTCCAAGGCGAGGGTGACAATAAGAGAGGTAGTCATGTCCCTCTGAGCAAGAGTCCACAAAAGTGATGGACAAGCTGTGGTCGAGGTGGGGCTTAGTATCAGGTGTTCTTAAGCACTTCGGTTTATCACTCGGCTCATGGCAAAAACTCTCTTGTCAGGTCTGAACGGAGTTGATTCCCAAAAGCCACTGACTGGCTCGCCGGCCAGACCGTGGATTCTGGCACGAGAACTTTTGCAAGTTGGATCACCACTTTAACCACGATATCGAGAGTGATATCGCTGATACCGAGTCAGGACATCCAGACCTTGACCTTCACTCGAGCTCTGCGAATCTCGTATTTTATCGACTCTGGCTGCACACTGCATGATTGAATCAGGATACCAGAACCCTGACACCGATTTGTGCTTCGCAATATACGCTTTTGGGAATCAAGACCGTTCAGACTTGACAAGAGAGTTTTTGCCATGAGCCGAGTGATAAACAGAAGTGATTAAGAACACCTGATACTAAGCCCCACCTCGACCACAGCTTGTCCATCACTTTTGTGGTATCTTGCTCAGAGGGACACCACTACCTCTCTTATTGTCACCCTCGCCTTGGAAATACCCACATAGACGAGGTATCCAGTCACCATGCCTTCCTGATGAAGGCTGTCTACCCGAAACGCGCGTAGGTTCATAATCAACAAGCCATGATGTACATGAAAATGTTCAAACTCTACAAGCCGCGTTGCACATGATAATTTAGTCTCCACCCAACGCATTCAATTATCACGAGCCATAAGGAATTAGAAGGTTCAGCCCATATGAATTTTGACCATTGATGAAATGACCTGTTATTGGCTATAAGAAGACTTATCATTGTAGGTGGAACATTGTATTAACTTTTGTCTATGTATACATAGAAGAAGATACTTCTCATGTAATACTTGAATAAGAATATTGATTAGGCTCGTTTTTGCACATAAACTACTGAATGATATAAATAGCAGGATGAATGTTGGAGCGTGAATGAGTAAATAGGTCTGTTTTATCATATTTCAGATAGAAGTTAAAAAAAAATTTTTTATGAATTTATTGACATGTTGTTCATGAAATGTACACTGATCATGATTTTTTCATCTCTCTTTTTGATATTAATAAACAAGTTTTCATTATTAATTACGATCTGGGTTCCTGTACTATTACTTTTATGCCCTCATTCTCATTAGTTGCCTGAGTAGTTCTTTATACAATTGTCAGCAACCTGAAGGCAGCCATGTAGACCGGAGGAAGCCCAGTGCCACAGGAGGAGCTGGATGCCTTGAAGGAGTGGGTGGCAGCTGCATTTCCAGAGTAGTTGGTGGAAGGAGTTCCAGGACAAGACAGTGCAGGCAATGAGGAAGAACAAGACCTACAGGGTATATCGCAACAAGGGGCAATGTGGGCAAAAAGGTCATGTCGTGCAGTACAGCTAGCTAAGCACCAGTATTCCACTGCTCGTGTGTGCAGGGCAAAGGGCAGGTATGCAGGTCATGTACTGTTAAGCATCACATAAATGTAAGTCACACTGCCTAATTACATGTTGCACAGCTCACTCCAGCTCCATCATGTTTCTTCCTTCCATGTGTGAAGAACTGCACCAGTCCACGGCCATCTCTGTATACTGCCCCTTGTAGTCGTATGTACATGAGTCACCAGAACTACAAGTCCCACCGTACCCTGCAAAAAACATGGGATCTCAGTTACAAGAGGCCTGTGCTGCCATAGCCTCACTTTTATTAACACTCTAGTGGTGCAGGCCTCTCAATCATACCCATGATGCGACGCTAAGCCACCCTGTGTAGCTATGAATGGCCTCATAGGTATGGATTAAGGCAAAGCAGTTCAAATTGCTGCCTTGCCTTACTCTGCATTCATGTAGCTTTGCAAGGCCCCCCAGAGGCGAGTCTGCACTGTGAGCCTTTGTAACGTCAAGAAAAGTGACATTCTGGGGGCACACTGGGCTTGTAATTAGCACCTGGGTGGGTGAGGGGGTGAATGCAAGTGAGGTACACCAGAGGACCATGTGTGTTGACATTCAAGATGGTGGGTGGCCCTGGTGGGCCTCTGGTAGTGCAGTGCATTGTAGGCGTTGTCTGAGCACGTACAACTGCCAGTGTGTATGGATGGGGATACATTGCATCGGAAGGAGGTGAGAAGCAAATGTGTACAGCAAAGTAGCCTGACAAACACACATTCACTGCTTTGTCGGACAGTGTCACACCAGTGCCGTAGCTGGGAGGGGATGACAGAGAGGAGCCCATTGGGGCACTATATCCTACATGTGATGTGGCCCTGGTTAAAGACGTAGCACGTGGAAGGAGGGAGTCTGGAGGCAAAGTGTCTCACCATGCCACATTTGTCAAAGTCAGTCAAGGTATAGGATGAACTAGTTTGCCACCATCAAGCACATGAGTTAGGGATGGTAGGAGGCTGAGATGAATGGGGCCAGTTGTGTGGCAAACCTGTGTAGGTACATATCACCAATTCCAGCACTACTACCATGTGGGGTTTAGGCTGACCAAGAACTCTCAAAAATAGGCTGGCATGTCAGTCTATTGGATATGGTCACACACATTGTTGGTGTTGTAGGCACAAGAGAGTCAATGTAGTATCTGGGTTCCATCAGTGTGTGGCAGTAAGTTGTGTCCCTGGTCCAAAATAAAAATTTCCAGAGGAGACATATACACAAGTGCAGGTGAGGGGGCCAGAGTCAAACATTGTGTGATGCTCTGAAGATAAACTACTCTTGCAATGATGAAATGGGGTGAGCGTCTGAGCTAGCAACCTACATACTTTCACTGGGCCTATTCCCTCAGAGCTGCTACACTGTGCCTACTGTCCAGTAAAATGGAATCAAATGTGTGTACTTTACTCACATCAGTATCTACCATTCAGAAAACCACCCTAAGAACATGCCCTCACACATTCCTGCAGTGTATCAAGGTTGGAAGTTGTGTAGAGGATATGTGTGAAATACAGAACCCTCGGCCACATGAATTCCCAATGTGCATTCAAGACAGCACAACAAGGCAGAGTGCTGTGGTTTACTGTGTGAACGGCAGACTGCAGGTACATAACTGATTAATGACCGAAGCAACATCACTTCCACAGGAGCAAAGGGCCGATTACTGGTCACAGGGAATGCAGGCTCCTTGGGGATTAGGTGGAATGTGCATAGTAGTGGTGTCAATACGTTCAAATACATTGGGGCATCACTGGAACTTCACTTTTTATTATGTTTCAGCCATGCACTGGGCTTACCAGTATCTACAAGGCCACGTAAAGCCACCCTGCATAGCTTTTCATGGCTTTGTAAATATAGAAAGGCAACACAGCACAAGTTGCTGCATTGCCTCACACTACAAAGGCAAGGCGTACCAGGGGCCTCATGGTCGTATTCCCAGGTAACAGCCATGGCATTTCAGACATTCCCAGGTTTAAAACAAGCTGGAAATCTGGGAATACGTCAATATTTGACGCCTCCACTGAGGAGGTGTAAGTGAGGCGCAACAAGGAGAAATAACATACTTTCCCCACAAATTTTTATCTTCCAATGTGTGCTGCCTTCAACAGCACAAACAGAAAGAGAAAATTGCCTCCATATCTTGTTTTTGGTCAGCAAGGTGCCCCTTCCTGCACAAAAACATTCATCCCTACAACGTAGGCACCCTTGCACCCTGCTGCAAGGGTGCCTGCATTGGTGCATGGCAGCCATTTGTGCCCCAGTGCTGTGGAAGAGGACAGGAATACTCAGATACTGGGCATTCATGTCCTTTTCTGTTTGATGTAAGGCAGCGCAGCAGGAGGCTTGCAATGTTGCCCTACGCCATAAACTTGTAAATGAGGCCATGATTGTCAACCTTTTGACTCATGAGCAACTGACATGGATCTCCATCAACATAAATCTTTTCCATTCCAGAGGATGAAACACCAACTCCTGACCAGCTGCATGTCTTGGAAGTGGATCCTGTGGAGGATGACAGACTGCCAAGCCTCAACCACGACACCCTCCAGCAAATCCTGGACTCCATCCAAACATGATCTCCAGTCACGGGAAGGGCCAACAGCATTGTGGGGCCTCTAGATCATCTGCCTCTCACCCACCAAACTGCATCTGCCAAGCTACCCCTAACACAGGACTCCAGGGACCCTTAAATAGTCTTCCAACGTCGTGTCGTAGGAGTCCAGCAGGAGCTGGTAGATGAGGTGTGGGCAGGGATGGAGACAGTGGCGGGCACTCTAGAGGGAGTCCATAAGTGCCTCAGCCCCAACAAGGACACCTTGGAGGCTGTAATCAGCACCACCCTCTGCTTCATGGCTTGGACCGGCACCTGGCTGACATCGCTGGTGTCATGAGGCAGAGGCATGAGCAAATGCCATGCCAAAGTGGCACCAGCGAGGTTGTCAACCAGCTGGGGGCAATATGTAACATCCTGGGGTCCATGAAGAGGAAGCAGGACTCCTATGTGGCAACAATGGATGCCTACCAACACGATGCTGCTGCTGTGCTGGCAAACCAGCAGGTCCTTTTCTGTGCTTTGCTGCCTTACTTGTTGGCGCAGGGAAATGCGCTTGGACCTGGGGGTCCACATCTACAGCCCCTGATGTGTGTGTGCCTCTGTCAGCTCCAGGACCTTCAACACCACCCTCATGTGAGGCACCACACACATCAGAGGACGAAGATGTGGACTGCAGCTCTTTGCAAAGGTAATATGCCCGGTAGCATATCTTTGTGCCACATGGCCAGTTTTTCCAATGCCCTGTGCTTAAGCCCATGCCAGTGTACCTCTCACCAAGGACTGTCGTCCATTTGCTTGCCCACCTGTTGATCTCATCCACATGTGGGTTGTCTATGTGAACTTTCTTTCCTAATCGCAATTTGATCTTCCTCCTCACTGGAACACTCCTCTCCTCAACATGTCCCAAGACATGTATCTCCCCTGGAATCTGTCTGGACATCCAATGGCTCACTAACGATGTTGGAGTTGTCCCAAGGACTGCCACTTGTTCCTTGGTTGACGTGTGAATAAAAATACTTTCTAGATTCAGTATGTTGTAGTCCTTGTCATGACTGCAGTAAGTACACCATGGTGGATGTGCAAACTCTTAAGATGCTTCATAACATCCAAAAGGAAATGTGTTTGTGCCACCCAGGGGTAAATATGCACAGTGCATGCTAAATAGTTTATGTGATCCTTATCTGCTACTAAACTATCAAGTCCCACCCAAGGTCACATGCAATTTGCTAGTTACACTATGGCCAAAGCATTGTTTATGACGCTTTGCCCTTGATGCGTGGTTCCGTCTGACGCTCTTTCGACTCAAGCGTCATGTTTTGTGATAAAGCGTTAGTTTTCTTACAAAAGCGTCACGTTTACTACAGAAAAACCACCTTTCATACTATAGAGTCAACTTTCTTACTCAAACGTCACTTTTAGTGGTAATGCATGACTTTCCGTGCCAAAGAGTCACGTTTACTACACAAGTCACCTTTCATACTATAGTCATTTTTCTTACTCAACCGTCACTTTTAGTGGTAATGCGTGACTTTCCGTTCTAAAGAGTCACGATTATACGGAAAAGTCACCTTTCATACTATAGAGACACCGTTCATACTCAAACGTCACTTTCAGTGGTAAAGCGTGACTTTCTACGCTAAAGAGTCATGTTTACTACAGAAAAGTCACCTTTCATACCAAAGTCACCTTTCTTACTCAAATGTCACTTTTAGTGGTAATGCGTGACTTTCTATGCTAAAGAGCCATGTTTACTACAGAAAAGTAACCTTTCAAACCAAAGGTTCCCCTTTCACACTATAGTGTCACCTATCCTACTAGAGTGTCACTTTTCCTAGTCAAACATGTTTGTTTACTGACACATTGCTATGGAAAAGGAGAGGAGAAAGGAGAACTTCCAATGAGAGGGCCCGCACCTGCACCAATAGCGGAGACTAGAGTAGAAAAATATGACAATGGTGTAGTACAGTACTCACAATTGCGTTGGCTTACTTGGGCTGTCGCTCGAGCCGTGTTAATGGCTTCACTTGCAGTTTACACTGTTCATGAACATGACACGGTCCACCCTGTCCCGCCCCTAAACAAAAGACACCCAGGCCAGGCACCGAGGGCAGGCCCAGATGACTCTTTCTTTCAGGTCATTCTCTGTGACTCTGGGATGCCGATATAATATATATTACCTACTGGTGTTCGCCAGTGGGCAGTTATAGTTAGGACCTAGTTTCCATAGGAAAGGGTTTTTTGACTTGCCTATATCTTTGGCGCCATTTGATGAATCTTCGCAAAATTTTCCAACCAAAGTGCATCGATGATTCTAGTTGTGCATGGAAAATTTGGGGGCGAGCCGTCAAGTAGGGGGCCGAGAAAAATGGAGGGGAGGGGGAGTCAAAAAAGTGAGTTTCCTATGTTAATTCCCATAGGGATTTCAGACACAACTACAGACCGAACCGCTGAACGGAATTACACCAAATTTGACAGACAGGTAACTCTTGGTCCAGAAACCAACCTATTTGCGAATTGGTGTAAATCCGTTCAGTAGTTTGGAAGATATTAAAGAAAAAACAATATATCTATGGAAGCGAATGCTCTGCGAACTCTTCTGATCTCGTGTTGAGATCTGATTGGCTGCCAACACTTCAACCAGGAAGTGTTGGCTGCCATTTTGTGACTCTGCTTCAGTTGAGTCACAAAAAAAAGTGAAAAATAAAGAAAAGGGACTGGGTCGGAATACCCTCACCCACTAGCCCTGGGGTCACCCTGGGACCCTGCCAGGGCAAGAGTGGGCTCCCGTGCTTTTTTTGAAAAAAAGACCCTGGGTGGGGCAGGTCCTGGGGGCATTTTAATAAAAATTTATAAAATAGGGCGCACGGAACCCCACTCCTAAGGCTCTTTGAGCCCCAGAAACCCCCATCTCCTTGGGCTTAATGGATGGAGGGGGGGGGGCCCTCCTGGTATTGGTACAAGCCCTGGGGACCACCACCTCCCCTGGACACAAAAACATTTATGTCAGGGTACACGGACCCCTTGTCCCCGGGAACCACCACCTACCCGGGGCCAATGTAAGATTTTGAAAATTAGAGGGGAGCCACATGGCCCCCCTCCCGGACAATATACGGCCTCGGGGACCACCACCTCCCCGGGGCCGGCCAATGCAATTAAAGGAGGGGCCGAGCAGCCCCCATTCCTGAAGCCACTAATGGCCCTGGGGCCCGCCACCCCCCGGGCCGGCTACTGCTATCTCCCGAGGTGCCCACCCTCAGGAGATAGCTATTTGCTCTGACGTGGCAAGAGCTTTGACAGCTCCCGCTTCCTGGGAGCAGAGTTTTTGTCTGTTTCCCTGCCCGCTTGACAGCGGGCAGGGAAACCAATCAATCAGGGGTTAGTAAAGCGCAACTACTCACCCGTGAGGCTCTCAAGGCGCTGGGGGGAAGGGCGGTGGCTCCATTGAGTGCTGGGGTCATCCGAAAAGCCAGATCGAGTTCCTTCCTGAACTAGGGCAGTGTGGGACATTGTCGGATGTGGAGGGGAGGGTGTTCCAGGCTTTGGCTGTGAGGTAGGAAAAGATTATCCTCCTGTTCTAGTCTTGCTGATGCGTGGGGCGGTGGCCAGAGAGAGCTGGGCTGACAGGAGGTGTCTTTGGGTGCATGGAAGGAGAGGCGGCTGTTCAGGTATGCGGGTCAGGTGTTGTGAAGGGCCTTGTTTGCGTGGGTGAGGAGTTTGAAGGTTATTCTTCTTTCGACTGGAAGCCAGTGGAGATCGCGGAGGTGTTGGGTGATGTGGCTGCGAGGGGGGATGTCGAGGGTCAGTCTGGCTGGGGCGAACTGGACAGTCAGAGTTTGCGAAGGACTTTCTTGCTGATTCTGGCATAAAGAGCGTTGTGTGGCACCCCACCCCCATTGAAATTCAGCTGGGCTCCAGGGGATGGGGTCCCCATGGCCAAAATCAGCCCAGGAGGGGTCTGCGCGGGCCCTATTGAATTTAGTCTGGGCCACAGGGGATGGGTTCTCCAGGGCCGGTCTGGCCCTGATGCTCATTTCACAGAAATAAAACCTCAACAGGAAGCCCTTACAAATATAAACATAGCAGGTACCACAGCTGAAGCGCCACTTCTGTAAAGGACAAATGATCCTAACTCCTGGGCTTGGTGAAGGGAAAGCGAGTGTGCTTCCTCGGCAATTCCATATTGAAAGACAATCTGAAATGCTCTGTGGAGGTGAATGCATTGTTGATCTATTGGAGCATAATCTGTAGTGACTGTGATAAGTGGGTCCTTTCTTGTACTTACCTGGTGAGAGCACAGTCCATGGTTTTCCCTTCAAACTACTAAGAGTATTCAAATGTACAAATCACTTGGAAGTTTCGCTGTTGGGCCCCGCCCACTTTAGTAGTATGCAAAGGCCTTCCTACCTTTTGCCAGGATGATGGACAGCTTAACAAGCGGCCCTCCAACGTGTTTCCCACCGATTTTGGAGACGTGTTCTTGATGCGGAAGAATATAAGGACATTTCCTCCAAACAAAGAAGCACTTGCTTCATATAGCTAAGAAGAAAGACACTTGTTTGGTGGAGATTTAGCTCTTTGTATTCTTGTTGTCTTCTCTATAGTAGAATTCATGCTCTCGCAAATTTCTGGATAAAGACGCACTAGGAACCATCACATTGCCGAAACGCACACATGGTCGCTGGAGATATTTCCTTGTGGTCCATTGTGCAGCTGTAGTGTAGAATACGTACTGGACATTTACACAAGGAGGTAGCACTTAGTAATTAACCGCTAGAAAGTACTCCACTTGGGTAGATATTTTGTGCAAAACTGTGGACTCTTGTTGGATAAAGGGGCAGGTGTGGTTTGTTTGTGGCTGAGTCATGCACACAGCTACTGACACACCCAAGCACTTAGATACTCAATCACACAATTAGGCACTCACACACCCACTGACAGACCCACTCAGACACTGATGCACCCACTCACAGACCCACTCACTCTCACACCCACTCACAAACCCACTCAAGCACTCATACACCCACTCACAGAACTACTAAGACACTCATGCACCCACTCACAGACCTACTCAGAGCCTCATGCACCGACTCACTACCCACTCAGAGACTCACATACCCACTCAGAGACCCACGCACTAACTCACAGACTGACACACACTCATGGAGACACTTGCAAACCCACTCATGCACCCGCTCACAGACCCACTCACACATGTACACCCACACAGACCCACTCCGACACTTATGCACTTACTTACAGAACTACCCGTACTCTCACAGCCAATCACAGACCTACTCAGAGACTTACGAACCGACTCACAGACCCACGCAGACACACACCCACTCACAGACCCACTCAGACACTCATGCACCCACTCAGATACTCACGCATCCACTCATACACTCACAGACCCATGCAGCCACTCATACACCCACTCACACTCCCATACAGCCACTCGCACCCACAAAACCACTCACAGACCCATACAGCCACTCACATACCCACTCACCAACCTATATAGCCACTCACACACACACACACACACACTCTCAAAGGTTACAGGCTACAGTTAGGAAATAAAATGTAAAAAACCTTAGAAATTCACTAAGAACAAAACAAATGTTACAGGGATGTTATAGTTAGGAATTAACATTAAAAAACCTGAAAAAAACAAAGATTACAGGGAGGTTATAGTTAGGCTCAGATTTCACTGAAATTACCTTATCTGTCACAAGTGGCGAGTTTTAGTTAGTGTTGTCTGGTTAGTGAGTTGAAAAGAGTGTGCAACTAGGTCCGCTACTTATAATAATTTGATGGTGGTGGATAAATTGTAAATGAAAGTTATAACTTTAACTTTAGAATTGTAAAGTTTGTGTAGTTTAAACTTGGTTTGTATAAGGAAAATAAGTTTTCCTAACTATAAGCTTTAACCTTTGGTTTTTCCACTGAATTTCAATGTTTTTAAAAGATTTTTATTAAATATGTGTTTTAAGTCTTAGAGTCCAGTGTCGCAAGTTAAGAGCTGTTATGTGGAGTGCTGTACAGTACAGTGGAGGAGAGTGCTGTAAATTTTATTGTCATAGAGTGGAGTATTGTAGATTGGAATAGAGTGGAGTAACGTGTAATAGCGTATTGTACAGTGTAGTAAAGTCTTATAAAGTGTAGTGCAATGGTGTCTCATATACTGGAGTTAAGTATTGTAGACTGGACCAGCGAGTTGTACAGTGGAGTGGTGTGTCAAACAGTAGAGTAGGGTATAGTAGACTGCCAGAGTGGAGTAGAGTGTTTTAGAGTGGAGTAAGGTGAAGTAGAGTGTCATAGAGTGGAGTATCGTCAAGTGGGGACTCGTAGAGTACAGTGGAGGAGAGTGTCGTAGAGTGGAGTGCCATGTCATAGAGTGGAGTGACGCATCGTAGACTGAAGTTGAGTGGCTTGTCATTGAGTGTCATATAGTGTAGTACAGTGGTGTAGAGTGGATGGGTATAGAGTGGCATAGAGTGTAGTACAGTGTTGTAGACTGGAGTTGCATACAGTGGAGTAGACTGTTGAACAGTGGAATGGCGTAGTACGACAGACTGGAATAAAGTGTAGTAATGCGGAGTACACTGTAGTGGGGTAGTGTAGAGTGTAGGAAAGTGTCAGAGTGGAGTGGCATGTTATAGACTATAGTGGCGTGGAGTGCAATAGAGTGGAGTGGCGTAGAATACAGTTGAGTAAAGTGTTGTAAATTGGAGTACTGTGGTGTACAGTAAAGTGTAGTGGGGTGTCATACAGTATTGGAAAGTGATGTGGACTACAGTAGAGTGGCATACATTCTAGGTGATTTTTGTAGAGTGGGGTGCTGTACAGAATTGTAGAGTGTTTTAGAGTGGATTGGTATGTTATAGAGTACAATGGCACTGATTAGCACAGAGTGGTGTTGCGTACATTGAAGTAGTGGAGTAGAATTGAGTACTGTGTCAGACAAGAGTGGAGTAAAGTAGGGTGCAGTGGCATACAAAGAGTTGTGTAAAATGTTGTACAGTGGACTAGAGTATCGTAGAGTAGAGTGTTGTACAGTGGCATACAATATAGTACAGTGTTGTACAGTGAAGTGAAGGGGTATAGACATGAGTAAAGTGTCTGAGTACGGCATACAGTGTAGTAGAGTGCTGTAGAGTGGAGGTGCATAGAGTACAGTAGTGTGGATTGTTGTATAGTAGCATAAAGTAAGGAGTAGAGTTGAGTGGTGTAATGTAGTGTGGAGTTAAGTACAATAGAGTGTATTGGTGTGTCGTAGAGTAGAGTGGCATGGAGTGGAGCGCACTGTCGTAACATAGGTAGTAAACTGTTATAAATTAGAGTGGGGTCTTGTACAATAGAGGTGAGTGCTGTGTTGTATAGAAAAGTGTTGCATAGTGGAACAGAGTGTTGTACATTGGAGTGTATGGCCATAGAGTGGAGTATAGAGTTGGACAGTGGAGTGTTCTGGGACAGAGTGGAGTAGAATGCCATGAAGTGTGAGAGACTTTTATAGAGTGAAGTTATATAGAGTGGAGGAGAGTATCATACAATGGAGCAGCGTAGAGTAGAGTGGCGTACACTGTAAAGGTATAGAGTAGATTACAATATAGTGGAGTAGCATACAGTGGAATATCATAGAGTGGAATACTGTACAATATAGTGGAGTGGCATAGAGTGGAATAGTGTAGAGTGGAGTGGTGTAGAGTGGAGTAGGGTACAGTGGATTAACGTAGAGTGGGGTGGCATACATTGAAGTGGCTTAGCAAAGAGTCAAGGAAACGGTTATAAATTGGAGTAGCATTTCATACAGTTGAATAGAGTGCTGTGTCATACAGTGTTGAAAATTGTCATAGAGTGGAGTAGAGCGTATGGGCATAGAGTTGAGTGCAAAATTGGACAGTGGAGAGTAAGGGGATAGAATAGAGTCTACTAGAGTGGCATATGGTGTAGTAAAGTTTTGAAGAGTGGAGGAGAATACACTGGAGTGGGGTAGAGTGGAGAAGCGTTCAGTAAAGTCGCATAAAGTGGAATAGCATAGACTGGAGTGGCATACAGTGGAGTGGTGTAAAGCGTAATGGTGTATAGTGTAGTAGCGTACAGTGGAGTGGGGTACAGTGAAGTGGTGTAGACTGGAGTAGTGTATTGTGGGTTGGGATAGAGTGTAATAGCATACAGTGAAGTGGCGTATAGTATAGTGGGGTAGAGTGGAATACCATACAGTAGAGGGAAAAAGATTGAAGTTGCGTACAGTGGAATAGCGTAGAGTGGAGTGGCGTAAAGTATGATAGCGTAGAGTAGAATAGCATAGAGTGGATTGGCGTACAATGGAGTGCTGTAGACTGGAGTGGTGTACAGTGGAGTGGGGTACAATGAAATAGCATATAGTGGAGTGGCGTCCAATGGATTAGTATTGAATGGACTGGAGTGGTGTACACTGTAGTGGCGTACAGTGAAGTAGCGTATATTGGAGTGGCATACAGTGGAATAGAATTGAGTGGAGTGGTGTACAGTAGAGTGGTGTAGACTGGAATAGCGTATAGTGGAGTAGCGTACAGTGCAGTGGTGTAGACTGGAGTGGCATACACTGTAATGGGGTAGAGAGTTATAGTGAACAGTTGAGTGGCATCCAATGGAATAGCGTAAAATGGAGTGGGGTAGAGTGGAGTAGCATACAATGGAGTGTCATACAGTGGAATAGCAAAGAGTGGAGTGGCATAGAGTTGAATGGATTAGAGAGGAATAGCATACGCTGGAGTAGCATATAGCAGAGTGGCATACAGTGGAGTGGTGTACACTGAAAAGGCATAGAGTGAAGTTGCATACAGTGTAATAGCGTAGAGTGGACTGGCCTAAAGTGGAGTTGTGTACAGTGTAATAGCATAGAGTGGAGTGGTGCCAAGCCGAGTGTTGTACAGTTGAGTGGCAAAGAGTGTAATAGTGCATATAGTGGAGTGGCGCCAAGCCGAGTGTTGTACAGTTGAGTGGCATAGAGTGTAATAGTGTATAGTGGAGTACCATACAGTGGAGTGACGTATAATGGAGTGTAGACTGGAGTGGTGCACAGTAGAGT